>LR738711.1:680530545-680613641 GCA_902687465.1 Secale cereale
CCCCCCCCCCAGCGCGCCGGGTTCAGCCTGGGTCCGTCGGCGCCAATTTCAGCCCGAGCCAGCGAAAAAGGGCCTTTGGGGGCGCGACTGGGCAGATTTTCGGCACCGGCGGCAAAAAACGCCTAGGGGCCTTCTTGGGGCGCGGCTGGAGATGCTCTTATATGGGCAGCACGATGATATCATCGCAACCCATTTTTCACATGATAGTTTTTTAAATTCATATAAATACTAGTATAATTCATATTTAATATTTTGTTTTAATTTTATTATACAATAATAATGTTTAGAACTAAGTAAACATTAGTTTAAATTCAAGGGGCTATTTCTTGGAGAGAAAAATCAGGCGGGTTTTCGCAAAAAAACCAAGTCACATGCCCTTGTCCTTGTCTCCTCTCCCGACCACTGACATGTGGGCCCTGCGCCATGCTCGCGCACCACATCAGCACCCTGTACGTACACAAGCGTGGTTAGCACCGTAGATGCACGCCCAAACCAAGTTATGTCACCGGTTCAATGTATGCCGCAAGTTTTAGCACCAAACTGACTTTTTTTGCCAAGTTCATGCACTTGTGGTGTAATTGACTCTCATAATAATGTGCCTTATACTGTATTCTAGGAAGGGATCGAGCGTGACATACTAATTAAGCAATTTCATAATCACTAGCTTTTCCCAACTTGAACAACAAAACTTATGCACATTTTCATCAAAACAAACTCATATGCAAAAATTATTGGGTTGTGCTACAATCCACCTCTCTATTTAGGAAACCGCTTTAGATTGACATCTATACCTGCAACATAAGGTAGCATCATTCACACATACCACCTGAGATTGGGCATATTGTTTCAAGAAATAAATGTTGTTACAACAATGGTGTCGATTTAAATCCATACAAAAAAAATACTCAAGCCTTGAAGTAAATATTACCTACAAATCTAATCAAATATTATCAACTTAGGTACACATGCCAATCTTCGGGCGCAAAAAATGCATAAAAATGCAAATGCATTATCATGCAGATTTGCTATGTTATTGGTCTAACCATACGGATATAAAAATAAAACCAACTTGAAAATTAGCACAAATATTGTTATGTCATAAAATCTTTACCAAATATATGGAATATACACAAACTATTTAAAAGAGTAAATATTCCATAAGTTCAAAATCTTCTTCCACATGCGTATCATAATACGTGCATTTCAAACACTTACTCTTGATTCGTGTTTCATATGTTGACTATCTCGTCAAAGAAGCATTGAAGTTATTTTTGGGCGAAAAGAAGAGTTCAGAAGGACCCCGAAACAACATTAATTAAACATAGCAAGTACACAACATATTACAACATGGTCAATGGCTAGATGGGAATAACAAACTAGACCCTGACTTTTACAAAAATGACCCCGGAACCAAGATGGAAAACGCAATCAAGATCGAAGCTTCTTCTCACCGGAATAACGTCACCGGTGCCTGGGACACCACCACTTGGGACAACAATACCTCTGAGACACCATGTAGCAGGCTCTGTGATGAAGAAGCGTTGCCTCCCATTAGGCTCCATGGCCAGGAGGAATAGATTTGGCCGCCCTTCAGCCCGCATACGCGATGTCGTATGTCTTGAAGCCATCCGGCACCAACACGTCATAACATGCACCAAGGCCTTCCCAAAACATCCACTGAGGCCATGCTCCTTCCCGATCTGGACCTCCATCTCTTACCACTTCGTGCTCACCGCCACGTCGGCCATCAAAGTATGGGGCCAACGCGATGTCTCCTTGTCCAAAATTGCCACCATCACGATAGTAAGATCGAGGGGAAGAGGAGATGCGGGAATGCCACCATGAGGAAGAAAAGCATGCCATCAACCGTCGCTCTACTTGACCACCTCGCCCAAAATCTGCAAGGCGGGCCTCTAAAGGAGGTTGGAGAGAACAAATAGTGGCTATAGGATAATCCATTGGGAAAAACTAACGGTACTCCGACGCATGAGAAAAACAATAATAACATCGCCGTAGTTCAAAGTATCCATCACTAGAGATTGGGAATAAAATGTGTACCAGCTTCCAACCAACTTGTGCTATCCACCGGGCAACGACATGGAGAGTGGAAGAAGATAATCGAAGATGAAGATAAAGAATATGCTCCACTGGAAGACTCAGCAAAGGAATGACTAAGAGTATTCAACATGAATTACTATTGGGACCTAGAGGAAAACAGGAAAAAATGCCCAACCGACATAGTCATCTCCCCCAACTCCAACGAAGAGAAAAGGAAGGCGACAAATCCGGCTACATCCGAGAGGTAACTGATCGTAAAGGCTTCAAATCCCATTTTCATGGAGGAGTAGCTGAGGAAGACGATGCCGAAGCAGAGGTAGGAAAACAGATCTAAGACCACGATGCCTCATCACCGAAAGTCTCCCCCAAGATCTAGCTGGATACAAGCCAACAACCACTATAGACACCAACTCAGAGGTTGTATAGACATGGTGGAGAGTGGGGCCAATCCCCTCACCCTCTCCTATCCAGCCGACTAAGCTGACAGAGAGAAGAGGAGGTGGCAAATTGGAACCAAACTACTTATTTTATACCCTGATTAATACGGCGAGTTGTGTGGTTACAGATGATGCCAACAGTATCTTTGAACATTTTACATGGCAAGAAGAAGAATAGTAATAAAGGGAAAGGTTTACACATAGCCTAAAATTAACGATTTAAAAATCTCGATGGGGCCCTGCTGCACGTCTGCGTCATTTCTCCTTTGTGATACGTCCTTGAAGGAGAGAGGTTTGATGGCCGCCTGCGAAAAAAGGAACGGGAACTCTGAAAAAGAATGCCCTGCACAATCATAGATAAGGTGGGTTCTTTTAATGAAGATATATTTATAGTCCGAATAGGGTCAAGCCAAACGATGGACTGTTTCTCCGTAGTGTGCCCCCGGCGCTGCCCAAGGTATTTTAAGGGCGTAGTTGTGTACATGAGGTACGTAGGCTACCACCTTGTAAGGCAGTCGGTGGAGGCGTAACTGCTAATCAAGCTCATGTTCTTCTGAGTTGCCGCGTTGTAATGCAGGCTGGACACGTTTAGAAGTGTCTCTGATCTTGACGACCGATGAATTATTCGGCTTGAACAAGACGCTTTCAACTTTGGTTGCTAGAGCCGCAGTATCCTCCTCTGTACGGAGGGAGCGTTCCATGTTCCCATTGACCATGATGACGCCGCGAGGTCTAGGCATTTTAAGCTTCAGGTAAGCATAGTGCAGGACTGCTTTAAAGCGGGCGAAGGTCATTCTTCCGAGTAGTGCATGGTAGCCACTTCGAAAGGGAGCGATGTCGAAGATTAACTCCTCACTTTGAAAATTCTCTTGAGAGCCAAATACCACTTCCAGTGTGAATGAGCCCGTGGAGCAGCCTCTACGTCGGGTATCACTCCTTTAAATGTAGTGCTGCTAGGCTTGATTCTTGACGGGTCTATCCCCATCTTGCGGACAGTGTCTTGATATATCAAGTTGATACTACTGTCGCCGTCCATAAGGACTCGACTAAGATGATATCCATCGATTATAGGATCGAGCACTAGGGCCGCCGAACTGTAATGCCCAGGATGGGACTATACCTCCTACGTGTCGAGGCACGACTTAAAGGTATAAGCCCATCCTAGAATGATCTCAAGTTTGGTATCTTTGCACGACTCATGTAAAAGAGGGATTAAATTGCAAAATAAGATAGTTGGCTTACACTCGCCACTTCACACAATACATTACATAAGCAAATCATCATTCAAAACATCACAACCCATCTAAGGGTAAGATCCAAAAGAAAGATACCAAAACAACATAAAGCCACGGGTCAGGATCGAATCCTAGTAGAAGAACCACTACTGATCGTCGAAGCGTCACGAACAAACAGCCAAACTCTTCATCGAACTCCTGGTGAAGTACTGATCCATTTCCTGCATCAAACTCGGCTGAACCTGCATCTGGTGTGGTGAAGTAACTGTGAGCCACAGAGGACTCAGCAATCCCGTTCCCGGGTAACATGACTATTTAAGCCTTGGGTGTGGACAAGGCTGAAGAAAGAACAAGAGGTGAAGGAACAACAAGAGTCTGCAGCAGCAACTAGCACTAGCTTACGTAAATGAGAGCGAGAAGAGAAGTGCCTCGGTCGAGAGATGATCACGAAGTGATCCTAAACTAAAGCTCAACAAACATAACCCCACCGTGTTCAACTCCCGAATCCCTATTCGGAAATTAACAGTCACGGTACACACGCTGGTAGTGTATTGGAACAAGGTGTCAAGTTATCTACAACCGGATATTAACAAGCTCCCATCTGCCACATAACCGCGAGCATGGCTTTCGAAAGTTCAAACCCTGCAGGGGTGTTCCAACTTGACCCATTACAAGCCCACGATCCGCGGAGTCGCAACTCCAAAGTGGGAAGACCCGAGTATTCTCGGAATCCCGTGCTCAAGATACTCTGAACTAAGGTAAGGCTAATCCAGCAAATCGTCCCGGCGTGTCGACACCCTGATAGTAGCCGCGCGTATCTAAGTCTCAGGACACGACCGGATGAGACATCCTACGGGTTTTTACCAGCCCTCGAGTTTCCTTGAGGTGGCCCCGCAGTCCGCTCATTTCGGACCAACACTCATGTGGAGCACTGGCCCGGGGGGTTGAATTAAAATAAAAGGGATAGCTAGTCCCTATGCAAGTTTTATTAGTTATTAGGCGAATAGTACCAAATGTTGGGACTTGCTTGAAAAGACTTAGCACTTAGCGGTTTATCAAGGGGGTCCCATACACCCCAACCGTGTTAGGAACGCATAATCAAGGAACATAACACCGGTTTATACGGTTCCTAACGGCATGAGTGGAACAAATCACCAAGCAAAAGGCTTAGCCTTCCACCCTTGCCAATATATAGATGATTTCATTTTAAGCATTTATATAGTGTGATATAACCCAACAAATCTTCAACATGAAGCAAGCATCTTCGATCTTCACCTGCAACTAACAATGCTATAAGAGGGGCTGAGCGAAGCGTACTTATAGCCAAACAATGGTTTGCATAGGTAGGGTGGTTAGACAGGATCATGGTTACAATAGGAGGCTGACAGGAAAGACATGGGCATCGAGGCAAAACTAAAGAACGATTCTCTAGCAATAGGCAAAGATAGTAATGGTATCCGGGTTCGGTCATCTTGCCTGGGATTCCACAAGGGAGAAGAACGGATCCACGAAGTAGACGAAGCTGTTGGGGAATGTAGTATCTTAAAATTTTCCTATGATCACGCAAGATCTATCTACCAGATGCATAGCAACGAGAGGGAAGAGTGTGTCTACGTACCCTCGTAGACCGGAAGCGGAAGCGTCAAGTGACGCGGTTGATGTAGTCGAACTTCTTCGCGATTCAACCGATCAAGCACCGAACGTACGGCACCTCCGCGTTCATCACACGTTCAACTTGATGACGTCCCACGAGCTCTTGATCCAGTTGAGCTTCACGGGATAGTTTCGTCAGCACGACGGCGTGGTGACGGATATGATGTATTCACCGGCGCAGGGCTTCGCCTAAGCACCGCGACGGTATGACCGAGGTGTGTTTCTGTGGAGGGGGGCACCGCACACGGCTGGAACAATTCAACTTGTGTGTCTTTGGGTGCCCCCCTGCCCCCGTATATAAAGGAGCAAGGGGGAAGGCCAGCCGGCCCTTGTTTGGTGCGGCTAGGGGTGCAATCCTACTAGGAATAGGATTGCAATCCTATTCCTAGTAGGAACCACCAAAGAAGGAAGAGAGGGAAAGGAAAAGAGGGAGAGGTGGCGCCCCCAATCCTAGTCCAACTAGGAACCCTAGGTGGGGCGCCGGCCAGCCCCTATGGGCTGCCTCTCTATTTCCCTTAAGGCCCACTATGGACCATCCCCCCTCGTAGGGGGTTCCGGTAACCCCCTCCGGCAATCCCATTAAATCCGAAACTTTTCCGGAACACTTCCGGTGTCCGAATATAGTCGTCCAATATATCAATCTTTATGTCTCGGACATTCCGAGACTCCTCGTCATGTCCGTGATCTCATCCGGGACTCCGAACTACCTTCGGTACATCAAAACTCATAAACTCATAATACCGATCGTCATCAAACGTTAAGCGTGCGGACCCTACGGGTTCGAGAACTATGTAGACATGACCGAGACTCATTTCCGGTTAATAACCAATAGCGGAACCTGGATGCTCATATTGGCTCCTACATATTCTACGAAGATCTTTATCGGTCAAACCGCATAACAACATACGTTGTTCCTTTTGTCATTGGTATGTTACTTGCCCGAGATTCGATCGTCGGTATCTCTATACCTAGTTCAATCTCGTTACCGGCAAGTCTCTTTACTCGTTCCGTAATACATCATCTCGTGACTAACTCATTAGTCTTTTGCTTGCAAGGCTTATTATGATGTGCATTACCGAGAGGGCCCAGAGATACCTCTCCGACACTCGGAGTGACAAATCCTAGTCTTGATCTATGCCAACACCACGAACACTTTCGGAGACACCTGTAGAGCATCTTTATGATCACCCAGTTACGTTGTGACGTTTGATAGCACACAAGGTGTTCCTACGGTATTCGGGAGTTGCATAATCTCATAGTCATAGGAATATGTATAAGTCATGAAGAAAGCAATAGCAGTAAAACTAAACGATCATAGTGCTAAGCTAACGGATGGGTCTTGTCCATCACATCATTCTCCTAATGATGTGATCCCGTTGATCAAATGACAACTCATGTCTATGGTTAGGAAACATAACCATCTTTGATCAATGAGCTAGTCTAGTAGAGGCATACTAGGGACACTCTGTTTTGTCTATGTATTCACACATGTACTAAGTTTCCGGTTAATACAATTCTAGCATGAATAATAAACATTTATCATGATATAAGGAAATATAAATAACAACTTTATTATTGCCTCTAGGGCATATTTCCTTCAGTCTCCCACTTACACTAGAGTCAATAATCTAGCTCACATCGCCATGTGATTTAATACCGATAGTTCACATCGTTATGTGAATAACACCCATAGTTCACATCGCCATGTGACCAACACCCAAAGGGTTTACTAGAGTCAATAATCTAGTTCACATCGCTATGTGATTAATACCCAAGAGTAATAAGGTGTGATCATGTTTTGCTTGTGAGAGAAGTTTAGTCAACGGGTCTGTCACATTCAGATCCGTATGCATTTCGCAAATTTCTATGTCTACAATGCTCTGCATGGAGCTACTCTAGCTAATTGCTCCCACTTTCAATATGCATCCAGATTGATACTTAGAGTCATCTAGATTTAGTGTCAAAGCTTGCATCGGCGTAACCCTTTACGACGAACTCTTTATCACCTCCATAATCGAGAAACATTTCCTTAGTCATCTAGTTACTAAGGATAATTTTGATCGTTGTACAGTGATCTACTCCTGGATCACTATTGTACCCTCTTGACAAACTCATGGCAAGGTACACAACATGTTTGGTACACAACATGGCATACTTTAGAGAACCTATGGCTGAGGCATAGGGAATGACTTTCATTCTCTCTATATTTTTCTGCCGTGGTCTGGCTTTGAGTCTTACTCAACTTCATACCTTGTAATACAGGCAAGAACCCTTTCTTTGACTGGTCCATTTTGAACTTCTTCAAAATCTTATCAAGGTATGTGCTTTGTGAAAGTCCAATTAAGCGTCTTGATCTATCTCTATAGATCTTGATGCCTAATATATAAGCAGCTTCACCGAGGTCTTTCATTTGAAAAACTCCTTTCAAACACTCCTTTATGCTTTCCAGAAAATTCTACATCATTTCCGATCGACAATATGTCATTCACATATACTTATCAGAAAGGTTGTAGTGCTCCCACTCACTTCTTGTAAATACAGGCTTCACCGCAAGTCTGTATAAATCCATATGCTTTGATCAACTTATCAAAGCGTATATTCCAACTCCGAGATGCTTGCACCAGTCCATAGATGGATCGCTGGAGCATGCACATTTTGTTAGCACCTTTAGGATTGACAAAACCTTCTTGTTGCATCATATACAAGTCTTCTTTAATAAACCCATTAAAGAATGCAATTTTGTTATCCATTTGCCAGATTTCATAAAATGCGGCAATTGCTAACATGATTCGGACAGACTTAAGCATCGCTACGGGTGAGAAAGTCTCATCGTAGTCAACTCCTTGAACTTGTCGAAACCCTTTCGCAACAAGTCGAGCTTTGTAAACAGTAACATTACCGTCTGCGTCGGTCTTCCTCTTGAAGATCCATTTATTTTTGATGGCTTGCCGATCATTGGGCAAGTCAACCAAAGTCCACACTTTGTTCTCATACATGGATCCCATCTCAGATTTTATGGCCTCAAGCCATTTTGCGGAATCTGGGCTCATCATCGCTTCCTCATAGTTCGTAGGTTCATCATGGTCCAATAACATGACTTCCAGAACCGGGTTGCCGTACCACTCTGATGCGGAACGAACTCTGCTTGATCTACGAAGTTCAGCAGAAATTTGATCTAAAGTTTCATGATCATCATCATTAGCTTCCTCACTAATTGGTGTAGGAATCACTCGAACTAGTTTCTGTGATGTTCCACTTTCCAATTTGGGAGAAGGTACAATTACATCATCAAGTTCTACTTTCCTCCCACTCACTTCTTTCGAGAGAAACTCCTTCTCTAGAAAGGATCCACTATTAGCAACAAAGACCTTGCCTTTGGATCTGTGATAGAAGGTGTACCCAACAGTTTCTTTTGGGTATCCTATGAAGATTTACTTCTCCGATTTGGGTTCGAGCTTATCATGCTGAAACTTTTTCACATAAGCATCGCAGTCCCAAACTTAAAGAAATGACAGCTTAGGTTTCTCGTCAAACCACAGTTCATACGGTGTCATCTCCACGGATTTAGATGGTGCCCTATTTAACGTGAATGTAGCTGTCTCTAATGCATAACCCCAAAAGTGATAGTGGTAGATCGGTAAGAGACATCATCGATCGCACCATATCTAATAAAGTACGGTTATGACATTCGGACACACCATTACACTGTGGTGTTCCAGGTGGCGTGAGTAGTGAAACTATTTCACATTGTTTTTACTGAAGGCCAAACTCGCTAACTCAAATATTTTACCTCTACGATCATATTGTAGAAACTCTTATTTTCTGTTACGATGATTCTCCACTTCACTCTGAAATTCTTTGAACTTTTCAAATGTTTCAGACTTGTGCTTCATTAAGTAGATATACCCATATCTGCTTAAATCATCAGTGAAGGTCAGAAAATAACGATACCCGCCGCGAGCTTCAACACTCATTGGCCCACATACATCAGTATGTATGATTTCCAACAAATCTGTTGCGCGCTCCATAGTTCCGGAGAACGGAGTTATAGTCATCTTGCCCATGAGGCATGGTTCACAAGCACCAAGTGATTCATAATCAAGTGATTCCAAAAGTCCATCACTATGGAGTTTCTTCATGCGCTTTACACCAATATGACCTAAACGGCAGTGCCACAAATAAGTTGCACTATCATTATTAACCTTGCATTTTTTGGCTTCAATATTATGAATATGTGTATAACACGATCGAGATCCAACAAACCATTTTCATTGGGTGTATGACCATAGAAGGTTTTATTCATGTAAACAGAACAACAATTATTCTCTAACTTACATGAATAACTGTATTGCGATAAACATGATCAAATCATATTCATGCTCAACACAAACACCAAATAACACTTATTTAGGTTCAACACTAATCCCGAAAGTATAGGGAGTGTGCGATGATGATCATATCAATCTTGGAACTACTTCCAATACACATCATCACTTCATCCTTTAACTAGTTTCTGTTCATTATGCAACTCCCATTTTGAGTTACCAATTCTTTCGCAACTGAACCAGTATCAAATACCGAGGGGTTGCTATGAACACTAGTAAAATACACATTAATAATCTGTATATCAAATATACCTTTGTTCACTTTGCCATCCTTCTTATCCGCCAAGTATCTAGGGTAGTTCCACTTCCAGTGACCATTTCCTTTGCAGTAGAAGCACTTAGTTTCAGGCTTGAGTTTTAGCTTTGGGTTTCCTCACGTGAGTGACAACTTGCTTGTCATTCTTCTTGAAGTTCCCCTTCTATCCCTTTGCCCTTTACTTGAAACAAGTGGTCTTGTTAACCATCAACACTTGATGCTTTTTTCATGATTTCTACCTTCGCCGACTTCAGCATCGCGAAGAGCTCGGGAATTCCTTTCGTCATCCCTTGCATATTATAGTTCACCACGAAGTTCTACTAACTTGGTGATAGTGACTAGAGAACTTTGTCAATTACTATCTTATCTGGAAGATTAACTCCCACTTGATTCAAGTAATTGTAGTACCCAGACAATCTGAGCACATGCTCACTGGTTGAGCTATTCTCCTCCATCTTGTAGGCAAAGTACTGTCAGAGGTCTAATACCTCTCGACACAGGCATGAGTATGAAATACTAATTTCAACTCTTGGAACATCTTATATGCTCTGTGGCGTTCAAAACGTTTTTGAAGTCCCGGTTCTAAGCCGTAAAGCATGGTGCACTTAAACTATCAAGTAGTCATCATACCGAGCTTTTGTCAAAACGTTCATAACGTCTACATCTGCTCCTGCAATAGGTCTGTCAGCTAGCGGTGCATCAAGGACATAATACTCTGTGCAGCAATGAGGATAATCCTCAGATCACGGAACAATTCCGCATCATTGCTACTAACATCTTTCAACTTAGTTTTCTCTAGGAAAAAATAAACGTGGAGCAACATCGCGAGCTATTGATCTACAACATAGATATGCTAATACTACCAAGACTAAGTTCATGATAAATTAAAGTTCAATCTAATCATATTACTTAAGAACTCCCACTTAGATAGACATCCCTCTAGTCATATAAATGATCACATGATCCAAATCAACTAAACCATGTCCGATCATCACGTGAGATGGAGTAGTTTCAATGGTGAACATCTTATGTTGATCATATCTACTATATGATTCACGCTCGACCTTTCGGTCTCCAGTGTTCCGAGGCCATATCTGCATATGCTAGGCTCGTCAAGTTTAACCCGAGTATTCTGCGTGTGCAAAACTGGCTTACACCCGTTGTATTTGAACGTAGAGCTTATCACACCCGATCATCACGTGGTGTCTCGGCACGACGAACTTTCGCAACGGTGCATACTCAGGGAGAACACTTATACCTTGAAATTTAGTAAGGGATCATCTTATAATGCTACCGTCGTTCTAATCAAAATAAGAAGCATAATAAGATAAACATCACATGCAATCAAAATATGTGACATGATATGGCCATCATCATCTTGTGCTTTTGATCTCCATCTCCAAAGCACCGTCACGATCACCTTCGTCACCGGCGCGACACCTTGATCTCCATCATAGCATCGTTGTCGTCTCGCCAACTATTGCTTCTACAACTATCGCTACCGCTTAGTGATAAAGTAAAGCAATTACATGGCGATTGCATTTCATACAATAAAGCGACAACCATATGGCTCCTGCGAGTTGCTGATAACATTACAAAACATGATCATCTCATACAAAGCCGTATAACTCATCATGTCTTGACCATATCACATCACAACATGCCCTGCAAAAACAAGTTAGACGTCCTCTACTTTGTTGTTGCAAGTTTTACGTGGCTGCTACGGGCTTAGCAAGAACCGTTCTTACCTACGCATACAAAGCCACAACGATGTTTCGTCAAGTATGTGCTGTTTTAACCTTCACAAGGACCGGGCGTAGCCACACTTGATTCAGCTAAAGTGAGAGAGACAGACACCCGTCAGTCACCTTTAAGCAACGAGTGCTCGTAACGGTGAAACCAGTCTCGCGTAAGCGTACGCGTAATGTCGGTCCGAGCCGCTTCATCTCACAATACCGCCGAAGCAAAGTATGACATGCTGGTAAGCAGTATGACTAGTATCGCCCACAACTCATTGTGTTCTACTCGTGCATATCATCTACGCATAGACCTGGCTCATGATGCCACTGTTGGGGAACGTAGTATTTTAAAATTTTCCTACGATCACGCAAGATCTATCTACCAGATGCATAGCAACGAGAGGGAAGAGTGTGTCTACGTACCCTCGTAGACCGGAAGCGGAAGCGTCAAGTGACGCGGTTGATGTAGTCGAACTTCTTCGCGATTCAACCGATCAAGCATCGAACGTACGGCACCTCCGCGTTCAGCACACGTTCAGCTTGATGACGTCCCACGAGCTCTTGATCCAGTTGAGCTTCACGGGAGAGTTTCGTCAGCACGACGGCGTGGTGACGGATATGATGTATTCACCGGCGCAGGGCTTCGCCTAAGCACCGCGACGGTATGACCGAGGTGTGTTTCTGTGGAGGGGGGCACCGCACACGGCTGGAACAATTCAACTTGTGTGTCCTAGGGTGCCCCCCTGCCCCCGTATATAAAGGAGCAAGGGAGAGGCCGGCCCTAGAGGGGGCGCGCCAAGTGTGGGGAGTCCTACTAGGACTCCCAAGTCCTAGTAGGATTCCCCTTTCCTTTCCGGAGTAGGAGAGAAGGAAAGAGGGGGAGAGGGAGAAGGAAAAGGGGGCTGCACCCCTTGTCCAATTCGGACCAGAAGGGGGGCACGCGCCTCTTTCCTTTTGGCCTCTCTTTTCTATTCCCGTAACTCCCCGGTACTCCGAAAATACCCGAATCACTCGGAACCTTTCCGATGTCCGAATATAGTCGTCCAATATATCGATTTTTACGTCTCGACCATTTCGAGACTCCTCGTCATGTCCCCGATCTCATCCGGGACTCCGAACTCCTTCGGTACATCAAAACTCATAAACTCATAATACCGATCGTCATCAAACGTTAAGCGTGCGGACCCTACGGGTTCGAGAACTATGTAGACATGACCGAGACTCATCTCCGGTCAATAACCAATAGCGGAACCTGGATGCTCATATTGGCTCCTACATATTCTACGAAGATCTTTATCGGTCAAACCGCATAACAACATACGTTGTTCCCTTTGTCATCAGTATGTTACTTGCCCGAGATTCGATCGTCGGTATCTCAATACCTAGTTCAATCTCGTTACCGGCAAGTCTCTTTACTCGTTCCGTAATACATCATCTCGTGACTAACTCATTAGTCTTTTGCTTGCAAGGCTTATTATGATGTGCATTACCGAGAGGGCCCAGAGATACCTCTCCGACACTCGGAGTGACAAATCCTAGTCTTGATCTATGCCAACACCACGAACACTTTCGGAGACACCTGTAGAGCATCTTTATGATCATCCAGTTACGTTGTGACGTTTGATAGCACACAAGGTGTTCCTACGGTATTCGGGAGTTGCATAATCTCATAGTCATAGGAACATGTATAAGTCATGAAGAAAGCAATAGCAGTAAAACTAAACGATCATAGTGCTAAGCTAACGGATGGGTCTTGTCCATCACATCATTCTCCTAATGATGTGATCCCGTTGATCAAATGACAACTCATGTCTATGGTTAGGAAACATAACCATCTTTGATCAATGAGCTAGTCTAGTAGAGGCATACTAGGGACACTCTGTTTTGTCTATGTATTCACACATGTACTAAGTTTCCGGTTAATACAATTCTAGCATGAATAATAAACATTTATCATGATATAAGGAAATATAAATAACAACTTTATTATTGCCTCTAGGGCATATTTCCTTCAGAAGCAACACAGTCGAGCGAATCCTCACAACTCCGGAACGAAACCGAAGCTAACAAGAGAAGCAACCGGAAAGAAGCAAACAAACGGTAAACACACAAAAATAAACATGGCATACGATGCACATCCAAGTTTGATGCATGTCTGGTTTAATTATGCATGGCATGGCAAAGTGCACAAACAACACTACAAGTTAAGTGGAGCTCAATATGCAACGAGTTGCATATTGACGAAACACCACATTTAATTATTTAGTTGACTCTCGTTATTTACAAGACAAGATTAAATGTTTTTAACATGGCAAGAGGTGAAGCTTAATAAAACTATACTAACTAGGCAATTTAAATGAGGCCGGAGAATAACAACAACATATCCGGAAAAACCCCATATGCATGTTTAGCAATTATAAGCAAACAACAATTCACACATTTTTAATGTTGTTAATATGATGCGGATGACATGATCAAGTTTATGCAATTTTATTAAAAGGTTAACAAGAAGATGATATGAAGCATCGTCACCGTGGTGGAAGAAAGGTTGCCACGGCAACGATCCGAAAGTGATGCATCGGCAACATCTCGGTACCGGTAACTCATTGAGAGTCCGGTGCAAAAGGAAAGATGGCATGAGCGAGTCAAACGAGATAAAAGGTGGGGTGATCCCGTCACCGGGTTCCCACGGGTTGGCGACGCAGCAACCGAGGAGCTCGACAAAAGATGAAACGGCACTACGGGCATGGAGCACACAAGGGAGACATTTCATACAACCACAACAAGCATCACACGGGTCATTGTCTCGGGTTATACCTTCGAAACACTCGTTTCGGGACAGTTCGAGATTGTAGAGGAAGGAGTCGTTCTCACGAGTCGTAGAGGAAGTAGTGGTTCACGTTGGCAACGGTAGTGGAAGTAGTTGTACTCGCGGTCTTCGGCGACGGTAGGCGTTCACGTTCCGTGTCGTGGTACTTGCGACGTCGGAGTACACGTCATGTAGTGGTACTTGGTCTCGGCGACGGTAGTTGTACTCGCATGTAGATGTTCATGTCATCGAAGCCGTTCGGTCGTCATGGTACTTGGTCGTCTCCGAGGTCCTGGGATAATAACCACATCAACAAAACACCGAGCAAGGCAGCACGGGGCGACGAGTTCGTGGCAGCGGCAGCAAACTTGGCGACGAGGCCATGGCAACAGCACTAGGTCTTGGGGCGCTCTTGGCGAAGACTGCGAGGACGGAGGAGAAGGCACTCGGGGTCGGAGCAGGGCGGAGGACGAGGCCTGATCGTCGCTGGCGGACGGAGCATGGAGGCGGGGCCTGGCCGACCTGGCTGCTCCCGCGCTGGAGGGGCCACGGCGTGCGGGCGCGCTGGAGAGGACGGCTCGCGGGCGAGGCGGAGAGCAAGGGCGACGGGGAAGCGCTGGAACGGAGGGAGCCGCAGGCTCGTCGCTCGGGGACGCGGTCCTGGCGACGGAGGCCGGAGGGAAGGACGGCCGGCTGCCTGGGCGCTGGACGGGGCTCCGCGTGGGGATGAAGGCAGCAGTCGCAGCAGGGAACGGAGGGAGGCCGACGGGGCGAGCGCTGGGGCTTCGGTCTGGCTGGCTTCGGCTCCCTGGGAGAAGAGGCGCTGTGCAGAGGAGCTGCTCGAGGGGAGCCGCGCGGTGGGGCGCTCGTGGGCAGAGAGATCGAAGGGAGGCGAGGGAATCGGGCTGGAGGAGCGAGGTTGCGGCGCACGAAGGGAAAGGGAGGAAGAGCGAGGGAGGCGTCGCTCGCTAGGGTTAGCGGGGTGAGGGAGCGGGCCGGATGGCCAGGAGGCTGAGGCCTGGAGGGAAGTTGGGCCAGAAGGAGAGAGTTGGGCCTTGAGAGGAGGCCGCGGCTGGGATGGTCCCAAGCTGGGCTGGGCTCTTTCTTTAACTGATTTTTAAAAACAGAAAAGAAAGAAGAAGAAAAGGGAAGAAAAGAAAAGGTTAGGGAAGAGATTTAAACACGGAGTTAAATCTCTGGACTCACACAAAATGTAAGGAATTTAAAGAATTTGTTGGAAGACTTTTGGAAGATAAAAATTCAAACGAGTTTGAATAAATGTCAAACTGTTCGAATTTAGAAAACCCTTTAGATGAAATCCAAATGGGTTGGAATTTCAAGAGATGGCCCTACACATTAGATGTGATTTATGAGAAGATTTGGAACATTTATAGATAAAGTAAAATTGCAACACAATTTTACTAAAGGCTCAAAGGAAGAAAAGGAAGTAGAGTTGGATGAAAGAAAATTGAAGAAAGGTGCAATTGTGTTATAGGTGATTCCAAGGAATGGAATATTTTAAAATATAGCTCCCTAAATATTGAGAGGCTTTTATATGTTTTAAAGAGAAGACATTCTTCCCTCGATTTAAATGGACTGAAGGTCCACACAATTTATTTAGGTTGAGATGCAAAAAATAAAAATGACATGATGGCATGATGACATGATGCAATGCAGAAATAAATAAAGCAAGCACAAAGAACACACGGGAGTACCCGGAACATCTGGAATCTTCTGGAATCTTCTGGGACGTCGGTCTTCGGGCGTCACAACTCTCCCACACTAACAGAGGATCTCGACCCGAGATCCTAGAGATAGCACCGGATAGAAAACGAAAAAGAAGAGGTAAAACAAAGTTGCTTCTTTGACAGACGAGTGAAACCAAAGAACCTTGAGAGGTTAGACAAGTTGAACGAGATCACAACGGAGATGAACGAAGATGAAAACACTCCGTTAGAAAAGAGGGACAAGGAGCATTATGAGAACCTTGAAGGTTGAAAGACATGAAACAAGAGCTCACGGATGACGAAAGAATTTCAAAACCACTCCGGTTAACCAAGATTGATAAAGAATAAGAACGAAATAATTTGGACAGCACCCCGTCTGAAAATGGAAGGAATTGAACATGAACTTGAGGAGATGGAATGATACTTGATGGGATCAACAACACATAGCTTCTGAAACAATTGAAAGAATGGCCCAAGGTGTAAGAAAGAATTCAGATAGCACTCCGGTTAAAAGAGAGGCAAACTTGATAAGATGAGAGAATTAGAATGGAGGTCACAACACTCCTGTTAAATAGATAAACAAGGAAAAGAACATGATCTCGATAAAACGATAAGATGGTTTGGAGAGAGCAGCATCACAATGCCTCCGGAATGAAAGAATAACATATAAATCAATGAAGAATTGAACGGAGAGAAAAATAAAAAAACAACTTCTCTCAAAATTGAATTTGAAAGAGCGTCCTTACGAAAAAGGGGTGAACGGAGTTGTTGGAAATTCAACAACGAAAGAATAAGCTTGATGTGGGCTTATGGAAAACAATTCAAAATTATGAGGTGACAACCGGCCACTGACGGAAAACATTTGATTGGATTGAGATCAACAAGGAGATGAAAAACTTATTTCACCGGAATGATAAATGAAGAACTTGGGTCATTATAAGCACCATAATAGCAACAATTCTCAAGGAAAGCTTTTAGGTGAAATGCAACCCAAGATAACTCCAACGAATAAATTGAACGGTTGGAAAAAATCTCCTGAACAAAGAAAATGATGGGTTTAAATATCTCATTCTTGACAACTTGTGAATCATGAAACATGAATGAAAATTATCAAGAATGACATAACACCATCTGAAAGATAAGGTAGAAAGGATTGCAATTGGAAAGCAAGATGAAGAATGCTTGAGCTCCAACAAGAATCTTGATGAAGACTTCGAGGATGAATTAAAACATGATGAACCACCATGAGAACTCCGGTAATGAAAGCATGCGAAGCGAAAGATGAAAAGAAAAAGATTCAAGGCCTGCGATAAATTAGATAGAGCTTGAAATGATATAATAGAAATAACTTGGAGCTCCGGAAAACAAGATGAAAACTTAGAACCAAGGATATGATATGATGAACAAGCTCCAGACAAAAGAATTAAATCACCTTGAAGGAATAAGAATAAGAATTATGTCATGCATCTCCTTCACCAATTAAATTGATGACAACCAAAGGAATTGGCATACTACTTATTCTCGTTGCAAAGAATTAAGAGAGATCTCGCACAAGCTTGGGTAAATCTTCAACAAACCACCGGTAGGATTATGAAAGAACAAATGAATTGATACGAAAACAAGGAAGAGTAATCTTGAATGAACCACCGTAAGAATTAGGAGACGAACGAAGAGACATCAATGAAGAATATTTGGAGGACGAAGTTGAAAACTAAGAACGAAGAAATATGCTGAAATGATGGCCTTTGGAGGATCACAAAGAAAAGAATTCATGAAATGCTTTGGATGGTATCAAAGAATTCCTCACAATCAGAACAATAATGAGGATGGCATGAAGCTAGAACCACGAATCTTGAGAGAACGGGCCAAGATTTAAGAGAAACACTTCTCCGGTCTTCAAATGCTGAGAATGAAGACGAGAAATGCCATAAGAATTGTTGAGCACTCCGGAATGAAGAATAAAAGGTTGAAACAATGGTGAAAAGAACTTGAAAGCGATCTTGGAGAAGTCATATGATTGATGGAAATCCTTCTTACGTCACACTTTGACAAGAATTTGAGTATAACTCCGGAATAATTAGAAGAGTCAGGTAAGATCCTGGAAAAGACTTGTGGGTTAGGGCCCACTCAAAAGAAATCACCGTTGGAAAATATTGCTGAAGAGATATTGCACCGGTTGAATTAAATGGCTTGAATAAGATGATAATCCTCAAAATAATTTGACAGGATTAAGAATGGAAACACAAATCTTCTAAGAAATCTTCAACACTCCGGATATGAATAACAAGAGGAGAATGATTAATTGATGTACCGGAATAAGAAAGCATTGTGAAATGAGGAGAAGGATAAGATCAACACCAAAATCTTGAATTACATCCACCGGCAGAATTATGAGAACAAAAGAATGATGAACTTGAAGCTCTTGAGCATCTTCACGATAAGCACCGGATAAGAACATTGAAGGAAAGAATGAAGAAATATCACATGAATAAAATGGATATTTCATTTGAGAATTGCTGGCTCCATAAAGAGAAGGGTGGGAGGGTGGGGAAAACAAAGACAACTTGGGATGAATGAAACAGACAAATCGTCAGATTTCTCAAGGGCGTCCGTATGGAATAACTTGAAGAGAAGGCACACCGGTTGAAAAGGATTAACATGGAGATCTTGATGGTCAAGAAGGATTAACACTCCCATAGAAATATGAGAATACCGATTAGGAAAGGTATGGAATCAACATTTGACATCGAAGCAACTCGAATACCAGAATCAAGACAAGAACAAAGGATAGATATTTCGCAGCATCATCTTCACAATATCATCCGAGCAAAGAATTGAACGAATGAATTCCGCAGGTACATCAACTTGACGAGAAGCCAATTGAAAGAGCAAAAGGTAAATAAAAATGAACAAGGATCAGATAGAACAAATACAAGATAGAAGCTTCGTTCGACATATTCGTGCTGAAAGCTCATGAACGCGTTACAAAAGGGTTTTGCAATCCCCGGATCAGCATAGCCAAGGACCCTTTAAGATGCAACTCCCGATCAGAACAAGTCCATAAAACCACTTCACTCAATGTAGAACCCCGAACTTCATATCGTGCATCCGTTGGAAGAATGCCTAGAACTACTAGATGAACCCACCTATTAATTTCCGAAAGTTTCCAGTTATGCAATCAGGTGTTGGGGATACAGGGGAAGCACCGCGCAATCAACTCTAAACCTACATCCAGCTGTATCCATCCTTCAACACATAACCAGTCTTTCTCGGAAACCGTTTACCTCGGACCTTCGAAACGCATCCACTATACAAGCTATGGCAATACTCTCGAGCTACCTCCCCAGTACTGGGTGATGTCGGGGTTATCTTGCCACTAACCGCATAGGAGAGTTTTCGATGTCTGCCGTCTTAAGTATTCTAGTACTGCCGCGATGGATTTGTAACGACAACACCTCGGAGCTCAACTCCCCGAGACACTGCCACAACCCCTAATGACAGGAGGCATCGAGAACAATGTTCTCGTCACAAAGACATCGGAACAATCCAAACAATACTCGCGAGATCCTAAAAAAAAATTGTGCATTTTTTGAAAGTAGAAGAGGCAAGAGTAGTCGTCAGGAGTCCTCACCAGAATGAAAAGAGATGAGGAGAAAAAGAAAACCTACTCTCCGATATAAATATAGGACTCAAAAATATTTTCAGTGTGTGCCTAGACTCAACCGTCAACGATTCGATCAATCAGTGGGGGCTTCTAGGTCGGAGAAGGCTCTGAATACCAACTTGTAATGCCCAGGATGGGACTATACCTCCTACGTGTCGAGGCACGACTTAAAGGTATAAGCCCATCCTAGAATGATCTCAAGTTTGGTATCTTTGCACGACTCATGTAAAAGAGGGATTAAATTGCAAAAGAAGATAGTTGGCTTACACTCGCCACTTCACACAATACATTACATAAGCAAATCATCATTCAAAACATCACAGCCCATCTAAGGGTAAGATCCAAAAGAAAGATACCAAAACAACATAAACCCACAGGTCAGGATCGAATCCTAGTAGAAGAACCACTACTGATCGTCGAAGCGTCACGAACAAACAGCCAAACTCTTCATCGAACTCCTGGTGAAGTACTGATCCATTTCCTGCATCAAACTCGGCTGAACCTGCATCTGGTGTGGTGAAGTAACTGTGAGCCACAGAGGACTCAGCAATCCCGTTCCCGGGTAACATGACTATTTAAGCCTTGGGTGTGGACAAGGCTGAAGAAAGAACAAGAGGTGAAGGAACAACAAGAGTCTGCAGCAACAACTAGCACTAGCTTACGTAAATGAGAGCGAGAAGAGAAGTGCCTCGGTCGAGAGATGATCACGAAGTGATCCTAAACTAAAGCTCAACAAACATAACCCCACCGTGTTCAACTCCTGAATCCCTATTCGGAAATTGACAGTCACGATACACACGCTGGTAGTGTATTGGAACAAGGTGTCAAGTTATCTACAACCGGATATTAACAAGCTCCCATCTGCCACATAACCGTGGGCACGGCTTTCGAAAGTTCAAACCCTGCAGGGGTGTTCCAACTTGACCCATTACAAGCCCACGATCCGCGGAGTCGCAACTCCAAAGTGGGAAGACCCGAGTATTCTCGGAATCCCGTGCTCAAGATACTCCGAACTAAGGTAAGGCTAATCCAGCAAATCCTCCCGACGTGTCGACACCCTGATAGTAGCCGCGCGTATCTAAGTCTCAGGACACGACCGGATGAGACATCCTACGGGTTTTTACCAGCCCTCGAGTTTCCTTGAGGTGGCCCCGCAGTCCGCTCATTTCGGACCAACACTCATGTGGAGCACTGGCCCGGGGGGTTGAATTAAAATAAAAGGGATAGCTAGTCCCTATGTAAGTTTTATTAGTTATTAGGCGAATAGTACCAAATGTTGGGACTTGCTTGAAAAGACTTAGCACTTAGCGGTTTATCAAGGGGGTCCCATACACCCCAACCGTGTTAGGAACGCATAATCAAGGAACATAACACCGGTTTATACGTTTCCTAACGGCATGAGTGGAACAAATCACCAAGCAAAAGGCTTAGCCTTCCACCCTTGCCAATATATAGATGATTTCATTTTAAGCATTTATATAGTGTGATATAACCCAACAAATCTTCAACATGAAGCAAGCATCTTCGATCTTCACCTGCAACTAACAATGCTATAAGAGGGGCTGAGCGAAGCGTACTTATAGCCAAACAATGGTTTGCATAGGTAGGGTGGTTAGACAGGATCATGGTTACAATAGGAGGCTGACAGGAAAGACATGGGCATCGAGGCAAAACTAAAGAACGATTCTCTAGCAATAGGCAAAGATAGTAATGGTATCCAGGTTCGGTCATCTTGCCTGGGATTCCACAAGGGAGAAGAACGGATCCACGAAGTAGACGAAGCAACACAGTCGAGCGAATCCTCACAACTCCGGAACGAAGCCGAAGCTAACAAGAGAAGCAACCGGAAAGAAGCAAACAAACGGTAAACACACAAAAATAAACATGGCATACGATGCACATCCAAGTATGATGCATGTCCGGTTTAATTATGCATGGCATGGCAAAGTGCACAAACAACACTACAAGTTAAGTGGAGCTCCATATGCAATGAGTTGCATATTGACGAAACACCACATTTATTTATTTAGTTGACTCTCGTTATTTACAAGACAAGATTAAATGTTTTTAACATGGCAAGAGGTGAATCTTAATAAAACTATACTAACTAGGCAATTTAAATGAGGCCGGAGAATAACAACAACATATCCGGAAAAACCCCATATGCATGTTTAGCAATTATAAGCAAACAACAATTCACACATTTTTAATGTTGTTAATATGATGCGGATGACATGATCAAGTTTATGCAATTTTATTAAAAGGTTAACAAGAAGATGATATGAAGCATCGTCACCGTGGTGGAAGAAAGGTTGCCACGGCAACGATCCGAAAGTGATGCATCGGCAACATCTCGGTACCGGTAACTCGTTGAGAGTCCGGTGCAAAAGGAAAGATGGCGTGAGCGAGTCAAACGAGATGAAAGGTGGGGTGATCCCGTCACCGGGTTCCCACGGGTTGGCGACGCGGCAACCGAGGAGCTCAACAAAAGATGAAACGGCACAACGGGCACGGAGCACACAAGGGAGACATTTCATACAACCACAACAAGCATCACACGGGTCATCGTCTCGGGTTATACCTTCGAAACACTCGTTTCGGGACGATTCGAGATTGTAGAGGAAGGAGTCGTTCTCGCGAGTCGTAGAGGAAGTAGTGGTTCACGTTGGCGACGGTAGTGGAAGTAGTTGTACTCGCGGTCTTCGGCGACGGTAGGCGTTCACGTTCCGTGTCGTGGTACTTGCGACGTCGGGGTACACGTTATGTAGTGGTACTTGGTCTCGGCGACGGTAGTTGTACTCGCACGTAGATGTTCATGTCATCGAAGCCGTTCGGTCGTCGTGGTACTTGGTCGTCTCCGAGGTCCTGGGATAATAACCACAACAACAAAACACCGAGCAAGGCAGCACGGGGCGACGAGTTCGTGGCAGCGGCAGCAAACTTGGCGACGAGGCCATGGCAACAGCACTAGGTCTTGGGGCGGTCTTGGCGAAGACTGCGAGGACGGAGGAGAAGGCACTCGGGGCCGGAGCAGGGCGGAGGACGAGGCCAGATCGTCGCTGGCGGACGGAGCATGGAGGCGGGGCCTGGCTGACCTGGCTGCTCCCGCGCTGGAGGGGCCACGGCGTGCGGGCGCGCTGGAGAGGACGGCTCGCGGGCGAGGCTGAGATCAAGGGCGACGGGGAAGCGCTGGAACGGAGGGAGCCGTAGGCTCGTCGCTCGGGGACGCGGTCCTGGCGACGGAGGCCGGAGGGAAGGACGGCCGGCTGCCTGGGCGCTGGACGGGGCTCCGCGCGGGGATGAAGGCAGCAGTCGCAGCAGGGAACGGAGGGAGGCCGACGGGGCGAGCGCTGGGGCTTCGACCTGGCTGGCTTCGGCTCCCTGGGAGAAGAGGTGCTGTGCAGAGGAGCTGCTCGAGGGGAGCCGCGCGGTGGGGCGCTCGTGGGCAGAGAGATCGAAGGGAGGCGAGGGAATCGGGCTGGAGGAGCGAGGGTTGTGGCGCACGAAGGGAAAGGGAGGAAGAGCGAGGGAGGCGTCGCTCGCTAGGGTTAGCGGGGTGAGGGAGCGGGCCGGATGGCCAGGAGGCTGAGGCCTGGAGGGAAGTTGGGCCAGAAGGAGAGAGTTGGGCCTTGAGAGGAGGCCGCGGCTGGGATGGTCCCAAGCTGGGCTGGGCTCTTTCTTTAACTGATTTTTAAAAACAGAAAAGAAAGAAGAAGAAAAGGGAAGAAAAGAAAAGGTTAGGGAAGAGATTTAAACACGGAGTTAAATCTCTGGACTCACACAAAATGTAAGGAATTTAAAGAATTTGTTGGAAGACTTTTGGAAGATAAAAATTCAAACGAGTTTGAATAAATGTCAAACTGTTCGAATTTAGAAAACCCTTTAGATGAAATCCAAATGGGTTGGAATTTCAAGAGATGGCCCTACACATTAGATGTGATTTATGAGAAGATTTGGAACATTTATAGATAAAGTAAAATTGCAACACAATTTTACTAAAGGCTCAAAGGAAGAAAAGGAAGTAGAGTTGGATGAAAGAAAATTGAAGAAAGGTGCAATTGTGTTATAGGTGATTCCAAGGAATGGAATATTTTAAAATATAGCTCCCTAAATATTGAGAGGCTTTTATATGTTTTAAAGAGAAGACATTCTTCCCTCAATTTAAATGGACTGAAGGTCCACACAATTTATTTAGGTTGAGATGCAAAAAATAAAAATGACATGATGGCATGATGACATGATGCAATGCAGAAATAAATAAAGCAAGCACAAAGAACACACGGGAGTACCCGGAACATCTGGAATCTTCTGGAATCTTCTGGGACGTCGGTCTTCGGGCGTCACACGAACCTCCATGACGGATACTGGTTGGGTTATCCCTACGATCAAAGGTGATCGGACAAGCCGGCCATGGGTTGAACTTGGGGGCAACGGGCTCTACGGCGTAGACGTCCTTCTGGGGATATGGGTGGCATAGATCATATTCACTGTTTTCACTTCAGGGGGAAATTGTTTATGTCCCCCAGTGTTCGGTGGGCCAGGCTCGTCTTCGTCCTTGCTTTGAGGTCCTTTCCCCTTGTGTTCGGCATTTAACTTGCCAGCCTGCTTGAAGAGCCAACAATTTGTGTTGGTGTGGTTTGCAGGTTTGTCAGGGGTGCCATGAATTTGGTAAGGTCTCTCTAATATCTTGTCCAAGCTGGATGGGCCATCCCTATTTCCTTTGAACGACTTCTTCCGTTGACCGGACCTGGAGCCACTGAATCCGGTGTTTACTGCCGTGTCATATGTTTCTCCGTTATTGTTCCGACGCTTATTCTTATTGCGTCATGGCTTGCCATTGCCGTCCCTGACTTCGGAAGTGCCATGATCGCTGGTATTGTTGCTTCTATGAGCTAACTAGTTGTCTTCGCCCGTGCAAAAGCGGGTCATAAGTGTAATAAGGGCTACCATTGTTTTCGGCTTCTCCTGGCCGAGGTTTCCTGCAAGCCTCGTCTCGGACGCTGTGTTTGAATGCCGCTAAGGCTTCGGCGTCCGGACAATCGACAATTTCGTTCTTTTTAGGTAAGAACCGATTCCAAAGCTTGCGGGCTGACTCCCCGGGTTGCTGGATTATGTGACTTAAATCATCAGCATTCGGTGGCTGAACATAAGTCCCCTGAAATTTAGCTCGAAAAGCATCCTCTGAATCTTCCCAGCTTCCATTGCAATTCTCTGGGAGGCTGTTCAACCAGCGCCGAGCTAGCCCTTTCAGCTTTAAAGGTAAGTATTTGATGGCGTGGAGGTCATCTCCACAAGCCATGTGGATGTGAAGAATAAAGTCTTCAATCCATATATCGGGATACGTCGTTTAATCATATGCCTCGATGTTTACGGGTTTAAACCCTTCCAGAAATTGGTGATCCATCACCTCATCGGTAAAGCACAGAGGGTGCGCGGTGCCCGTGTATTGTGTAATGTCACACCGTAGTTCGGACGGCATCTGTGTTCGGTGTTGACTCCGCACTTGATTGTATCCGGTGTGCTTGGCTTGATAGCCACCATACCGTATGGGAGCACGTTCTCTTGATCCGTAGATCGATCTGGCCTGACCAGCTTTTTTATTCAGGTCCTGACGTAGGTCGTACTTATGGCCCTGAGCCATTGTATCCTTTCCTGTACGGTGGGGAGGTGCGGGTGAAACGTCTCCAACGTATCTATAATATTTTATTGTTCCATGCTATTATTTATGATGTTTTGGATGTTTAATGGGCGTTGTCATACACTTTTATATTATTTTTGCGACTAACCTACTAACCCAAAGGCCCAGTCCAGATTGTTGTTTTTTGCCTGTTTCGGGGTTTTGCAGAAAAGGAATATCAAACGGAGTCCAAACGGAATGAAACCTTCGGGAGAGATATTTTTGGAGAAAATCACGCTCGGGAGACTTGAGAACCACGGAGTAGGGGCCACGAGGTGCCCATGAGGGTGGGGGCGCGCGCCCCTGCTCAGGGCGCGCCCCTGCCTCATGGGTCCCTCGTGAGGCCCCCGGTGCCCTCCTTCCTCCTATATAAGCCTACGTACACCGAAACCATCAGAAGAAGAGAGAAAACCCCAATTCCACCGTCTTAACCTTCTGTTCCCGTGAGATCCCATCTTGGGGCCTGTTCCGGAGCTCCGCTGGAGGGGGCATCTACCATGGAATGCTTCTACATCATCATCGTCGCCTCACCATGAGTTGTGAGTAGTTTACCACAGACCTTCGGGTCCATAGCTAGTATCTAGATGGCTTCTTCTCTCTCTTTGGATCTCAATACAAAGTTCTCCTCGGTCTTCGAGGAGATCTATTCGATGTAATCTCTTTTTGCGGTGTGTTTGTCGAGATCCGATGAATTGTGGGTTTATGATCAAGATTATCTCTGAGAAATATTTGATTCTTTTCTGAACTCTTTATGTGTGCTCATAATATCCTTGCAAGTCTCTTCGAATTATTTGTTTGGTTTGGCCTACTAGATCTATAGTTCTTGCAATGGGAGAAGTGCTTGGCTTTGGGTTCAATCTTGCGGTGTCCTTTCCCAGTGACAGTAGGGGCAGCAAGACACGTATTGTATTGTTGCCATCGAGGATAAAAAGATGGGGTGTACATCATATTGCTTGAGTTTATCCATGTACATCATGTCATCTTGCTTAAGGCGTTACTCTGTTCTTATGAACTCAACACACTAGATGCATGCCGGATAGCGGTCGATGTGTGGAGTAATAGTACTAGATGCAGGCAGGAGTCGGTCTACTTGTCTCGGACGTGATGCCTATATACAATGATCATGCCTAGATAGTCTCATAATTATTCGTTTTTCTATCAATTGCTCGACAGTAATTTGTTTACCCGCCGTAGAATATCGCTATCATGAGAGAAGCCACTAGAGAACACTATGGCCCCCGGGTCTATTCTCAACATATCAATCTACATATACTTTACTTTTTCCGCTTTTACTTTTTGTTCATATAAACAAAAATACCAAAAATATAAACTATCATCTCTACCAAATCTCACTTTCGTAAGTGACCGTAAAGGGATTGACAGCCCCTTATCGCGTTGGCTGCGAAGTTCTTATTTGTTTGTGCAGGTACGAGGGACTCACGCGTGGTCTCCTACTGGATTGATACCTTGGTTCTCAAAAACTGAGGGAAATACTTACGCTACTGTGATGCATCTCCCTTTCCTCTTCGAGGGAATACAACGCAAGCTCGAGAAGTAGCAAGAAGAATTTCTGGCACCGTTGCCGGGGAGGCTTACGCAAAAGTCATATACCAAGTACCTATCACAAACCCTTATCCTCCGCATTAAATTTTTTGCCTCTCGTTTTCCTCTCCCCCCACTTCACCCTTGCCGTTTTATTTGCCCTTCTTCTGCCGTGTGTTTATCGTTCGCTTGCCCCTTATTTGCTTGTGTGTTGCTTGCTTGCTTGTCATCATGTCTAGCACACCTATCATTATCAACACTCCCGAGAGTGAGGTCCTCAACTTTAAACAAAGGGAGGAAGAAAACTTAAAAGATGCCTGGTATAGAATTTGCAATGCTCAAAATAGATCTAATAGGAAGCTTTCCACTTCCGTGCTTCTTCGCAATTTCTATGTTGGCATAACTCCGTGGAATAGATTTATCTTAGATACCATTACCGGAGGACATTTCTTGGGTAGCCATACTTTTGATTCTTATAACGCAATGACTGAATTATTTGGCTCACCACCTCTTATGGTTAATGGGACCGTTTTAACTTTGGAGCGTGTCATGCAAAGGTTAGAGATCATTGAAAACAAAGTTGCTACGGTAGAACTGGTAGAAAACTTGGATAGAAAAATCCATAATGAAATTATCCAATATGTATCCAAGGTAGGAGTTGTTCTGAAAAACCTTAAGGAAAAAGAACCCATTGTTAAAGAAAAGCTAGATCATGATTCTACTAGAATCAATAAGCTTGAGGATATTATCACTAATGTGGGTTCTGCTCTTTCTGCTATAAAAATTACTCCAAATGCTTCCACCACTAAATTATCTAAGTTCATGATGTCCCTAAAGACAAAGGTGAAACATCTAGTAAAGGAATTGCGGATCTTAAATCCATAAGTGTTCACCATAATTTTCTTACTTTTGCAAGAGACCCTTTTGACACTTTAGAATTTCTTGATTTCTTGCCCAAGAGTTTGATTATCAATAGGGATAAAGAAGTGCCTAAGAATCACAAGTGGTTAATTAAAGGATTGCCTTCCAAAGATGGCAATACCTAGATATATCATGTATCGTGCCTAGCTAGGGGCGTAAAACGATAGCGCTTGTTGGGAGGCAACCCAACTTTTTTTTGCTGTTGTTGGGGAATAAATATTGCATCTAGCTTCTGTTTAGATGTGGTTTTGTGTTTTGTTTAGTGTTTGTGCCAAGTAGAACCTTTGGGAAGACTTGTGTGAAGTTTATTTGATCTTGCTGTGAAAAACAAAATTGTTAGCGCTCGCTAGAATGGTCATCAGATTTTACTGGAGCGTGCTATTTAGTTGATTCTTTTTGCAGATGATTAATAGACAAATTCCTCACGTTTACCAATTTAGTTTAAATTTTTTGGAGTTGCAGAAGTATGCGAAACCTGCAGATTACTACAGACTGTTCTGTTTTTGACAGATTCTGTTTTTTGTGTGTTGTTTGCTTATTTCAATGCATCTATGAGTAATATTGGGACGTATGAACCATAGAGAAGTTAGAATACAGTAGGTTTAACACCAATATAAACAAAGAATGAATTCATTGTAGTACCTTTGAGTAGTGGTTTGCTTTCTTATACTAACGGAGCTCACGAGATTTCTGTCTAAGTTTTGTGTTGTGAAGTTTTCAAGTTTTGAGTATTGCTTTGATGGACTATGAAACAAAGAGTAGCAAGGGCCTAATCTTGGGGATGCCCATGTCACCCCAAGTAAAATTCAAGGACAATCAAAAGCCTAAGCTTGGGGATGCCCCGGGAAGGCATCCCCTCTTTCGTCTTCATCCATCGGTAACTATACTTGGAGCTATATTTTTATTCACCACATGATATGTGTTTTTCTTGGAGCGTCTTGTATAATTTGAGTCTTTGCTTGTTAGTTTGCCACAATTATCCTTGCTGGACACACCTATTTGAGAGAGTTAAATATGGCCTAGGAATTGTTAGAACACTCTATGTGCTTCACTTATATCTTTTGAGTTGAATAGTTTTTGCTCTAGTGCTTCACTTATATCTTTTAGAGCACGGTGGTGATAATATTTTGAAGAAATTGTTGAACTCTCATGCTTCACTTATATCTATTTGAGAGTCTATTAAAACAGCATGGTAATGTGTTTAGGCTATAAAACTAGTCTTCACATGATAGACATCCAATATCAACGTAGTAAAAACTTTCACACTAAGTGCATTGAATATGATGAGAAGTTGGATGCTTGATAAATGTTTTGAGATATGAGGATAGTGATATTAGAGTCATGCTAGTGGAGTTATTATTAAATTGAGAAATACTTGTGTTAAGGTTAGTGATTCCCGTAGCATGCACATATGGTGAACCGCTATGTAACGAAGTTAGAGCATGAGGTATTTGTAAAGTGTCAACCTTTGTGTGGAGGTCGGGGGCGCGCGATGGTTAACTCCTACCAACCTCCCCCCTAGGAGCATGCGTTGATTGCTTTGTTTTGATGACTCGTAGATTTTTGCAATAAGTATATGAGTTCTTATGACTAATGTTGAGTCCATGGATTATACGCACTCTCACCCTTCCACCATTGCTAGCCTCTCTTGTACCGCGCAACTTCCGCCGGTACCATACACCCACTATATATCCTTCCTCAAAACAGCCACCATATTATTCCTCAAAACAGCCACCATACCTACCTATCATGGCATTTCCATAGCCATTCCGAGATATATTGCCATGCAACTTTCCACCGTTCCGTTCATATGACACGCATCATATTGTCATATTGCCATGCATGATCATGTAGTTGACATCGTATTTGTGGCAAATCCATCATGCATAATTTTTCATACATGTCACTCTTGATTCATTGCACATCCCGGTACACCGCTGGAGGCATTCATATAGAGTCATACTTGTTATAGTACCGAGTTGTAATATCGAGTTGTAATTTAATGAAAGTGTGATGATCATCATTATTAGAGCATTGTCCCATGGGAGGAAAGGCTAAATCAATAAAGCCCCTCCACAAAAAAAAGGCCAAAGAAAAAAAGAAAGGCCCAAAAAAAGGGACAATTGCTACTATCTCTTTTTCCGCACTTGTGCTTCAAAGTAGCACCATGTTCTTCATGATAGATAGTCTCATGTTTAGTCACTTTCATATACTAGTGGGAATTTTCATTATAGAACTTGGCTTGTATATTCCAACGATGGGCTTCCTCAAATGCCCTAGGTCTTCGTGAGCAAGCAAGTTGGATGCACACCCGCTAGTTTCTTTTGTTGAGCTTTCATACATATTTAGCTCTAGTGCATCTGTTGCATGGCAATCCCTTCTCACTCACATTGATATCTATTGATGGGCATCTCCATAGCCCGTTGATACGCCTAGTCGATGTGAGACTATCTCCCTCAATTTTTGTCTTCTCCACAACCACCTCTCTATTCCACCCATAGTGCTATGTCCATGGCTCATGCTCATGTATTGCGTGAAAGTTGGAAGGTTTGAAAGAATAGAGTATGAAAACAAGTGCTTGGCTGAAATCTGGGTTGTGCATGATATGAATATTTTGCGTGATGAAGAGGGAGCATAGCCAGACTATATGATTTTGTAGGGATAACTTTCTTTAGTCATAGTATTTTGAGAAGACATGATTGCTTTGTTAGTATGCTTGAAGTATTATTATTTTTTATGTCAATATAGACTTTTATCTTGAATCTTTCAGATCTGAACATTCATGCCACAATTAAGAGAATTACATTGAAAAACTATGTTGGTTAGCATTCCACATCAAAAATTCCGTTTTTATCATTTACCTACTCGAGGACGAGCAGGAATTAAGCTTGGGGATGCTTGATACGTCTCCAATGTATCTATAATTTTTGATTGTTCCATGCTATAATTTATGATGTTTTGGATGTCTAACGGGCTTTGTCATACACTTCTATATTATTTTTGGGACTAACCTACTAACCCAAAGGCCCAGTCCAGATTGCTATTTTTTGCCTGCTTCAGGGTTTTGCAGAAAAGGAATATCAAAAGGAGTCCAAACGGAATGAAACCTTCGGGAGAGATATTTTTGGAGAAAATCACGCTCGGGAGACTTGAGAACCACGGAGTAGGGGCCACGAGGTGCCCACGAAGGTGGGGGGCGCGCCCCCCTGCCCAGGGCGCGCCCACCTGCCTCGTGGGTCCCTCGTGAGGCCCCCGGTGCCCTCCTTCCTCCTATATAAGCCTACGTACCCCGAAACCATCAAAAGAAGAGAGAAAACCCTAATTCCACCGCCGTAACCTTCTGTTCCCGTGAGATCCCATCTTGGGGCCTGTTCCGGAGCTCCGCCGGAGGGGGCATCTACCACGGAGTGCTTCTACATCATCATCGTCGCCTCACCATGAGTTGTGAGTAGTTTACAACAGACCTTCGGGTCCATAGCTAGTATCTAGATGGCTTCTTCTCTCTCTCTTTGGATCTCAATACAAAGTTCTCCTCGGTCTTCGAGGAGATCTATTCGATGTAATCTCTTTTTGCGGTGTGTTTGTCGAGATCCGATGAATTGTGGGTTTATGATCAAGATTATCCATGAGAAATATTTGGTTCTTTTCTGAAATCTTTATGTGTGCTCATAATATCCTTGCAAGTCTCTTCGAATTATTTGTTTGGTTTGGCCTACTAGATCTATAGTTCTTGCAATGGGAGAAGTGCTTGGCTTTGGGTTCAATCTTGCGGTGTCCTTTCCCAGTGATAGTAGGGGCAGCAAGGCACGTATTGTATTGTTGCCATCGAAGATAAAAAGATGGGGTGTACATCATATTGCTTGAGTTTATCCATGTACATCATGTCATCTTGCTTAAGGCGTTACTCTGTTCTTATGAACTCAATACACTAGATGATGATGGATAGTGGTCGATGTGTGGAGTAATAGTAGTAGATACAGGCAGGAGTCGGTCTACTTGTCTCGGACGTGATGCCTATATACAATGATCATGCCTAGATAGTCTCATAATTATTCGCTTTTCTATCAATTACTCGATAGTAATTTATTTACCCGCCGTAGAATATCGCTATCATGAGAGAAGCCACTAGAGAACACTATGGCCCCCGGGTCTATTTGATACGTCTGCAACGTATCTAATTTTCCAAACCCTTTTGCCCTTGTTATGGACTCTAACTTGCATGAATTGAATGGAACTAACCCGGACTGACGCTGTTTTCAGGAGAACTGCCATGGTGTTGTTTTTGTGCAGAAATAAAAAGTTCTCGGAATGACCTGAAACTCCACGGAGATTTATTTTGGAAAATATAAAAAATATCTGCAAGAAGATCCTCACCTGGGGGGGCACACCATGTCCACGAGGGTGGGGGGCGCGCCCCCTGCCCAGGGTGCGCCCCCTGCCTCGTGGGCCCCCTGGTGCTCCACCGACGCATCCCCAAATCCTATATCTTCACTTTCGGGGAGAAAAAAATCAAGGAGAAAGAATTATCGCGTTTCATGAGACAGAGCTGCCGCCAAGCCCTAATCTCTCTTGGGAGGGCTGATCTGGAGTCCGTTCGGGACTCCGAAGAGTGGAGATCGTCGCCATCGTCATCATCAACCTTCCTCCATCACCAATTCCATGATGCTCACCGCCGTGCGTGAGTAATTCCATCGTAGGCTTGCTAGACGGTGATGGGTTGGATGGGATCTATCATGTAATCGAGTTAGTTTTGTTAGGGTTTGATCCCTAGTATCCACTATGTTCTGAGATTGATGTTGCTATGACTTTGCTATGCTTAATGCTTGTCACTAGGGCCCGAGTGCCATGATTTCAGATCTGAACCTATTATGTTTTCATGAATATATGTGTGTTCTTGATCCTCTCTTGCAAGTCTATAGTCACCTACTATGTGTTATGATCCGGCAACCCCGAAGTGACAATAATCGGGACCACTCCCGGTGATGACCATAGTTTGATGAGTTCATGTATTGGCTTTGTGTTAATGCTTTGGTCCGGTACTCTATTAAAAGGAGGCCTTAATATCCCTTAGTTTCCAATAGGACCCCGCTGCCACGGGAGGGTAGGACAAAAGATGTCATGCAAGTTCTTTTCCATAAACACGTATGACTATATTCGGAATACATGCCTACATTGGATTGATGAACTGGAGCTAGTTTTGTGTCACCCTAGGTTATAACTTCTACATGATGAATTGCATCTGACATAATTTCCCATCACCGATCCAATGCCTACGAGCTTTTCCTATATTGCTTGTTGCTTATTTACTTTTCCGCTGCTACTATCACAAAAACTACAAAAAATACTATCGTTAGTTTTATTGCCGCTACCGCCACTGTCATATTACTTTGCTACTAAACTATCTTGCTGCAGATACTAAGTTTCCAGGTGTGGTTGAATTGACAACTCAACTGCTAATACTTAAGAGTATTCTTTGGCTCCCCTTGTGTCGAATCAACAAATTTGGGTTGAATACTTTACCCTCGAAAACTGTTGCAATCCCCTACACTTGTGGGTTATCAAGACTATTTTCTGGCGCCGTTGCCGGGGAGCATAGCTCTATTCTTTAAGTTACTTGGGATTTATATCTATTGATCACTATGAAGAATTTGAAGGACTCAAAAACCAAGATCTTACCCTCAACTACGAGGGGAGGTAAGGAACTGTCATCTAGCTCTGCACTTGATTCTCCTTCTGTTATGAGTAAACTTGCGACACCTACTCCTCCTATTGAATCTGATATGTCGTATGTTCTCGATGATGCCATTTCTGCTATGTATGATGAAACTACTTCTATGCCTGATACTGTGTCATTAGGTGAATTTCTAGATGAACAAATTGCTAAGGTTAGGGAGAATGCAAATATTGAAACTGATGTTTATGAAAGTGGTGATGAAGCTACTCCCAATAGATATGAATTGCCAGTTGTGCCTGAGGGTTATGTTATGGATGAAGAAACTGCTAGAGACTTTCTTGCTTGCAATGATAGATATGATCTTAAGAAGTTATTAGCTAAGCTGAAAGAAAAGTCCTTGAATGCTAGAATGAAACATGACCCTACTTTTGCTACTTCACCTATCTGTGTTACCGATAAGGATTATGAATTCTCTGTTGATCCTGAGTTAATTACTTTGGTTGAATATGATCCTTTCCATGGCTATGAGTCTGAAACTGTTATGGCACATCTTACTAAGTTGAATGATATAGCCACCCTATTTACCAACGATGAAAAGATTCGCTACTACTATATCCTAAGCTATTTCCTTTCTCGTTAAAGGGTCATGCTAAGACATGGTTTAATTCTCTTGATCATGGTTGTGTGCATAGTCCCCAGGATATGATGTATTACTTCTCTGCTAAATACTTTCCCGCTCATAAGAAACAAGCTGCCTTACGGGAAATATATAACTTTGTGCAAATTTTAGAAGAGAGTCTCCCACAAGCTTGGGGGAGGCTTCTCCAATTGCTTAATGCTTTGCCTGATCATCCTCTTGAAATGCATGATATACTTGATGTCTTTTATAATGGACTAACCGATGCTTCCAGAGACCACCTGGATAGTTGTGCTGGTTGTGTTTTCAGGGAAAGAACAGTTGAACAAGTTGAACTACTTTTGAATAATATGCGGGCCAATGAAAATAATTGGACACTTCCTGAACCAGCCCCTAAACCAACTCCGAAGAAAAGAGGTGTTCTATTTCTCAGTCCCGAAGATATGCAAGAGGCAAAGAAATCTATGAAAGAAAAAGGTATTAAAGCTGAAGATGTTAAGAATTTACCACCTATTGAAGAAATACATGGTCTTGATAACCCGACACAGGTAGTAAAGGTAAATTCTCTTTATAGATTTGATGAAGGTGATATTCCTCGTTATAAGTCTGCTAGCCAACACTTAGATGAGTTTGACAATTTCATTGTGAAACAAGAAAACTTCAATACTTATGTTGGTAGACAATTACAACACAATGCTTATATGATTGAACGCTTGAGTGATTATTTGTCTAGAGCTAAAGGTGAATTGAAACTCATTAGTATACATGCTTCTATGGTCACCACTCAAGTAGAACAAGTACTTAAGGCTCAGAATGATTTGTTCAATGAATTAAATAGTAAGAATAATGACTATGCTGTTAGAGTTGCTACTAGAGGTGGTAAAGTGACTCAGGAACCTCTATATCCTGAAGGCCACCCTAAGAGGATTGAACAAGATTCTCATAGAGCTAATTTAGATACACCTAGTTCTTCTAAGAAGAAGAAAAAGAAAAATGATAGGACTTTGCATGCTTCTAGTGAACCTGTAGCTGACACACCTGAGAATCCTAATGATATATCTGTTTCTGATGCTCAGACACAATCTGGTAATGAACATTAACCTAGTAAAAACATTAATGATGATGTTCATGATGATGCTCAACCTGGCAAAGATAATGATGTAGAGATTGAACCTGTTGTTGATCTTGATAACCCACAATCAAAGAATCAACGTTATGATAAGAGAGACTTTGTTGCTAGGAAACACGGTAAGGAAAGAGAACCATGGGTTCAGAAACCCATGCCTTTTCCTCCGAAACCATCCAAGAAAAAGGATGATGAGGATTTTGAGCGCTTTGCTGAAATGATTAGACCTATCTTTTTGCGTATGCGTTTGACTGATGTGCTTAAAACAAATCCTTATGCTAAGTATATGAAAGATATTATTACCAACAAAAGAAAGATACATGAAGTAGAAATGTCCACCATGCTTGCCAATTACACTTTTAAGGGTGGAATGCCTAAGAAATTAGGAGATCCAAGGGTACCTACTATACCTTGCTCCATTAAAAAAAACTATGTTAAAACTGCTTTGTGTGATCTTGGAGCCGGTGTTAGTGTTATGCCTCTCTCTTTATATCGTAGACTTGACTTGAGTAAGTTGACACCGACTGGAATATCTTTGCAAATGGCTGATAAATCAACTGCTATACCTGACGGTATTTGCGAGGATGTGCATGTTGTAGTTGCAAATGTTACTATTCTAACGGACTTTATTATACTTGATATTCCTGAGGACGATAGTATGTCTATTATTCTTGGAAGACCCTTTTTGAATACTGCAGGGGCTGTTATTGATTGCAACAAAGGCAATGTTACTTTTCATGTCAATGGTAACGAGCATACGATACATTTTCCGAGGAAACAACCTCAGGTCCACAGTATCAATTATATTGGAAAAACTTCAACTATTACTATTGGAGGTTTTGAGTTTCCTCTTCCTACTATCAAGAATACATATGACATCCTTATTGTTGGGGACATACATATCCCCATCGAGGTAACCTAGTGTTATTCGAAAATTCTCCGGTTTCATGTTACTCGGAAAGAGTTTATTAACAAGACCTGATCAACCTTGTTAATGGATTCCTTTTGATCGGCATGGGATAGGTGAATCTAGATAGCACAACCTTCTGTACCCTCCTTTTACTTTCTGTTAATTAGGATAAATAAAGCAAAAATAGTATTTTTTGTCTGTTTCCACACTTATCCGTGCAATAAAGAAATATCCCGGAAATAAAAGTTCTCCAAATGCCATGAAAATGAAATATGATTTTTCTAGAATATTTAAGGAAATATGGCATAGAACACACAGCGAGGGGAGCCAGCACCTGGCCACGAGGGTCCAGGATGCGCCCCCTGCCTCGTGGGCCCCACGTGGCCCCCTCCACTTATTCATGCACCCATGCTCTTCTTCTTCCTCCCAAAAAATCACCAACCAGCTCAAACCCGAGTTCTAGCTCATCTTGCTGCCTTTTTCGATCTCCTTGCTCAAAGCACCTTTCACCAAACTGTTTGGGGGGGATTGTTCCTTGGTATGTGACTCCTCCATTGGTCCAAATAGTTTTTGTTCTAGTACTTTATTTATTGCAAATTTTTGCTTCTGAGGTGACTTTGTTCTTGAGCTTGCATGTCAAATTTTCTTGGTCCCAAGTAGTTCTAATGCATGATATAGTCTCTAGGCACATATAGGAGTTGTTGCTATCAATCTTGTTGAGTTTGGTTAACTTTTATTTTGGGTTACTAAAAATTTCTGAAAATTTCGGAAAAATGCCTAGGAGAAACTTCCAAGGTGGTTCTTCGAGGAAGCAAGAACCGAGGCTCGCGTTCCGTGAGCCGGACGATGAACTACCGAGGGATGCTGATGTACGGCCTTGTGAATGGCCGTCATATGACTTTATGGATCAGGCTGGCATCAAGGATGAATTTTACGCATACGTGTGCAACGCCGACCTCGAGGGCTTCATGCAAGATAAGTGCCCTCAATACCGTGGCTTAACTGATAGCTTTGTGAGAAGGTTTAAATTTTCATCTTCACGTAATTCTCACACTGTACTGTTTGACATGTATGATAAATCTTATACCATGGATTTAGAGGATTTTAATGATGCTTGCAAGCTCCCACAGTGGGGCAGTATGGGTGATCCTCATAAATCTGAATTTAGAGAGTTTCTTGCTAGTATTATAGTGGGGGAGTATAGGGAAATCACACAGGCTACCATGGGGAGCATTCATTTTCCTGCTATTCATTACTTTGCTCTCTTTATCGGTAGATGCATAAATGGTAAGGATGAGGCTTGCCACATGTGTGTCCCTGATCTTAGTGTTCTCGGGAGTGCTGTATTAGGTGATAGACAATATAACTTGGGAGCCATTGTTGCACGTAGGCTACATCATAATGGTTTGCATGGAGATTTATTTGGTGGGATTTATGCCACTCGCATAGCCCGCCGTCTTGGTGTGCCTGTGCACGAGAATGATGAACCTTTACCTCCTGCTTATTTATATTGCCATGCTATGACTAGTCACCGGTTTATAGAGTGGGACGATCAAACCCTCAAATATCGACTAATCTTTAACAGGCAGCATGCCATCCCTGTTGTTCTTCTTGCCCCCACTTTGTTTAACTTTCAGGTAAAAGGGAGATACACTATAACTATGGGGGAGACAAATGCTTATTATAATAGGACGGAGGCAGCCCGCCTTTGAGTTGCAGCTCAGCATGCAGTATCTGCTGCATCCCAGTACAACCCCAACTATGACTTTGGATATCTGTCAGGCCAATACTGGCCATAGACCAACTTAGGCCAAAAGCCTAAGCTTGGGGGAGTACGTGTTTCTCACCGACTTTACATTCATGTTTACACACTTATTCTAGTTGTCGGTGCTCACACTCTTTCACTGTATCATCCATGCTTAGTTTCAATTTCTTTTTCTTAGTCTTTTTCTTGCGTGCTAGAAAAACCCAGAAAAACAAAAAATATTAGTTGTAGCTTCTAGCTAGTTTACTTCCTTTGCTTGTTGTAGTAGTTAAAATGAAAACCCAAAAAGATTCCCCGTTCTTCTTTTGCTTGTTGGGAGCTTTCCCGTGTAAATAGTTTCTTTTCTTTTCTTTGGGAGTTAAGAGTAGAAGACCATGATTGAAAATGCTTAGCGGCTCTCATGTGTTTTGTTGTTGATTTAACCTTGAGCCATATTACCTTGTCTTCTCTCTTGTATTAAATGTCTGCAGATTCGAGCTTAGTCCAAAGCACGTGCACTACTATTATTATTCACACCGTTCGGTCGTGCGAGTGAAAGGCAATAAGGATGATATATGATGAACTAATTGAGATGAGAAAAGCTGGTATGAACTCGACCTCTCTTGTTTTTGTAAATATGATAGCTCATCGTTCCTGATTTAGCTTGTTATGATTGAAACATGCTTGCAATGAAAATTAGAGATCATAGTTGCTTATGCCATGCTTAATTAGCTGAGAGTTTATAATGGTCTATCTTGCGTGCCAACATGATATTAAAATGGTTGTGATGTGGTATGATGGGTGGTATCCTCCTTTGAATGATTTAAGTGATCTGACTTGGCACATGTTCACGCATGTAGTTGAAACAAATCAACATAGCCTTCACGATATTTATATTCATGGTGATTTATATCCTACTCATGCTTGCATTCATTGTTGATTAATTTTAATGCACGTTCATGACCGTTGTTGCTCTCTAGCTGGCCGCTCCCCAGTCTCTTTCTAGCCTTCACCTGTACTAAGCGGGAATACTGCTTGTGCATCCACTTCCATAAACCCCAAAGTTATTCTATATGAGTCCACCATACCTTCCTATATGCGGTATTTACCTGCCGTTCCAAGTAAATTTGTATGTGCCTTACTCTAAACCTTCAAATGAAATTCTGTTTTGTATGCTCGAACAGCTCATGTATCAACTAGGGATGTCTATATCTTCCATGCTAGGTGGGTTATTCTCACGATGAGTGGACTCCGCTCATCATTCATGAGGAAATGGCTGGTAATCGGGATGCCCAGTCCCATGCTCAAAATCATAATAATTAAACAAAACTCCCCCAGGGCTGTTGCTGGTTTGGACGGTACCCGTTGTTTCGGGCTAGCCGTGGAGTGCGCTTGTTGGTGGTTGGGGGAGTATTAACTTTACCATTATGTTTGGGAACCGCCTATAATGTGCGTAGCATGGGAGGTATCGAGATTCTTGGTTGTTATGTTGACAATGAAAGTATACCGCTCAAAATGTTATTCACCTCTATTTAAAAATCGAGCTTTGGCACCTCTACAATTGCTTCCCTCTATGAAGGGCCTATCTATTTACTTTTATGCAGAGTCCTCACCCTCTTATCAAAGAGCACCAGTAGGAGAGCACCTCTGTCGTTGCATGTATTACTATTAATTTGCATTGAGTATGATCATGACTGGATCTCTTTTACCATAAATTACAATGTCTAGTCAGTCCTTGATCTTTAAAGGTGCTCTGCATTTATGTTTTGCGGTCTCAGAAAGGGCTAGCGAGATACCATCTTGTCATAGCATATCATGATTGTTTTGAGAAAGTGTTGTCATCCGAGGTTTATTATTATTGCTCGCTAGTGGATTATGCCATTGATGTGAGTAGTCTTGAGAACTGAAAGTTATTGTGAGTGTGGTTAGTTCATGATCTTGTTGAAAACCTGAATGCGAGCTTACATATTTACAACAACAAGAGCAAATAGAGTTTGTCAAAGTTTTTCTTTATCACTTTCAGTTTATCAACTGAATTGCTTGAGGACAAGCAAAGGTTTAAGCTTGGGGGAGTTGATACGTCTCCAACGTATCTAATTTTCCAAACCCTTTTGCCCTTGTTATGGACTCTAACTTGCATGATTTGAATGGAACTAACCCGAACTGACGTTGTTTTCAGCAGAACTGCCATGGTGTTGTTTTTGTGCAGAAATAAAAAGTTCTCGGGATGACCTGAAACTCCACGGAGATTTATTTTGAAATATATAAAAAATATATGCAAGAAGATCCTCACCAGGGGGCCCACACCCTGTCCACGAGGGTGGGGGCGCGCCCCCTGCCTCGTGGGCCCCCTGGTGCTCCACCGACGTATCCCTAGATTCTATATCTTCACTTTCGGGGAGAAAAAATGAAGTAGAAGGAATTATTGCGTTTCACGAGACGGAGCCGACGCCAAGCCCTAATCTCTCTCGGGAGGGCTGATCTGGAGTCCGTTCAGGGCTTCGGAGAGTGGAGATCGTCGCCATCGTCATCATCAACCTTCCTCCATCACCAATTTCATGATGCTCACCACCGTGTGTGAGTAATTCCATCGTAGGCTTGCTAGACGGTGATGGGTTGGATGGGATCTATCATGTAATCGAGTTAGTTGTGTTAGGGTTGTTGGAGATATGCCCTAGAGGCAATAATAAAAGCATTATTATTATATCTCCTTGTTCATGATAATTGTCTGTTATTCATGCTTGAATTGTATTGTACGGAAACAGCAATACATGTGTGAGTACACAGACCAAAATGAGTCCCTGGTAGGCCTCTAGTAGCCAGCTCGTTGATCAACAGATGGTCACGGTTTCCTGACCATGGACATAGGATGTCAGTGATAACGGGATCACATCATTAGGAGAATGATGTGATGGACAAGACCCAAACTTGAGCATAACACGAGATCGTATAGTTCGTAATGCATAAGCTTTTCAGTGTCAAGTATTTATTCCTTAGACCATGAGGTTGTACAACTCCCGGATACCGTAGGAGTGCTTTGGGTGTGCCAACCGTCACAACGTAACTGGGTGGCTATAAAGGTACGCATCGGGTATCTCCGAAAGTGTCTGTTGAGTTGGTACGAACCGAGACTGGGATGTTGTCACTCCGTATGACGGAGAGGTACCTCTGGGCCCACTCGGTAAGACATCATCATAATGAGCTCAATGTGACTAAGTAGTTAGTCACAGGATGATGGATTACGGATCGAGTAAAGAGACTTGCCATAACGAGATTGAACAAGGTATTGGGAATACCGATGATCGAATCTCGGGCAAGTACCGTACCGATGGACAAAGGGAATAACATACGGGATTGAGTGTATCCTTGACACGGTGGTTCATCCGATGAAGATCATCGAGGAACACGTGGGAACCAACATGGGTATCCAGATCCCGCTGTTGGTTATTGACCGGAGAGTGGTCTCGGTCATGTCTACGTGTCTCCCGAACCCGTAGGGTCTACACACTTAAGGTTCGGTAACGCTAGGGTCGTAGAGATTAATGCACGTGGAAACCCGAAAGTTGTTCGGAGTCCCGGATGAGATCCCGGACGTCACGAGGAGTTCCGGAATGGTCCGAAGGTAAAGATTGATATATGGGAAGTCCAGTTTCGGCCAACGGGTGATCTCCGGGGGTCACCGGGAGCGTCCCGGGACCACCGGAGGGGCCCCGGGGGTCCACCGGGTGGGGCCACCCCTCCCGGTGGGGCCCCTAGGCCGCAAGGGGATGTGTCCAGCCCTCAGGGCTGGCGCACCACCAAGGGAGGCCCACCTCCCCTGCGCCTAGGGATAAACCCTAAGGGGAGGGGGGGCCACCACTTGCCTTGGGGGAGGGGGACTCCTCCCTGGCCGCCGCCCCCCCTTGCAGATTGGATCTGCAAGGGGCTGGCGCCCCCCCTGGCCCCCTATATATATGTGGGGGGAGAGGGCAGCCGCACCTCAGCCCTGGCGCCTCTCCCCCTCCCGTCACACCTCCCAACTCCTTTGCAGGGCAGCCCGGCGAAGCCCTGCTGCGATCTCCACTGCATCCGTCATCACGCCGTCGTGCTGCCGGATCTCTGACGACTTCTACTCCCCCCTTGCTGGATCAAGAAGGAGGTGACGTTGCTGCACCGTACGTGTGTTGAACGCGGAAGTGCCGTCCGTTCGGCGCTAGATCATCGGTGACGAAGAACGTGAAGAGTACGACTACTTCATCCTTGCTTCGTTGAAAGCTTCCGCACGCAATCTTCATAACGGTATGTAGATGCACTCTTAGTTGCTCGTTGCTAGATGTCTCCATACTTGGATCTTGGTGAAGACGTAGAAATTTTTTGATTTATGCTACGTTCCCCAACAGTGGCATCTGAGCCTAGGTTTTATGCGTAGCATCTTGGCACGAGTAGAACACAAAGCAGTTGTGGGCGTATGATCTTGTTCAACTTTCTTACCGTTACTAGTCAATCTTGATTCGGCGGTATTGTGGGATGAAGCGGCCCGGACCGACCTTACACGTACGCTTACGTGAGACTGGTTCCACCGACAGACATGCACTAGATGCATAAGGTGGCTGGCGGGTGTCTGTCTCTCCTACTTTAGTCGGATCGGATTCGATGAAAAGGGTCCTTATGAAGGGTAAATAGAAGTTGACAAATCACGTTGTGGTTTTGGCGTAGGTAAGAAACGTTCTTTCTAGAAATCCTATAGAAGCCACGTAAAACTTGCAACAACAATTAGAGGACGTCTAACTTGTTTTTGCAGCATGTGTTTTGTGACGTGGTATGGCCAAGAACGAAGATGTGATGAATGATATATGTGATGTATGAGATTGATCATGTTTTTGTAATAGGAAATCACGACTTACATGTCGATGAACTTGACAACCGGCAGGAGCCATAGGAGTTGTCTTTATTATTGTATGACCTCCGTGTCACTGAATAACGTCATGTAATTACTTTACTTCGTTGCTAAACGTTAGCTATAGTAGTAGAAGTAATAGTTGGCGTGACGACTTCTTCAAGACACGATGATGGAGATCATGATGATGAAGATCATGGTGTCGAGCCGGTGACAAGATGATCATGGTGCCCCGAAGATGGAGATCCAAGGAGCAAGATGATATTGGCCATATCATGTCACTATAATTGATTGCATGTGATGTTTATCATGTTTTTGCATCTTGTTTACTTAGAACGACGGTAGTAAATAAGATGATCTCTCACTAAAATTTCAAGTAATGTGTTTCCCCTAACTGTGCACCGTTGCTAAAGCTCGTTGTTCCGGAGCACCACGTGATGATCGGGTCTGATAGGTTCTAACGTTCACATACAACGGGTGTAAGACAGATTTACACACGAGATACACTTAGGGTTCACTTGACGAGCCTAGCATGTACAGACATGGCCTCGGAACACGGAAGACCGAAAGGTCGAACACGAGTCGTATAGAAGATACGATCAACATGAAGATGTTCACCGTTTTTGACTAGTCCGTCTCACGTGATGATCGGACACGGACTACTCGATTCGGATCGTGTATCACTTAGATGACTAGAGAGATGTCATTCTGAGTGGGAGTTCATTAAAATTTGATTAAGATGAACTTAATTATCATGAACTTAGTCTAAATTCTTTACAATATCTCTTGTAGATCAAATGGCCCACGCTCCAGTTTCCCTCAACTTCAACGCGTTCCTAGAGAAAACCAAGCTGAAAGACGATGGTAGCAACTATACGGACTGGGTCCGTAACCTGAGGATTATCCTCATAGCTGCCAAGAGAACTTATGTCCTAGAAGCACCGCTAGGTGATGCACCCGCTCTCCCAGCGACCCAAGACGTTTTGAACGCCTGGTAGTCGCGTAGTGATGATTACTCCCTGGTTCAGCGCGGCATGCTTTACAGTTTAGAATCGGGGCTCCAAAAGCGTTTTGAGCACCATGGAGCATATGAGATGTTCGAAGAGCTGAAAATGGTTTTCCAAGCTCATGCCCGAGTCGAGAGATATTATGTCTCCGACGCATTTTACAGCTGTAAGATGGAGGAGAACAGTTCTGTCAGTGAGCACATCCTCATGATTTCAGGATTGCACAACCGCTTGTCTCAGCTGGGAATGAATCTCCCAGATGAAGCGGTCGTTGACAGAATCCTCCAGTCGCTCCCACCAAGCTTCAAGAGCTTCGTGCTGAACTTCAATATGCAGGGGATGGAGAAGTCCATTCCCGAGGTGTATTCGATGCTGAAATCAGCGGAGGTTGACATCAAGAAAGAACATCAAGTGTTGATGGTCAATAAAACCACTAAGTTCAAGAAAGGCAAGGGTAAGAAGAACTTCAAGAAGGACGGCAAGCAAGTTGCCGCGCCTGGCAAGCCTGTTGCTGGGAAGAAGCCAAAGTATGGACCCAAGCCTGAAACAGAGTGCTTTTATTGCAAGGGAACGGGTCACTGGAAGCGGAACTGCCCCAAATACTTAGCAGACAAGAAGGCCGACAACGTCAAAGGTATATATGATATACATGTTATTGATGTGTACCTTACCAGCACTCGTAGTAGCTCCTGGGTATTCGATACCGGTGCAGTTGCTCACATTTGTAACTCAAAACAGGAGCTGCGGAATAAACGGAGACTGGCGAAGGATGAGGTGACGATGCGCGTCGGGAATGGTTCCAAGGTCGATATGATCGCCGTCGGCACGCTGCCTCTACATCTACCCTCGGGATTAGTATTGAACCTGAATAATTGTTATTTAGTACCAGCTTTAAGCATGAACATTGTTTCTGGATCGCGTCTTATGCGAGATGGATATTCTTTCAAATCGGAGAATAATGGTTGTTCTATTTATTTGAGAGATATGTTTTTTGGTCATGCCCCGCTGGTCAATGGTTTATTTTTGATGAATCTCGAATGTAGTGATACACATATTCATAGTGTAGATGCCAAAAGATGTAAAGGTAATAATGATAGTCCCACATACTTGTGGCATTGCCGCCTTGGTCATATTGGTGTAAAACGTATGAAGAAGCTTCATTCAGATGGACTTCTGGAGTCTCTTGATTATGAATCATTTGACACGTGCGAACCATGCCTCTTGGGCAAGATGACCAAGACTCCGTTCTCCGGAACAATGGAGCGAGCAACCAACTTACTGGAAATCATACATACCGATGTGTGCGGTCCAATGAGTGTTGAGGCTCGCGGAGGCTACCGTTATGTTCTCACCCTCACGGATGACTTGAGTAGATACGGGTATATCTATTTGATGAAACACAAGTCTGAGACCTTTGAAAAGTTCAAGGAATTTCAGAATGAGGTTGAGAATCAACGTGACAGAAAAATAAAGTTCTTGCGATCGGATCGTGGGGGTGAATATTTAAGTCATGAATTTGGCACACACCTTAGAAGTTGTGGAATTGTTTCACAATTGACACCGCCCGGAACACCTCAACGTAACGGTGTGTCCGAACGTCGAAATCGTACTCTGTTGGACATGGTGCGATCTATGATGTCCCTCACCGATTTACCGCTATCTTTTTGGGGTTATGCTTTAGAGACTGCCGCATTCACTTTAAATAGGGCTCCGTCAAAATCCGTTGAGACGACTCCATATGAACTTTGGTTTGGCAAGAAACCGAAGCTGTCGTTTCTGAAAGTTTGGGGTTCCGATGCTTATGTCAAGAAACTTCAACCTAAAAAGCTCGAACCCAAATCGGAGAAATGCGTCTTCATAGGATACCCAAAGGAAACTATTGGGTACACCTTCTACCACAGATCCGAAGGCAAAGTCTTCGTTGCCAAGAATGGATACTTTCTGGAGAAAGAGTTTCTCTCGAAAGAAGTGAGTGGGAGGAAAGTAGAACTTGATGAGGTGACAGTCACCCCTCCTGGACCGGAAAGTAGCGCAGCGCAGGAAACTGTTCCTGAGGTGCCTGCACCGACAAGGGAGGAAGATAATGATAATGATCATGAAGATACAGATCAAGTTACTACTGAACTTCGAAGGTCGACAAGGGTACGTTACGCACCAGAGTGGTACGGCAACCCTATACTGGAAATCATGTTGTTAGACAACGGTGAACCTTCGAACTATGAAGAAGCGATGGCGGGCCCAGATTCCGATAAATGGCTTGGAGCCATGAAATCCGAGATTGAATCCATGTATGAAAACAAAGTATGGACTTTTGTGGACTTGCCTGATGATAGGCACGCCATAGAAAATGGATATTTAAGAAGAAGACAGACGCGGATGGTAATGTGACCATCTATAAAGCTCGGCTTGTCGCTAAGGGTTATCGACAAGTTCAAGGGATTGACTACGACGAGACTTTCTCTCCCGTAGCGATGCTGAAGTCAGTCAGAATCATGTTAGCTATTGCCGCATTCTATGATTATGAGATATGGCAAATGGACGTCAAAACAGCATTCCTTAATGGCTTCCTCAAGGAAGAGTTGTATATGATGCAACCGGAAGGTTTTGTCGATCCAGAGAACGCTGACAAGGTATGCAAGCTCCAGCGCTCGATATACGGGCTGGTGCAAGCATCTCGGAGTTGGAATATTCGCTTTGATGAGGTGATCAAAGCGTTTGACTTTATACAGACTTATGGAGAAGCCTGTATTTACAAGAAAGTGAGTGGGAGCTCTGTAGCATTTCTCATATTATATGTGGATGACATATTGCTGATGGGAAATGATATAGAATTCTTGGAAAATGTAAAGGCCTATTTGAATAAAAGTTTTTCAATGAAGGACCTTGGAGAAGCTGCTTACATATTAGGCATCAAAATCTATAGAGATAGATCGAGACGCCTCATTGGTCTTTCACAAAGTACATACCTTGACAAAATATTGAAGAAGTTCAATATGGATCAGTCAAAGAAAGGATTCTTGCCTGTTTTGCAAGGTATGAGATTGAGTAAGACTCAGTCGCCGACCACGGCAGAAGATAGAGAAAAGATGAGTGTCATTCCCTATGCCTCGGCAATAGGTTCTATCATGTATGCCATGCTGTGTACCAGACCTGATGTGAACCTTGCCATAAGTTTGGTAGGGAGGTACCAAAGTGATCCCGGTATGGAACACTGGACAGCGGTCAAGAACATCCTGAAGTACCTGAAAAGGACTAAGGATATGTTTCTCGTTTATGGAGGTGACGAAGAGCTCGTCGTAAAGGGTTACGTCGATGCTAGCTTCGACACATATCTGGATGACTCTAAGTCTCAAACCGGATACGTGTATATTTTGAATGGAGGGGCAGTCAGCTGGTGCAGTTGCAAGCAAAGCGTGGTGGCAGCATCTACATGTGAAGCGGAGTACATAGCTGCTTCTGAAGCAGCGCAGGAAGGAGTCTGGATGAAGGAGTTCATCACCGACCTAGGAGTCATTCCAAGCGCGTCAAGCCCGATGACTCTCTTCTGTGACAACACTGGTGCTATTGCTATTACCAAGGAGCCCAGGTTTCACAAGAAGACCAAGCACATCAAGCGCCGTTTCAACTCCATCCGGAATTATGTTCAGGATGGAGACATAGATATTTGTAAAGTGCATACGGATCTGAATGTAGCAGACCCGTTGACTAAACCTCTTTCACGAGCAAAACATGATCAACACCAGAACTCTATGGGTGTTCGATTCATCACAATGTAACTAGATTATTGACTCTAGTGCAAGTGGGAGACTGTTGGAGATATGCCCTAGAGGCAATAATAAAAGCATTATTATTATATCTCCTTATTCATGATAATTGTCTGTCATTCATGCTTAAATTGTATTGTACGGAAACAGCGATACATGTGTGAATGCACAGATCACAATGAGTCCCTGGTAGGCCTCTAGTAACCAGCTCGTTGATCAACAGATGGTCACGGTTTCCTGACCATGGACATGAGATGTCAGTGATAACGGGATCACATCATTAGGAGAATGATGTGATGGACAAGACCCAAACTTGAGCATAACACGAGATCGTATAGTTCGTAATGCATAAGCTTTTCAGTGTCAAGTATTTATTCCTTAGACCATGAGGTTGTACAACTCCCGGATACCGTAGGAGTGCTTTGGGTGTGCCAACCGTCACAACGTAACTGGGTGGCTATAAAGGTACGCATCGGGTATCTCCGAAAGTATCTGTTGAGTTGGTACGAACCGAGACTGGGATATTGTCACTCCGTGTGACGGAGAGGTACCTCTGGGCCCACTCGGTAATACATCATCATAATGAGCTCAATGTGACTAAGTAGTTAGTCACGGGATGATGGATTACGGATCGAGTAAAGAGACTTGCCATAACGAGATTGAACAAGGTATTGGGAATACCGACGATCGAATCTCGGGCAAGTACCGTACCGATGGACAAAGGGAATAACATACGGGATTAAGTGAATCCTTGACACAGTGGTTCATCCGATGAAGATCATCGAGGAACACGTGGGAACCAACATGGGTATCCAGATCCCGCTGTTGGTTATTGACCGGAGAGTCGTCTCGGTCATGTCTACGTGTCTCCCGAACCCGTAGGGTCTACACACTTAAGGTTCGGTAACGCTAGGGTCGTAGAGATTAATGCACGTGGAAACCCGAAAGTTGTTCGGAGTCCCGGATGAGATCCCGGACGTCACGAGGAGTTCCGGAATGGTCCGGAGGTAAAGATTGATATATGGGAAGTCCAGTTTCGGCCAACGGGTGATCTCCGGGGGTCACCGGGAGCGTCCCGGGACCACCGGAGGGGCCCCGGGGGTCCACCGGGTGGGGCCACCCCTCCCGGTGGGGCCCCTAGGCCGCAAGGGGATGTGTCCAGCCCTCAGGGCTGGCGCACCACCAAGGGAGGCCCACCTCCCCTGCGCCTAGGGATAAACCCTAAGGGGAGGGGGGCCACCACTTGCCTTGGGGGAGGGGGACTCCTCCCTGGCCGCCGCCCCCCCTTGCAGATTGGATCTGCAAGGGGCTGGCGCCCCCCTAGCCCCCTATATATATGTGGGGGGGGAGAGGGCAGCCGCACCTCAGCCCTGGCGCCTCTCCCCCTCCCGTCACACCTCCCAACTCCTTTGCAGGGCAGCCCGGCGAAGCCCTGCTGCGATCTCCACTGCATCCGTCATCACGCCGTCGTGCTGCCGGATCTCTGACGACTTCTCCTCCCCCTTGCTGGATCAAGAAGGAGGTGACGTTGCTGCACCGTACGTGTGTTGAACGCGGAGGTGCCGTCCGTTCGGCGCTAGATCATCGGTGACGAAGAACGTGAAGAGTACGACTACTTCATCCTTGCTTCGTTGAAAGCTTCCGCACGCAATCTTCATAACGGTATGTAGATGCACTCTTAGTTGCTCGTTGCTAGATGTCTCCATACTTGGATCTTGGTGAAGACGTAGAAATTTTTTGATTTATGCTACGTTCCCCAACAAGGGTTTGATCCCTAGTATCCACTATGTTCTGAGATTGATGTTGCTATGACTTTGCTATGCTTAAAGCTTGTCACTAGGGCCCGAGTGCCATGATTTCAGATCTGAACCTATTATGTTTTCATGAATATATGTGTGTTCTTGATCCTATCTTGCAAGTCTATAGTCACCTACTATGTGTTATGATCCGGCAACCCCAAAGTGACAATAATCGGGACCACTCCCGGCGATGACCATAGTTTGAGGAGTTCATGTATTCACTATGTGTTAATGCTTTGGTCCGGTACTCTATTAAAAGGAGGCCTTAATATCCCTTAGTTTCCAATAGGACCCCGCTGCCACGGGAGGGTAGGACAAAAGATGTCATGCAAGTTCTTTTCCATAAGTGATGTCTACTACGCACCCTTCTTCTTGTAGACGTTGTTGGGCCTTCAAGTGCATAGGCTTGTAGGACAGTAGCAAATTCCCCTCAAGTGGATGACCTAAGGTTTATCAATCTATGGGAGGCGTAGGATGAAGATGGTCTCTCTCAAGCAACCCTGCAACCAAATAACAAAGAGTCTCTTGTGTCCCCAACACACCCAATACAATGGTAAATTGTATAGGTGCACTAGTTCGGCGAAGAGATGGTGATACAAGTGCAATATGGATGGTAGATATAGGTTTTTGTAATAGGAAAATATAAAAAAACAGCAAGGTAGCAAGTGGTAAACGTGAGCATAAATGGTGCTGCAATGATAACAGACAAGGCCTAGGGTTCATACTTTCACTAGTGCAAGTTCTCTCAACAAGGATAACATAATTGGATCATATTACTAGCCCTCAACATGCAACAAAGAGTCACTCCAAAGTAACTAATAGCGGAGAACAAACGAAGAGATTATGGTAGGGTACGAAACCACCTCAAAGTTATTCTTTCTGATCGATCTATTCAAGAGTCTGTAGTAACGTTCAATCTATCATAGAGTTCGTACTAGAATAACACCTTAAGACAGAAATCAACCAAAACCCTAATGTCACCTAGATACTCCATTATCACCTCAAGTATCCGTGGGCATGGTTATACGATATGCATCACACAATCTCAGAAACATCTATTCAACCAACACATAAACTTCAAAGAGTGCCCCAAAGTTTCTACCGGAGAGTCAAGGCGAAAATGTGTGCCAACCCATATGCATAGATTCCCAAGGTCACGGAACCCGCAAGTTGATCACCAAAACATACATCAAGTGGATCACATGATATCCCATTGTCACCACAGATAAACACGCGCAAGACATACATCAAGTGTTCTCAAATCCTTAAAGACTCAATCCGATAAGATAACTTCAAAGGGAAAACTCAATCCATTACAAGAGAGTAGAGGGCGAGAAGCATCATAAGATCCAACTATAATAGCAAAGCTCGCGATACATCAAGATCGTGCCATCTCAAACACGAGAGAGAGAGAGAGAGAGAGAGAGAGAGAGAGAGAGATCAAACACATAGCTAATGGTACATACCCTCAGCCCCGAGGGTGGACTACTCCCTCCTCATCATGGAGAGCGCCGGGATGATGACGATGGCCACCGAAGAGGGATTACCCCCCTCCGGCAGGGTGCCAGAATGGGTGTAGATTGGTTTTTGGTGGCTACAGAGGCTTTCAGCGGCGGAACTCCTGATCTAGGTTATTTTCCGAAGGTTTCAGTATTTATAGGATTTTTTGGCGTAGGGCACAAGTCAGGGGGGCTGCTGGGCTGTCCTCGAGATAGGAGGGCGCGCCCCCTGCCCAGGGCGCGCCCTCCACCCTCGAGGGCAGCCCGTGGCTCTCCTGGCCCAACTCTTTTGCTTCGGGGGCTTCTTTTGGTCCAGAAAAAATCATAAAAAATTGGCTCGTCAATTGGACTCCGTTTGATATTCCTTTTCTGTAAAACCCTAAAACAGGAGAAAAACAGAAACTGGCACTGGGCTCTGGGTTAATAGGTTAGTCCCAAAAATCATATAAAAGTGTATAATAAAGCCCATAAGACATCCTAGAAGGATAATATAATAGCATGGAACAATAAAAAATTATAGATACGTTGGAGACGTATCAAGCATCCCCAAGCTTAATTCCTGCTCGTCCTCGAGTAGGTAAATGATAAATTTTTGATGTGGAATGCTAACCAATATAGTTTTTCAATGTAATTCTCTTAATTGTGGCATGAATGTTCAGATCTGAAAGATTCAAGATAAAAGTCTATGTTAACATAGGAAATAACAATACTTCAAGCATACTAACAAAGCAATCATGTCTTCTCAAAATATTATGGCTAAAGGAAGTTATCCCTACAAAATCATATAGTTTTGGCTATGCTCCCTCGTTATCACACAAAATATTCATATCATGCACAACCCCGATTTCAGCCAAGCACTTGTTTTCATACTCTATCTTTTCAAACCTTTCAACTTTCACGCAATACATGAGCATGAGCCATGGACATAGCACTATGGGTGGAATAGAGGTGGTTGTCGAGAATACAAAAAGAGAGGAAGATAGTCTCACATCGACTAGGCGTATCAACGGGATATGGAGATGCCCATCAATAGATATCAATGTGAGTGAGTAGGGATTGCCATGCAACGGATGCACTTAGAGCTAAAAATGTATGAAAGCTCAACAAAAGAAACTAAGTGGGTGTGCATCCAACTTGCTTGCTCATGAAGACCTAGAGAATTTGAGGAAGCCCATCATTGGAATATACAAGCCAAGTTCTATAATGAAAATTCCCACTAGTATATGAAAGTGCCTAAACATGAGACTCTCTATCAGATCTCACTTTCGTAAGTGACCGTAAAGGGATTGACAACCCCTTATCACGTTGGCTACAAAGTTCTTATTTGTTTGTGCAGGTGCGAGGGACTCGCGCGTGGTATCCTACTGGATTGATACCTTGGTTCTCAAAAACTGAGGGAAATACTTATGCTATTGTGTTGCATCTCCCTTTCCTCTTCGAGGGAATACAACACAAGCTCGAGAAGTAGCAGCGAGCTGGTGTACGGCATTGCTAGCCGCTTTGTCCCGTCCACGAGGTGGTCGGTCCGGTTGATCGGCCTAATCGTGCGTCGACGGAATTGGTGCAAGAGCCTCCTCGTCGAATTGTGGCAGCAACTTATGCTTAGGATAGCTCTTTGTTTGGCGCTCACGGCCGTATCTCTCTTCAGCGTCTAGCACTTCATTCCATCTGTCGTTGAGCGTGTCCTGTTCGGCTTTAAGCCACCGCTGCTGCTTTTTTAGGCTCCTTGCTGTGGAAATAAGCCGTCGCTGAAAGCGTCCTTGTTCGAGGGGTTCCTCTGGGATGATGAATCCATCATCTCCCAGGCTGACATCCTCTTCGGAGAGAGATAGGTAGTTACTATCTTCGGAATCATTGTGATCAGTGAGTTGTTTGGGACTGTATTGACCACCCTCCCCCTCTCGTCATGCTCCGACGCTGGCTCTACGGGGTCTTCGGCTTCCTCCGAGGCCTCATTGTCTTCGGTGCCGGTATAATTTCCCTTCCTCAACCCGATCGTGAGTGGCGCCGTTGACGTCAGCGCTTAGGAGGTTGATCGACGGGTTTATCCTCTTCTGGATCTTTGTTGCCATCGCTGTCCTTCTCCTGGGGTGTGTCCACCATGTATACGTCATAGGTAGAAGTAGCCGTCCATCGCCCGATGACGGGCGGGTTTTGACCTAGATCGGCTTCGGCGTCGTGGTCCATGCCATCGTAATCTTCGCAATCATAGTCTAGTACGTCGGTTAAATCTTCGACCGTGGCTATCAAGTGGGTGGTGGGTGGGAAGCAAAATTCCCTGATCTCAGCCCCCAGCTTTAACTGGGCACAGTTCGACGGTGAATTCTCTGTAATGGCGAGCGATTGCAGTAAGTCCAGCGCCTCGTTTAAGAGCGAGAGATGGATAGGGGCTTGGGGGTGTGCGGAGCCAGGCTCGGTGATGACCACTTGGTCGAGCCCGGAGAGTGCGGATCCCAAGAGTGCGGAGCTCGTAATTGGAAACGAGTTTGGCTTCTCGATGGCGGGGGGAGCCCCATTCGATCCTGGGTCTGTGAGTGGCACAATCACCGTTGAACCTCCGGATAAGAGTTCTGTGGAGGGGGATAGTCCGGTGGGGTCTATTGATATGTCTCCGTCGTATCTATAATTTTTTATTGTTCCATGCCAATATTCTACAACTCTCATATACTTTTGGTAACTTTTTATACTATTTTTTGGGACTAACATATTGATCCAGTGCCAGTTCCTGTTTGTTGCATGTTTTTTGTTTTGCAAAATATCCATATCAAACGTAGTCCAAACGGAATAAAAATGGACGGAGATTTTTTTGGAATATATGTGAATTTTGGGAAGCGGAACCAACATGAGACGATGCCCGAGTGGGCCACGAGGCAGGGGGCGTGCCTGGGCCCTCGTGGCCACACCGTAAGGTGGTTGATGCCCTTCTTTCGCCGTAAGAAAGCTAATATCCGGATAAAAATCGTGTCAAAAAATCAGTCCAATCGGAGTTACGAATCTCCGGGAATATAAGAAACGGTGAAGGGCCAGAATCTGGGAACGTAGAAACAGAGAGAGACAGAGAGACAGATCCAATCTCGGAGGGGCTCTCGCCCCTCCACCGCCATGGAGGCCATGGACCAGAGGGGAAATTCTTCTCCCATCTAGGGAGAAGGCCAAGGAATAAGAATAAGGAGGGGGGCTCTCTCCCCCTCGCTTCCGGTGGCGCGGGAGTGCCACCGGGGGCCATCATCGTGTGACGGCGATCTACACCAACATCTTTGTCATCTTCACCAACATCTTCATCACCTCCCCCCATCTATCTACAGCGGTCCACTCTCCCGCAACCCGCTATACCCTCTACTTGAACATGGTGCTTTATGCTTCATATTATTATCCAATGATGTGTTGCCATCCTTTGATGTCTGAGTAGATTATCGTTGTCCTATCGGTGATTGATGAATTGCTATGATTGGTTTAAATTGCTTGTGGTTATGTTGCTGTCCTTTGGTGCCCATCATGTGATCTCGCGTGTGGATCACACCATAGGGTTAGTTGTATGTTGATAGGACAACGTATTGGAGGGCAAGAGTGACAGAAGCTTCAACCTAGCGTAGAAATTGATGGATACGGGATTGAAGGGGGACCCATATATCTTAATGCTATGGTTGGGTTTTACCTTAATGAACGTTAGTAGTTGCGGATGCTTGCTAATAGTTCCAATCATAAGTGCATAGAATTCCAAGTAAGGGATGACATGCTAGCAGTGACCTCTCCCACATAAAACTTGCTATCAGTCTAGTAACGTAGTCAATTGCTTAGGGGCAATTTCGCAACTCCTACCACCACTTTTCCACACTCGCTATCATTAACTTTATTGTTTATTTATCTTATCAGCCCCTAGTTTATATTTACGTGCTCTTTATATTCTTGCAAACATATCCAACAAAAACTACAAAGTACTTCTGGTTTCATACTTGTCCTAGGTAAAGTAAACATCTAGTGTGCGTAGAGTTGTATTGGTGGTCAATAGAACTTGAGGGAATATTTGTTCTGCCTTTAGCTCCTTGTTGGGTTCGACACTCTTACTTATCGAAAGAGGCTACAACTGATCCCCTACACTTGTGGGTTATCAAGATCTTTTTCTAGCGCCGTTGCCGGGGAGCAATAGCGTGGGGTGAATATTCTCGTGTGTGCTTGTTTGCTTTATCACTAAGTAGATTTTATTTGATGTTCTAAGTTGTTTTCTATCTTTAGTTATGGGTAGGAAATGCAAAATACCAAAAAAATAGTGGTACCTACTGAACCAATGGTTGAAGAACCACTCAAAATCTATCACACTCCTGAAGCTTTTTACTTGGATCATCTTCGATCCCTATGTGCTCATGCTGAAACCCCAACTAGCTTAGTTGAGGGCAAATCTTTAGATGAGCATGCTTGTTATGTGTGACACCGCTTATCTCAAGAAGGGAAACTTGTACTGGATCAAATTCATCGTTTACAATGCTATGCTTGGAATTTATGTGAAATATATGATTTTACTTGTTGTTCCGAAGACCCTAAGAAACACCTTCCCTACCAATGTGAGTTTAGTGATAATGGAATCGTATATTCGTATTCTAAGGGTGTTTATAGTTACTACGATGTTCAACAAATTTAAGAATTTGTTGCTTTTAAGGGTGCTTATGAAATTCCTTCTTTGATTGAAAAGTATGATGCTACTCTTTACAAATCTGAAAATTTTGCCATATTTAAATATTGTTATGATAATTATGCTTCTAATGCCTATGTTAAACTATATATTGAGGACTCCTCCGCTGTCCAAGAAGAGACTAATATTTTGCAAGAGTCTATGGAAGAGGAAATTGATGACACTATGAGCTCATTAGATGAAAAAGATGACGAGGAGAGCGAAGAACAAAAGGAGGAAGAGCGGATTAGCTACCCATGCCCACCTTCTAATGAGAGTAACTCTTCAACTCATACATTGTTTAATTTCCCTTCGTGCTTACCGAAGGATGAATGCTATGATGATTGTTATGATCCCGTTGATTCTTTTGAAATATCCATTTTTGATGATGCTTGTTATGCTTGTGGCCAAGATGCCAATATGAATTATGCTTATGGAGATGAACTTGCTATAGTTCCTTATGTTAAACATGAGATTGTTGCTATTGCACCCACGCATGATAGTCCTATTATCTTTTTGAGTTCTCCAAACTACACTATATCGGAGAAGTTTGCACTTATTAAGGATTATATTGATGGGTTGCCTTTTTCCATTACACATGATGATTTTGATGAATATAATATGCATGTGCTTGCTGCTCCTACTTGCAATTATTATGAGATAGGAACTACATCTCCGCCTCTCTATGTTCCCAACATGATAAAATTGCAAGAAATTGCTTATACTATGCATTGGCCTTTACTTGATGTGCATTAATTGTTCTTGTATGACATGCCTATGCATAGGAAGAGAGTTAGACTTCGTTGTTTCATGACACATATCACTTTTTGCTCACTACTAAATGCCAAATCATTGCTAATTAAAATTGGCTTTGATATACCTAGGGATCCGGGTGGATCCATTACTTGAGCACTATATGCCTAGCTTAATGGCTTTAAAGAAAGCGCTGCCAGGGAGACACCCGGAAGTTTTAGAGAATCATTTATTTCTGTTGTGTGCTTTTATAAAATTTAAAAACAAAAAAATAAAGAGGGGAACCTAAAACGTTTTCAAAAAGAAAAGCGAAAGTGAGAAAGACGAGCATTGTTAAAGTGAGAGCTAGCCTTGAACTTTGTTCATGCCCATGGAAACTTTGTGAACCTTGATTACATAAACTTTTCAACAAAAATAATTATCCCCTTGTACAATTCCATTGTATTATAAAAATAATGTGCCAAGAGTTTCCTTTAGGATGATTAAACTGCTTGTTGGTTTGTGCGGTGCAAAAACAGAAACTTTGCCTGTAGTGTGCGATTTTGCATTTTTTACTGGAACGTAGAAAGGATCTGAAACTTTTTGCAAAGTCTTTCTATACAATTTTTTATTTTTTTCTATTTATTTCATAATTTTTAAAGTTATGGAAGTATGGTTAATGTTCAGATTACTACAGACTGTCCTGTTTTCACAGGTTGCTGTTATAGCTTCATTATTTGCATATGTTTGAATTCTTGTTGATGCCTCCTTGACTTGGGGACATAGAATTGTGATAGCATACAGCAGGTAATGTTTTTTTATAATTATACAATAATGTTAGAGCAGTACATGATGGGATTTTATTGATCATATGCACTAACCCGACCACTAAAAGTTTGGTTAAGTTTTGTGTGGATGAAGTGTTCGAAGATCGAAGAGGTCTCGATGTGAGAAGAAATAGGAGAGGCAAGAGCTCAAGCTTGGGGATGCCCAAGGCACCCCAAGTAAATATTCAAGGAGACTCAAGCGTCTAAGCTTGGCGATGCCCCGGAAGGCATCCCATCTTTCTTCAACGAGCATCAGTATGTTTTCAGATTCATTTCATTCACATGATATGCGTAAATTCTTGGAGCGTTGTGTGCTTTTTATTTTTCCTTTCTAATAAATGCACCATGCTGGTATGAGATAGTCCTTGGTTGATTTATAGAATGCTCTTTGCACTTCACTTATATCTTTTGAGTATGGCTTTATAGAATGCTTCATGTGCTTCACTTATATCATTTGAAGTTTGGATTGCCTGTTTCTCTTCACGTAGAAAACCGCCATTTGTAGAATGCTCTTTCGCTTCACTTATAATTGTTAGAGCGTGGGCATAACTTTTGTAGAAAGAATTAAAACTCTCTTGCTTCACTTATATCTATTTAGAGAGTTGACAGGAATTTGTCATTCACATGGTTAGTCATAAAATCCTACATAAACTTTTAGATCGCTGAATATGATATGTTTGATTTCTTGCAATAGTTTTGCGATATAGAGATGCTAATATGTGGGAGGTACTAGTGAATGATTGTGGTCTAGTAAAAATGTTGGTTTTAAGGTTGTGATTCCCGAAGCATGCTCGTATGGTCCCCTAACTATGTAACCAAATTGGCGCGCATTGTATTTTGATTGTTTATCTTTGCGTGAAGGTCGGGGGGCGCGCGATGGTTAACTCCTACCAACCTCCCCCCTAGGAGCATGCGTCGTACTATTTTTGCTTCGAGGGCTAATAGATTTTTCGCAATAAGTATGTGAGTTCTTTATGACTAATGTTGAGTCCATGGATTATACGCACTCTCACCCTTCCACCATTGCTAGCCTCTCTTGTACCGCGCAACTTTCGCCGGTACCATACACCCACCATATACCTTCCTCAAAACAGCCACCATACTTACCTATTATGGCATTTCCATAGCCATTCCGAGATATATTGCCATGTAACTCCACCATTCCGTTTATTATGACACGCACCATCATTGTCATAATGCCTTGCATGATCGTAAGATAGCTAGCATGATGTTTCCATGGCTTGTCCGTTTTTTGATGTCATTGCTACGCTAGATCATTGCACATCCCGGTACACCGCCGGAGGCATTCACATAGAGTCATATTTTCTTCTAGCTTCGAGTTGTAATCTTTGAGTTGTAAGTAAATAAAAGTGTGATGATCTTCATTATTGGAGCATTGTCCCATGCGAGGAAGGCCCAAAAAAAAAGAGATGACCCAAAAAATAAAAAAATAGAGAGGGGCTAAAAAAAGAGAGAAAGCACCTCCAAAAAAACAAAAACAAATGAGAGAAAAGAGAGAAGGGACAATGCTACTATCGTTTTTCCACACTTGTGCTTCAAAGTAGCAGCATGATCTCCATAATAGAGAGTCTCTTGTTTTGTCACTCCATATACTAGTGGGAATTTTTCATTATAGAACTTGGCTTGTATATTCCAACGATGGGCTTCCTCAAATGCCCTTGGTCTTCGTGAGCAAGCAAGTTGGATGCACACCCACTAGTTTCTTTTGTTGAGCTTTCATTCATGTTTAGCTCTAGTGCATCCATTGCATGGCAATCCTTGCTCACTCACATTGATATCTATTGATGGGCATCTCCATAACCCATTGATACGCCTAGTCGATGTGAGACTTTCTCCTTACTTTTGTCTACTACCACCTTCTGTTCCACCCATAGTGCTATGTCCATGGCTCATGCTCATGTATTGCGTGAAGAGTTGAAAAGGTTCGAAAAAGTAAAGTATGAAAACAATTGCTTGGCTGACATCGGGATAGGCATGAGGGGTACCTTGTGTTAAGAAAAGGGAGCATAAAAGACTATATGATTTTGTAGGGATAACATTCTTTAGCATTGATATTTTGAGAGACTTGATTGTTTGTTGGGATGCCCGAGTATTAAATTATTTTATCTCAAATGATAGACTATTGCTTTGAATCACTCGTGTCTTAATATTCATGCCATGATTAGATTACATGATCAAGATTATGCTAGGTAGCATTCCACATAAAAAATTATCATTTTTATCATTTACCTACTCGAGGACGAGCAGGAATTAAGCTTGGGGATGCTGATACGTCTCCGTCATATCTATAATTTTTAATTGTTCCATGCCAATATTCTACAACTTTCATATACTTTTGGCAACTTTTTATACTATTTTATGGGACTAACATATTGATCCAGTGCCTAGTGCCAGTTCCTGTTTGTTGCATGTTTTTTGTTTCGCAGAATATCCATATCAAACGGAGTCCGAACGTAATAAAAATGGACGGAGATTTTTTTTGAATATATGTGAATTTTGGGAAGCGGAACCAACATGAGACGATGCCCGAGTGGGCCACGAGGCAGGGGGGCGCCCACCAGGGGCAGGCGCGCCCTAGGCCCTCATGGCCACACCGTAAGGCGGTTGATACCCTTCTTTCGCCGCAAGAAAGCGAATATCCGACTAAAAATCGTGTCAAAAAATCAGCCCAATCGGAGTTACGGATCTCCAGAAATATAAGAAACGGTGAAGGGCCAAAATCTGGGAACGTAAAAACAGAGAGAGACGGAGAGACATATCTAATCTCGGAGGGGATCTCGCCCCTCCGCCTCCATGGAGGCCATGGACCCGAGGGGAAACCCTTCTCCCATCTAGGTAGAAGGTCAAGGAAGAAGAAGAAGGAGGGGGCTCTCTCCCCCTCGCTTCCGGTGGCGCCGGAGTGCCACCGGGGCCATCATCATGTGACGGCGATCTACACCAACACCTCCATCATCTTCACCAACATCTTCATCACCTCCCCCCATCTATCTACAGCGGTCCACTCTCCCGCAACCCGCTGTACCCTCTACTTGAACATGGTGCTTTATGCTTCATATTATTATCCAATGATGTGTTGCCATCCTATGATGTCTGAGTAGATTATCGTTGTCCTATCGGTGATTGGTGAATTGCTATGATTGGTTTAAATTGCTGGTGGTTATGTTGTTGTCCTTTGGTGCCCATCATATGAGCGCGCGCGTGGGTCACACCATAGGGTTAGTTGTATGTTGATAGGACTACGTATTGGAGGGCAAGAGTGACAGAAGCTTCAACCTAGCGTAGAAATTGATGCATACGGGATTGAAGGGGGGCCAATATATCTTAATGCTATGGTTGGGTTTTACCTTAATGAACGTTAGTAGTTGCGGATGCTTGCTAATAGTTCCAATCATAAGTGCATAGAATTCCAAGTAAGGGATGACATGCTAGCAGTGGCCTCTCCCACATAAAACTGGATATCGGTCTACTAACGTAGTCAATTGCTTAGGGGCAATTTCACAACTTCTACCACCACTTTTCCACACTAGCTATCATTAACTTTATTGTTTCTTTATCTTAACAGCCCCTAGTTTATATTTACATGCTCTTTATATTCTTGCAAACCTATCCAACCAAAACTACAAAGTACTTCTAGTTTCATACTTGTTCTAGGTAAAGTAAACGTCAAGCGTGCGTAGAGTTGTATCGATGGTCGATAGAACTTGAGGGAATATTTGTTCTGCCTTTAGCTCCTCGTTGGGTGACACTCTTACTTATCGAAAGAGGCTACAACTGATCCCCTACACTTGTGGGTTATCATTTATCCTTCCGTATTCGGACGAAGCGATCTGCTCCGGATCTAGGGCCAGAGCGGACACGGATGTTGACCCCTGGACGGGATCCGATGATAGATCTGAGATGACTTCATCGTGTAGGCAGGGAGCGACAGCCGAGGGCACGAATCCTTCGAAGATCAAATCTCCTCGGATGTCGGTGACGTAATTCAGACTTCCAAAACTAATCTGATGACCAGGGGCGTAGCTGTCAACCTTCTCAAGGTGTCTATCCGAGTTGGCGCGTAGCACAAAGCCGCCAAACACGAAAAGCTGACCGGGGAGGAAGATCTCCCCGGGGGTGGCGCCGTTGCTGATGACGAAACGAGCCATCAATCCTCGTGTCGACGACACAACGAAACTCTCAATGAAAGTACCAATGTTGGTGTCAAAACCGGTAGATCTCGGGTAGGGGGTACCGAACTGTGCGTCTAACACTACTAGGAAAAGGGCTATAGCTAATATGGACATTAATGACTGATGTCTACACACGCTTCTACTCTTGTAGACTATGTTGGGCCTCCAAGCGCAGAGGTTTGTAGGACAGCAGCAATTTCCCTCAAGTGGATGACCTAAGGTTTATCGAACTCAGGGAAGTAGAGGTTGAAGATGGTCTCTCTCAAGCAACCCTGCAACTAAGATACAAGAAGTCTCTTGTGTCCCCAACACACCTAATACACTTGTTAGATGTATAGGTGCACTAGTTCGGCGAAGAGATGTTAAATGGCAAGTGATATGGATGGCAAAACAAAGTAATATAAATCTGTAATAAAAAGTGCAGCAAGCAAACAAGTGGTAAACGTGAGCACAAATGGTATTGCAATGGTGGAAACAAGGCCTAGGCTTCATACTTTCACTAGTGGCAACTCCCAACAACATTAACATAATCGAATCACATGATATTTCCCATAAAACATGCAAAGGGGACGCACTCGGAGGTCATTCCTTCGTGGTCAAGAGAGGACGAGAATTATGTAGGGCTACGAAAGCACACCTCAAAGTTCGTAGTTCTCAATCTAAGGATTTCCCAATGTCACCGCGGCCATCCAAAGAGAGTCCCACAATCACCACAACATATCTAAAGGATAGTCAAAGACAAGCACCAAGAGACTCTCAATCTTCAATCAACACACAAGAGAGGAAATCACTCATGAAAATATTTTTCTAATCCATGTCCAATAGACCGCTGTCACCTTGGTCTCGGGGATTATACTAGATAAAGACAAGTGAGTACATCAATCCAATACATAGAGGAAGGGGAAACATCATGGGATCACCCTAGATTAACATAGCCTATGATCACAACGAAGATCACATCATGGGAGAGAGAGATAACCACATAGCTACTGGTAGAAACCTCAGCCCCGAGGAGGAACTACTCCCGCATCATGGAGGGAGGAAGCAACGTCGATGGAGATGAATCCGGGGGCACTTCCCCATCCCGGCAGGGTGCCGGCTGATGTCTACACACGCTTCTACACTTGTAGACTATGTTGGGCCTCCAAGCGCAGAGGTTTGTAGGACAGCAGCAATTTCCCTCAAGTGGATGACCTAAGGTTTATCGAACTCAGGGAAGTAGAGGTTGAAGATGGTCTCTCTCAAGCAACCCTGCAACTAAGATACAAGAAGTCTCTTGTGTCCCCAACACACCTAATACACTTGTTAGATGTATAGGTGCACTAGTTCGGCGAAGAGATGTTAAATGGCAAGTGATATGGATGGCAAAACAAAGTAATATAAATCTGTAATAAAAAGTGCAGCAAGCAAACAAGTGGTAAACGTGAGCACAAATGGTATTGCAATGGTGGAAACAAGGCCTAGGGATCATACTTTCACTAGTGGCAACTCCCAACAACATTAACATAATCGAATCACCTGATATTTCCCATAAAACATGCAATGGAGACGCACCCGGAGGTCATTCCTTCGTGGTCAAGAGAGGACGAGAATTATGTAGGGCTACAAAAGCACACCTCAAAGTTCGTAGTTCTCAATCTAAGGATTTCCCAATGTCACCGCGGCCATCCAAAGAGAGTCCCACAATCACCACAACATATCTAAAGGATAGTCAAAGACAAGCACCAAGAGACTCTCAATCTTCAATCAACACACAAGAGAGGAAATCACTCATGAAAATATTTTTCTAATCCATGTCCAATAGACCGCTGTCACCTTGGTCTCGGGGATTATACTAGATAAAGACAAGTGAGTACATCAATCCAATACATAGAGGAAGGGGAAACATCATGGGATCACCCTAGATTAACATAGCCTATGATCACAACGAAGATCACATCATGGGAGAGAGAGATAACCACATAGCTACTGGTAGAAACCTCAGCCCTGAGGAGGAACTACTCCCGCATCATGGAGGGAGGAAGCAACGTCGATGGAGATGAATCCGGGGGCACTTCCCCGTCCCGGCAGGGTGCCGGCTGATGTCTACACACGCTTCTACACTTGTAGACTATGTTGGGCCTCCAAGCGCAGAGGTTTGTAGGACAGCAACAATTTCCCTCAAGTGGATGACCTAAGGTTTATCGAACTCAGGGAAGTAGAGGTTGAAGATGGTCTCTCTCAAGCAACCCTGCAACTAAGATACAAGAAGTCTCTTGTGTCCCCAACACACCTAATACACTTGTTAGATGTATAGGTGCACTAGTTCGGCGAAGAGATGTTAAATGGCAAGTGATATGGATGGCAAAACAAAGTAATATAAATCTGTAATAAAAAGTGCAGCAAGCAAACAAGTGGTAAACGTGAGCACAAATGGTATTGCAATGGTGGAAACAAGGCCTAGGCTTCATACTTTCACTGGTGGCAACTCCCAACAACATTAACATAATCGAATCACATGATATTTCCCATAAAACATGCAAAGGGGACGCACTCGGAGGTCATTCCTTCGTGGTCAAGAGAGGACGAGAATTATGTAGGGCTACAAAAGCACACCTCAAAGTTCGTAGTTCTCAATCTAAGGATTTCCCAATGTCACCGCGGCCATCCAAAGAGAGTCCCACAATCACCACAACATATCTAAAGGATAGTCAAAGACAAGCACCAAGAGACTCTCAATCTTCAATCAACACACAAGAGAGGAAATCACTCATGAAAATATTGTTCTAATCCATGTCCAATAGACCACTGTCACCTTGGTCTCGGGGATTATACTAGATAAAGACAAGTGAGTACATCAATCCAATACATAGAGGAAGGGGAAATATCATGGGATCACCCTAGATTAACATAGCCTATGATCACAACGAAGATCGCATCATGGGAGAGAGAATTGACCACATAGCTACTGGTAAGAACCTCAGCCCCGAGGAGGAACTACTCCCGCATCATGGAGGGAGGAAGCAACGTCGATGGAGATGAATCCGGTGGCACTTCCCCGTCCCGGCAGGGTGCCGGCGCAGGAATTCTGGTCCCCCGAAGCTTGATGGCGATGGCGGCGGAGATCGGAATCACGTCTGGAGAAAAGGGGTCTGGAATCAGGGTTTCGCGACACGGTGTAAATATATGCCAAAGGGGGGCATCAGAGGGGGTCAGGGGTGCCCAGGCGCCCCCCGGCGCGGCCAGGGGGGCCGCGTGGGCAGGCCACCTGGAGCCCCTGTGGGTCCCCTCCGGCCCTACTTTGGTCGCATGGAAGCTTCCGGAACGCTGATTTTTTATATAATTTTTCTGGATTTTTTCTGGCAGTTCTCGTAATGTGAAAACCTGAAATACAAAAACAGCCGAAAACAGAAACTGGCACTGGGGTGCACTGAGTTAATAGGTTAGTCCAAATATGATCAAAAGTGTATGGAAGTGTATAAATAACATAGCAATATCACCCAAAAGAGGCATGGAGCAAGCAGAAATTATAGATATGTTTTGGACGTATCAACATCCCCAAGCTTAATTCCTGCTCGTCCTCGAGTATGTAAATGATAACAAGAATAATTTCTGTGGTGACATGCTATTAACCATATAGGACTTTTTCATAGTCATATGACAAAAGCTTACTGAGACAATGAATCTATAGTAATTAAGTTGCCTCATGAGAAAATCACAAAGAACTGAAAGTTTTACAATATGATATTGAAACATCAAATAGATTTGTAATGAACATGATGTGCAAATATGATAAAGTCATATCTAGCTTGCCCCCTTTAGTGAAGCAAAACATAAATGCAGGGGCACCTCCAAGGTATAAGTGATGACTAGATACAATGATTTCAAAATAAACGATATCACAATCATGCAAAAGACAATGCTACTTTGGGACAATGCACATTACACTCAGAATGACAATCATGCTCTCAGTAGTTGGTGCTTTTAAAAGAAGGTGGAGACTCTCGAACCGTGGCTTTTGTTGGCAAGGTTGAAAACCCATAGTCGGAAACAAAGACAAAACATGTACCAGAGCTCTTGGTTTTAAAACAGAGGTAATAATTTTTTTAGATCATGCATGTTTCGTCAACGAATGCTAGCAGACAACTCAATCACTTCTTGAGATGGACAAGTTTCGAGGAACGGCTCCCGAATGAGGACGATCACATCCTCTTAATCTCCTTTGTTTATCACTACCAAAGTTTTCTGATTTCTCATGAACAAAGCGTGAAGGAGGGCTTGTTTGTTATATTATCTTTCTGAGCCGGGCGCACTCAATGCCAGTTCCTTCTCGTATTATGGGTTTGCACATTATACATGCAATCCCGGGGTGAAGCTTGTCCAACTTAAAAAGATCATGAATTAACTACTACTTCCTCATGAACTTAAAACAGAGGCACAAAATAGGAATGTTTTTTCTTTGAATAATTTCGAGATGGCACATGCAAGTCTCCGTTAGGAATGGCAGGTAAATACCATGTAGGAAGGTATGGTGGACTCATATGGCATAACTGGATTAAAGGATGTGGATGCACAAGCAGTCAGTCCGCTTAGTACAGGCGAAGGTTAGCAAAAGACTGGGAGCGACCAACTAAGAGAGCAATGACGGTCATAATCATGCAGAGCGACAAAGCAACATTGAATCAGGCATGGTAGTTATATCGCTACTCAGAAACAAAAGATCATCAAGGCTTGACAGACTTTCTTTATAGTCTTAAATATGCGTGAGCATACGCCAAGTCAATCAAAATAAATTCTCGAAGGAAGATATTACTAAACCATACCACATCATAGGCAAACAAATCATGTTGGTATTCCAATAACACATTGGGAACCCTCCAGCTATTTGAGACTAACCATAAGAAAACATGAACTACTAAGTGCCATCATGCACGTAGCATCTTTATCATAGACATATCAACCAATGCAACGGAAGCAAACTCTCTTAATAAGGTGAGCATGGTAATTAAAGAGAGTTCAAGCAACCAACTAAACAAAAGCTCTTTGAAAAGATAAGCATGAAAGCTAAGAGCTGAACGTGATAGTAGCTATTAAAAGACAAAGAACACACACAGCAAGGATAGACATGAAAATTCTATGTTATGTTCTAGGTAGAAGTGGAGCGTGTTTCTCTCCCACATAAAGAAAGCTGAGTTCCGACTCGTTATGAAAAACTAAAGAAAATTAAAAGCAAGACGCTCCAAGCATAGCACATAACACATGAAGTGATTAAAATATAGTGGAACGAAAGACGAACTGATAATGTTGATGGAGAAGGGGATGCACGGGGGCATCCCCAAGCTTAGACGCTTGAGTCTCCTTGAATATTTCTTGGGGGTGCATGGGGGCATCCCCAAGCTTGAGCGCTTGACACTCTGAATCTTTTTATCATCTTCCCTCGCACACTTGAAAACTCCCTTCATACATAACTCATCATAATCTGATTAGCGAGGTTAGTACCCATAATAAAATAATTGTTCCTTGCTGGAAATAAAGATATTCTTGAATTTCTACTGTTTCTCAAGATTGCCAAAAGGTTTTTGCAAAGAAAAAGCAAGCTCTAGGTTTGCAAAATGAAGGAAAGGCAAAACAGGACAGAATCTGTGAAAAACAGAACAGCAGGTAGTAAATGATTTTTCCGGGGCACTTCTGCAACTCTAATCAAAAAACTCAAAACAGACGCACGAAAGACAATTATATAGAGCACGTTGTCGAAAATATTCAGACCAAAAAGATGATCTGGTGATTTTATACGAATTTTTCTATCCAAGGACAGAATCTGTTTCCTGGACAGCACGTCACAACTTTTGAACTTTCTTGCAATCAGAGGCTAAACTTGGAACAAAGCTGAAAAATAAAGATACAATGATGTTGCTACAGTAGTAACAAACATCAAGACCACTAAAACTGAAAGTAAACATAACAAGGGTTGTCTCCCTAGAGCTCTTTCTTTATAGCCATAAAGATAGGCTTAAGACTTTAATGATGCTCTCGTAGGAATAAGAGCTGAAGAACAAAAGAGAGCATCAAGAAGCAAATACCAAACACATTTAAGCCTAACATGCTTCCTATGCATAGGAATATTGCAATAGAATAATTCATTGAAGCACAAAGCAACTAGCATAGGAAGGCAAAACAAGCATAACTTCAAAATATTCACCATAAAGAGAGGAAACTTCTTATTATTAAGATATTTAGAACCAAGTCTCCCTCTCTCATTATAAATTTCAGTGGCATCATGGATGAACTCAACAATATAAGCATCATGTAAAGCATTGTTACCATGATCCACATGCAAAAAGGTACTATTACTCTCCACATAAGCATAATCTTTCTCATTGGTAATAGTGGGAGTAGGACTATCATAAACAACTTGAACACTATAGATTACTTGTGTATTAGGAGGGTGGTGTTCAACAAGGGAGTAATTCCCTCCATGATTATGACAAGTTTCATAAGGATAATTTCTCCTTATGTCATAGGTACCTTTATAATCACTATAGGTTGGAGTTATGACATCATCATAGTAGAGAAGAGCATTATCATTGCTAGCAACTATATTTGTAATCATGTTGTCTTTATTCTTACTAGCAAAAGAATTATCAATTATCACATCACTAGTGGGTAAAGGGTTTGCAATCCTATCATCCCCAAGCTTAGAGCTTCCCATATCATCACTTTCAGAGTTGGTACCAAAAAGATTTTCAAGATCATAAGTAGCATTATCATCATTTTCCCAATCACAATAAGTAACATGCATATCATAATCAAAATCATCTTCAATAGTACCTACGGACGTATCATCAAGATGATAATTAAGGCAATAAACTTCACCATCTTCTTTAAACTTACAATCGTTAGGATAAAAGTTGATGGGAGGAATATGCTCAGGCCAGGTTGATACCCATTCTTCTTCTTTCTTCCTCCTCCTCTTCTTTTTCTTCTTCTTAACCTTAGGAGGGAGTGGTTGGAGATGAAGCTTCTCCACATATCCTGGTTTATCATTAGAAACAATAGGGGAAACTTGGGAGAAACTCTCCTTTTTATTAGCAGAAATATAAGAGACATTTTTATACTTTGGTAAAGTTCCCTCCTTTATAATCTTACCTATGTAATCATTTTCATGGCAATTAACAACACAATAGAGATGGCAATTTTGCAAAGTGTTTTTTATTCCTATGGCATTAACATCTAGCCATGAAGTCTTTTCTGATAACTCTTCACACATCAAAAATAACATAAGCTCATCATAAAGATCAGAGGTGATCATGTTATCACACAACCGGTTAACAGTTATGTTTTGAAAGTTCATGCATTGAAAATTAAAGTGGCCCTCTATACGGCAAAGTTCACAAGTAAAAGGATAAAGGTCACACAATTCTCTAGCAATTTCATTTAAATCTCTGACCCAAGTGATTGTTCTTTCATGCTTATGTTGCTTACAATACTTCTCTTCTTCAATCATAGGCCTTTCACAAGGTCTATCCACTCCACAAAAATTAACATGCTTATCGGGTTTGGATCGAGTGACACAGGAGGTGCTTCTGCGTGGCACTCTTTTTAATGGGCTTTACCGTCTTTCTTTACCTTCAGAACACAAAGCTTTGCTTGGCGAAATAACTCCTGCCTATATTTGGCATCTCATCTACTTAATTTAATGTATAAAACTTCATTTTTAGGAATTGGATCATGCATGTTGCAATCATCATGAACAATTTCATTTTCTTTGCAAGTCTCTTTAAAAGGTTTATGATACTTGATCCAATCCTCCTTAGGCATATTAAGATGTGAAGCAAAAGATTTGAGGAAATCAACAAGGAGTTGAGAATCAAGCCCAAACTTAGCACTAAACTTATTAAAACTTATAGTTTCAACAAAGGACTTAATGCAATCATACTCATAAATTATACCTGACTCTTTACCTTTGTCGATCTCCCAATCTTCAGTGTTGCGTTGAATTCTTTCCAGGAGTTCCCATTTAGCATCAATCTTTTTGTTTGTGAAAGAACCCATAGAGGAAGCGTCGAGCAAATCTTTATCCTGTCGAGAAAGCCTCGCATAGAAATTAGTAATAATCATATCTTTGGGGAGCCCATGGTTAGGACATTTTAGCATTAACGTTTTCAGTCTCCCCCAAGCTTGAGATATGCTTTCTCCGTCATGAGGATAAAAATTATAAATGTAATTCCTATTCTCATGGACTTCATGAAGAGGATAAAACTTGGAGTAAAAGAGAGACTGGATCTCTTCCCACTCCAGCAGGTGAGAGTCACTTAGTAGCCTATACCATTCCAGTGCTTTTCCTTTCAGTGACAAGGAAAATAATTTCCTCATGACAAACTCCCTTGATACACCTGCAAGCTTAAATAATGAACATAGTTGTGACAGATATAGCAAGTGTTCACCGGGATGTCTGTCTCCTGCATAACGATCAGCCAAAACATAATCGATAATACCAGCTGGTATTTTATAGGGCACAATTTCAGTAGGGGGAGGAGCAACCACCACAGGTGTGGGGCGTCTTCCCGCAAGCAACGATCCAATAGCAAGGTTGTCCATAAGCATAACTAGTGAAATAAAAACAAGAAACAAAAAGATTTAATTGCAAGATCTAAAGATATACCTTCAAGCACTCACCTCCCCGGCAACGGCGCCAGAAATAGCTTGATGTCTACACACGTCTCTACTCTTGTAGACTATGTTGGGCCTCCAAGCGCAAAGGTTTGTAGGACAGCAACAATTTCCCTCAAGTGGATGACCTAAAGTTTATCGAACTCAGGGAAGTAGAGGTTGAAGATGGTCTCTCTCAAGCAACCCTGCAACTAAGATACAAGAAGTCTCTTGTGTCCCCAACACACCTAATACACTTGTTAGATGTATAGGTGCACTAGTTCGGCGAAGAGATGTTAAATGGCAAGTGATATGGATGGCAAAACAAAGTAATATAAATCTGTAATAAAAAGTGCAGCAAGCAAACAAGTGGTAGACGTGAGCACAAATGGTATTGCAATGGTGGAAACAAGGCCTAGGCTTCATACTTTCACTAGTGGCAACTCCCAACAACATTAACATAATCGAATCACATGATATTTCCCATAAAACATGCAAAGGGGACGCACTCGGAGGTCATTCCTTCGTGGTCAAGAGAGGACGAGAATTATGTAGGGCTACAAAAGCACACCTCAAAGTTCGTAGTTCTCAATCTAAGGATTTCCCAATGTCACCGCGGCCATCCAAAGAGAGTCCCACAATCACCACAACATATCTAAAGGATAGTCAAAGACAAGCACCAAGAGACTCTCAATCTTCAATCAACACACAAGAGAGGAAATCACTCATGAAAATATTGTTCTAATCCATGTCCAATAGACCGCTGTCACCTTGGTCTCGGGGATTATACTAGATAAAGACAAGTGAGTACATCAATCCAATACATAGAGGAAGGGGAAATATCATGGGATCACCCTAGATTAACATAGCCTATGATCACAACGAAGATCACATCATGGGAGAGAGAATTGACCACATAGCTACTGGTAAGAACCTCAACCCCGAGGAGGAACTACTCCCGCATCATGGAGGGAGGAAGCAACGTCGATGGAGATGAATCCCGGGGCACTTCCCCGTCCCGGCAGGGTGCCGGCGCAGGAATATAGGTCCCCCGAAGCTTGATGGCGATGGCGGCGGAGATCGGAATCGCGTCTGGAGAAAAGGGGTCTGGAATCAGGGTTTCCGCGACACGGTGTAAATATATGCCAAAGGGGGGCATCAGAGGGGGTCAGGGGTGCCCAGGCGCCACCCCGGCGCGGCCAGGGGGGCCGCGTGGGCAGGCCGCCTGGAGCCCCTGTGGGTCCCCTCCGGCCCTACTTTGGCCGCATGGAAGCTTCCGGAACGCTGATTTTTTATATAATTTTTCTGGATTTTTTCTGGCAGTTCTCGTAATGTGAAAACCTGAAATACAAAAACAGCCGAAAACAGAAACTGGCACTGGGGTGCACTGAGTTAATAGGTTAGTCCAAATATGATCAAAAGTGTATGGAAGTGTATAAATAACATAGCAATATCACCCAAAAGAGGCATGGAGCAAGCAGAAATTATAGATACGTTTTGGACGTATCAATGACGCACCATGTATGTGGTGCGCCACTGCTATATAGCAGTGGCGCACCAGATACAGGTGCGCCATTAAAGTCCTCATTACTAATGGCGCATATGGTGGGCGGTGCGCCATTACTAGTTTAAAAAAATTAAAAAATTGTTAGCAGTGGTGCACCAGTGGTTAGTGCGCCATTACTAACATGTTATTTTTTCAAAACTAGTAATGGTGCACCACTACCAGGTGCGCCATTAGTAACCCTGGTTACTAATGGCCTATTCTTAGGTGGTGCGCCATTGGTAACCTAGGAGCAGCTAGATATTTTGGACAGCCACCTACCACACTCACTTTCCCCACTTCATTCTCTCCACCTCTATCCAAGCTTGGTCTCGGCTGCCTCCTCCTCACCTCATTTGCACCATAGATTCACCCAAATTAAGTGGTTAAATTTCCTTTTTTTGATAGGTAAGTAAGGGGAAAGCTTTATTTATGTTCTAGGTCTACTTTTTTCTCACTCCAACAATGTATTTGTGGTGTTGCATATGTTTGTGGTGTTGCATATGTTTGTGTTTGCAGGTACCGGTATTTGAAATGTGATAGTTGCCAATATTTTGCCGGAATGTTGATTCATTTCCGTTTTGACGAGAATTTGGCACTATGCATTCTTTTTTGTCCTATTTTTAGGCAAAGTCATGCCAATTATTTTTTTGGGTTTTAAAATATCGTTTTGCTTTATCCCGCAGGCGACCATGGTCCGCACGATGATCGAAGGCATCGTGAATAGGTTTTTGAGCTCGGCGAAGGCCGAGATGCTTTAAAAGAACGAGACGGAGATAAGATGTCCGTGTCGAAGATGCAAGATGAAGAGCCTTATTACGGACCCGGATTCCGGACAGGTGCGGGACCACCTGCTCTTGCGTGGTTTCATGGATGGCTATCGATGGCAAGGTGATGAAGATGACTATGAAGTCGTCCATGGTGGCCGGGCAAGAAATGAGGAAGGGCAACAAGACAACCGCGACCAGGGCGGGCGAGAAGACGAAGAATCTCTAGGACATGATCACGACGGTGATGCAGTACACAGTCATCATGTAGAAGATGCCGGACATGATGATGAGGAAGATCAAGACGAAGGGCATGATCATGAAGATGAAGATGCCGGAGCAGACGACGATGGACCATCGATGGGCTGGGTGCAGGACCCTCATATTCAAGAGCTTCTTCTCAAGCAGACGGATAACACAAGAGCTGCCGCCCGAGAGAAAGCCAAGCTAGATCAACTGGAGATAGACGCGGTTACTCCATTGTATGAAGGATGCAGGCCCGAGGATACCCGCCTGAAAGTAACGCTCATGGCTCTGGAGATGAAGGTAAAACACAAAATGACCGACGCATGCTTCGACGAGAACATGTCATTCTGGCACGAACGTCTTTCCAAGGGGAACAAGTGCCCGACCAGTTTCGAGGAGGCGAAGAAAATCGTGTGTCCTTTGGATTTACGGCACGTGAAATACCATGTGTGCATGAACAATTGCATCATTTATCGAGACGAGCACGCAGAGTCTACCATATGCCCGATGTGCAGCGTCACTCGATACAAGAAGAGGAAGAAAGCTCCTCGAAAAGTGGTGTGGTACTTTCCGATTACTCCTCGTCTGCAGCGGTATTTTGTAGACCCTAAGCTAGCAAAGCTCCTGCGTTGGCACGCGGATAGGGAGGAGAAGAAGCGAGAAGATGACGGAAATGATCCGGATATATATAAAAAAGACAAGATGCTGAGTCACCCTAAGGATGCGAGCCAGTGGCAAGCGTTGAACTTTGAAGACGCAAAATTTGGGGAAGATCCAAGGAACATCGCGCTGGGCGTGAGCACCGATGGAGTCAATCCATTTGGCAGCCAGAGAAGCACACATAGCACCTGGCCTGTGTTTGTGTGGATGTACAACCTTCCCCCCTGGTTGTGCACGAAGAGGAAGTACATTCACATAAGTATGCTATTTGAAGGGCCGAAACAACCAGGGAACGACATCAATATGTATCTGGGGCTGCTGAAAGAGGAGCTACACACGCTATGGAAAACGCCAGCCAATACGTGGGACACCGCAGAGAAAGAATATTTCCCTATGAGAGCCGCACTGCTCACGACGATGCACGACTATCTCGGTTATGGATATGTCGCGGGGCAGGTAGTCCACGGATTTTCTGGATGCGTCAGGTGCATGGACGACACAATGTATCGCCAGCTAGATAGAGATCCCGGGTCTTCCAAAACCGTGTTCATGGGACATCGAAAGTGGCTTCGCGATGATGACTCATGGAGAAAACGCAAGGATCTGTTCGATGGTGAAACCGAACCCCGAAGACGCCCGCGTACGAGGAGCGGCGAGGAAATAGACGAGCTGTTGAAAAATTGGAAAGAGTGCCCACCGCCGGGAAAGGCGCCAGAGCCGGGAAAGAAGCAAAGGCGCCAGAGCCGCTGCTAAAGGTATGGAAAACAAGGTCTGTTTTCTGGGACTTGCCGTATTGGAAGATCCTCCGTGTGCCTCACAGCCTTGATGTCATGCATATCACGAAGAACGTGTGCGAGAGTCTGCTTGGTACCCTGCTCAACATGACAGAGAGGACCAAAGCTGGGTCAAAAGCAAGGGCAGACTTGAAATCAATGGGCATCAGGGAGGAGCTTCATGCTAATGATGATGATGAGGCGAAGCAGGACACGGAAAGTCATCGCAAAGACAAAAAGGCCAAGAAGATCTGAAATGACTACCCTCCCGCGTGCTTCACTCTAAGTCGTCGCAAAACTGAAAGCGGTAGCGCGGGGTCGTCTAAGAGCTCCCCTTGGGACACCACTTTAAATAGGGCGTTGAACGTAATGAAAAACAAGGATAAGCTCAGTAAGCCGTCGTCAGGTCGTGTTGCCGGCAAAGGCTTGTCCACGAAATGGTCGGAATACTATACCGCTGGGCGAAAGGAGAAAAAGACCAGCTTGGAAAGCCAGGAGCGTGAGGTTCAAGAACTCAAGGCACAAGTGGCGCGGATTCCGGAGATAGTCGAAGAGCAAGTGCGAGACCAATTGGGAGCGACGATCACCGCCATTGTGCCTACCTTGATTGAGGGGCTACAGGCGTGGATTGCGGGCAGCCAACATGGGCCGCCCCCAATTCCCAGCTTCACGTGCAGCAACTCGCACAACGCGCCGACGGCGCCATTGGTGTCTCCGACGGAGGCGACATTGGTGTCTCCGGCGTCGACGCCGGCATTAGAGCTTAATGCACCCGGGTGTGGGAAGAATATGCCGACCGGCACCTCGGCAGCAAGCGGCCCCTCCGTCACTTGCAGGCCCGCCGTTGGCGGTGCCTCGACATTAGTCGAGCTCGACGCCATCACGGTAACTAATTAAGCCTCTCTCGACCGATGACTTCATCTCCTTGCCTTTGACTGGGCATCCCTGACGCCGTACATGTTTTCGCAGGGCGCCGCCGACGTTCCATGCACTCTCCTGCACTTCATGGACGGAAAGTTGATCGATGTCGCCAAGGCCAAAATCATTCAACCGGGCAGCCGCGTGTTCCACGGTAATGCGATGCCACCCACCGTGTATAGGGTTCAACTGGTTCGGGTGCTGCGGGGCTTCCACGACTTGTTACCTCCGTATCGACCCCCTGGGGCCAACGAAGATGACGTGATGACCCTCAACGCCTGCATAAGCTGGCCCATGCTTTGGCCGAAGAGCCAGATTCGTTTGGGGGCGGGGGACACCACCCCACAGACAACACCGTCAGTCGTGCCGGCGCCAAGCCATGGCAAGACCGCCGCAACGCTACCGCCGTCAGCTGATCCGGACATGCATATGGCACAGGATCCAAGCGACGACGACGGTACATTTACCAACGTCGATAAGTACTTCAACGAACATGGGTACGATGACGGATTCTTGGGGCCTCCTTCTCAAGAACCCAACCCTCCAAAGACGATCGCGATCTAGCTGGTACCGCGGAGAAACCCAATTGCAACAGGCGTCGTCTGGCATTCAGTTCTCAGGAGACGCCTCCAGATGCCGCCTTCACCGAGCCTCAGATAGCCGATGTGCGAAATATTATCAGCCCCAACACACTCAAGAAGGTGGTCTCTGAGCAGAACTCGATCCCATTACAGCCGAAGAAGCAAAAGGGATGGAAAAGAAAGAATAACAAGGGTGCGAGCCAGCCAGCACCGACTACGATCCGCGCTCAGGACGGGCCACCTTCACCTAAGGATATCTCGAGGAGGGTGCATGTGGCGGGTAGGCCGATGCTACAGACTAATCTGCTCAATGCTGCAACCGATGCTATGCGGAGTCTGCATGATAGTGTTCTTTCTTTGGAGAAGCGGCGTCTCTCCGAGAATGATGTGGCATACTCGGTTTTCGTGGCCAAGGTGCCAGAGCGCAAGGGCTTTGTGGATAGCGCCATCGGGGGTATGATCGTCCTGCGGTTTGATGACATCTTCGCTATGTTTAACCTTCATCCGCTGCACTACACCTTCGTTCGGCTATTCTCGTTGAGTATGGAGATGCGGATCATTAGAGACAAGACCCTGGACATCGTGATAGTCGACCCCTTCTACATGCGTGCCAAGATCTTGGGAAGCGCTGGGGACCGGCAAGTCGCGAGTTCATACCTCGAAGGCGTCATTCTGTCGAACGAAGATAAGGATAACTTCCTCGTGCCTTGCTTTTCCGAGTAAGTCATCCCCTCACCGCCCCGTAACATATGATTTCTTAGATTTCGATCGTTCTTTTTTTCTAACATTCCGTGTTTTGTGAAGTGACACACATTGCACACTCATCCTCTTAAGCCCGCAATATTCCATGGCCACGTATTTCGACTCGGACCGTCAGTCGAAGAAAGACTACTCAAATGTGAAGAAAGTTCTTGATGATGTTCTCCCCGGCTACGCCAAATCTGGAGGCACCTTCAAGAGGTCAATTTGTAGGTACGACAGACACGTGTTCACCCACGTAACGACGTTCCCCAGCGTCAAGCAGCCGCCTGGCGGTCAGAAGGATGCCTACTACACCCTCCATCACATGCGGTCGATCGTACAAAACCATCATCACCTTCTGCTACCAAATAGTCTCAAAACATGGGCCGCACGCTTGTCGGAAATCCAGGACGCGGACCTCAGACAAGAATGCTTTCGCATCCAGTCGGAGTTTTCGAAAATCATCCATCAAGATGTCCTTTGTACCTCGGGGCAGTTCTACCTCAAATATCAACCGTCCAACAGTGAAATAGAAACAACGCTACAAATGCAGGCTGACAACGACCGCATATTCATGACCATCATGAAAGACGGCGACTTCATCCACGCTCCGGTCCCTGAGTCGAGTCGAAAGTAGTAGTGATGCTATGTAGTTCTGAAATATCAATTAGTTCATGTTGTAATTAAACTTTTTAATGAACATGTATGTCTCTTTGGTTTGGACAGTCGTTCAACTTATATGTAATCGATGCTATTTATTAGTAGGACCATGAATCGTGCTATTAATGTGTTGCTTTTCTCTTCTGATCCTTTTGTTGCATACTTATATATTGCTTATGTATTGTCTGTGAATTGCTACTAACGTTTTGTTTGTCTAGTGCATAGAGATGCCGTCGTATGTCATGTACAAGGGTAAGGTTCCCGGAGTCTACGACGACTGGGAGGAGTGTCGGAGACAGGTTCACCGTTTCAGCGGTAACAGTTACAAATGGTACATCACTAGGGCGGAGGCGGAAGCTAGATACGCGCGCTATCTAGCGGGAGAGAGGAGGGAGCGGAGGAGGAACCAAATGAAGACCAGTTTCATCGCGATGATGCTCATCGTGACCATAGCTCTCTTCTATGTGATGATAGTTTAGATATCGATTTGTAATGTGAAGACAAACTCGCTACTCCCGGTCTCGAGACTTGTAATGTTCTAACTTTGTTCGGTATTTTGAATTCGGAGACTAATATGATGAATTGTATTCAGAGACTAATCTTCTATTGTATTTGATAAATCTGCTGTTTATATGTTGTGCTGTTTATATTCTGTGTTGTAATGTATTTTGTAACCTGTGCAAATATCAGAAAAGCAAAAAAAAAGAATCCTAATATTCATAGTAGTGGCGCACCTTGTTGAGCATTAGTGGCGCACCAGGGCTAAATACCAGTGGCGCATTCCGGGGGATAGTAATGGCGCACTTGGGGCATACGTGAAGGTAAATATGTCCCCCTAGGAGGCATACTAATGGCACACCTGGGGACATAGTAATGGCGCACTGCCAGGTGCGTCACTATTGTCTGGTATACTAATGGCACACCAGGGGTGCGCCATTAGTACTTGTTACTAATGGCGTGATGATAGTGGCGCACCTGTAGTGCACCATTAATGGCCAAAACAGGTGCGACACTAACATGCCTTTTCCTAGTAGTGTAAGGATCGATGGTAACAAGAGACTGGGGACACGATATTTACCCAGGTCCAGGCCCTCTCTATCGAGGTAATACCCTACTTCCTGCTTGATTGATCTTGATGAATATAGGGTTACAAGAGTTGATCTACCTCGAGATCATAATGGATAAACCCTAGAAGTCTAGCCTACGATAATTGTGATTCTGCCTCTACGGACTAAAACCCTCCGGTTTATATATGCACCAGAGGGACCTAGGGTTGTACATGATCATCTTGCACAGGAAGGAAACATTACACCCAGACTTTCAACTTGCCATTCTACACATATAGGAGTCCTATCCGGATACGAGGGATAATCTTCTGTGATGATCTTCATGGCACACCAGTCCGGCTCATAACGAGTAATCCGGCCACCCAAGGACTCCTTAATCCACGACTCCCTCAACGGAAATGGCAAGGAATGCACGAGTAGGAGAGAGAGAAACAGGGAGAATAGGAAGCATTGAAGTTGTTATCAGTTCTAAATGCCACATTTAATTATGTGAAAAAGAGAACAAATCAAGTTGCTCGAGAGATTGCTCAAGTAATGAAGATTCATATGAGGGCACTGTCCTTAAAGAAACCATGCTTTATAGAAATGGAGCGCTACGAGCGCTCGGGGCAACATCCGTGTGGTGGGACCCGCCCGTTGTGGGCTCTGTAGGCCAATCCCCGAAACGATGGTCTTGTGTGTTCAAAGTCCGGGTGCGGCTTGTCGGTTTGCCGCGTGTTTGTTGTCTTCGAGATACACCACACTAGTACAAAAGAGTAAGGCACCTACGCTGCCCCAGATCTATATCTTCCACATCGTACCCCCGCACACACAAGAAGGCACCCACACCGCCATAGGCCCACCACTGCGCCACCCATCTCCCTTTCTCTCCCCACGTCTCTTGCGGCGAGGCAATGGTCGGCGACAACAACGCGTTGGGCATGAAAGGGCAGGCAAAGCGAGAGGCCGCCAAGGCCCTGAACGTGCGTCGCGCCGCGGCGATACTCCCAAATCCGTCACGGTTCGCATACAGTCCACCTCTCCCCCATGCTAATTTCAAGAAGTAGATCTGGACTCCAAGCAAAATCATGGGCTTTCCTGAAAATTGTTTTTGCTCGTCATACATGGTATGGATTTGTGGTTAGCTTATGGGATTTATAGATGCTGCCAAAGGAGTTAATCTTCTCTATCCCCGAGAAGAAGTTGTAGATTTCATCGGGATTTTATCTTTCGGTATCATTACCAATCTAAAAAGAGTGCGTGCTTGATTGCTCGAGTACCATTAATTTTCTATGTCACATGGTGCTTGTGGATTCCCGATTCATGTGAATTAGAGGATCACTCCATATACTAACCAAACAAAATTTCCAAAGTCTCGGCAATTGTTCACACCTTGGTCAATCAGATTATTCGCTTATGGAGCATTCTTATATTGTTTATAGCAATATAAAATTATATATTTTTACCAAAATAACGCACCTCGTTTTGTTCATGCCTAATCAATGCTATAACCCACATTGTGCCTTTTCATGACTTCATCCGTCAAGGGACAAATGGCACAAATAATTGAAAATAGCCCCTTCCAAGTGGGTTCATTCTATTTCACAATTCCTTGGTTCTTACCTGCATCAATCTAGTAGAACAGCTTAGTTGCAATTTTTCTATCTTATAGAATACCTAACCAAATACAAAAAATACTCAGAACAAACAACTGGGGACAACCACAGCGTGTCCTCAACGTAGGTAGTATATAAAAGTAATCACACAGAGGACAAGAAGGCCAAAAAAATATTTCAGCATTTCATCCTAGAAGGCCTAATCAAACACCGGAGTAGAAGAAGAGCAGCGTCTCCTCAACCTAGTCTTCTCCTAGGTAGAAAAATAACCACACAGAGGACAAGAAGAGAAGAGGGGAAATAAAAATAAATTCAGCACGGCGAGCGAAAGAGACCCCCGCAGAAGCCAACGCGACGGCAAATCCATTCCTCTTCCCTCTCCACAGGCTGAGACGAAGCCAACCGAAGCGAGCACGAACACCCTAGGCGCGCGCGCTCAGAGCCGTGGCGGAGTCGTCGGGCTCGCCGTAGGCAGCGGATGGCGACGCCCACGCCCATGGCCGGCGAGGGGACGCTCGCCGCGGTGATGCCGCTGTCGCCGCCCCCGCCGCCGGCGGCGGAGGCGCCCGCGGGGTCGGCGGCCGAGGCGCCGATGCTGATATTCCTCTACTTCCACAAGGCGATCCGCGCCGAGCTCGAGGGCCTGCACGGCGCCGCCGTGCGCCTCGCCACGGAGCGCGCCGGCGACGTGGGGGCACTGGCCGAGCGCTGCCGCTTCTTCGTCAACATCTACAAGCACCACTGCGACGCCGAGGACGCGGTACGGCTGCTGCCCCTCTGCAGAGCTCCGTTTTGTTTGAGGCATTTCATTTTCCTCTGTTTTACACCCCCTGTAGCCGGTGTGAATTTGGGTATGGGCTATGGAGATGCGTGGGCGCGTACGAATGTTGGTGCTGTTTTGGGTTTAGGGTTGCGGAATTGTTCCCTTCGGTCTGAAGGAGCTGGGCGGGATTGGGATTGAATCGTTCGACCACTGTTAGGATCTGAATCCGGTGGACTCCATGCCATGATGTTGAATCTTCTTACGGGTAGCTTTTGATGCAGCAGTGGACAGTATAAGATTGTTTGGCTGAATCAGCCTAAGCTCACATGAATAATTGGTCGCACTTTTTGCCCTTCTGGCTTCTGATGTTGACATAAGGAGATGATGCCCAAATTGTATAAGCCGTGATACAAAAGCCTCCGTTCAATTGAAACCACAATGGTAATTTTGATATTGACATCATTATGTGAGGCCTTCTCTTTCTTGCTTCCATGGTGATGTTTTCTCACTTTCATTAGAGCACAACGTAACTTTTATGGATCGAGTCGGATAGAGCTTTCTTAGTTTCAACCTGTTAAGAGTCAGGGGCTAATGGATGTCAGGTCCTTCAAGACTTTTTTGCTTAAAGCTTGTTACCCTGCAGAATGATAATAGATCATCAGTATTGTTTTGTGACAGAAAGTCTAACTGACAAGTAAATGCACCTTGATCTCCTATTTTCCCTCAAATGCTGCAAAAGTAGAAGTTCTGCTTTGAAGCACAAAACATTAGTGCTGTTGTAAACTAATTTTACCTTGACCATTTTCTTCATGGGAAGAGCTGTCATAGTTGCTTGTTCAAATCTGTTTTGGCAATCTATCTTTCTAATGCTTTGCTTTTTAGAAATATTGTGCAGATTAGTTATGAGTTTTTCATATCATATTTTTTGTACTAAAAACATGCTCATACTTTTTTGTTTTGACAATTTCAGGTTATCTTTCCAGCACTAGATATTCGAGTCAAGAATGTCGCTGGAACGTATTCTCTAGAGCATAAAGGCGAAAATGACCTCTTTACCCAGCTTCTTGCTTTATTACAACTCGATATACAAAATGACGATGCTCTTCGGAGGGAACTTGCATCCTGTACAGGAGCCATACAAACGTGCCTCACCCAGCATATGTCCAAGGAAGAAGAACAGGTCAGTGCCATATTCCCTTTTTAACGGCCTCTTATCATATTAAGCAGTTCATATCCAACTAGATAAGGAAAACAGTATGCTGCTCAGTCTCTTATATTTGAACCAATTTTGTTCTAGGGCAAGTGGATTCTGTGACAATGTCACCATTCAAAAGTTGTTCTTAATGTCTGTTCGTGCTCTTATTAGGCATTTTATGAAGGAACTCATTTGTTGTAATTGTGTCGAGAAGTCCTTAGCAAAATCATCTTATTACTAGGCTGTCCAACTTTCTTGCCCCTTTTTACAACATTTGAATGCTCACAATCTCCTTTATGATGGCGCTAACGGTTATAGGATGGCAAATCAAGCTGGCAAACTTTACTTTAAGTATTTTGAGAGATACTATGATATACTTTCCCGTTATTATCTTGATGTCAGTAAGGATAGGTGCAAACAGAGAAGTGATGGTAGTGGGACATATGTGGTTTTCTAGTTCTACTCTATCGTCATTGTTCTCTTAAGTCATCACCAAGGGTTCGTATGCCAGTTTCTGTATTCTGATTAAAGGGTCACACAGCTCTCGGTGTCATGCAGGCATCTTGGACTGCATTACTCTTATTCTGCATTTTTGAAATCCCGGACTGCATGTTCTGATCAGAAGTGTTTACCTTATATGTGTATCCCATTTAAATAAGCTAGTCATCAACCTACGCACCTACACGAGCTGCATATAAACAATACTTTATACATCTTAACATAAAGGGGATTCTCTAAGGATATTTGATTGATGTGCATTTTCTATCTGATTACACTACACATATCCCTTTGACATGCACTGATTGCCTTTTTTCTACTACAACTCTTAATTTGTCAAGTGAATATTCCTCATCTTGTGATATGAAATCCGACTGTTGTAAATTAATGGCAAGCCTCTGATTAGTAAATCTTTCATACTCCCTCCGTCCCACAAGATAAGACAGTTTTTGCAAGCTAACATAGCTTGCAAAAACGTCTTATATTATGAGACGGACGGAGTAATACATAATGATTTTGATTTTATTATATTATTTTCTGAAATAAATGGCAGTTATAAATTCAATTACATTTTAAATTTGATCCGACCGTTATGATTGGCACGAATACTCATTTTGTCTTGCATGATCACATGTATGCTTTAATGTTTGATATTTTTGAAATTATTCTTAATTAGGAGCCTTGTTCTTTTCGTGATGAAACTAGGAGTATTTTGTATATACATCTATCTCTAAATTGGGATTTTCACTTTATTTTGAATTTTGATCTGCACTGTAGGGTACATATATACAATTATTTACCCATCTCTCTCTTCCGTCTCAGTTTTTTAGGTGCATATACATCTAACTTTAAAGCAAAAATCCATCTGTGTCCCACAACACAAACATATGCTCTCCCCCCCCCCCCC
>LR738711.1:680613679-680672242 GCA_902687465.1 Secale cereale
CTGATTTTTCCAAAAATGTCATATGAGACCTAGTGCAAAGTGTAATATTATTATGCAGGGGCCTGCTGCAAGGTGACACAAGTGGCAATCTACCTGGTGTAAAGTGCAATTTACTCTAATTCTGATGATGTTGGGCAATGTGTGGTGGCTTGAAGGGAGCCTCCATTTAGTAAATACTCCCTCCGTCCCAAAATTCTTGTCTTAGCTTTGTCTAAATATGAGAGTATCTAACACTAAAACGTGACTAGATACATCCGTATTTAGACAAATGGAAGACAAGAATTTTGGGACGGAGGGAGTATAAAATTGTGTGTCTGTTCTTGTATCCCTTGCTGTTGCACTCTGAAGAGGCTTCCCATCATCGATCAGAAGCTTTGACTAATTGTTTGTTTGAGTAATATAATCCAGATAAACAAGTGGGACAGCTGGGTTGCGATATTAACTTGCATGAACTATCTTTGGGAGTTCAGAAAATGTGGCAATTTTTTTTCTTCGGATTATGCTCTTTGCATGGTCATGTATCTTTTGTGGTGTCTGCATTCTAAAATCATATCTAGATGGTGTGATTACTCAAGATATTTGGTGTTGGTGACTGATCGTATTTCATATCTATTGGTGGCTGATCATCTGATTTTCTAGGTCTTCCCGTTGCTTACCAAGAAATTTTCATACGAAGAGCAGTCGGATTTAGTGTGGCAGTTCTTATGCAACATCCCTGTAAATATGCTGGCAGAGTTCCTTCCGTGGCTCTCAGCTTCTGTTTCCTCTGACGAGCATCAGGATATTCGTAACTGTTTATGTAAAATAGTTCCTGAAGAGAAACTTCTTAAACAGGTATCACAATTGCGCCTCTTTACAGTTTCTGGCAATAACTTGCTTGGTGTCCTGTTAAATTTGAGTTTTAAAATTTGTGAAGGTTGTATTCACTTGGATCGAAGGGAAAGCAACAAGAGAAGTGGCACAGAGTGTTGTCAGTGGTAATCTGGAAGGAAGTCATTGTTGCAAGGATGCTTCCTTTGCTAATCAAGCGGAGAAACTTATTTATCCACTTGAACAGTCTAAAGTTGGGCATATAAAGCATACAAAATCTAATGATGGTCAGGCTGACAGGCACCCCATAGATGAGATTTTATATTGGCATAATGCTATCCGTAAAGAATTAAATGATATAGCAGAGGAGACAAGAAGGATGCGGCAGTCTGGAGATTTTGCTGATATATCAGCCTTCAATGCGAGACTTCAGTTTATTGCAGATGTGTGCATCTTCCACAGGTATGTAGTTTTAATCTTCAATTGTTCACACTTTAATTTAAGATTTTTATTGTGCAACTATGGTATATACACTCCTTTTCAATGCTGCTTTTCTATGCAAGTTGACATTTAGTATACCATTTGTTTGTTATTAATAATATAATTGGCATTCCCATTCATCATTTCTAGTGTTACACTGTCTGCCTTGTTTAACATACCCTGCTTAGTGCTTGGGTAGTTATGTGGCTTATGCACTATTTTTGACATCGTGGTGCACTGGTCGCTTTTGCACTTTTGCTACACACATGAGTTATATTTTTTTATCCTAGTATCGTACGGGTGATTACAAACACTTGAGCAACCAGTATCACAAACATGCTAATTCTCCTAAAATTTTGCGAATAGTTTAACTGAGGAGAGTTCTGCACATATGTATTATTGTTTTGTTGTACATAAAGGTATATTTTTCTGTGCATGTACTGGTGTCATGCTAGTCGCACCTTGTTGTGTACTAGAACTTGTTTTCTCCTGGTTCGCTTTTGACACTTTTCACCGGTAAAACAGAATGTTCTGAGAGTAGACCATGTACCTTCTTTAATTTCACCTCTTGCATTTTTTATTATTATCTACAGTATCGCCGAGGATCAGGTTGTATTTCCTGCAGTCAATAGTGAGCTGTCCTTCGTGCTGGAGCATGCTGAAGAAGAACGTCGATTTAACAATTTTAGATGCTTAATTCAGCAAATCCAAATGGCAGGAGCAAAATCAACTGCAGCAGAGTTTTACTCCGAATTGTGTTCACATGCTGATCAGATAATGGAGGCAATTGAGAAACACTTCTGTAACGAAGAAACCAAGGTTAGTACTTCGTAGTGATGTTTCTGGGCCACTGGAATTATTGCTTTGTCTGTCAGAATGTCATCTTTGGTTTAATTTACCTAGGTGCTTCCCCAAGCTAGGGTTCTTTTCTCTCCTGAGAAGCAAAGGGAACTTCTATACAGAAGTCTTTGTGTCATGCCATTGAAGCTATTGGAACGTGTTCTGCCATGGTTGGTGTCAAAACTGAGCGATGAGGAGGCATCTTCTTTTCTTCAGAATATGCGCTTGGCAGGTCATCTCTTTACTCTGATTATTTTAAGTTATGGTCTTTATACATTATACTTAGCTTTGAAGTTTTCATTGGGAATTCAATGTTTGCTGAAAGATTCATGTGAAACAGCACCATCATCTGACACCGCAATTGTCACTCTTTTCTCTGGTTGGGCATGCAAGGCTCGCTCAGAGGATAAATCCAATTCTGGAGAATATATATGCTTAACATCAGGGGCAGCAAGATGCCTGTTGGATGATGTAGAAGAGCTGAAAAAATGTCAATCATTCTGCCCATGTGCTTCACGTACCAGTGCAGATGTTGCTCTTCATCTGGAAAATGAAAATGGTTCTAGGCCAGGCAAGCGAGGAAATGATGCAGAATCTGTTGCTGGTACTAATGGAAGTCACTGCTCTCAAATTTCTGACACTGTAGCACGTCCATGTAGCAAAAAACCTTGTTGTATTCCTGGGTTGAGAGTAGACACCAGCAATCTTGGCATCGGGTCACTGGCTTCTGCAAAGTCCTTTCTCTCCCTATCATACAATTCTTCTGCGCCCTCATTATATTCAAGCCTTTTTTCATGGGACACAGATACAGCATTGTCTTGTTCCGATGGCATCTCAAGACCAATTGATACCATATTCAAATTTCACAAGGCGATTCGCAAGGATTTGGAGTACTTAGATGTTGAATCAGGAAAGCTCATCGATGGTGATGAATCTTGCCTTCGCCAGTTCATTGGAAGATTTCGTTTATTGTGGGGTCTTTATAGGGCGCACAGCAATGCTGAGGATGAAATCGTGTTTCCTGCTTTAGAATCAAGAGAGCCATTGCACAATGTGAGCCATTCATACACTCTTGACCACAAGCAGGAAGAGCAATTGTTTGAAGATATATCTAATGTTCTCTGTGAGCTTTCACAACTACATGAGAGCTTGAACCAGCCACATACTGAAGCGAATGAAGCAGAGAAACAGTATTTGAATTCATGTAATGTGATTGATTCGACTAGAAAGTACAATGAGCTTGCTACGAAGCTTCAAGGAATGTGCAAGTCTATCCGGGTCGCCTTGTCTAATCATGTCCACAGAGAAGAACTTGAGCTTTGGCCATTGTTTGATAAACATTTTTCGGTGGAGGAACAGGATAAGCTTGTAGGTCGTATAATTGGTACAACAGGTGCTGAGGTTCTCCAATCAATGCTACCCTGGGTTACATCAGCGCTTAATCAAGAAGAACAGAACAAGATGCTGGATACATGGAAGCAAGCAACTAAGAATACAATGTTCGGTGAGTGGCTAAATGAGTGGTGGAAGGGAGTTCCAACACCATCTGATTCTTCGTCAGAGACATCCCCTGTTCCGGAAGGTTTGTGCTGTTGGTCTCTTATTATGCCTTTGCCCTCTACTATTAACAATGTTTTCAACTGCATTGCGCTGCGCCCCACGTGTTAATACCATGTTTGTTAGTCTAATCTACGGTCAAAATTTGGCACAAAATAGGAAGGTGACCAATAAACCCAGACAGAGGCAGTAGTTGAAAAAACTGCAGTATTATCAGAACACTTAGAAAATAGTTTGTTGCCTTCCTGGTATTATTCTAATACAAAATGACACACATTTTGATGCATGTTTGACCCTTTTTCCCGGTATCTGATGCTTGTTTAGTTCGGAACTAGTTCTACGATGGGTTCCTTTCTTTCCAATGATTCTTTCTTTGACAACTATAATTTGCCATTTACAGACAGTCATTCACAAGACAAGCTTGACCAAAATGACCAGATGTTCAAGCCTGGCTGGAAGGACATATTTCGAATGAACCAGAGTGAACTTGAGGCAGAGGTTCGAAAGGTTTCACGGGATCCAACACTTGATCCAAGGCGAAAGGCCTATCTAATCCAAAATCTCATGACCAGGTTTGTCATCTTGATATTTTAGTGAATAAATTGTTAAGAAATATATTAATAGAATTTTATTGGCACATGTGTACCTTAGCCGCTGGATAGCTGCTCAGCAAAAGCTACCGGATCCAAGATCAGAAGAGTGTAGTGAAGGTGCCGGTATACCTGGATGTTGTTCTTCTTATCGTGACCAGGAGAAGCAAATATTCGGTTGTGAGCACTACAAACGGAACTGTAAGCTTGTTGCCGCTTGCTGTAACAAGCTGTTTACATGCAGATTCTGCCATGATAAAGTTAGCGACCATACAATGGAAAGGTGAATTCTGTATTATGCAAAAACACTTATCTTGTTACCTTGAAGGGTATTTCTATTGTTTGATCGTACTAGAGTGCTTTGCCTTTTGTTTTCTGTAAGCCCAATTTCAAACTGCTAATCAGCTCTAGTAAAAAAAGAAGATACGCAGGAAACAGATAGAAACATGTAGTTTTTTTTGTCTTCATATAAAAAGCATAAAGTTTTCTACATTTTGTGATTGGTTATTTTATTCATATTTCAATTGATTTCTTATTTATCTCTTTTCTTGCTTAGTTGGTTTTGCTTGTTCATATGTGGTTGCATTGCTCAGATGAACAAATACGCATCAGTCCTGTTGAGCTGATACGTTTTCTGTTCCTTGATTATCGCTATTACTGTTCAGAATCCTGTGGCAGTGCTTTACCTATCTATAATATATACAAATGAGGACTAATGAGTATAGTTTCTTGTGTTCTTGAAAAGAAACAAATGACTTCCCTAGTGTACGTTCTTTTTTCTAGACGGTTGCAATCATATCAAAATGTAAATGTGCCAACATTACTTCTGCTTGTAGGAAAGCAACACAGGAGATGATGTGCATGGTATGCCTGAAGGTTCAACCTGTCGGTCCGAATTGCCAAACTCCATCTTGCAATGGACTATCAATGGCAAAGTATTACTGTAATATCTGCAAATTTTTTGATGACGAAAGGTAACATTAGCCAACATCATTGAAAGGTCATACTTTCTCTGCTAAATAATTGGCACTGGGATTTTGAATTTTTTGGGCCATCGAACAACTATCCCAAAATATTGTTTATGTGTTAGTTTCTATGTATTTTTTTGATATGTAGCCACCTCCACGTCCAATTCAAATTCAAATTCGATTAGATTACACAAAAAACTATCATTGATATTATTTATATCTGACACACACTGAATGTACATATATTCATATAAAAAGACTCGTATGTATCTGTATTCAGTAATAATCTAGCCCACATGCAAATCTGAGTAAAGTTTTGTACGTCTGATAGAGCAGCATAACCAGTATTATTGTCATTACTTTCGTAAGATATTTACAACAGGAAATAATTAGTGCAAACCAGTTCTGTCCACCAATTGATAGTCATCATCGGTAAACATACAAAATAGTCTGTCGAATGTACTACCTTTTGAAATTTAAGCTAAAAGTTGATTAGTGTTAGGTGAAACGACAGCGAGGGATTCAATGTCCATGATTACCTTTAAGGGAACAATTAGTGTAAACCAGTTCCATTCACCAATGAATAGTCATCATCGGTAAATAAAATAGTCTGTTGAATGTACTACCTTTTGAATTTAAGCTAAAAGTTGGCTTGTGTTAGGAGAAAGAGAAATGACTCTGAGGGATTCGATGTCCATGATTACTTTAATCTTCCACACTTTTTTGTAAGTTTTCAGAGAATGAGATTTATTTTTTGTTTCTCCTAGCTTTTGATTTCCACAAGGTATACTTACTAATTGGCTTCATCATGAAAATTGCATTAACAGACCCTTACTTAAGAAGAAACAGTGCCGAGTTTGCTCAACTTTTAGATATTTGGGGGGGCTCGACGCCTAGGCGTCGCCTAAGCGTCACCTTACAGACGCCTTAAAAACATATAGTCCATATTGAAATCTGTAGAAATACTTATATTTAGAAACAGAGGGAGTAGTTTACATTGGACACTGAAATACCGTTTCCTTGGCAAACAATTGGCCCCCTTCTAATGCTGGGATATTTTACAGGACTGTCTACCATTGTCCGTTTTGTAATCTGTGTCGTCTTGGTAAAGGTCTTGGTGTTGATTTCTTCCATTGCATGAAGTGCAATTGCTGCCTTGGAATGAAACTAACAGAACACAAATGTCGGGAGAAGGGGCTAGAGACAAACTGTCCAATCTGCTGTGACTTCCTATTCACATCAAGCGCGGCAGTTAGAGCTCTTCCTTGTGGTCACTTCATGCATTCAGCTTGCTTTCAGGTATTAGCAAGTAAACTAATAGTTTGTTTTTCTGATAATATATATCTGGCTAGGCTGTCAAAAATGCTTCTGACAATTGTCAACCCCAGGCATACACTTGCAGTCACTACACTTGTCCAATCTGCTGCAAATCCTTGGGAGATATGGCGGTAAGCTGCATTACTTTTTATGGCCTTGCAAATGTTTGCATTTATGGTAATGAAGTTAATCTTCACCTTGATTCCCATGAGTGTTTTCATGTCTTAGTGAAAAACTATTATTTCTCCTATTTTGCTCTTCATCTAGAGGGCATTCCACTAGCTGATAAGCATGAAACAGACACGTATTTCATTACTTTGATACCGGAAGCCTGTACCTCCATTCGAGACTACACAATCAAATGTTTTATCTCTTCAGTTGTATCGTATGATTATTCTCCAGACTGTTTTGTTGAATGCTGATTCCTGACGCCTGAGGGTGACTTTATTTGTGGTCTTGTTATTTAAACTCGTTCCTAAGATGCAAAATGAAGACTGTTTTGGTATTTGGGGAATGCACAGTCGGACATTTTGCTCGAGTCATGTTGAGTGACTGAATGTAATGTAAACATTATATGAGATGCCAATTGAAAACTGCCAGTTTCATTTTTACTTGTTTGAGCTCTAGCTTCCGATCAGTTAGCTCCCGTGAAACTATTTTCTCCAATACTTTAATGTTACCATGGTAGTCTCAGAATAGTATGGACATCCTGATGTTCTTCTGTGGTTAGTTATTCCTTGGAGTGTGGGTTGTGAGCTGCTTACCTAAATTTTGTAAGCACATACATGATTCTTACCGAACTAATATTTATTTCTCCATTTGTCTATGTACAGGTGTACTTTGGCATGCTTGATGCGTTGTTGGCTGCTGAAGAGCTTCCCGAGGAATACCGTGATAGGTGTCAGGTATTCACGTTCCGTTCTTGGTTTCATTATTTTCATATGCTGTTGTATTTATGTTATGTTGCATTATTCATACAGGACATTCTTTGTAATGACTGTGAAAGAAAAGGGAGATCTCAATTTCATTGGCTGTACCACAAATGCGGCTCATGTGGTTCTTACAATACCAGAGTTATCAAGACTGATACGGCAGATTGTTCTACCCCAAACTAGCGAGGGGAATATTCTTTCTTTTTTAGTTTTGTCTCTGTAAATATAGTCTTACAGAACCTTGTGTAGAATAGCTACCATATTTTTTCATCCCATAGCCAGTCATTTTTGTCAAGCATAGCGCGCAATTTACTAGGTCTAGTGCTATAATCTGTAAAAATGGACATGAGCCTGACCTTCATCCTGTCAGGTGCATCCTGCCTGCCCTAAAGGCTTAGCATCAACGCCGAAGTATACAGTATACAAGTGTACCTGTACACATACCGACAGTCCTGCCTTCTGTGTTCAACGGTTTCAAAAGATCATTTTCGAGCAAGATTCTTCGTTCCTAATATATACAGCTATTTCATGTGAAAAAAACACATAGCTATTTGAATTGTGTATCTTTATAACCTTCTCTTCAAAATATTTGAATTTCGGCCGTTTGGATGGGTGAGAATCCTGCCTAAGCAAATTTCCTTTTTATCCCATCTTTCTAAAGATGATTAACTGTATACAAATATAAAGAATACTCCCTCCGTTCCATAATATGAGATTTGAGGGATTTCTATTTTCACGCCCCTCATTGCTTAACCCTCCTCTGTTTTGCCCACGCTCATTCATAGTCCTCACTCTTGCCCTCTACCATGTGGCCCGTCCTTACAAAAGGCCAAATGGGGGTTTGCCGTTGGGTCAAATCCGTTGATTGTTACATGGCGTTGTTATTGATGCGTGGGACACCCCCTGTTAGCGGGATTTTTTTTCAAAAGTGGCACAGTATTTTGAGCAAATTCGAAAACTGGCAGACTGAACGCGTATATTTCAAAAATAGCAGCCCGTCGGTCTGGCGTAGGCCGAAGAGGATCTTTTCGGCGTACCAAAGGCCGAAGAGGCCACTTCGGCTTCCACTACACCGAAGATAGGCGGTGCTGGGCCGAAGACCTGTCTTCGGTCAGCAGTAAACCGAAGAGGTCTTTTCGGCTTACTGTAGCCCGAAGAGTGGTAACTCTTTACGTTTAGCGTAAACCGAAGTTGCATGGAGCACTCTTCGGCTTACTGTAGACCGAAGACAACTTTTTTTTTATTTTTTTTCCAAAAAATGCTTACTGTAAACACGACGGAGGAAGAAACGGCTCGGGTGGCCTTATCCCACCCTCTTCGGCCTACCGTATGCCGAAGACCTCTTCGGTCAGCCCAACACCGAAGAGGTGTGCACGCCGCACCGACAGCCACTCTTCGGCCCACTACAGCAGTCTTCGGTTTTTGCCTGACCGAAAAGTCCACTCTTCGGTTTTTGCCAGGCCGAAAAGACCTCTTCGGTCAACTGCACACCGACGGGGTGCTACTTTTGAAATATACGCATTCAGTCTGCCAGTTTTCGAATTTGCTCAAAATACAGTGCCACTTTTGAAAAAAAATCTGTTAGCGGCAGCGCGATCGTAGGTGGGCTTAGTTACCACGCGTAGGACACCACCTACGGGCCCATATGTCAGCAATATGGCGTTTGTACGTGGGCTAAGTTACTGACACGTGGAACACGTCCTATAGGCCCATTTGTCAGCAGCCGCGCGTTTGTATGCGGGCCAAGTTTTTTTTTTTTGATGTACGTGGGCTAATTTACTGATGAGTGGGACACCCATTGCCAGCGGCTGTGCATTCGTACGTGGCCCCATAGCAGAATGGACGATAGAAAAGATGCTTCCTATTATGCTAGAAAGGGTACTCAAACTCGAAACCACCCGCTTATAAAGCAGTGTTAGCACCAGCTGATCTAGTGCGTGTACACATATTCTTTAACAAACGATTGAGTATAAGTAGTTTGGTATACTGTGGGGGGTCTGAATGTTTTATCCCCTAGTATTTGAAATTGCTTGATAACATGCTCAAATTTGACACAACTATGTATATTACCATTGTTAACGATGTTGCCGTTGGAATTATGTTTTTTTAATTATAATTTTCAGAAATGACATTTTTGTGAATGAAGTGCCTCAAATAATGTTGAGAATTGGACCTTCATTTTTCATCAAAAGTAGGCCACGTTGGATGCCCACTGACCAAGTTTCAATAATTTCAGTGCATTATCGCTATGTTCCATCTATTTAGCAGACTTCTAGTCAATTATCAGAATTTGCCCAAATATGAACTGCAAATGTGATGTAGTTTGATACTGAAAATTGACAAAAACATTCTATGCTCTAATGTTGGTGGTGTGTGAACTTGGGACAACCAAAGTTGAAATTCCAACCCATTTGGTATGAATGGTCAGTATTGCAAGTTTGACCCCATTCTGATTTTTTAAAGAAACTTAAAAACCTTGAAAATTCAAATCCCTTTGCATTCAACCTTCTTATTTGCAATACTTTCTGTGAAAAATCATAAACTTGCGATACATCAAGTTTGAAGAGAAAACCTTCACAAAACGGCCAATCCAGTAGGAACTTGTATGGATTTCAAGGCATATGCTCATGGCCATGGCCACATCCATGGTATATTCCATGATAACATGCCCAAATTTGGCACAACTATGGGTATTACCATTGTTTACAATGTTGCCATAGGAATTATGAATTATTATTTAATGTTTTCCATTTTTTAAGTCCCAGAAATGACATTTTGTGAATGAAGTGCCTCAATTAATTTTGAGAATTGGGCCCTTTCATTTTCCATCAAAAGCAGGCCACATTGGATGCCCACTGACAAAGTTTCAATAATTTTAGAGCATCATTGTTGTATTCCATCCATTTAGTGGACTTCTAGTCAATTATCAGAATTTTTCCAAATTTGAACTACAAGTGTGATGTAGTTTGGTCCTGAAAATCGACAAAAATCATTTTATGCTCTAATGTTGGTGGTGCGTGAAGTTGGGACACCCAATGTTCAAATCCAACCCATTTGGTTGTATGAATGGTGAACATTGCAAGTTTGACCCCATTTTGGAAAAAAATCAAATAAAATGAAAAACCCTTGAAAATTCAAATCCCTTTGCATTCAGCCTTCTTATGTGCAATACTTTCTAGGAAAAATCATAAAGCTACTTTTAGACTGTTTGGGTGAAATTTTGGAACCGTTCCTTTGAAAACACCCATTTTTTTAATAAAATGTGGGTCAACACTTGTCACAGACATGCAAGCATGAAAAAATTGGACATTCCACCAGGGTAGAAATTGGTCATTGAAACATGCACACATTTCATTTTAAGATTATATTTTTTTATAAACATAAACCCTACATAGCTACTAAATAATTAACGGTAGTACATAAACCTAATCTACTGCTGCCACTACCGATCGACGTCGTCCATGCTGGAGCCGCTGCCGTCGTCGAAGACATCCTCATCGCCCTCTTCCTTCTTGCCGTCGTCGTTGTCATCGCTCACAAGGTCGATGGTGACGTCGGCCACTGAGGCAACGACCGCCTGTTGCAACCCCGACATGCCGATGCTACTTGTGAACCGCGTCAGTAAATTCCCCGAAGAGGAGGGGATGATGCATCACAACGGCGGTAAGTATTTTCCTCAGTTATGAAACTAATATTATCAATCCGGTAGGAGAACCAAGCAAGCTATGTAGACAACACCTGCACACAAACAACAAATCCTCGCAACCCGACGTGTAGAGGGGTTATCAATCCCTCTTGGGTACCTTAATAGATAGATTGATAGATGCAAATAAAATAAAAGCAAATAAAACACAACGAGATATTTTTGGGTTTTGATAATATAGATATGAAACAAAAGAGGAAAATAAATTGGAAACACAAATAGCAATATAGATCTGAAAGTATATGATGAGGAATAGACTTAGGGGCCGTAGATTTCACTAGTGACTTCTCTCGAGAAAATTGCATACGGTGGGTAAACAAATTAGTGTTGGGCAATTGATAGAAGAGAAAATAATTATGACAATACCCAAGAAAGAAATCATGTATATAGGCATCACGTCCACGATTAGTAGACTGACTCCTGCCTGCATCTACTACTATTACTGCACACATCGATCGCTATCCAGCATGCATCTAGTGTATTAAGTTCATGGAGAAACGGAGTAATGCCTTAAGAACGATGCCATGATGTAGACAAGATCTATTCATGTAGGAATAGACCCCATCGTTTTATCCTTAATAGCAACGATACATGCGTGTCATTTCTCCTTCTATCACTGAGATTGAGCACCACAAGATCAAACCCATTACAAAGCACGTCTTTCCATTGCAAGATAAATCAATCAAATTGGCCAAACAAAACCAAAATATCGGAGAAGAAATACGAGACTATAATAATCATGTATGGATATGAACATATCTCATCATAAACTCACAATTCATCGGATCCCAACAAACACGCCGCAAAAAAAATTACATCGAATAGATCTCCGAAGAGAACATTGTATTGAAGATCAAAAAGAGAGAAGAAGCAATCTAGCTACTACCTATGGACCCGTAGGTCTGTGGTAAACTACTCACGCATCATTGGAGAGCACCAATGAGGATGATGAGCCCCTCCGTGATTGTGTTCCCCTCCGGCGAAGTGTCGGAAAAGGGATCTAGATTGGATCTCATGGTTCTAGAACTTGCGGCGGCTGAAATAATTTTTCGTCGACTCCTCTAGGGTTTCTGAAACATTGTGGTATTTATAGAGCCGGAGGTCGGTGGAAAAGAGTCCCGTGGGCCCCACTACCCACTATGGCGCGTCAGGGGCCAGGGGCGCACCCTGGTGTCTAGTGGACCCCATGGGCCTCCCCTCGTGCGCTTCCTTGACTCCCTGGATGTCTTATGGGCCAAAAAATCTCCAAAACGCTTCGTGGCATTTAGACTCCGTTTGATATTAATTTTCTGCCAAGTAAAAAAAAAGCAAAATATAGCAACTGGCACTGGGCACTATGTCAATAGGTTAGTCCCCAAAAAAGGATATAAAGTTTCTAGAAAATGACTGTAAAACATCCAAGATTGATAATATAACATCATGGAACAGTAAAAAATTATAGATACGTTGGAGACGTATCGGCATCCCCAAGCTCAATTCCTGCTCGTCCTCGAGTAGGTAAATGACAAAAACAATTTTTTTTGGTGTGGAATGCTGCCTAACATGTTCATCATATTTTCTTTTCTTTGTAGCATGGACATATGGACTTTGTAGATGATTCAAAGCAATAGTCTATAATTTGATATGAAGACTTTAATACTCAAGCATATCAACAAACAACCACGTCTTTCAAAATATCAACGCTAAAGAAAGTTATCCCTAGCCCATTATGCCCAATCATTGTTCCATTCATGAAACACATCCAAATATTAACTACATCCAATGCTCAAGTATGATAATAGTGTTCCATAGTTGGTGCTTTATAAGAAAGGATGGAGACTCAATAAAAATAAAAATTGCATAAAAGTAAATAGATAGACCCTTCGTAGAGGAAAGCAGATATTTGTAGAGGTGCCACAACTCAAAGCTTAAATTGAGAGATAAAATAATTTTGGGTGGCATGCTTTTCCTGTCAATGAAAACGACTAAGAGTTCCAAATATCTTCCATGCTAAATAAATCATAGGCGGTTCCCAAACATAAAAATAAAGTTTATTTCCTTTTCCACCATTCTCTCACAATCCATGGCTAGCCGTATCCACGGGTGCCTTCCATACCAACACACACCAAAGGAATTTATTATAGTATTTTTTGCATTTCGGGAATGGGCATCCCTATTATCGCCACAATCTCGTGCAATGACAAGTGAATAAACACTCGTCTTGAGAGTAACCTACTTAGCATGAAAAATATCGGCCACCCCTCGCCGCTTCATTAGCGGTACAGACACACAAAAGAGAAGTTTATTTTGAAAATTAGAGTTGGCACATACAAATTTACTTGGAACGACATGGAAATACCACATATAGGTAGGTATGGTGGACTCATTGGCACACCTTGGGTTTAAGGAGTTGGATGCACAAGCAGCATTCTCGCTTAGTACAAGTGAAGGCTAGCAAATAGATTGAGAAGCGTCCAACCAAGGAACGAAAACCATCGAAAATGAATATTAAACATAACTAACACCTAATAATGCAACACAAGTAGGATGTAACTTCATTGCATAACTATTGACTTAATGTGCATGCATAGGGAATCATAACCCTTAACACCTATTCTTACTAAAACATAATTACTCACCAACATAACTCACATATCACCATCATTGTCGGATTTCGGGCTCCGCAAAACCCAAGAAGTTTGAACACAGGGGCGTGAACGAAGATCTCTCCCACTCACGTCTACCTAGCGTCTCGCCCTCGCCCAGTGAAGAGATTCAAGCAAACAACAAGTGAAGCACGCAAGAGTTTACCCAGGTTCAAGCCACCTTGTGGTGTAAAATCCTACTTCCTGCTTTGTTGGATTGGCCTCGGGAGGGATGGAATATGCACTAGTACAGTGATTGCTGAGCTCAGGAGGTGAGCTCAGGAGGGTCAGGAGGTAAGTGTTCTTGCTCCTTTGCGTGGTGGCAGGGTTATGGATCTACTTCTCCCCCTTCTCATAGTGGGGATCCTAGCTACTTATATAGGCGGCCAGGGTCCTCTTTCCCCGAAATGTTTAGGCGGGAAGGGATCCCACAACGGCCATTTTTGAGCGGGAACACAAGGACGTTCCTACCCTGACAAAAGTGGTCTTCGCCTGCAAAAGGATCAGGCGGTGATGCGGTGGTGGGCTCGGCGGTGACATCCTCCATGTCGTCCTTGCGGTCTTCGGTCTTGTTGCACTAAAGAGGAAACCTTTGTCCCGCTCCTCGGGAACCTGCGTCTGCACTGCCTCCTTTGCACCGAAACGGCAACTGCGCCGCTGGCGGGCGCTGGCACCCGCTGGCGCAGTGCGTCACTGCTTACGTCACTGCCTCCTCCTGAGGCAGGCTTGGCCTTGGATTCTCCGCCCCTCCGGAGCACCTTGCCGAGGCTGCTCCTGAGGGGTTCTTGACGTTGTTCTCCTCGCGAGGCCTAGCCCCCTCGCGAGGGTCTTGGGCAGCTGACCGATCAGTTAGGCCGTACCAGGCCGTGGTAGGAGCGTGTCGCAGCCCGCAGACAGGCAAGTCTGGGTACCCTAGTTCCCTGGACGCCGACAGTAGCCCCCGGGCCCAAGGCGTCCGTGGAGTTGGCTTCGGGGCGAAGCCTTAGCCGAGGACGAAGTGCCGCGGGCCCCAAAAAGGCTGCGGGCCAGGCTGGCGTGTGATGGTTGGATGGGACATGGGCGACTCCGCTTCCCACGCAGTCTCGGCAACCGTGCGACTTGACAACTCCTTGGCGCGGGTGGCGGGGCCATTATGGCCGCGCGTGAGTGGCCGACGATTGATCTTCTTGGCCTATAAACTAGGGGTGAGGCACCACGCCTCTTACTTGACTGTTGCATATCAATCCCTGCTACTCCCACTTCCCCGAGGGCTTCCATGGTGCCGATACATAGGTTCTCGGCCGCGGAGAAGGGGAAGAGCCTGATGGTGGAGCCTGAGCGGCTCCCCCCGAAGAAGAGGCGCCGTGATTCTCCAAGAGCATCCCTGAGGCCGGTGGACGCCCGCAAATGGTGCACGCGGGCGCTGCCAGGATTTCCGCTTCCCTTGTATGCTCCGGCGATAGGCGGACGAAGCGGGGACGGCGATAGGGGTGGTGCCATCAGCCGCCCAGAGAGACGGGCGACTCCTCGCGCCCTGCTGCCGTCCCACACTGAGGACGATGCATGCGAGTTCATCGTATGGGCGGGGCCCCCTCCGCATTCTTGGATCCTCCTTCCTCCATTCCTGAAGGAGGTGCTCCCGGCTCGCGGCCGGGTGATGATGCAGCTGAGGCACGAGGGGTGCCACCCCCCCTTCATATGCCGACGTGGAAGTGATCTCCTCTGGCCAGGTCTTCATGACCTGGGGTTGGGGTGTGGTGCACCGCGCCTGTGCCCCCGCCGGGAGGCACATTCTTCATTTCGCGCTGGACGGGATGGGCACGATGACCTTCAAGGTCTTCGGGGCGGACGACTACCGGCTGTCGTGTGGCGCGGGGGATGGGCTCGCTGGCGACCATTCCCCATGCCGTCAGGGCAGCGAGGCGCTCGCCATCGGTTGTGCCTCCGACCCCTCTGGTAGCAGTTACGCTACCCCTGGGACGGCCTCGAGCTCCGACGAGAGCTACGAGCCGCCAAGTCACCGCTCCTATCGCCGGAGGGAAACAGTGTCCTCCCGGCGTCGTTGTTGTTGAAGGAGTTCAAGCCATATTCCTCGAGAGCGACCCTCTTAGCTTGGTCCCCGCGGGACATCATGGACGGCCCCATGAGGGCGTGTAAATCCTTGTAATACTTTTTCTATTATCTGGCGTTATAAAATTTTGTTCCTCATGAGAACCTCTGCTGGAGCATGACTTTCCCTTCCTTCTGTCCCCGCGGTAGTTTAGGGCCCTACGCCTGCGAGACCCAGTCCCCAGACAAGCCTCAGCCTGCGCTGGCATGCCACGCCGTGGTCAAGGCCAGGAGGTGAGTGACCCAGGGTCCGGTAGGAGCCCCCGAGGCGCGATGCTCGGGAAGTCCCTCTTGGCGTGCAGGCAATCGTCCACCGGGCCATCGGGAAGGGTTTTCATGCCCCAGCGGATTCGTGATTACAGTGGGTGGAGGTGTAGGTACGCGAGTAGATGCGGCGTTGAAAACTTATCTTAGTGATCCCCTGTGGTCAGGTGGCGGTGGCACTTGATTTTCTGTCACCCTTCCCTCGGGGCGAGGTTCTGTGCTCGGGCTGTCTTCACGAGGAGGTGATAGCAGTCACGCCAAGGCCCTGGGGGCAAAGGTCACAGAGCTGGTGGAGGCATTCCTCCAGGTCACTGCTACCGCAGCCGAAGAGGTGGAGACCGGTGATGGTGCGCTTGGTGATGCCTGATCTGCTCCTGTCCAGAGAGAGAAGTGCGAGTGCCTCGGGGAGGCGTAAGAACTTTGTTTGAATTTGAAAAACTTGGTATTATTGTAATAACTAGATGATTTCCGTGCTTGCTTCCTTTCATGTTTGCTTAGGTGCTCTGCGTCGGCAGGGCCCAACCCCGCGCATACCTCGATCCCATTGAGCCCTCCGGGTGACCGGGGTTATCATAATAACTAGACTCAAGGGATGAGGGGCTACGTAGCTAGTGAGGCCCCTGGGTCGCGATGCCCAGGGGTCACCCTTGACATTCAAGCGACCCCGTTTGTGTTCTGCGTTGGCAGGGCCCAACCCCACGCATACCTCGATCGCCATTGAGCCCTCCGGGTGAACGGGGTTATCGTCATAACTAGACTCAAGGGATGAGGGGCTACGTGGCTAGTGAGGCCCCTGGGCCACGATGCCCAGGGGTCCCCTTTGACGTACGAATGGCTCTCATGAAGGAGAACGAGCACCATACCTTGCTCACGAGCCTTCGCTTGGGATGGGGGCGCGAGAAGGCCAGGTGTCTGGGCACCTGGTAGGGTGGCGTCTGCCAGGCGTGACCTGAGCATAGCCCCCGTGCCTAGCCCCCCTCGCGACACCCATCCAAGGAGAAGCTGTGAGCGTCGTGAGCTGAAAAGCTCCCTGAGGTTGGTCCGACCACTGGGGGCCCCCCTCAGTTGTTTATAACTAGCGCGGAGCATAGAGTTACCACACTTGCGTGGAGTGTGGGCATAACCGCGCCTTGGTCGTAGCAGCCAGCGCGGAGCTTGGTGCTTCCACTGGTTCATGGGCATAACCGCTCCTCGGTTGGTTCTGCCAGCGCGGAGCATGGTACTTCCACTCGACCGTGGGAGGGAGCCTCCCACCGGGAGAGACTCTGGGGCGTGTACAGCCCCGTCCTGACACGTGGCTTGCACGGTAGGACAACCAAGGTGTATATGGGCCCTCCTCAGGACGAGCTGAACGACTCTGAGGAAGTTCTCGTGAGCTTACACATCACTCACGAGACCCTACCCTGAGGCGGGTTGCGCCTGAGTCTTCTTCTGCAAAATGTGAAAAGAGAGGTGTTGTGTCGACCTGCGCCGAGTGCATCTCTAGAGGGTATCGCATGAGAAGGCCGCAGCACCAGCGACCCCAGAAGGTGACGTCACGGGAATGGTTCGCGAGACAGAGCTCAGCCGCTAGATTTGTCGACGCTGCAGGGACGGACCCGAGCACAGACGCCGTGCCCAGTCTTCTCATGCAACGATTCAAAAGAAAAACAACCGGCGCGCGGTTCCCACGTGAGCGAGGCACCTGCCACGGGCCGCTACTTACCCATCCACGATTAGCCCATGCGAGAACAAGACACCAAGGACCACGGGAGGTGACTTCACGGGAATGGCTCGCGAGACAGAGATTAGCCCTTGGGTTTAGCGACGCTGCAGGGACGGACCCGAGCACAGACGCCGTGCCAGTCCTTAATCATGGGGCGGTCACGAGTGGGCTCACAAGGGCTCATGACCTTTGTGGCGGTGAGAACGCCAAGCATGCAGATAATGCGAATGGAAGGAAGCAACTAGCCTTGATCATGCACAAAAAAGGGAGACAACTGCGGGGGAACAACCCCCAGCAGTCCGAGGATGATGCAGCCCGGGGGGCGCCCTCGATTGGATACCTGAAGCGTCACCTGATACTTGTCGAAGAAGAGTTGGGGTAGCTGAAGACGCGAGCCATGCGGGTTGCTCCTGAAGATCGCCGGGCTCCTGAGGCCCAGGGGCTCCGAAGGCTCTCAGTGGTCGCGGGGGTCCGGTTCTTGCTCCGTCCGGACCTCCTGCCACTAAGCCTCCTGAGCCCCAAGGCCTGCTGCGCGAGATGCTGGAACATGGCAGCTGCGTTGCGAAAGCCGAAGAGTGTGCGGTCGTAGCTGAAGGGGAGGGTCCTCCTCCGACCGACCGCCGTCGGCCAGAAGGGCTCCTGAGAGGCGGCTCGGTTGAGACCCATAACGTCAACGCAGACGCGGAAGCGGTCACTCGGGCCGCAGGCAGGTGAGCTTGGGGTCATGCGGTTACGCCCACCGTGGATGAGCCTCGCGTACTAAAGTTCCTCGGTGATTTGGTCGATGAAGTCCTGAGCCCCCAGCGCCGTGCGGTCCATGCTGGGCTCACAAAAACGCGCGTCAAGACACGCCTGCAGGTGGTGCCCGAACACCTCCCTCGGGATGCTGGTCAGTCCGGAGACACTCCAGAGGAGATCCCCCGAGCCCGTCACGAGAGGGGCGTCGGGCACGCCTCCCTATGCGAGGATAGAGGGCGCGTCGTCAGCAGGCGCGAGTCTTGAGGCGGGGCTGTCAGGAGCCCCTGCGTCCTGAGGTCCGTTGACGGGCAGGTTCTTCTTCTTCTTAGGGGCGGTCTGCAGGGCGAGGACGGCTCTATCCTCACCGGAGCATTCGACCGCCGCAGTCTGGTAGGCGCGCTCCAGGGAACGGACCACTTCCTTCTCATCGGAGGCGATCGCGATGACTCCGCCGCTCCCGGGCATCTTGAAGACGTTGTAGCCGTGATGGGTCGCCGCCATGAACTTGGCGAGGGCAGGATACCCAAGGATGGCGTTGTACGAGAGGTGGATGTTGGCGACGTCGAAGTTGATGAGCTCGGTGTGGTAGTTGTCGTAGTCACCAAAGGTGACGGGAAGGCGAACTTGCCCCATCGGGAGTGTGGAGCCATCCGTGACTCCGTAGAATGGCTTGGTCGGGTGGAGCTGATCGTATGGGACCTGGAGTGTCTCGAAGGTCTGGTCGGAGAGGACGTTGAGTCCTGCTCCGCCATCGATGAGGGTCTTGGTCACGAGGACGTTGCTGATGGTCGGGGTACAGAGCATCGGGAGGGTGCCTGGGGCTGCAGTGCACTTGAGCTGGTCCTTGGGGTCAAAGGCGATGACTTGCTTGGTCCACCTGAGGTTGCGCGCGACGTCAGGCCTGGGAAGCGCCGCGTTCACCTCACGAGCGAACTGCTTGAAGATGCGATGGGAAGCCGGAGCATGGGCTCCTCCCAAGATGCATGCAACTGCACGCGGCTCCTGGAAGCCCCCTGCTCCATCTCACTGGCGGTCGTCGTCATTCCTTCTTGGCGGTGGTGGCAGCCGAGGTAGGCCTCCATTGCCCTGAGGGCGTCCCTCACGAGGCTGGTCGCGCCAGGGGGCGTCACGAGGCTGCTCCTGCCAGTGGTCTTCACGAGGCTGTTCACGCCACCCTTGGCGTGGGTTCCTGCCGTCCTAGCGTCCTCCACCTCGGCCTCCTCCACGGTCGTAGCCGCGGTTGTCGTGCTCAGGGCGCTGTCCGATGCGCCCGTCGCGCATCGCCCTGAGCTCGTGGCAGTCGTTAGTGTTGTGGCTGTGGATGTTGTGGAAGACGCAGTACGGTCGGTTGTCTCTGGGGAGGTCATCGTAGCCACAGCCACGCTTCACTTCTGGCTCCACAGCCAAAACGGCGGGTCCCTTGCGCTTTGCTTCCTTGGCCTTGGCCTTCTTGTCATCCGCCTCTGCCTCAGGCAGCTCCTGGAGGGAGAGGTGTCCTTCCTCCGCCCTGGCGCACTTTGCCGCGAGCTTGAACATCTCGAGGGCTGTGCACAGGTACTCGTGGATGGCGAGCTCCTCCCTCATCCCGACGTCGCGGACGCCGTCGGAGAATGCCGAGATGATGGCCTCGTCGGAGACCCTAGGGATCCGGAGGCGCATGGTGTTGAAGCGTTGGATGTACTTTTGCAGGGTCTCTCCCGGCTGCTGCCCCACGCGGCGCAGATCCGCAGTTGCCGGGGCTCGGTCGTGGGTGCCTTGGAAGTTGGCGACGAAATGCTCACGAAGCTCTTCCCAGGAGGAGATGGATCCCACGGGGAGGTTCAGGAGCCAGGAGCGTGCGCCATCTTTGAGGGCCATGGGGAACCAGTTTGCCATGACCTGCTCAGTGCTGTTGGACGCCTCGATGCTCAACTCGTAGAGTTGGAGGAACTCCGTGGGGTCGGTGGTGCCGTCTTAGCGCGGAGGCACGTCCGGCTTAAACTTGCCGGGCCAAACGAGGCGTCGTAGCTCAGGAGCCAGGCACGACATCCAACCACGCTCATGATCGCAGGCGCCCCCTGCGCCTGCGGTGCTGGTTCTTGGGGCGCTGGCGCCACCACCTCCTGTGGCGCGCGGTCTTGGCGCTGCGGACCAGGGGGCCCGCGAGCCCCTGCCCGGGGATGCGGAATCACCTGGCAGCTCTCCTCGTCGCACGCATGGGCTCTGTGGGGAGGCTCATGCCGTGGAGCCTCGCGCCGGACCTCCTGGCCGGCGCTGTAGAGTGGAGGCGGAGCCGGGACTCCGTGGCCTTTGTTCCCCGCCGGGGGCGACGGGGGACGGGAGGAGTGTGTTGGTGCAGGTGCTTCCCCAGTGGCGTTGACGAGCTCGGTGATGCAGTGGAGCCACTCGTTGTAGAGGTCATCTGTCGAGCGGTAGCGCAAGAGCTCCTGCGCCATCAGCAGCGCATGCTACTGATAGACCGGCCCGCGACGAACTAGCGGGGACGACACCGTAGCCGGTGAGGGTGAAGGCGTCGCTGTGCGTCCATCGCGCCGCATGGACGGCGGCAGCGACAAGTCCTGCTGCTCGTGGACGGCCGGGTCGGTGGCGGCGTTGGCGACCGGCGAGTTGGGGCGGAGCGGCACACCGTTGCCCGCGGGCGCCGTCTGAGCGACGTTCGCGGCGCGGCGGGCAGCGCGAGCTCGACGTGTGTCCACCATGGCTGTGGAGTGAAGTCGACGACGAGAGCGGGACGAGGTCGTCCGAGAGGCGAGATCTCGACACGCCCCCTACCTGGCGCGCGTAATGTCGGATTTCGGGTTCCGCAAAACCCAAGAAGTTCGAACACAGGGGCGTGAACGAAGATCTCTCCCACTCACGTCTACCTAGCGTCTCGCCCTCGCCCAGTGAAGAGATTCAAGCAAACAACAAGTGAAGCACGCAAGAGTTTACCCAGGTTCAGGCCACCTTGTGGTGTAAAACCCTACTTCCTGCTTTGGTGAATTGGCCTCGGGAGGGCTGGAATATGCACTAGTACAATGATTCCTGAGCTCAGGAGGTGAGCTCAGGAGGGTCAGGAGGCAAGTGTTCTTGCTCTTTTGCGTGGTGGCTGGGTCATGGATCCACTTCTCCCCCTTCTCATAGTGGGGATCCTAGCTACTTATATAGGCGGCCAGGGTCCTCTTCCCCCGAAATGTTTAGGCGGGAAGGGATCCCACAACGGCCATTTTTGAGCGACAACACAAGGACGTTCCTACCCTGACAAAAGTGGTCTTCGCCTGCAAAAGGATCAGGCGGTGACGCGGTGGTGGGCTCGGCGGTGACATCCTCCCAGTCGTCCTTGCGGTCTTCGGTCTTGTTGCACCAAAGGGGAAACCTTTTTCCCGCTCCTCGGGAACCTGCGTCTGCGCTGCCTCCTTTGCACCGAAACGGCAACTGCACCGCTGGCGGGCGCTGGCACCCGCTGGCGCAGTGCGTCACTGCTTACATCACTGCCTCCTCCTGAGGCAGGCTTGGCCTTGGATTCTTCGCCCCTCCGGAGCACCTTGCCGAGGCTGCTCCTGAGGGGGTCTTGACGTTGTTCTCCTCGCGAGGCCTACCCCCCTCGCAAGGGTCTTGGGCAGTTGGCCGATCAGCTGGGCCGTACCAGGCCGTGGTAGGAGCGCGTCGCGGCACGCAGACATGCAAGTTTGGGTATCCTGGTTCCCAGGACGCCGACAATTGTCATATCAATATCCCATGATCTTCATGAAAGTTTTTATTATATCCCTCCTGAATATCTATCACTTTGGGACCAAATTCTTTTAAAGAAAATTGCCATCGCTAATAACAAGCTCTCAAACAAATTTAAGTGAAGAACGAGAGCACATATGTCTTCAAAGTTTCATCTCTCAAAGTAACGTAAGTGAAGCATAAGAGGATTTCTTCAAAATAATAAACACCACCATGCTCAAAAAGATATAAGTTAAGTACTAGAGCAATTCCATGGCTCTAATTTTTTTAAGTGAAGCATAAAGAGCGATTCTAATAAATCATAGCATAGTTTTGGCTCTCTCAAATAGGTGTCTATCAAGTATGATTGTGACAAACTAAAAAGCAAAACAAGCAAAGAAACATATAATACAAGACGCTTGAAGCAAAACTCATGGTACGTGACGAATAAAAATATAGCTCCAAGTAAAATTACCGATGGTCGTTAGAAGAAAGAGGGATGCCTTCCGGGGCATACCCAAGCTTAGTTGCTTGGTACTCTTTCAATATTACCTTTGGGTGCCATGGGGCATCCCCAAGCTTAGGCTGTTTTCACTCCTTATTCCTTCATCCATCGTGATCTCACCCAAAACTTGAAAACTTCAATCACACAAAACTTAACAAAACCTTGTGAGATCCGTTAGTATAATAAAAATCATCTTTACCATAAGTACTGTTGAAAACCCATTCATATTTTGTTATTACATTATATCTACTATATTCTAACTTTACCATGGCCCGTACCCCTATACAAACCATAGATTCATCAAAATAAGCACATAATGCAACGAAAACAGAATATGTCAAAACGAAAATAGTCTGTAAAGACGTATTTTTTAGCCATACTCACGCAACTCTAAAAATCCTTAAAAACTAAGACAACTTGGGAAATTTGCATCTTAATTCTTTGTAAAAAACTGAGCAATTATTCCGGCTCCAAAAATTGAAACAATTCTGCTACTGGACATGAAAATTTCTGTTGATGCACCGAATCAAATCAACTCTCACCCAAATCAATCCCAAAGGCTTTGCTTGGCAAAATAACTAATTAAAACACAAAAAATACAATAAATACATGAGTAATAATGTGTATTTATTGAAAAACAGAAATAAAACCGAAAAAGCAAAAAGATAACTATTGGGTTGTCTCCCAACAAGAGCTATTGTTTAATGCCAATGCATAGATTCTTATGTGTTGTCATCTTTGTGGGTAGATCCATAGGTTTCCCTCATGATTGATTCATATGGTAATTTAATCTTAGTTCTAGGGAAGTGTGCCATACCCTTTCTTAGTGGGAATTGAAACTTAATATTCCCTTCTTTCATATCAATCACGGCACCTATAGTTCATAAAAACGGTCTACCAAAAATTATGGACAAGACGGATTGCAATCAATATCAAGAACAATAAAGTCTATGGGCACATAATTACTATTTTTGAGAATAAAAACATCATTAATTCTTCCCAAAGGCTTTTTAATAGTAGAATCTGCCAAGTGCAAATTAAGGGAACATTCTTCCAAATTGGTAAGACCAAGCACATCACATAGAGATTTCGGAATTTTGGAAACACTAGCACCCAAATCACACAAAGCATAACACTCATAATTTTTGATATTGATTTTAATGGTAGGCTCCCATTCATCATATAATTTTCTAGGAATTGAAATATATAATTCTAGCTTTTCTTACAAGGATTTCATTACCGCTTCGGCAATATGTTTTAGTAAAAGCTTTGTTTTGTTCATAGGCATTGGTTGATTTTATCATAGATTGCAGCAGAGAAATACGCTCAATCAAAGAGCAACAATCATAGTTAAAGTCTTTGTAATCCAAAGGAGTGGGAACATCACTAGTTAAAGTTTTTACCTCTTCAAACCCATTTTTTCACCTTTTCAACAATATTTTCACCCTCCAAATCATGGGAACGCCTTCTAGCTAAAGTTGAATCTTCTTCAGTTCCCTCATCGTCAATTTTAATTTTACTAAACAAGGAATCAATAGGATAAACACCAATCATTTTATTCCCTTCATCATTACTATTTTCTAGCAATTCTGGCTTGGCTGTCGTTTGATGTACTAAAGTAGCTTGTGCATCGGATATTTTTCCTAACAAATTTTCAGTGTGTGCATACTGAGATTGGAGATTAGCAACCTCTTTGCTGACATGGTCAAGTTGTTTTGTCATAGCCTCAAGCAAAATAGAATGTTCTTTAAGTTCATCGGTAAAAAAAAATTATTTTGCTCAAATTGCATAGCCATGTATTCTTTGGTATTTGTCTCAATATCAATCAATGTGTTACGATATGGAACATCATAATACTTCCTTTGAGACATCGTGACTACGTAAACAAGAACACAAGAAAACTAGATATCTAAAAAGAAAAAGGCAAACGAAAAGAAGGCAAATATTTTTATGTGTCTTGTAAAAAAGTTTTAGAAGTGGGGCAGATGAAAACGGGAGGCAAATGGAAAATAATGTAAATTGCAAGGAGGTGAGAGTTTATGCGTAGGAACCTGATAGATCTTGACTTGATCTTCCCCGACAACGACACCAGAAATTCTTCCTCCTACTTGTGAACCGCGTCAATAAATTCCCCAAAGAGGAGGGGATGATGCAGCAGAGCGGCGGTAAGTATTTCCCTCAGTTATGAAACCAAGGTTATCAATCCAGTAGGAGAACCAAGCAAGCTATGTACACAACAACTGCACACAAACAACAAATCCTCACAACCCGACGTATAGAGGGGTTGTCAATCCCTCTTGAGTATTGTAATAAGATAAATAGATAGATTGATAGATGCAAATAAAATAAAAGCAAATAAAATGCAGCGAGATATTTTTGGGTTTTTGATAATATAGATCTAAAACAAAAGAGGCAAATAAATTGGAAACACAAATAGCAATATAGATCTGAAAGTATATGATGAGAAATAGACCCGGGGGCCATAGGTTTCACTAGTGGTTTCTCTTGAGAAAATAGCATAGGTGGGTAAACAGATTACTGTTGGGAAACTCATAGAAGAGCAAATTATTATGACGATATCCAAGACAATGAACATGCATATAGGCATCACGTCCAACATTAGTAGACCGACTCCTGCCTACATCTACTACTATTACTCCACACATTGACCGCTATCCAGCATGCATCTAGTGTATTAAGTTCATGGAGAAATGGAGTAATGCCTTAAGAACGATGACATGATGTAGACAAGATCTATTCATGTAGGAAGATACCACATCGTTTTATCCTTAATAGCAACGATACATGTGTGTCATTTCTCCTTCTGTCACTAAGATTGAGCACCGCAAGATCGAATCCATTACAAAGCACCTCTTCTCATTGCAAGATAAATCAATCAAGTTGGTCAAACAAAACCAAAATATCGTAGAAGAAATACGAGGCTATAATAATCATGTATGGATATGAATAGATCTGATAATAAACTCACAATTCATCGGATCCCAACAAACACACCGCAAAAAGAATTACATCGAATAGATCTTCGAAGAGAACATTGTATTGAAGATCAAAAAGAGAGAAGAAGCCATCTAGCTACGGCCTATAGACCCATAGGTCTGTGGTAAAATACACACGCATCATCGGAGGAGCACCAATGAGGATGATGAACCCCTCCATGACCGTGTTCCCCTCCGGAGGAGTGATGGAAAAGGCTCTAGATTGGATCTCGTGGTTCTGGTACGACGGCTGAAACAATTTTTTGGCGACTCCTCTAGAGTTTCTGGATTATTGTGGTATTTATAGAGCCGAAGGTCGATGGAAAAGAGTCCCGTGGGCTCCAATACCCACGAGGGCGCGCCCTGGTGTCTAGTGGGCCCCACGGCCCTCCCCTCATATGTTTCCTTGATTCCTTGGATGTCTTCTGGGCCAAAAAAATCTCCAAAAAGTTTCGTGGCATTTGGACTCCGTTTGATATCGATTTTCCGTGAAGTAAAAAACAACCAAAAAACAACAAGTGGCACTGGGCTCTATGTCAATAGGTTAGTCCCAAAAAATGATATAAAGTTGCTAGAAAATGATTGTAAAACATCCAAGATTGATAATATAACATCATGGAATAATAAGAAAAGTTATAGATACGTTGGAGATGTATCAGCAGACCGGGTCATCGGGGTGGCGCTATGGCCCCTTTATCGATTCACGCAATGCCTGGAGGAGCCTCGACAGGTCTACATGGTCGCCGGGCTTGCTGACCACTACCCCTTGTACTCCGCCAGCATCGGCGGCTCTGACTATGGCTCTGGCTTCGGCATGAGCAGGGAGCCGCCGGAGCCCGTCCTAGGCTTCGGCTTGGGCACGAGTAGGGGGCCGCGCGTGCTCGTCCCAGGCTTGGGCTTTGGGACTAGAAGGGGCCGTGACCGGAGCTCATCCTGGACTTTGGCTTTGGGATGCGTGGACCACCGCCATGATGGGAGCTCGTCCTCGACCCCGTCCCAGGCTCTGGTTTTGAAACACGGAGGCCTCCACTGCCGCTAGCACCATGGCCACCTCCCGCGGACATGGGCGTGGACCGCGATGTGGATCGCAGCATGGACTGCGATGCGGAAATCCGGTCGTCCTCCTCTAGGCCGAGCTGCGCATGACACGCGGACATGACATCGGGGAAGGTATGCTCTTCACAGAAAGCGTTCCTCTCATCGATGTTGTTGCGAGAGGGCAGGTAGTGGCCATCATCGTAGTGCTGGATGTGATCGACATTGTCCGCATGATCTACAACCATCGCTGGCTGCTAGGCGCATAGCGCCGATTGGACCGTTGTATTGCGCGCGACATGGCCGGTGTGCCTATGGTGGGGATAGGCTCCACCATGAGCGCCCCTAATGCTCAGGTGCCATCCAGCCAGCAGGCGCGTGCCTGGCGACACCATGACGCCGCAGCGAGCGAGGAGTGATGCTTCGTCGACCCTGTGGGTGCCCGACATGCTGGGAATGAACAACGCGTGACATCATCCCCGGCTACGAATTCCCGCCCCACCATCATGGCTTGCCATTGTTGCGGCTGTGAAAGGGGAGGCGGCTAGGGTTTCATGGTGGAGAGGGTCGTGGGCCGACGATGGGAGGGGAGGGAACAAAGGGGATTATGACATGAGTGGGTGGATGCCGATGCATTAATAGGCGCGTGACAAGCATGCTGGCGACGTGACTCCTTGTATGGGAAACCGCACGGTGCGTACACCCCTTGTGTGAAAGCGTTGATGTGACCATGATGTGACTACTCATGCATGCGGGCACACACATGGCCGATTGTGAGAGCACCACATGGCACGATGTCTCCCACTCATTAGTAACAGCGACGGCTAACAGTCAACTCCCTTGACCAATGGCAAACCCCCGTTTGGGCATTGGTGAGGGTGGGTGGCGCGGTGGAGGGGAAAGCAAGCAAAAAATGTTGGCTTGGGCAAACATGAGGAGCACTAAGCAATGCGGGGCACATAAATAGAATCCCAAGATCTTATTACATCTATTCAACCCTAAAACTCTATCTAACCCAAAGATATCACTGATCTAGTTCGACCATTGCCAGTTCAGGTTTAATTATGCAATTGATTTCTCTCTTGGATTTTGCAAATTATCATTAGTTTTGAATTAACTATGGTACTACCATAAGCATTTTCATTGTAAATTCCTTGGCTAACAATGACGATATGATGGTCTGATTGACTTTTTATTTCATCATTTCTTACCATGTATTTCATGATGTGTGTAATCATTATGTACTTGCAGTGTTTTGTTTAGTCCTACATGGCACACTATCAAAGTTAAGTTAACTCGGAAAAAGTTTGAACAACTTGCTATGATTATCATGCATTACACCCTATGGTATGCACACCTGTCTAGCGGTGACTAACATCCCTCCATGAACTATACACCACTTCTTCATCCCTAGTGGACCGATATTTACCTCTACCACTTCAAGATTAGACCTCTCTGAGTGAAGTATCAAGTGTCATAAGATTTCATAATTCATACATTGCACCTAAGAAAAAAGTATTGTGGTACTATGATACGACTCCAACGTATCTATAATTTATCAAGTATTCATGCCATGTTTATTAATTTTTGTATGATTTTGGTGCACTATATGGCTTTTATATGATTTTCATGGACTAACATATTAACCTAGTGCCAAGTGCCAATTGGTGTTCTCTGCTTGTTTTCGGTTTCCAGAAAATCTATATCAAATGAAGTCCAAATGCAGCGAAACTTTCTGACTATTTTTTCGGGAAGGAAAGGGACACAAGAAGCTTCGGGACAGTACCAGAAGACCCACAGGGGCCCCCACGAGGCACTTGGGCGTGCCCGGGGGGGGGGGGGGTGGCCACGCCTAAGTACCTCGTGGCCCCCCTGTGGCACCTCTTCGCGTGGTTCCAACTCTAAAAATTCCTATAAATAGCAAAACCCTGGAAAATTAACCTAGAACTTCGACTCCGCCACAACAAGCCTATGTACCAAAGAGACCCCATCTATAGCCCTATTCTAGCACTCCGCTAGAGGGCGAAATCATCACTGGGGGCTATCTTCATCATCTCGACGACCACCATGACAAGGAGGGAGTAGTTCACCCTCGAGGCTGAGGGTATGTACCATTAACTATGTGTTTGATCTCTCTCTCTCTCTCTCTCTCTCTCTCTCTCTCTCTCTCTTTCTCTCTCTCTCTCTCTCGTTCTTGATTTGGCACGATCTTGATGTACCGCAAGCTTTTTTAATATAGTTGGATCATATGGTGTTTCTCCCTCTCTATCTTGTTGTGATGAATTGAGTTTCTACCTTTGAGGTTTCACTATTATCAGATTGAATACTTTTATGGATTTTAGAACACTAGATGTATGTCTTGCATATGGATACCCGAGGTGACAATGGAGTGTTCTATTGATTCACTTGATGTATATTTTGGTACTCAACTTGTGGATTGCCGATGTGACATTGGGGTAATCTATGCATAGGGGTTGACACATGTTTTCGTCCTACTTTTTCTGGTAGAAATCTTGGGGCACTCTTTGAAGTTCTTTGTGTTGGGTTGAATATTATGAATCTGAACTTGTTTGTTGCATATCATATAATTGACTCATGGATACTTTTGGTGACATTAGAGTATCTAGGTGACATTAGAGTTCGTTGATGCGTACCATATGGTGTTATATTAGTACGAACTCTAGGTCTGTTCGTGACACTTATAGGGATGGCTCAGTAGATTGATCGGAAAAGATAATGTTGAGGTGGTTTCGCACCCTACAACAATTTCTTCTTATGTTCTCCACTTGATAAGAACTAGATCACGATGGCGCGCGTTGCCGCGCCCGTCCATTTTGATAATTAAATGGTAGGAATTATGTAAACTTGAATGGACCAACATATATACGTGTGAGTAATAGAAAAGGTTAACTTTACTTGTTTTGCAGAGATATGAAATTATAATAGCTTGGTGTATATCGTGATCTTATAGATTAAGGAAACTACAAACTATGGTACCGTGCGGGATCACCACCGGCCAGATATTTGCCTAACATATATAACAAGTATCACACCTAGATAATTATAAACAAATTTTAGTGTCATAGCAAAGAAAAGAAATATTTGACAATCAAAATCACAATATGTAATTTGTAGAATGACGAGCTTTACAAAATTAGCTAGCAGTAGTGCAGTACTTAAGTTTACCATAACTAAAAAATAAACATTATATTGTGAAAATAATGTTAGCTTGAGGATTTTATGCATGCTACCTTTTCATATAAGCATCAAACACTACATGTCTGGTGCTAAAAAATGATAAACGTGGCCTACAATTTGAAACAGGACAAGACAACATTAGATCATCCTTCATCCATCTGGCAAGATGTTTCAATCTTTGCGAACCAATCAAGCTAAAGGAGATGTTTCAATCTTTTTCATACAGGGCATCAAGCTAAAAAAAGGCTTTGAGAACCAATATGTAGTATTGACCTTGCAGGGTCATCTGTTTTGGATATCATAAAGAGAAAATACATGTGTATATGATAGAGGCATTCTCCTCCTTGTCCTCCTGCTTGCTCCTCCTCAAAAATCTAAGAGAAGATACATATGATGTAGGGTGGAAGTGTGGACGTTGTCTTGGACAACAGTGTGCCTAACAGTCAGAATAGCATAACCCACAGCTATCTAAATGACATAGGCCAAATAGTATAGGGAAAATTGAAAACAAAAAAAAGGTAATTATGCAATTCTCTCCTTAAATAGCAGTACCAACAAAGCAAGTGAACAAGTCTTGAAGAGTTATTTTGTATGCACGTAGTTGCACATAATATGAACATGTAGCAAAAACATACCTAGAGAAGTGTTAGTTGCATATTCCTATAGCCATATGCAGTGGCGACTTACATTAGAAAACATATGTACTATCCTCAGTGCTATCTCCAAAAGGTATTCATTGCCATTGTGTTAGTGATACTGATAACCCATAGCAAAAGCTTAAAGAAAATGATAGGAATCACAACGAGAAGTTTGGAACGATGAGTTTAACTTATAGCCAAAGTTTATCCAGTTTCATTGCTCCTTGAGACATCACCTCTTTTTTTTTACTGAAATTAGTATGCACCATTTTTTTTACCATATTCAAGATGATCATCATGTGCTAACTATTAAATATATATATAAATTAGTCATTTGACAAGTTCATAAACTTCATGTTATTCAAGGCACTTACATAATAAGCACATTAAAGTACAAAGGACCCAAATAGTATGAAAAGGCAATGCAACTGAGCAGGAGTTTTTACTTGTGTATATCCAGATGCAGGTGTCTTCATTGGAGGCGTAGGAAGACTTTGTCCTCTTTGCTATCTTTAGGAACCTGATAATGTTAATTGTGTATTCGCAGTTGCCTTGTTGTTATGACACATAAACATACTTCTAATTTTGTTAATTTATTTGTATTCTCATGTCAGCGTACGTACCGCCAAGACGATCGACGGCTTCAAGCCAAGACGCGTCGAGAGCAGGCTCAAGAGAATTGTGCAGCCCAACCGGAGATTCATCGGGCCAGAGTGGGCCCGCTGAGCCCGCTCGCCTAGTGGCTCGCTACTTAACCTCCCGATGACAGTGGGGATAGGCATCCAGTAGGATCAGGACGGACGGCGGCTCCCCTCTTTCCCCTTCTCCTTCTCCACCTACTTTCCTTTCTTCTTCCAAAATAATAGTGAGCGGATTGTAATTCGAATTCGAGACTTGTATCGAGTGAAAAGTGATAGATCGATCTGGTGCCTAACATCCTAGTATCAGAGACCAACACCACTCCCTCCGTCGCGTTCACCCTGGAAACCCGCCGGCGAGTGCAAGCGCGGCAAGCCTTCGTCGCCGCCATGGATCCAATACTCAAGGAGTACCTCGACAAGCTCCATCAGGACGCCAAGGCCGACTCCGCCCACGTCCTCAAGCAGCCACATGCGCATTCCTCGCAGATCGACGACCTCCTTCACTGGAAGCCAGATCTCGAGGCTCGCTTCGCGAAACTGGAGTCCACAGTCGCGGCGCTGCGAGCGACAACACCAACACCACCTCCGTCGAGTGGAGCGGCGATTCCACAACCTCTCCCTCCCCTACTTCAGGTGCGGGGAGATATCCACGGGCCCGATGGCCGCGGCGACGCTGATCTCAGTGGAGGGGGACCGTCGGTGACCCACGAGTCACTGGCGGCACCTCCGGTCATGGGTACGCCTTCCTTTCCGCTCGTCCCGGTTCCCGTTTCTCCTCTGTCGTCCTCACTCCTAGCCAACTTGGGGCAACCACTATCCATGAATTTCCCGGTGTTCACCGGCAAAAATCGACAACTCTGGAAGACGCTCTGCGAGCAGTACTTCCAGATGTTCACGATCAACGATACTTATCGTGTCCCCATGGCCATCTTGAATTTCATTGGCCCCGCCGGCATCTGGCTGCAGTCCGTCCAGAAGAAATTGACTGGACAGGACTAAGATCCATTCACTACCCTCCTATGCACCCGATTCGGGCGTGACAAACACCAAATGCTCATATGACAGTTCTATGCTGTCAAACAAACCACCACAGTAGCAGATTTCATAGAGCGCTTCGAGACCTTGATGAATCATCTTATTTCTTATTCGGAGTCCACTCACCCATATTTTTTCTTGACTCGTTTTGTCGAGGGATTACGGCCGGATATCCACGCGGTGGTGCTTGTGCAATGCCCACCGGACCTGGACACGGCATGCTCGCTGGCCCTGCTTCAGGAGGAAGTGGCCGATGGCGAGCGCTCGTTTGGGTGCCTCTCCAACACCACTCGAGGCCACGGCCACGCTAGCCGTTCTGCTCCTCCGTCATTCTTCAATAGACTAGCGACACCAACAGTGGTCTCTGAAGATCGCCGCGGGACTGACGCCACGCGCGCCACGAAAGAAGCCAGCAAAGTTGCTGCTCTTCGCGCCATCCGCCGCGCGAAGGGGCTCTGCTTCAAGTGCGGCGAACGATGGGGAAAGGACCACACGTGCCCGCCCATGGTGTAGATGCACATCGTGGAGGAGCTGCTCGCCATGTTTCCCCAAGACGACGTGCAACCTAAGTCGCCTACAACTTCTCCAATTTCTGACGAAGAAAACCTCTGCACCATATCCCGTCAGGCTGAAGATGGCTCGTCCGATCCGGGGGTGCTGCAACTGCAAGCGTGGCTCCAAGGCCAAGAGATCCTGTTGTTGGTCGACTCCGACAGCTCTATATCCTTTGTGGACAGTTCACTGGCAGCCAAACTATCCGGAGTAGTGCCGCTACCGCGCCCATGCCACGTGCGCGTGGCCGATGGTGCCACCATTCCCTACACCACATTCATTCCAGTGTGTCAGTGGACAACCCAAGGACACGAGTTCCAAACAGACTTCAAAATCCTCAAGCTGGGCTCGTATGACGCCATTCTCGGGATGGATTGGCTACGGAAGCGCAGCCCTATGAACATCGATTGGATCGAGCAGTTCCTAACTATAACAACTCCAGCCGGCCAACTGACGCTGTCTGCCACATCTTCAGATCAGACCCATTGCTCGCTATTCTCCGTTGCAGCACTCCTCAAGGCCTGCAAGCAAGGATCTGTGTCACATATCGTGCACCTGAATGCTCTTGACAGCAGCAGTACAACATACTCGCCGATTCCCATCGAGATTCTGCGTCTGTTAGAATAGCTTGCCGACGTCTTTGAGGACCCAAGGACTCACCCCGCCGTGACTGCGATCATCACATTCCATTGATGGCCGGTGCACAACCTGTCAACTCCAGACTATACAGATAGAAACCTGAACTGGAGACAGAGATAGAGCGTCAGGTTCAGGAAATGCTCGATGCTGGTATAATTCAGAAAAGCTCTAGCCCCTTCTCGTCCCCAGCCTTACTTGTCAAGAAGAAGGACGTCACCTGGCGATTATGTGTGGACTACCGCCGCTTCAACTCCATGACGGTGGTTGGCAAATTTCCAATACCAATCATCGATGAATTGCTAGATGAACTAGCCGACGCCAAGTGGTTCTCGAAGTTGGACATGCGTGCTGGATTCCATCAGATAAGAATGGCCGAAGGCGAGGAGTATAAAACAACGTTCCAAACACACTCTGGGCACCGGGAAACCGTGTCATGCCCTTCGGAGTTATAGGAGGCCCGACCACATTCAACGGGGGCATGCACACTACCTTGTGCCCAGTTATGCGCAAGTGTGTTATCTCCTTCTTCGACGACATCCTCATCTTCAGCAAAACCCTGGCAGAGCACATTCAACACATTGCGCGTGTGCTTTGATTACTCAGAGACGACAACTGGAAAGTCAAACAGTCCAAATGCTCCTTCGCTCAGTGCCAGATCGCCTACCTAGGCCATGCCATCGATGAGCGCGGCGTCTCCACCGACCCCAGCATGGTTCAGACAATCCAACAGTGGCCTACTCCTCAGTGCGCCAAAGATGTAAGCAGCTTTCTCGGTCTTGCCGGCTATTATCGAAAATTTGTCTAGCATTTTGGGATCATTGCAATATCGTTGTTCACCCTGCTCAAGAAAAACCACCAATTCATCTAGACAAGTGACACACGGAAGGCGTTTGATGTTCTGAAAATGAAGCTCGCTTCTGCACCTGTTCTGCAACTCCCAGATTTTAGTAAGAAGTTCGTGATCGACATTGATGCATGCGCCTATGGAGTCAGAGCTGTTCTTCAGTGAGACGGGCACCCGATAGCTTACAAGAGCAAGCCTATCAGCCACAAGAACCGTGGCCTTTCCACTTATGAGAAAGAGTGCATGGCCATCCTCATGGCAGTGGAGCAATGACGCCCTTACCTACACAACACTGAATTCATCATCCGTACAGATCAACGCAGCCTAGTGCATCTTGATGATCAACACTTGTCCACACCATGGTAGCAGAAGGCGTTCACTAAATTGCTCGGAATGCGCTACAAAATCTGCTATCATTCCGGGTCTTCCAACACTGCTGCTGATGCCCTCTCGTGCCGCACTCCTGAGGATTCGGTGTCTGCCATCTCGGTGTGCATACCTACTTGGCTAGATGACATCATAGCAAGCTACATCGCAAACCCTCAAGTTCAGAAGATCTTGGATGACTTGTCCAAATGACCAGACCCAAAAGGGCGTTTCTCCATGCACAATGGATTGCTGTAGTTTCATGATCGACTCTGGCTGGGCGGCTCGCCTTCTCTACAGCAGCGAATGCTCCGTGCATTCCATGAAAGCACTATGGGTGGTCACTCCGGCGTGCCAGTCACATATCGCCGCCTCTGGCGCTTATTCGCCTGGCCCAAGATGAAGGAGCACACGCGCCAGCACGTCCAGTCCCGCTCTGTCTGCCAACAAGCAAAACCAGAGCGCGTTCGCTACCCAGGATTGCTTGAGCCACTTCCAATACCTGACGGCACCTGGAAAGTGGTAACCATGGACTTTATCAACGGCTTTCCCTCCTCGGGCAGGTACAACTGCATCCTCGTGATCGTCGACAAGTTCACTCGTTATGCCCATTTTCTTCCGCCGAGCCACCCATTCACGGCGGCCAAAGTTGCTCACGCTTACCTGGAGAACATATACAAGCTCCATGGACTTCCAGAAGCGATCGTTCGGACAGAGATCCCGTGTTCACGAGCAAATTCTGGCAAGAACTATTCAATATCATCGGTTCTGAACTCAGCATGAGCACATCGTATCACCCTCAAACTGATGGCCAGACGGAAAGAGTCAACCAGTGCCTGGAAATCTACTTGCGGTGCTTCGCCCATGCCTGCCCCAACAAATGGCATCAGTACCTCGCACTCGCAGAATTATGGTATAACTCCTCTTTTCACTCTTCATTGGGCACCTCACCTTTTGTTGCTCTGTATGGACATGAACCTCACCACTGGGGCATCGAGGCGGCCTCTACCTATTCCATACCTCCACTCAAGGACTGGCTCGAGGAACACAAGCACATGCACCAAGTCCTGGCCGAACACCTTCACCGGGCTCGCAACATCATGAAAACTGAAGCCTACAAGAAGCGCACGGACCGCTCTTTCGCCATGGGGGACATCGTCTTCATCAAGCTCCAACCCTACGTGCAAACAACGGTGGTATGACCCGGCTGGAGTTATAACCCGGCTCACAGCTAAGTCAGATGTTAAACCAGATGGTAAACCGACTCACAGTTAAGACATATGATAAACCAGATGGTAAACCGGTTCGCATATAAGTCAGATAATAAACCAGATGATAAACCAGATGATAATCCGGCAGACAATCATAAACCAGCAGACAGTGATAGCTCGGTGGCCAGGGGTTATGAAGCCCGAGACGTTATGAAGCCCAAGATGTTAAGTAGCCCATGAAGATAAGTCAGAATAGTTTAAGTCTTATTCCGAGTTGGAATCTACATGTAACCCGCCCATTCAACATATATAAGGAGGGGCAGGGCTCCCCAAAGAGGGAGAGGTTCTCACAAGTTGAGGCGCCATATTCTTTAGGGCTAGACACAACTAAAGGAGAGCCGGTTTACCGGCGACTCCATGAGGGTCATAATGAGATCTAGCCTCAAATAGCATGTAGGGTTGTTACCGGATGATGTTTCCCGGGGCCCGAAGCTGTCTAAATCCTTGTCTTGCGTTGCGTCTCTCGATTCCGCTCAACCCGTCTCAAGCTACTACATAGATGCGTTGGCCTCACGACTAAGTCCTCACACTAGGACATCTGCCGTGAAAATTCCATGACAGTTGGCGCCCATCGTGGGGCCTGCGCACGGTGGTGTTGAGTTCTTGGAGGGATCTCTCTTAAGAATCGAGCTGCTCGCAATTCGTTGGATGGAGAAGAACCGAAAAATTAGGGTTACTATTGAGCCACCGCCATCGGATGTGTAATCCGTCAAATTGCAGTCAAACCAAAGGACAACACGAACATTCAATGACCCGGAATCAGACCCTGACTACATCCGGACTCAGATTCTACCATCGAGGCTGTTGCTCTGCCCCTCTGGTCGGTCTCAAACCGCCCCGGATTGTACATTAGGGTATTTCCTCAATGAAGTTGCTACTACTACAATGCGCCCGCCACGTGCACCATGATAACCCGCCGATTCTGAGACTAATTGGGGTAGATCGGAGCATCTACTGTTGGTACTAGTACATGTCTGGTTTACAGAAAGAAAGAGAGCCACCAGCATGTAGAGATCTCGATTCCGATATGGAATTAATAAAAAAAATGGCCACGACCCGAAAACGGAGCCGGCCACGATCCAGATTCTTCCTGCACCCGCGACCTCGTTTCAGGGCGTCCGCCTCTGCTGCCTCAGATACGCCCCGGCGGCTTTCGAGCCGACGCCGTCCTCCACACTACGGCCTACCTCCGCCGCCCGGCTCTAGGCCGCCGCCGCAGGCCCGCTTTGACCGCCGTTGTGAAGCGCCATGGTCTCCGCCTCAGCCGTCTTCAAGGAACTACTTCAACTCGCCGCCTGGCCACGGGCTCCCTCGCCCTCGCATGGCCTCGTGCTCCCGCGGTTGTTTAACCCATGCGGAAGTGCCGCCGCACCACTAAGACCTTGATCTGTCACTACAAGCCGCCGCGACCTCACCTTCAAACCGCCGTGGCATCGCGCCACCTCAAGCGCCGCTCCTGTACTGCTCCTTAGCGAGCCGCCGTTCGCCTCAAACTCCGTCGCTGGCCGGCCGCTCTCTGCCCGCGCTAAGCCGCCCTGGCCAGGCGCCCCTCGCAGTGCCTCATCTGGAGCCGCCCTGCTGGGCCGTGCCCCAAGTCGCTCCGACAGCTTGCCATTGTCGCGAGCCGCCCCGGTTTGCACCTCGCGCCGTCGTCGTGCTGCCCGTGCGCCCTTGCGCCGCCTCAGCTAAAGCGATCAGTACGCCATCCCTGCCGTGGGTGGATTCTGTTGGAAATATGCCCTAGAGGCAATAATAAAAGGATTATTATTATATTTCCTTGTTCATGATAATTGTCTGTTATTCATGCTTGAATTGTATTGTACGAAAACAGCGATACATGTGTGAATACATAGACCACAACGTGTCCCTGGTAAGCCTCTAGTTACTAGCTCGTTGATCAACAGATGGTCACGGTTTCCTGACCATGGACATTGGATGTCATTGATAACGGGATCACATCATTAGGAGAATGATGTGATGGACGAGACCCGAACCTAAGCCTAGCACGAGATCGTGTAGTTCGTAATGCTTAAGCTTTTCCAGTGTCAAGTATCTGTTCCTTAGACCATGAGGTTGTGCAACTCCCGGATACCGTAGGAATACTTTGGGTGTGCCAAACGTCACAACGTAACTGGGTGACTATAAAGGTACGCAACGGGTATCTCCGAAAGTGTTTGTTGAGTTGGTACGAACCGAGACTGGGATTTGTCACTCCGTATGACGGAGAGGTATCTCTGGGCCCACTCGGTAAGACATCATCATCATGAGCTCAATGTGACTAAGGAGTTAGTCACGGGATGATGGATTACGGAATGAGTAAAGAGACTTGCCATGACGAGATTGAACAAGGTATCGGGCATACCGACGATCGAATCTCGGGCAAGTACCGTACCGATAGACAAAGGGAATTACATACAGGATTAAGTGAATCCTTGACACAGTGGTTCATCCGATGAGATCATCGAGGAACACGTGGGAACCAACATGGGTATCCAGATCCCGCTATTGGTTATTGACCGGAGAGTCGTCTCGGTCATGTGTGCGTGTCTCCCGAACCCGTAGGGTCTACACACTTAAGGTTCGGTGACACTAGGGTTGTAGAGATATATGCACACGGAAATCCGAAGGTTGTTCAGAGTCCCGGATGAGATCCCGGACGTCATGAGGAGTTCCGGAATGGTCCGGAGGTAAAGAATTATATATGGGAAGTCCGTTTTCGGCCACCGGGAGCGTTCCGGGGGTCACCGGTAGTGTACGGGGACCACCAGAAGGGTCCCGGGGGTTCACCGGGTGGGGCCACCCATCCCGGAGGGCCCCGTGGGCCGTAAGGGGAAGGGAGCCAGCCCCTAGTGGGCTGGCGCACCCCTCATGGGCTCCCCCCTGCGCCTAGGGTTAAAACCCTAGGGGTGGGGGGCCCCCTTTGGCTTGGGGGGGTAAGAAACCCCCCTTGGCCGCCGCCCCCCTGGGAGATGGGATCTCCTAGGGCCGGCACCCCCCTGGCCCCCTATATATAGTGGGGGGGTGAGAGAGGGCAGCCGCACCTCAGCCCTTGGCGCCTCTCCCCCCCGTTACACCTCCAACTCCTCCCGCAGGGTCTCGGCGAAGCCCTGCAGCTTTTCCCGTTGCATCCACCACCACGCCGTTGTGCTGCTGGATCTCCGTCAACCTCTCCTCCCCCCTTGCTGGATTAAGAAGGAGGAGACGTCGCTGTACCGTACGTGTGTTGAACGTGGAGGTGCCGTCCGTTCGGCGCTGGGATCATCGGTGACGAGGATCACGACGAGTACGACTCCATCATCCTCGTTCCTTCGAACGCTTCCGCACGCGATCTACAAAGGGTATGTAGATGCACTCCTTTATGCTCGTTGCTAGATGAACTCCTTAGATTGATCTTGGTGAAGCGTAGAATTTTTTTGAATTCTGCTACGTTCCCCAACAGTGGCATCTGAGCTAGGTCTTTGCGTAGCATCTTGCACGAGTAGAACACAAACAAGTTGTGGACGTTGATTTTGTTCAATTCTCTTGCCGCCACTAGTCCAATCTTGATTCGGCGGCATCGTGGGATGAAGCGGCCCGGACCGACCTTACACGTACGCTTACGTGAGACTGGTTCCACCGACTGACATGCACTAGTTGCATAAGGTGGCCGGCGGGTGTCTGTCTCTCCCACTTTAGTCGGATCGGATTCGATGAAAAGGGTCCTTATGAAGGGTAAATAGTAATTGACATATCACGTTGTGGTTTTGGCGTAGGTAAGAAACGTTCTTGCTAGAAACCTATAGAAGCCACATAAAAACATGCAACAACAATTAGAGGACGTCTAACTTGTTTTTGCAGCACGTGCTATGTGATGTGATATGGCCATGAAGATGTGATGAATGATATATGTGATGTATGAGATTGATCATGTTCTTGTAATAGGGAATCACGACTTGCATGTCGATGATAATGACAACCGGCAGGAGCCATAAGAGTTGTCTTATTTATTGTATGACCTGTGTGTCACTGAATAATGCCATGTAATTACTTTACTTTATTGCTAAACGTTAGCCATAGTGGTAGAAGTAATAGTTGGCGAGACGACTTCATGAAGACACAATGATGGAGATCATGATGATGGAGATCATGGTGTCATGCCGGTGACAAAGATGATCATGGTGCCCCGAAGATGGAGATCAAAGGAGCAAACTGATATTGGCCATATCATGTCACTTTATTTGATTGCATGTGATGTTTATCATGTTTATGCATCTTGTTTACTTAGAACAACGGTAGTAAATAAGATGATCTCTCACTAAAAATCTCAAGAATTGTGTTCCCCCTAATTGTGCACTGTTGCTAAGGATCGTTGTTCCGAAGCACCACGTGATGATCGGGTGTGATAGGCTCTAACGTTCGCATACAACGAATGTAAGCCAGATTTACACACGCAACACACTTAGGGTTCACTTGACGAGCCTAGCATGTACAGACATGGCCTCGGAACACGGAAGACCGAAAGGTCGAACATGAGTCGTATAGAAGATACGATCAACATGAAGATGTTCACCGTTGATGACTAGTCCGTCTCACGTGATGATCGGACACAGGCTAGTCGATTCGGATCATGTATCACTTAGATGACTAGAGAGATGTCAATCTGAGTGGGAGTTCATTAAAATTTGATTAGATGAACTAAATTGTCATGAACTTAGTCTAAAAATCTTTACAATATGTCTTGTAGATCAAATGGTCCACGCTCAAGTTGCCCTCAACTTCAACGTGTTCCTAGAGAAAACCAAGCTGAAAGACGATGGTAGCAACTATACGGATTGGGTCCGTAACCTGAGGATTATCCTCATAGCTGCCAAGAGATCATATGTCCTTGAAGCACCGCTAGGTGATGCACCCGTTCTCCCGGCGACCCAAGACGTTATGAACGCCTGGCAGTCGCGCTGTGATGATTACTCCCTGGTTCAGTGCGGCATGCTTTACAGCTTAGAGTCGGGGCTCCAAAAGCGTTTTGAGCACCACGGAGCACATGAGATGTTCCAAGAGCTGAAAATAGTTTTCCAAGCTGTGACGCCCGAGACCGACGTCCCAGAAGATTCCAGAAGATTCCAGAAGATTCCAGATGTTCCGGTTTCATTTTTCTTGTGTTATTTATTTTTGCATTGCATCATGTCATCATGCCATCATGTCTTATTTAATCTTTGCATCTCAACCTAAATAAATCGTGTGGACCTTCGGTCCATTTAAATCGAGGGAAGGTTGTCTTCTCTTTATAACATATAAAAGCCTCTCAATATTATTAGGGAGCTATATTATAAATATTCCATTCTTTGGAATTACCCGCAACACACGTGCATATATTTCCCAATGCCTTTTTCTTCTCAATCCCTTGCCAAGACCTCCTCCTCCTTTTTTTCATGTCTTTTGGAAGTGCTTGGTTGGCCTAAAGATTTATGCAAGTTTGAGTTATTTCCGAACTCGCATAAATTTGTAGTCTCTAAAAATTGCCAAAGCAATTTCTAAAATAGCCCACAATTCCAGGGTTGTAGGGATATTTTTATCTCAGTCAAAACCATCTCCAAACTCTCTCGGCATTTCTATTTTTGTTCTATTTCTTTAAATGGAAAAGAAATGCCAGAGAGAGAGAGAGAGAGGCAGGAGATGGCCCAACCAGCCAGGCTCCCAGGCCGGCTGACTCCTTCTCAGCCTTCCAGGCCTCACCGCGGCCCATCTTTCCTTGGCCCACCAGCCCAACTCCCTTTGCTCCCGTAACCCTAGCGCTCAGCCCCGCATCTCCTCGCTCTTCCCTCGATTTCCCGCACCCCGCCGCCAGCTCCCTTGCAACTCTTCTCGCAGCCTCTTCCCTCGTTCGAAGCCAGAGGCCCGAACCCTCGTTCCCTTCTCTATCCCCCCGATCCCCTAGCTATCCCGCAGCGCCCGAGCGCCTCCACCTTCTTCCCTCCTCTGCCTCGCCCCTTTCCCTGATCGAAGCCCCGGGTGACTCAGCCGCGGCCTGCGCCTCTCTGTCGCCCCGCGAGCCAGCCAGCGCTCGCCATCTCCAGCGCCTCCCTTCGCCGCTCAGCCCCGAGCACCCGTCCTCTGGCCCCAAGCCAGCGCCGCAGCTCCATGGCCTCCAGGTCGCCGGAGCCAGCAGCCGGACGCCTCGCCAAGGCCGAGCCTCCCCGAGCGCCTTCCTCACCTGGCCGAGCGCCGCATCGCCAGAGTCCCCAGCGCCCCGAGCAGCCTCCGTCTCCAGCCCGACGGCGCCCGGCCATCCAGCCTCCCTGCAACCTCCAGCACCGGCGCTGTACCCTCGTCCCCTCCAGTACCGCGACCAGGCCGCCTCCTCTTCGCCTCGCCTCTGCAGCACCGGCCACCGGCTCCCGTGCAGCCCCGTGGCCTCCCTCCGTCGCCGGCCAGCACGTCAGCTCCGCCGGCCACCCCATCTCCAGTGTCTCCAGCCCGGCGCCCCAGCTCTCCGTGGAGCCGAGCTCCGAACCCTGCTGCTGCTGCCGCTGCCATGGCCTCGTCGCCCCGTCGCGCTGCCGTTTTTGTTATTTTGTGTTGCCTTGTGCTATTGGGTTGTCCAGGAACGTGCACGACTACCTTCGGAAGAAACGAGTACCCCTTCGAGTCGCCGACGAACCGTCAAGTTCGACTACACGGCGACAAAATGACATGTACACCTACGAGGAGACCGCAACTACCCCTACGTCAAGTACCACGACACGATATCGGGACGCCTACTTCCTCTACGGAAACGAGTACCACTACGCTCGACGACCGCGAGTACCACTTCCGTCGCGAGAACCGAGTACGGCAAGTCCGAAGACCCTCAAGTACCTCTACGGAACGAGTACAACTACCGTCGCTCGACGACCCGTCAAGTACCTCTTCGAAAACGTGAACGACTACTTCCCTCTACGGACGTGTACCATGACTCACGGAACGACTCCTTCCTCTACGTCTCGAACCACCCCGAAACGCACGCTTCGAAGGTATAACCCCGAGACGATGACCCGTGAGATGCTTGCTTGTGTTGTATGAAATGTTTCCCTTGTGTGCTCCGTGCCCGTTTCGCCGTTTTGTCATGTTCCTCGGTTGCCTTGTCACCGACTCGTGGGAACCCAGTGACGGGATCGCCCCAGCTTTCATCTCGTTTGACTCGCTCACGCCATCTTTTCTTTTGCTCCGGACTCTCAACGGGTTACCGGAACCGAGATGTTGCGTTGCATCATTTTCGGATCGTTGCCGTGGCACCTTTTCTTCCACCACGGTGACAAATGCTTCATATCTCTCATGTTAACTTTTAATAAAAATTGCATAAACTTGATCATGTCATCCGCATCATGCTAACAACATTTATAATGTGTGAATTGTTGTTTTCTTAAAATTGCTAAACATGCTTATGGGGTTTTCCGGATATGTTGTTGTTATTTTCCGGCCTCATTTAAAATGTCTAATTAGTGTAGTTTTTTTATGCTTCACCTCTTGCCATGTTAAAAACATTTAATCTTGTCTTGTAAATAAACGAGAGTCAATTAAATAATTAATGTGGTGTTTTCGTCAATATGCAACTCGTTGCATATTGAGCTCCACTTAACTTGTAGTGTTGTTTGTGCACTTTGCCATGACATGCATAATTAAACCGGACATGCATCATACTTGGATGTGCATCGTATGCCATGTCTATGCTTGTGTGTTTACCGAGTTGTTTGCTTCTTTCCGGTTGCTTCTCTTGATAGCTTCGGTTTCGTTCCGGAGTTGTGAGGATTCGCTCGACTTGTTGCTCCGTCTACTTCATGGATCCGTTCTTCTCCCTTGCGGAATCCCAGGCAAGATGATCATACCCTTGGATACCTTTACTACCATTGCCATGCTTAGTTGTCTCGATGCTATCGTTACCTGTCGCGCTACCCATCTTTTATGTCGGCCTCTCCTTGTTGCCATGAAACCTCTAACTTTGAAACCTTCCTAGCAAAACCACTGTTTGGCTATGTTACCCGCTTGCTCAGCCCCTCTTATAGCGTTGTTAGTTGCAGGTGAAGATGAAGTCCGTTCCAGGAGGGAACTTGTTGTTGGCATATCACAATATCTATAATTATTAATAACACACCTATATACTGGGCATGGGTGGAAGGCTTGGCCTTTTGCTCGGTGTTTTGTTCCACTCATGCCACCTTAGGCGCCGATAAACCGGCATTATGTTCCTTGATTTTGCGTTCCTTACACGATGGGTGGATGGGGACCCCTTGACAGTTCGACTTTGAATAAAACTCCTCCAGCAAGGCCCAACATTGGTTTTAATTTGCTCATAATAACAACTTAATTAAATAATTAAATTTGCATAGGGGGTCGCACCCTCGGGTTCTTAATTCTACATAGCAGGGGGGGCCAGTGCTGATGGTGTTGGTCCCAAACTAGAGCCACTTGCGGTGCCACCCAGTTATCTGGGGTCTTCGGTTGCCGTACGTATTGCTCATCCGGTCGTGGCCTGAGACGAGATACGCGCGGCTACTATCAGGGTGTCGACACGCCGGGAGGTCTTGCTGGACTTGTTTTACCATTGTCGAAATGTCTTGTGCTACTGGGATGCCGAGCCTGATCGGATTTCCCTAAGATAAGGAGTGATGATATTATATTTATCGCTTCAGCTAATCGTGAGAGCTTGTGATGGGCTAAGTTGGGACACCCCTGCAGGGTTATGATCTTTCGAAAGCCGTGCCCGCGGTTATGTGGCAGATTGGAATTTGTTAATGTCCGGTTGTAGAAAACTTGACAGAGGATCCGAAGTAAAACACACAACTATGTGAGTAACCGTGACTGTCTCTTTTCACTTTGAGAAGAGAACACGGTGGGGTTATGTTTGACTCGTATGTAGTTAGGATCTTTAGCGATCACCTTTTGCGACCGTTTGCGTAGATGCTCATCTTATTCTGGTACTCGTAAGTTAGCCACCATATTATGCTTAGCCGCTGCTGCAACCTCACCACTACCCTCTTCCTACCTATAAAGCTTTGCTAGTCTTGATACCCATGGTTATGGGATTGCTGAGTCCTCGTGGCTCACAGATACTACAACACCAGATGTAGGTTCAGCCGAGTAAGATGCAGGAGCTGGTTCAAGTTTTCCACTGGGAGCTCGATGAAGAGTTTGGCCGTATGCTTGTGACGTTTCGACGATCTTTAGTGGTTTCTACTAGGATTCGATCTAGGCCTGTGGCGTTATGTTGTTTGGTATCTTTCTTTTGGTTCTTCGCCCGTAGTCGGGTTGTGATGTTTTGAATGATGTTTTGCTTATGTAATGTATTGTGTGAAGTGGCGAGTGTAAGCCAACTATCTTCTTTTGCAATTTAATCCCTCTTTTACATGAGTCATGCAAAGATACCAAACTTGAGATCATTCTAGGATGGGCTTATACCTTTAAGTCGTGACTCGACACGTAGGAGGTATAGTCCCATCCTGGGCATTACAAGTTGGTATCAGAGCCTTCTCCGACCTAGAAGCCCCCACTGATTGATCGAATCGTTGACGGTTGAGTCTAGGCACACACTGAAAATGTTTTGAGTCCTATATTATATATCGGAGAGTAGGATTTCTTTTGCTCCTCATCTTTTTTCACTCTGGTGAGGACTCCTGACGATTACTCTGATCTCTTCTATTTTCAAAAAAAAAAACACCAATTTTTTTTTAGGATCACGCGAGTATTGTTTGGATTGTTTCGATGTCTTTGTGACGAGAACATTGTTCTCGATGCCTCCTGTCATTAGGGGTTGTGGCAGTGTCCCGGGGAGTTGAGCTCCGAGGTGTTGTCGTCACAAATCCATCGCGGCAGTACTAGAATACTTAAGACGGCCGACATCGAAAACTCTCCTATGCGGTTAGTGGCAAGATAACCCCGACATCACCCAGTACTGGGGAGGTAGTTCGGGAGTATTGCCATAGCTTGTATAGTGGATGCGTTTCGAAGGTCCGAGGTAAACGGTTTCCGAGAACAACTGGTTATGTGTTGAAGGATGGATACAGCTGGATGTAGGTTTAGAGTTGATTCCGTGGTGCTTCCCCTGTATCCCCAACACCTGATTGCATAACTGGAAACTTTCGGAAATTAATAGGTGGGTTCATCTAGTAGTTCTAGGTATTCCTTCCAATGAGTGCACGATATGAAGTTCGGGGTTCTACATTGAGTGAAGTGGTTTTATGGGCTTGTTCTGATCGGGAGTTTCATCTTAAAGGGTCCTTGGCTATGCTGATCCGGGGATTGCAAAACCCTTTTGTAACACATTCCATGAGCTTTCAGCACGAAGATGTGGAATGAAGCTTCTATCTTGTATTTGTTCTATCTGTTCCTTGTTCCTTTTTATTTATCTTTTGTTCTCCCAAGTGGCTTCTCGTCAAGTTGATGTACCTGCGGAATTCATTTGTTCAATTCTCTTTTCGGATAGATATGCTGCAACATAATCTTCTTCTTAAACACATCTATCCTTTGTTCTTGTCTTGATTCTGGTATTCGAGTTGCTTCGATGTCAAATGTTGATTCCATACCTTCCTAATCGGTGTTCTCATATTTCTATGAGAGTGCTAGTCCTTCTTGATCATCGAGAGGGTCATGTTAATCCTTTCCAACCGATGTGCCTTCTATTCAAATTATTCCATACGGATGTCGTGGAGAAATCTGACGATTTGTCTGTTTCATTCATCCCAAGTTATCCTTGTTTTCCCCACCCTCCCACCCTTCTTCTTCTTGGAGCCAGAAATTCTCAAATGAAATATCCATTTTATTCATGTGATGTTTCTTCATTCTTTCCTTCAATGTTCTTATCCGGTGATTTATCGTGAAGATGCTCTAGAGCTTCAAGTTCATCATTCTCCGTTCTCGTTTCTTCTCTGGTGGATGTAATTCAAGATTTCGGTGTTGATCTTATCCTTTTCCTCTTTTCACAATGTTTTCTTATTCCGGTGCACCAATTAATCATTCTCCTCTTGCTATTCATATCCGGAGTGCTCAAGATTCATAATTCCATTCTTAATCCGTTCAAGCAATTTTTTTGAGGATTGTTATCTTATTCAAGCCATTTAATTCAACCGGTGCAATATATCAAGTAACCATTCCAACGGTGATTTCTTTAGTGGGCCCTAACCCACAGGTCTTTTTCCAGGATCTTACCTGACTCTTCTAATTTTTTCCGGAGTTATTTTGAAATTCTTTTCAAAGTGTGACGTAAGAATGATTTCCATCAGTCACATGCCTTCTCCAAGCTTGTTTTCAATTATTTCCATCTTTTGCTCCACCTTCCTCTTGTCATTCGTCCGGAGTATCTCGAAATTCTTCATGGCATTTCTCGTCTTCACTCTCAGCATTTGAAGACCGGAGAAGAGTTTCTCTTAAATCTTGGCCCGTTCTCTTCAAGATTCGTGGTTCTAGCTTCATACCATCCTCATTATTGTTCCGATTGTGAGGAATTCTTTTATACCGTCCGAAGCATTTCATGAATTTTTTTCTTTGTGATCCTCCGAAGGCCATCATTTCAGAACATTTCTTCGTTCTCAGTTTTCAACTTCGTCCTCCAAATATTCTTCATTGATGTCTCTTCGTTCGTCTCCATATTCTTACGGTGGTTCTTCAAGATTACTCTTCTGTTGTTATCGTATCAATTCATTTGTTCTTTTCATAATCCTACCGGTGGTTCGTTGAAGATTTACCCAAGCTTGTGCGAGATCTCTCTTAATCCTTTCCAACGAGAATAAGTAGTATGCCAAATCCGTTGCTTGTCATCAATGTAAATTGGTGAAGGAGATGCATAACATAATTCTTATTCTTATTTCATCCAAGTGGTTTAATTCCTTCGTTTAGAGTTTATTCATGTGGAATAAATCCTAGGCTTCAAGTTGTTCATCTTGTTTTCCGGAGCTCCAAGTCATTCCAATTATATCATTTCAAGCTCCATCTAATTCATCGCATGCCTTGAATCTTATTCTTTTCGTCTTTCACTTCTCATGCTTTTCATTACCGGAGTTCTCATGGTGGTTCATCATGTTTTAAGTCATCCTCAGTCTTCATCAAGATTCTTGTTGCACCTCAAGCATTCTTCATCATGCTTTCCAAGTGCAATTCTTGCTTCCTTATCTTTCAGATGGTGTTATGTCATTCTTGATAATTTTCCTCCATGTTTCATGATTCACAAGTTGTCAAGAATGAGATAGTTAAAACCATTCATTTTCTTTGTTCAGGAGATTTTTCCAACCCTTCAATCTATTCGTTGGAGTAATCTTGGGTTGTATTTCACCTAAAAGCTTTTCCTAAGGATTGTTGCTATTATGGTGCTTATAAATGACCCAAGTTCTTCATTTATCATTCCGGTGAAATAAGTTTTTCATCTCCTTGTTGATCTCAATCCATTCATATAGTTCCGTTAGTGGCTGGTTGTCACCTCATAATTTTGAGATGTTATCCATAAGCCCACAACGAGCTTATTCTTTTTCGTTGTTGAATTTCCAACAACTCTATTCAACCCTTCTTCGTAAGGATGCTCTTTCAAATTCAATTTTGAGAGAAGTTTTCTTTTTCTTCTCCGTTATTTCTTCCCAACGATCTTGCATCTATTCTTTCTTTGATTTATATGCTATTCTTTCATTCCGGAGGCATTATTATGTTGCTCTCTCCAAACCATCATCTCGTTTTATCAAGATCTTGTTCTTTTCCTTGCTTATCATTTAACTGGAATGTTGTCACCTACATTCTAGTTCCCTCATCTTATCTAGTTTTGCCTATCTTTTTAACCGGAGTGCTGTCTGAATCTTTCTTACCTTGTGCCATTCTTTTAATTGTTTCAGAGGCAGTGTGTTGTTGTTTTCATCAAGTATCTCCCCTTCTCCTCAAGTTCTTGTTAATTCCTTCCATTTTCAGACGGAGTGCTGTCCAAATTCTGTCATTCTTATTCCTTGGCTATACCGTTGCAGTTTCATATTCTTTTGGTTCGTAAGCTCTTAATTCTTGTCTTCTAACCTACAAGGTTCTCATAATGCTCCTTGTTCCTCTTTTCTAACGGAGTGTTTTCATCTTCGTCATCTCCATTCTATTCTTTCTTATTCAACTTGTTTAACCTCTCAAGGTTCTTTGGTTTTCACTCGTTTGTCAAAGAAGCAACTTTGTTTTACCTCTTCCTCTTCCATTTTTTTACCCGATGATATCTCTAGGATCTCGGGTCGAGATCCTCTGTTAGTGTGGGAGAGTTGTGATGCCCGAGACCGACATCCCAGAAGATTCCAGAAGATTCCAGAAGATTCCAGATGTTCCGGTTTCATTTTTCTTGTGTTATTTATTTTTGCATTGCATCATGTCATCATGCCATCATGTCTTATTTAACCTTTGCATCTCAACCTAAATAAATCGTGTGGACCTTCGGTCCATTTAAATCGAGGGAAGGTTGTCTTCTCTTTATAACATATAAAAGCCTCTCAATATTATTAGGGAGCTATATTATAAATATTCCATTCTTTGGAATTACCCGCAACACACGTGCATATATTTCCCCATGCCTTTTTCTTCTCAATCCCTTGCCAAGACCTCCTCCTCCTTTTTTTCATGTCTTTTGGAAGTGCTTGGTTGGCCTAAAGATTTATGCAAGTTTGAGTTATTTCCGAACTCGCATAAATTTGTAGTCTCTAAAAATTGCCAAAGCATTTTTTAAAATAGCCCACAATTCCAGGGTTGTAGGGATATTTTTATCTCAGTCAAAACCATCTCCAAACTCTCTGGGCATTTCTATTTTTGTTCTATTTCTTTAAATGGAAAAGAAATGCCAGAGAGAGAGAGAGAGGCAGGAGATGGCCCAACCAGCCAGGCTCCCAGGCCGGCCGACTCCTTCTCAGCCTTCCAGGCCTCACCGCGGCCCATCTTTCCTTGGCCCACCAGCCCAACTCCCTTTGCTCCCGTAACCCTAGCGCTCAGCCCCGCATCTCCTCGCTCTTCCCTCGATTTCCCGCACCCCGCCGCCAGCTCCCTTGCAACTCTTCTCGCAGCCTCTTCCCTCGTTCGAAGCCAGAGGCCCGAACCCTCGTTCCCTTCTCTATCCCCCCGATCCCCTAGCTATCCCGCAGCGCCCGAGCGCCTCCACCTTCTTCCCTCCTCTGCCTCGCCCCTTTCCCCGATCGAAGCCCCGGGCGACTCAGCCGCGGCCTGCGCCTCTCTGTCGCCCCGCGAGCCAGCCAGCGCTCGCCATCTCCAGCGCCTCCCTTCGCCGCTCAGCCCCGAGCGCCCGTCCTCTGGCCCCAAGCCAGCGCCGCAGCTCCATGGCCTCCAGGTCGCCGGAGCCAGCAGCCGGACGCCTCGCCAAGGCCGAGCCTCCCCGAGCGCCTTCCTCACCTGGCCGAGCGCCGCATCGCCAGAGTCCCCAGCGCCCCGAGCAGCCTCCGTCTCCAGCCCGACGGCGCCCGGCCGTCCAGCCTCCCTGCAACCTCCAGCACCGGCGCTGTACCCTCGTCCCCTCCAGTACCGCGACCAGGCCGCCTCCTCTTCGCCTCGCCTCTGCAGCGCCGGCCACCGGCTCCCGTGCAGCCCCGTGGCCTCCCTCCGTCGCCGGCCAGCACGTCAGCTCCGCCGGCCACCCCATCTCCAGTGTCTCCAGCCCGGCGCCCCAGCTCTCCGTGGAGCCGAGCTCCGAACCCTGCTGCTGCTGCCGCTGCCATGGCCTCGTCGCCCCGTCGCGCTGCCGTTTTTGTTATTTTGTGTTGCCTTGTGCTATTGGGTTGTCCAGGAACGTGCACGACTACCTTCGGAAGAAACGAGTACCCCTTCGAGTCGCCGACGAACCGTCAAGTTCGACTACACGGCGACAAAATGACATGTACACCTACGAGGAGACCGCAAGTACCCCTACGTCAAGTACCACGACACGATATCGGGCCGCCTACTTCCTCTACGGAAACGAGTACCACTACGCTCGACGACCGCGAGTACCACTTCCGTCGCGAGAACCGAGTACGGCAAGTCCGAAGACCCTCAAGTACCTCTACGGAACGAGTACAACTACCATCGCTCGACGACCCGTCAGGTACCTCTTCGGAAACGTGAACGACTACTTCCCTCTACGTACGTGTACCACGACTCACGGAACGACTCCTTCCTCTACGTCTTGAACCGCCCCGAAACGCACGCTTCAAAGGTATAACCCCGAGACGATGACCCGTGAGATGCTTGCTTGTGTTGTATGAAATGTTTCCCTTGTGTGCTCCATGCCCGTTTTGCCCTTTTGTCATGTTCCTCGGTTGCCTCGTCACCGACTCGTGGGAACCCAGTGACGGGATCGCCCCACCTTTCATCTCGTTTGACTCGCTCACGCCATCTTTTCTTTTGCTCCGGACTCTCAACGGGTTACCGGAACCGAGATGTTGCGTTGCATCATTTTCGGATCGTTGCCGTGGCACCTTTTCTTCCACCACGGTGACAAATGCTTCATATCTCTCATGTTAACTTTTAATAAAAATTGCATAAACTTGATCATGTCATCCGCATCATGCTAACAACATTTATAATGTGTGAATTGTTGTTTTCTTAAAATTGCTAAACATGCTTATGGGGTTTTCCGGATATGTTGTTGTTATTTTTCGGCCTCATTTAAAATGTCTAATTAGTGTAGTTTTTTTATGCTTCACCTCTTGCCATGTTAAAAACATTTAATCTTGTCTTGTAAATAAACGAGAGTCAATTAAATAATTAATGTGGTGTTTTCGTCAATATGCAACTCGTTGCATATTGAGCTCCACTTAACTTGTAGTGTTGTTTGTGCACTTTGCCATGACATGCATAATTAAACCGGACATGCATCATACTTGGATGTGCATCGTATGCCATGTCTATGCTTGTGTGTTTACCGAGTTGTTTGCTTCTTTCCGGTTGCTTCTCTTGATAGCTTCGGTTTCGTTCCGGAGTTGTGAGGATTCGCTCGACTTGTTGCTCCGTCTACTTCATGGATCCGTTCTTCTCCCTTGCGGAATCCCAGGCAAGATGATCATACCCTTGGATACCTTTACTACCATTGCCATGCTTAGTTGTCTCGATGCTATCGTTACCTGTCGCGCTACCCATCTTTTATGTCGGCCTCTCCTTGTTGCCATGAAACCTCTAACTTTGAAACCTTCCTAGCAAAACCACTGTTTGGCTATGTTACCCGCTTGCTCAGCCCCTCTTATAGCGTTGTTAGTTGCAGGTGAAGATGAAGTCCGTTCCAGGAGGGAACTTGTTGTTGGCATATCACAATATCTATAATTATTAATAACACACCTATATACTGGGCATGGGTGGAAGGCTTGGCCTTTTGCTCGGTGTTTTGTTCCACTCATGCCACCTTAGGCGCCGATAAACCGGCATTATGTTCCTTGATTTTGCGTTCCTTACACGATGGGTGGATGGGGACCCCTTGACAGTTCGACTTTGAATAAAACTCCTCCAGCAAGGCCCAACATTGGTTTTAATTTGCTCATAATAACAACTTAATTAAATAATTAAATTTGCATAGGGGGTCGCACCCTCGGGTTCTTAATTCTACATAGCAGGGGGGGCCAGTGCTGATGGTGTTGGTCCCAAACTAGAGCCACTTGCGGTGGCACCCAGTTATCTGGGGTCTTCGGTTGCCGTACGTATTGCTCATCCGGTCGTGGCCTGAGACGAGATACGCGCGGCTACTATCAGGGTGTCGGCACGCCGGGAGGTCTTGCTGGGCTTGTTTTACCATTGTCGAAATGTCTTGTGCTACTGGGATGCCGAGCCTGATCGGATTTCCCTAAGATAAGGAGTGATGATATTATATTTATCGCTTCAGCTAATCGTGAGAGCTTGTGATGGGCTAAGTTGGGACACCCCTGCAGGGTTATGATCTTTCGAAAGCCGTGCCCGCGGTTATGTGGCAGATTGGAATTTGTTAATGTCCGGTTGTAGAAAACTTGACAGAGGATCCGAAGTAAAACACACAACTGTGTGAGTAACCGTGACTGTCTCTTTTCACTTTGAGAAGAGAACACGGTGGGGTTATGTTTGACTCGTATGTAGTTAGGATCTTTAGCGATCACCTTTTGCGACCGTTTGCGTAGATGCTCATCTTATTCTGGTACTCGTAAGTTAGCCACCATATTATGCTTAGCCGCTGCTGCAACCTCACCACTACCCTCTTCCTACCTATAAAGCTTTGCTAGTCTTGATACCCATGGTTATGGGATTGCTGAGTCCTCGTAGCTCACAGATACTACAACACCAGATGTAGGTTCAGCCGAGTAAGATGCAGGAGCTGGTTCAAGTTTTCCACTGGGAGCTCGATGAAGAGTTTGGCCGTATGCTTGTGACGTTTCGACGATCTTTAGTGGTTTCTACTAGGATTCGATCTAGGCCTGTGGCGTTATGTTGTTTGGTATCTTTCTTTTGGTTCTTCGCCCGTAGTCGGGTTGTGATGTTTTGAATGATGTTTTGCTTATGTAATGTATTGTGTGAAGTGGCGAGTGTAAGCCAACTATCTTCTTTTGCAATTTAATCCCTCTTTTACATGAGTCGTGCAAAGATACCAAACTTGAGATCATTCTAGGATGGGCTTATACCTTTAAGTCGTGCCTCGACACGTAGGAGGTATAGTCCCATCCTGGGCATTACATCCAAGCTCATGCCCGAGTCGAGAGATATGACGTCTCCGACGCATTCTACAGTTGTAAGATGGAGGAGAATAGTTCTGTCAGCGAGCACATACTCAAGTTGTCTGGGTTGCACAACCGCTTGTCTCAGTTGGGAATGAATCTCCCAGAGGAAGCGGTCGTTGACAGAATCCTTCAGTCGCTCCCACCTAGCTACAAGAGCTTCGTGTTAAATTTCAATATGCAGGGGATGGAGAGGTCCATTCCCGAGGTGTATTCAATGCTGAAATCAGCGGAGGTGGATATCAAGAAAGAACATCAAGTGTTGATGGTCAATAAAACCACTAAGTTCAAGAAAGGCAAGGGTAAAAAGAACTTCAAGAAGGACATCAAAGGAGTTGTCGCGCCCGGTAAGCCAGTTGCCAGGAAGAAGCCAAAGAATGGACCCAAGCCTGAAACTGAGTGTTTTCATTGCAAGGGAACGGGTCACTGGAAGCGGAACTGCCCCAAATACTTAGCAGATAAGAAGGCCGGCAACGTCAAAGGTATATATGATATACATGTTATTAATGTGTACCTTACCAGCGCTCGTAGTAGCTCCTGGGTATTTGATACCGGTGCAGTTGCTCACATTTGTAACTCAAAGCAGGAGCTGCGGAATAAGCGAAGACTGGCGAAGGACGAGGTGACGATGCGCGTCGGGAATGGTTCCAAGGTCGATGTGATCGCCGTCGGCACGCTGCCTCTACATCTACCCTCAGGATTAGTTTTAAACCTTAATAATTGTTATTTAGTACCAGCTTTGAGCATGAACATTGTATCTAGATCTCGTTTGATACGAGATGGCTACTCATTTAAATCCGAGAATAATGGTTGTTCTATTTATATGAGAGATATGTTTTATGGTCATGCCCCGCTGGTCAATGGTTTATTTTTGATGAATCTCGAACGTGATGATACACATATTCATAGTGTGGATGCCAAAAGATGTAAAGTTGATAATGATAGTCCCACATACTTGTGGCATTGCCGCCTTGGTCATATTGGTGTCAAGCGTATGAAGAAGCTCCATGCGGATGGGCTTCTGGAGTCTCTTGATTATGAATCATTTGACATGTGCGAACCATGCCTTTTGGGCAAGATGACCAAGACTCCGTTCTCCGGAACAATGGAGCGAGCAACCAACTTATTGGAAATCATACATACCGATGTGTGCGGTCCAATGAGTGTTGAAGCTCGCGGAGGCTATCGTTATGTTCTCACCCTCACAGATGACTTGAGTAGATATGGGTATGTCTACTTGATGAAGCACAAGTCTGAGACCTTTGAAAAGTTCAAGGAATTTCAGAATGAGGTTGAGAATAAACGTGACAGAAAAATAAAGTTCTTACGATCAGATCGTGGGGGTGAATATTTGAGTCATGAATTTGGCACGCACCTAAGGTACTATGGAATTGTTTCACAATTGACACCGCGAGGAACACCTCAGCGTAATGGTGTGTCCGAACGTCGAAATCGTTCTTTGTTGGACATGGTGCGACCTATGATGTCTCTCACCGACTTACCGCTATCTTTTTGGGGATTTGCTTTAGAGACTGCCGCATTCACTTTAAATAGGGCCCCGACAAAATCCGTCGAGACGACACCGTTTGAACTTTGGTTTGGCAAGAAACCTAAGCTGTCGTTTCTGAAAGTTTGGGGTTGCGATGCTTATGTCAAGAAACTTCAACCTGAAAAGCTCGAACCCAAATCGGAAAAATGCGTCTTCATAGGATACCCAAAGGAAACAATTGGGTACACCTTCTCCTTAAGATCTGGAGGCAAGATTTTTGTTGCCAAGAATGGATCCTTTCTGGAGAAAGAGTTTCTCTCGAAAGAAGTAAGTGGGAGGAAAGTAGAACTTGATGAGGTGACAGTCACCCTTCCCGAACCGGAAAGTAGCGCAGCGCGGGAAGTTGTTCCCGAGGTGCCTGCACCGACAAGGGAGGAAGTTAATGATGATGATCATGAAGATACAGATCAAGTTACTACTGAACTTCGAAGGTCCACAAGGACACGTTCCGCGCCAGAGTGGTACGGCAACCCTGTCCTGGAAATCATGTTGTTGGACAACGGTGAACCTTCGAACTATGAAGAAGCGATGGCGGGCCCGGATTCCAATAAATGGCTTGGAGCCATGAAATCCGAGATAGAATCCATGTATGAAAACAAAGTATGGACTTTGGTGGACTTGCCCGATGATAGGCACACCATAGAAAATAAATGGATATTCAAGAAGAAGACATACGCGGATGGTAATGTGACCATCTATAAGGCTCGGCTTGTCGCTAAGGGTTATCGACAAGTTCAAGGGATTGACTACGACGAGACTTTCTCTCCCGTAGCGATGCTAAAGTCCGTCCGAATCATGTTAGCAATTGCCGCATTCTATGATTATGAGATATGGCAAATGGACGTCAAAACAGCATTCCTTAATGGCTTCCTCAAGGAAGAATTGTATATGATACAGCCGGAAGGTTTTGTCGATCCAGAGAATGCTAACAAAGTATGCAAGCTCCAGTGCTCGATCTACGGGCTGGTGCAAGCATCTCGGAGTTGGAATATTTGCTTTAATGATGTGATCAAAGCGTTTGGCTTTATACAGACTTGGGGAGAAGCCTGTATATACAAGAAAGTGAGTGGGAGCTCTGTAGCATTTCTCATATTATATGTGGATGACATACTGCTGATGGGAAATGATATAGAATTCTTGGAAATCATAAAGGCCTACTTGAATAAGAGTTTTTCAATGAAGGACCTTGGAGAAGCTGCTTATATATTAGGCATCAAGATCTATAGAGATAGATCAAGACGCCTCATTGGTCTTTTACAAAGCACATACCTTGACAAGATATTGAAGAAGTTCAATATGGATCTGTCCAAGAAAGGGTTCTTGCCTGTTTTGCAAGGTATGAGATTGAGCACGGCTCAGTCCCCGACCACGGCAGAAGATAGAGAAAAGATGAGTGTCATCCCCTATGCCTCAGCCATAGGTTCTATTATGTATGCCATGTTGTGTACCAGACCTGATGTGAACCTTGCCATAAGTTTGGTAGGGAGGTACCAAAGTGATCCCGGTATGGAACACTGGACAGCGGTCAAGAACATCCTGAAGTACCTGAAAAGGACTAAGGATATGTTTCTCGTTTATGGAGGTGACGAAGAGCTCGTCGTAAAGGGTTACGTCGATGCTAGCTTCGACACAGATTTGGATGACTCCAAGTCACAAACCGGATACGTGTATATTTTGAATGGAGGAGCAGTCAGCTGGTGCAGTTGCAAGCAGAGCGTCGTGGCGCATTCTACATGTGAAGCGGAGTACATAGCTGCTTGCGAAGCAGCCCAAGAAGGAGTCTGGATGAAGGAGTTCATCACCGACCTAGGAGTCATTCCAAGCGCGTCAATCCCGATGACTCTCTTCTGTGACAACACTGGAGCTATTGCCATTGCCAAGGAGCCCAGGTTTCACAAGAAGACCAAGCACATCAAGCGCCATTTCAAATCCATCCGGAATTATGTTCAAGATGGAGACATAGATATTTGTAAAGTGCATACGGATCTGAATGTCGCAGATCCGTTGACTAAACCTCTTCCACGGGCAAAACATGATCAACAACATAACTCTATGGGTGTTCGATTCATCACAATGTAACTAGATTATTGACTCTAGTGCAAGTGGGAGACTGTTGGAAATATGCCCTAGAGGCAATAATAAAAGGATTATTATTATATTTCCTTGTTCATGATAATTGTCTGTTATTCATGCTTGAATTGTATTGTACGGAAACAGCGATACATGTGTGAATACATAGACCGCAACGTGTCCCTGGTAAGCCTCTAGTTACTAGCTCGTTGATCAACAGATGGTCACGGTTTCCTGACCATGGACATTGGATGTCATTGATAATGGGATCACATCATTAGGAGAATGATATGATGGACGAGACCCAAACCTAAGCCTAGCACGAGATCGTGTAGTTCGTAATGCTTAAGTTTTTCCAGTGTCAAGTATCTGTTCCTTAGACCATGAGGTTGTGCAACTCCCGGATACCGTAGGAATACTTTGGGTGTGCCAAATGTCACAACATAACCGGGTGACTATAAAGGTACGCAACGGGTATCTCCGAAAGTGTTTGTTGAGTTGGTACGAACCGAGACTGGGATTTGTCACTCCGTATGACGGAGAGGTATCTCTAGGCCCACTCGGTAAGACATCATCATCATGAGCTCAATGTGACTAAGGAGTTAGTCACGGGATGATGGATTACGGAACGAGTAAAGAGACTTGCCATGACGAGATTGAACAAGGTATCAGGCATACCGACGATCGAATCTCGGGCAAGTACCGTACCGATAGACAAAGGGAATTACATACGGGATTAAGTGAATCCTTGACACAGTGGTTCATCCGATGAGATCATCGAGGAACACATGGGAACCAACATGGGTATCCAGATCCTGCTGTTGGTTATTGACCGGAGAGTTGTCTCGGTCATGTGTGCGTGTCTCCCGGACCCGTAGGGTCTACATACTTAAGGTTCGGTGACGCTAGGGTTGTAGAGATATATGCACACGGAAATCCGAATGTTGTTCGGAGTCCCGGATGAGATCCCGGACGTCACGAGGAGTTCTGGAATGGTCCAGAGGTAAAGAATTATATATGGGAAGTCCGTTTTCGGCCACCGGGAGCGTTCCGGGGGTCACCGGTAGTGTACCGGGACCACCGGAAGGGTCCCGGGGGTCCACTGGGTGGGGCCACCCATCCCGGAGGGCCCCGTGGGCCGTAAGGGGAAGGGGGCCAGCCCCTAGTGGGCTGGCGCACCCCTCATGGGCTCCCCCCTGCGCCTAGGGTTAAAACCCTAGGGGTGGGGGCGCCCCCTTTGGCTTGGGGG
>LR738711.1:680672345-680723457 GCA_902687465.1 Secale cereale
GGTGGGGGGGGGGGGTGAGAGGGCAGCCGCACCTCAGCCCCTGGCGCCTCTCCCCCCGTTACACCTCCAACTCCTCCCGCAGGGTCTCGGCGAAGCCCTGCAGCTTTTCCCGTTGCATCCACCACCACGCCGTTGTGCTGCTGGATCTCCGTCAACCTCTCCTCCCCCCTTGCTAGATCAAGAAGGAGGTGACGTCGCTGTACCGTACGTGTGTTGAACACGGAGGTGCCGTCCGTTCGGCGCTGGGATCATCGGTGACGAGGATCACGACGAGTACGACTCCATCATCCTCGTTCCTTCGAACGCTTCCGCATGCGATCTACAAAGGGTATGTAGATGCACTCCTTTATGCTCGTTGCTAGATGAACTCCTTAGATTGATCTTGGTGAAGCGTAGATTTTTTTTGAATTCTGCTACGTTTCCCAACAGATTCAAGCCGCCGCGTCGAGCCTCCGAGCGACCAACCATGAACCGCCTTGATTCGTTTCTTCTGTCGGTTTGTTCCGTCGAGCCGCCGCCTGTACAGCCATGGCCTCAGCCTCGCCTCTGTCCGTCACCTCCAACCCCGCGGCCGCGCCAAGGCTGTTCTGGCTGTTATCAACCATTCCGGTTTGAAGTTGCCGCCTGTTCGAGTTAAGCCGGCGCCAGTGTAGCAGCAACGGGGCTCGAAGGTTTGAAGCTGGACCCCGAGTAGCAGCAACGGGGCCTCCCCTGCCGCGCTCGTCGGATGTGCCCCGCCTGCCTCCGCTCGACTGTGCCGCCTGACGCCTTCGCCTTTGTTGCACCGCAGCCTCCGCCTGTAAGCCACAGGCACTCGCTGGAGTCCCTCGACCACGGGCTCGCCGGGGCGCAGTGGAGCCACTAAACCACATCACCAGTGAGCCGCCGACACCTCCGTTTGCCGGTTTAAAGCTACTTCTTCTACGACGGGTTAATACATCCGCCCCGAGTCAACCCTGGCCGAGTTACGGCACCGTCTGAGTGACCGCGACTACGTTCTGAATCGGCAGGACCGGAGCTGACTCACCATACGGTCCAGCTGCAACGCCCCGAGCCACCTGGTCTCCACTTCTGAGTGTCTCCTCGACCCACCATGGAGGCCAAGACCTTAAGCCGGCGCCGAGAGTCGCCGGCCTCTGACGAGCTGCTAAACCCGCCAGTCCGCGACCCATCTCGCCTCGACAACCGTGGTTCTACAATGGCCGGCGCGCCGTTCTGCTGTTGCGGCCTCAAGCCGGCACCCCCGAGCTTCCTCCTCTGCCATGGCTCTTCGCGGCCACCACACAAACACGGCCTGTCACCGCGGCCTGCATCAACTCGCCCGCTTCTCCCGCGCGCTCGTGTCACTGCCTCTGCTATGGTTAAACCCCTCCCGCTAAATCCGCTGTTCCCCAAGTCTTTTTAGACGCCCTGCAGCTTCAGCCGCCGCACGTCCGGGTGCCCTTGGCCTCGGCCGGCTCCGGTCGCAGGCACGAGCCCTCCAAACCTCCTCGCTGTACCGAGCTGCTGTCGTTGTCACACTCTTTTCTCTTTTGTCACCTTCATCTCGCGCTCCCCTGTGGTATCCGTCGGGGCCGGATATTCAGTTCCGTGGTTGAACCGCCTCTGCTACAGCGCTGTCTTGAGTCGTTCGGTCTCGACCCGCCGCTGCTGCACCTTCTGCCGGTTTGCACTACTGTGTGTTCCGTCCGTGCAATTCGCCCGTGCTGCGTTACCGAGTCAAACCGCCAGAACCGCTGCTCGCCTCATACCTCATGCTGAGTCGCTGGCTGCCGCTGACTGCAGAGGGACACGCTGCAAAGACCAAAGGAGAAGAGCAACTGAGCAAGTACTCTGTTCATAAGAAGAAGAAAAAGGATGGATGTTGTATATGCGGCCAGCTCTTGAACAGAGGAGTATATTTGCTGATACTACAGGCAAAGGCTCCCATGTCATAAACTTCCCAGATTTGTCTAAAGCTACTATTTCTAAGTACTAGATGCTATCGATGTAAGATGTCAAACTTGATGCTACCAACGAGAGGGCCATTGAAGCGGAGTAAAAGTGCAGATGCTTCAGCTTATGTCTGCCGCTATCAACATCAACGCCAAATGCCGGCGATTTGAATTTTTGCATCCACTGCCTGGCCTTAACAGAGCTGGCCGACGGGCGCACGAACAGCCATCCCATGATTTATGTGTTAAACAATATATATAGAAGAAGAAGGGTAGCAGGCCGGGACAACAGCAAAGTCGGCCGCTTCAGGTCCCGAGACTGAGGCCTCCACGTTGTCAGGAAACAATGCATGCGCGCGCTACCGAGGTGCCACTTCAATCACAAGAGCGTTGCACATACCACTTCACTTATCTGTGGGATTTAAGCAAAGGCAAAGTCAACATGACCCGGAGGGTCCGTCTGAGTCGACCGGCGCAGTACTTTAAGCCGCCACCTCGATTGCGGTGAACGGAACATTCATCATCCAAAGCCGTTTGCCGTCTGCAAACAGCAGGTGCTATCCATCTCAAATTTGTTTTATTAACACATATTATTTCTATCAAAGGACAAATTACATTGATTTGTATATTTTTATATACATGACCATTATTCATTACAGATGTGGTTTATACCATGGATATGGAGCGCGGATTGATAATATCCCGCCTGAGGATAATCCGGGACATATCACATAATGAATGGACGCACACAAACTGCTGCCCTTGCGGTCCGGTCCACATCAGCTTGTTGGGATCGCGTGTGCTCGTTGTCAATGAACGTGCGCAAATCGCCGCCCCCGAAGCTTGGTCTACATAAACATACCGCGCCGCACCTGTCTGAATGAGCTATTTATTGAATATGAGCAAGTCACAGCTTGGGTAGCCTGGTTTTTTCTTTCAACAAAATGGAGACAAATTATCATATACTATCAACCGCCGTCTGCACTGGGTGGCTCAATGGGCAGGTGCACAAGTCGCCACCACTACAGTTTGGTTAACTTCAAATCACCAGTTGGAAGGAACCATTGTCCGAGTTGCTGACACGGCTCATACAGGATCATTGATAACCCGCCGTAGTCACCTTAATTTTCTATGGATTCATATCGCACTGTCAACAACAATGATGGACACCTCATGCTATGATCAAATATGGAGAGTCTCAAGCCAACTCCTCGAGTAGTCTCAAGACTCGGGGGCTACGATGACATAACTCAAAGATCCCGGTTCGTAATCCGGCTCAAGGGAAATCTATCTCTCACAAAGCTCTGAAGTTCTCAAATCCGGTTTAAGAATCTCCAGTTCAAAAAGAATTAATCTCTCGCAAGTTCGAGTTTAAAGGCCGTCAGAAACATTCCGGTTGAAAATGAAGATTCCGGTATGAAATCCGGTTCAAGGGAAAGATGTCTCCCACAAAGCTTTGAAGCTCTCAAAATCCGGTTTAAGAATTTCCGGTTCAAGAAGAATAATCTCTCACAAGTTCGAGTTCTCAGGAAAGATTAAGGGGACCAAAGAGAGTTTGTTGCACAGCACAACTCAAACATAGGCACCCGGCGAGCACAACTCAGAAATATGTCACATGGGGGCTTCTGTGTGCAAAGGAGTTCCTATGGCCTCTTAAACCGACGACCACATCAAGGCCATCATAAGAGCATAGCTCTGGTTGCTTCGGCAATTTTCACATGATGATGAGGGGCAAAAGAGACTTTGATGCCTAGCACAACTCAAACATAGGCCCCGACGAGCAATGCTCAAATGCTACCTGGGGGCTCCTGATGCAAGACATCAGCGAGTTGAAAACTCTTGTAGTAAACACGGCTTGGAAGCTTGGTGTATACACCTAAAACCCCGGATTAACCTGCCTGCATCAAGTAAGTCACGCCGTCCAGGTAAACCTGGTACGACCCGTCGAACGTACACACAAGTCAATCCTTATGGACCCTGAACTTGGTAACGTTAAATTGACGATCATCAAGTGATTACACAAGTCAAATCTATACGAGATTTTTTGAACTTGGTAGCATTTGACATGGATGATTTGGTTAAGGATTGCGGGCCATCTTAATAGGCTTTGAAAAATGGTTAATGACCGTAGCCTGGCAGCTCATAAAAAGCCTCGAATTTGGAGCCTGGCAGCTCGTAAAAAGCCTCGACTACATGGTCTTATTTGCCCAAAAAATTATTTATTATTTTTTATGTTTTCTCAAATCTTTATCTTCAAGGTCATTGGTTTTTAACCAAGTCCATCGATTCAGGGAGTGGATGACTATAAGTTGCCACTACATCTGCGTTTACAGAGTTCTAGTCTTCTGGTTATAAACACCAGTACTAACTAAAGTTAAACCGGAGTTCATCATAACCCGGTTCAGTTTCATAATGAACCAGCAAATAATCAAGGGAGTCATCAACACTTGCGCCTTGGATCGTTATTTTTGACTACCGGATTAAGGTTAATCGTGACACACTTAATCACAGGTATGATACATACTTTATATTTTGTACACAGTTCAAGTTATAAACTTAGATCATGTGTTGGGCATTATGACCCGTCCGGCGATAAATCGCCAGGACAATTTAAACATTGTTTTATGCAGAAGCAGGTGGAATAAACCGTCAAAGGCATTATAAGCAAGAAACAATTATTTAGTTGCCAACTGAAGCAATCTCATACAACTGAGCTATTTACAGATAATGACCGGTGTTTACTAACCCGGCCTGGCTTTTGACTATAAGTCGCCAGTATGTGATAAGATAATGACCGGTGTTTATTAACCCCGCCTGGTTTTGTTTATAAACCGGCAATCAACGATAATCACCAATGTTCAAATTTTGGGTTATCATCCTTACTACACTGGCTTGGTAAAACCAATAGTGTGATCAAATATCAATGGAACCGGTTTTCAAACCGGGTTACATTATTCTAATCTTTATAAATAGCCAACATGGCTGGATTTTTATCATGGTTATCAATAACCAATATTATGATTGAGATTTTCAAAGTTGCTTCAGTGCAATGGCTATTATTTTATCAATGAAAGGAATAGTCCCGAGTCGCTGCAGGCTTACGACCCGGCACTTGGGGGCTACATTATTCAAGTTGAGATTACATCAAATATGCAAGTCTCATGTTGCTGCAAGCATGCACCATGACACTTGGGGGCTAATGCAAAGTCATTTTTGCTCACTTTATTGAAGACCGACTCATCACATCATAATGAGCCGGCCCTTGGGGGCTACCAATTGCTCCTGTCAACAATTCAAGGTACACAAGTATTAATCCATTATATTGAAGGGTCCACTGCTCAGTTGGTAAAGAACAAAGCTCTTAACCTTGTGGACGTGGGTTCAAACCCCATGATGGGGGTTACATTATATATTGTTATTTTTAATGAAGTATATACAAAGTCCCTGCTCATTATTGCATAATGACCCGACCCTTGGGGGCTACACTGGTTGAAGTTTTTTATCAGCATAAGACAATTACAAGTCCCAGGTTGCTGCAAGCATGTCAACCCGACACTTGGGGCTACATAAAATGGAGTATTCAGTTTTTACTAGTGACTGTGATGAACAATCTGGATTTCTTCAAGGTTGCAACATTTATATTCAAACAAGTCTTAAGATATCACTATGTTCTCCTCTTAAGACTTGGGGGCTACATGTAATATGCATATAAAGGAGGAACATCTTCAAATTCTCAGTTTCGGGCAAATCAGGAAGATTAATTGTGTGACCCGGCGTTGGTAACAATCATTACCCGGCGTCTATAAACAATTATGAGTCGAGGCCATCAATATTTGTAAACCGACAGTTCTTGGAGATGATAAACCGGCAATTCTTGGCGATGATAAACCGACAAGTTCTATATTCTTAAACCGGCTGAAGAACAGATGAGGATTTCAAAGACCAATATTTTTGATTAAGCATTGGGAGATGAGTCAAAGAAGTTATTCTTCACAATATTTCTCTGTGACAAGCCAATGTCAGCAAATTGATTATGAAGCTGGCCTTTTGACCCAGATTTTCTAGAAGAAGGAAATGACAAGGACTAAAGGATGATCAGCATAAGTTTACCATGGATAAATCCAAGCTAAACTGGGGGCTAATGTCGGGGATATACCCCGCGGTATGACCTGGCTGGAGTTATAACCCGGCTCATAGCTAAGTCACATGTTAAACCAGATGGTAAACCGGCTCACAGTTAAGACAGATGATAAACCAGATGGTAAACCGGTTCGCAGATAAGTCAGATGATAAACCAGATGATAATCCGGCAGACAATCATAAACCAGCAGACAATGATAGCTCAGTGGCCAGGGGTTATGAAGCCCGAGACGTTATGAAGCCCAAGATGTTAAGAAGCCCATGAAGAGAAGTCAGAATAGTTTAAGCCTTATTCGGAGTTGGACTCTACATGTAACCCGCCCCTTCAACATATATAAGGAGGGGCAGGGCTCGCCAAAGAGGGAGAGGTTCTCACAAGTTGAGGCGCCATATTCTTTAGGGCTAGACACAACTAAAGGAGAGCCAGTTTACCAGCGAGTCCATGAGGGTCATAATGAGATCTAGCCTCAAACAACATGTAGGGTTGTTACCGGATGATGTTTCCCGGGGCCCGAAGCTGTCTAAATCCTTGTCTTGCATTGCGTCTCTCAATTCCGCTCAACCCCTCTCAAGCTACTACATAGATGCGTTGGCCTCACGACTAAGTCCTCACACTAGGACATCTGCCGTGACAATTCCACGACACCGTACCAACCACAAGCTGTCCTTCTGCTACTTTGGACCCTACGAACTGGAGCTTCCCGCCGGCGCCAAGGTCCACCCTGTCTTCCACGTCTCCCAGCTACGTTGCGCACTCTCCAACAACACAACCGTTGAGGACAAGCTGCCCGTGCCCCCCAAGGAGCCGCTGTCTTCGATCAAGGTCCTCGACACGCACTAGTGCAACACTCCTCAAGGCCGGCGCGAACAGGTGCTCGTGCGCTGGTCCGACCCGTCCGCTCTCGACGCCACTTGGGAATACGCCAAGTCCATGCGCGAGCATTTCCCTGCTCTACTGGATTGGGGGCAAGCCAGCTCTCAAGGATGGGGGGATGCCAGCGCATGTACCGCCAAGACGATCAACGGCTTCACTCCAAGACGTGTCGACATCAGGCCCAAGAAAATTGTGCAGCCCAATCGAAGATTCATCAGGCCAGAGTGGGCCCGCTAAGCCCGTTCGCCTAGTGGCTCTCTACTTAACCTCCCGATGACAGTGGGGATCAGCATCCAGTAGAATCAGGACGAATGGCGGCTCCCCTATTTCCCCTTCTCCCTCTCCACCCACTTTCCTTTCTTCTTCCACAAGAACAGCGAGCGGATTGTAATTCGAATTCGAGACTTGTATCAAGAGAAAAGTGATAGATCGACCTGGTGCCTAACATCTCATATACACATTTTTACCTTTTCATCTTGCAGATTTGAGAGAGTACTATATCTCTTCCTATGTAGAAGAAACGAGTGTCAAGAGAATTTCTAAGGACTGTAGCACATCTCCGTCCTCGTGCAAACACTTTTGGCAACCGCGGAATTCCATCCTAGGACCTATGCGCAACCTCGATCCCATGTCTGCCATGGAGTAGAGGGAGCGGCCACGTCGACGTTGGAGCCTCACATGCATAACTCACGCGAGAGAAATGCAAGAGGAGATGCGCAGCAGAAGCATCAATATCTCGTCAAACATGGCGGAGCCGATGAAGGTGGGACGACGGAGGTGGCAATGTTGGGCATGGATGCTGCCCGGCGGCGATGCCATGCGTGTCGGAGCGGTGAGAGAACTCGAGCACCAGGATGCTTTTCGTTGGCTCGTCTTCCTTGGCATGCCGCTCGTCACATGGATGTCCTGATTCGCCTTCAAATCAGCAACATAGAATGCTGCATCAGATCTCTGGTCCATGGCATCTTCGACGACCTCGACGAAGCACCAACGCCGTGCCCTCACCCGGCATGCTGATCGGAACTTGGTTGCCGCTATTCCACTTCCCCTTTTCTTCAGGCAGGGGCCAACGCACCTTTTTCTTTCAAGAAGTTGCAGCCTTTCTCGCATACGCTCGTGGGTAGCAGTGGGCTAGCGTTTGGGCTGGGATAACATGCCCACTTGACCACAGGGCTTCGTTTTGGAAGCCAGAGCAGCAACCCATTAGGACAACTAGGCCAATATTTAATAGATGTGAGGGAGATGGCTGTAGATGGCAAATCGGACGGCCAGAAACATATAGATCATGAAAATGGACGGTTATGCTGTCCTAAATTATGTTAGCACTGTTAAGAGATTGCACTAGTAAAGGTATGAATCCTAGGCCTTGTTTTCAAGCATTTCAAGCTTCGTTTTATCACTTGCTACCTTGCTGTTTTTATATTTTTAGTTTACAAAAACTTATTTCTACTATCCATACTACACTTGTATCACCATCTCTTCGCCGAACTAGTGCGCCTATACAGTTTGCTACCGGGCCTGCTGAACCAGGGCACCCACGCCCGTCTGCCTTCAACCCAGGACGTGGTGCGTGTCGAGGATCCAACCAGGGGCCCACCAGCAGGCCTCACAGATAAGTCCCTTCGCCATGACTCGTGAGGCTCTCCCCCCTTAGGAGGCAGGCGTCTTCAACGGGCCCAAGAACTCCACCAAGGGCCTCGTGAGGCCTGAGGGAGTCCTGGATAGAGGGGTCCTTAGGAGGCCATATAACTCTTGGTGGGCTGGACTGGTGGGCCATGAAGATCATAGTCGAAGGTCATCTCTCGTATCTGGACAAGACTCCTGTATTCATGTAATGACAAGTTTTAGGTTCGGGTGTAATCTTTCCTTCCTCTGCAAGATGGTATGTACAAACCCGAGGCCCCTCCGGTGTGTATATAAACCGGAGGGTTTAGTCCGTGGAGGCGGACAGAGAATCTCAAATCCCCATAGGCTAGACTTTAGGGTTTAGCCAATACGATCTCGAGGTAGATCAACTCTTTTATTCATATTCATTCATATTAATATAGCAGGAAGTAGGGTTTTACCTCGATCGAGAGGGCCTGAACCTGGGTAAACATCGTGTCCCCAGCCTCCTGTTACCATCGATCCTCAGACGCATAGTTCGGGACCCCCTACCTGAGATCCGCCGATTTTGACACCGACATTGGTGCTTTCATTGAGAGTTCCACTATGTCATAGACCGAAGGACTGATGGATCACGTCATCAACCACAATGGCGACACCGAGGGAATCTTCCCTCCTGGGCAGCTCTTCGTGTTCGGCGGCTTCGCACTATGCGCCAACACTGAAGGCCATCTTGAGCAGCTTGAGAGCTACACCATTGGCTATCAAGTCAGATTCAGAAGCTTAAACTACGTTGCTGATATCCGCGGAGACTTGATCCTCGCCGGATTTGAGCCAGCGGCAACTTCTCTCTGCCTTCGCGATGAACATGACCTAGCTCTGTCATCGGATCAGGAAAAAGCACCTGCAACAGTTGTGGCCCTAGATCCGAAACAGACCGTGCCGCTCGAGGATGGGAAGCTCAACCCCGCCACGAAAGCCGCAGACTCCACGGCATTGGAGCCGCACACAGACCCAACTCTAGACGAGGTTTGTGTCATTGGAACTCCGGACCTAACTCCGGCCTCGGATTCCGAATCACACGCATGTGCACCCTTCAAGCCAGATCGGGCGTCTATCACCGAATTCAGTGATGTGGATATCTTCCAGCACTCACCCTTTGGCGACATGCTAAGGTCGTTAAGATCCCTCTCCCTAGATGGGGACACACAGCCGCATTGTATCCGGTTCGAACTGGAGGCTGATGGAGAATTTTTCTCCCCACCCACCACCCACTTGGTAGCCACGGTTGAAGATCTAACCGATCTACTTGACTACGCTTCCGAACACTTCGAAGGGATGGACCTCGAAGCAGAAGCGGATCCAGATCAAAACCGGCCCGTAACCGGGCGGTGGACAGCTACATCTTCATACGACATATACATGGCGGATACACCTAAGGAGGCGGAGGGCGACGGCGAAAACAATCCCTTGGAGGATAAGCCTGTCGAAGAACCTCCCAAACGTCGGCGCCCAAAGCGCGGAACTAAATCTCGTAAACGAAGAAATAGCAACATTGTCACTAATGACGGTGACACTCCAGAACAAGCCGAAGACCCCGCAGACCCAGCGGTGGAGCTGGAAGAGCGAGAGGACGGCAAACAGAGTCCAAAGCCGCTGTCCGAGGATTGCGATGCCGAAGAGAGTAACTATGAATCTGTCTCCGAAGAAGAGGTCAGCCTGGATGACCATGAATATATCGTCGCAGAAGAACCCTTTGAACAAAAGCGCTTCCATCGGCGGCTTATTGCCACCGCAAGGAGCCTGAAAAAGCAGCAGAGACGGCTTCGAGCCGCACAATACACACTCAATGATAAATGGAACGAGGTGCTAGACGCCGAATAGAAACATGGCTATAACGGCCAAACCAAAGGCTATCCCAAGCGTAAACTGCTGCCCGAATTCGACGACGAGGCCACTGCGCCCATACCGCCAAAGAATAACACCACCGATAAGCCGGACCGACCACCTCGCGGATGGGACAAAGTTGTAAGCAAGGGCGTACACAAGCCCGTGCCACCACCCCGTAAAGGAAAGGGGGATGAGGCTCAAGTCCAAAAACACAATCTGCGTGAGAACCTGAACAAAAAAGCTAGCAAGACCAGGTCTATCTATGGACCTAGGGACCGGGCTCCCGCACGAGACAATGGCTATCAAGCCAATCGCACCGGTAACATACCAGTTCGGGGTCAATACCAAACATCACAACCATCAGACATATGCCACGATATAGCAAAATACAGAGGAGCCGCACACCCTCTGTGCTTCATCGATGAGGTGCTGGATCATGATTTTCCAGAAGGGTTTAAACCCGTGAACATCGAAGCGTACGATGGAACGACGGATCCTGCCGTCTGGATAGAAAACTTTATTCTTCACATCCATATGGCTCAAGGAGATGATCTCCATGCCATTAATATCTACCCCTTAAGTTGAAAGGACCAGCTCGGCACTGGCTAAAACGGCTCCCAGAGAACTCCATTGGGAGTTGGGAAGAACTTGATGACGCTTTTCGGGCCAATTTTCAAGGGACTTATGTCCGGCCCCCGGACGCTGACGATCTAAGTCACATCATCCAACAACCCGGGGAGTCAGCCCACAAGCTTTGGAATCGATTTCTCACTAAGAAGAACCAAATCGTCGACTGTCCGGACGCTGAAGCCTTAGCGGCATTCAAGCATAGTGTCCGGGACGAATGGCTAGCCAGACACCTCGGACAGGAAAAGCCGAGGACAATGGCAGCCCTAACTACACTCATGACTCGCTTTTGCGCGGGTGAGGATAGCTGGTTAGCTCGTAGCAGTACCAGCGACCCTGGAACATCTGAAGTCAGGGACGGCAATGGAAAGCCACGACGTAACAAAAACAAATGTCGAAACAATTGAGGAAGCCCAGATGATACAACAGTAAACGCCTGATTCAGTGGCTCCAGACCCAATCAACGGAAGAAGCCATTTAAAGGCAACATAGATGGTCCATCCAGTCTAGACAAAATATTAGATAGGCCCTGCCAAATCCATGGCACCCCAGAAAAACCTGCTAACCATACCAACCGTAACTGTTGGGTCTTCAAGCAGGCCGACAAGCTCAATGCCGAACACAAGGGGAAGGAGCCTCAGAGCGAAGACGAGGATGAACCCCGCCAGCCGAATATAGGGGGACAGAAGAAATTTCCACCAGAGGTTAAAACATTGAACATGATATATGCCACTCATATCCCAAAGAGGGAGTGCAAGCGCGCACTCCGAGATGTCTACGCCGTTGAGCCCGCCGCCCCCAAATTCAACCCATGGTCGGCCTGTCTGATCACTTTTGATCGCAGGGATCATCCGACTAGTATTCGTCATGGGGGTTCGGTTGCTCTTGTGCTCGACCCAATAATCGATGGATACCATCTAACCCGAGTCCTTATAGACGACGGCAATAGTCCCAATCTGATATATCAGGACACTGTCCGCAAGATGGGGATTGACCCATCAAGAATCAAGCCAAGCAACACGACCTTTAAAGGAGTGATACCGGGCATAGAAGCCCGCTGCAAGGGCTCTATAACATTGGAGGTCGTATTCGGCTCTCCTGATAGCTTTTGAAGCGAAGAGTTGATCTTCGACATAGCTCCGTTCCGAAGTGGCTATCATGCACTACTCGAAAGAACAACCTTCACCCGCTTTAATGCAGTCCCGCATTATGCCTATTTAAAGCTTAAAATGTTTGGACCACGTGGCTTTATTATGGTCAATGGAAATATGGAGCGCTCTCTCCGTACGGAGGAGGACACTGTGGCCCTAGCAGCCGAAGTCCAAAACAGCCTATTCAAGCCGGATAATCTATCAATAACGAACATAACTAAACGTGTCCGGCACACGCCTCAGTGCAGCAGTTCAGATGAACGTGAGCAAGATTGGCAGCTACGCCCCCGTCGACTGCCCCATAAGGTGATAGCATATGTACCTCAAGTACACAATTATGCCTTAAAAATTCCTTGGGCGACGACCGGGGGCACCTGCAGATAGTCCATAGTTCGGCTAGACCCTATTCGGACTCTAAACATATCTTTTTAGGTTCATTAAACAAACCATACTAGTTATGGCCACACTGGACCGATTTTACTTTTCCAGGTTTATTTTCTTTTCTTTCAGATGACCATCATACTCCCACCTTCAAGGACACATTACAGAGGAGGAAACGGCGCAGACGTGCAGCAGGGACCCGCACTAAGATTTCTTTTTAGATTAAGACCATGTGTAAATCTTTTTTCTCTTTCTTTTTATATACCTTTTTGGCATGTAAAATGTCCAAAGGGGTTCTCGGCTTTGTCTGTAAATTTGTGGCTCGCCGTACCATAGAGGGATATTAATAGAGCAGCTTTATTCGCATTTTGTTCAGAGTTTTATTCACTCACCATAAAATGTTCTATTCCCGCATCGGAGTGCCATATGTGCCTTGTCAATAAGGGTTTATTACCAGGGGCTGTATTCAGCCCAGTATATGTTGAAAAGACTGAACGCCTGTAGGGAGTGTTCGGCATCCTGGATGTTTGCCTTATATGTATCAGTTCCGAGTCATGTCTTGGGTCAATAGTTGGGTTGCCCGGCTCCTGTGATTACCCCTACGTTCCGGATTGTTCGGCTAGGGTGTAAAGGGAGAACTACAACGATTATACTTCTGGCTCGTCCGGTCAAGTACCTCAGTAGAGAAAGCCGAAAACTGACCGTTATGATAGACGAGAACCTGGTCTGCAATCCGGTGACTTAGTTTTATACTATGATCGATAGAGATCTACCCCGTGTTATACTAAGGGTTGGTTTTTCGCCCAACCAAGTGCAATTGGATGCCTTAAGTAAAGGAATATCATATCCGCACCAGGGGCTAGTACCTAGCCCCATATGTCAAACTCCTACGACTAAGTGAAAGCAATAACGCCACATAGTATGATTGCCTGGTTTGCTCCGCATACACCTCCTACACGGACCAAGACATTGGATAAAGAGTGTATATGCATACGACCGAACACCCTAGTATTATGTACGTGGGGGCTGAAGCCGACGACTGGAAACTTTCAAATTTAGATAAACAGTCACACATGAGGTAAAAGACGCTGCTATTATAAATAGCGTAAAAGTTATATACATCTGATTCATAAGCATAGTCTTTACATCCGAATACAATCACTCGAAGATAAGATCCTTGGAACACTGGCCTTCTATAAGGCGGGTGTCCTCGATGACGTCCTCGAAGTACTTCTCCGGCTTGCGGTGCTCCTTGCCTGTGGGCGGGCCAACAGTAGCTATATGCCCCGTGTTCATCTTTGCCCAGTGCACTTTGACACGAGCAAAGGCCATTTGAGCATGTTCTATGCAGGCCAAACGCGTCAGTGCGTCGACCCGCGGACTCGCCTCGACGAGATGCTTCACCAATCCGAAGTAACTACTTGGGATTGGATCAGCGGGCCATAGCCGGACTATTAAGTCCTTGATGGCCGAACCCGCCATGTTGTGCAGCTCACCAGCTGCTTCATCTGGTCGCTAAGGGGCACCGGATGTTTTGGCGCATAGAACTGCGGCCAAAACAGCTTCTCCGTGTTGTTCCCCTCCAAGGCTCGGAAGTACAGGGCGGCGTCAGCACTGCTCCTCAGCAAACACGCCTGGAGAACTCTATAACCGTGTCAGCCCAATGTACTTCTGCCCTCCGAAGATGCTGTGTAAGAGAAATGTCTTACCAGATGCTATCTGTTGTGCCTGCTCGATTTCTTGACGGGCGCTGCGTGACTCGCCTCGTGCATCCCGGGCAGTCTTCACTGTCGCAGCAATCTCGGATGCCTATTCCGAAGCCTTCTTCTCAAATGCCTCACATTTGCAAATGGCATCGCTGAGCTCGACCTCGACTTCGGACACCAGAGACCGGTGCTTCTCGCACTCAGCCTTTTTGGCCTCCAAATCGGCATCCGCTTTGTCAGCGGCTACCTTGTTCGCCTCGGCCTCCTTCTTGGCCTTGGCAACCTCGCCCTTAAGGGCCTCGAGCTCGGCGACGCCAACTGTGTAATATAGAATACCATATCAGAGTTTATAAAACATACTCAAGTTAATTAGTCTTATTGACATCTTAAAATCCGCATACCTTGCGTTTCATCTAAGCGCTGGTCGACGCGGTCGAGGTCCGCGTTGGCCAACAAGAGCTTCCGGTTTAGTTCGGCAACTTGCGCATCCCACGCAGTTGCCGCAACTAGTGAAGCCTGCACAATAGTTCAACTCTGTAACTATGCTATATTATGGATACTTCGTCCGATTCTCTTCAGAATCACACAAAGCATCAGGGGCTACTTGCTATATATGTGTATTTAAAACAAATAAAGTTCATAAAAAGCATTACATTACTTACCTCAAAACCTGTTAACAGGTTGTTGAAGGCTTCATTTAGTCTGCCCTTGGCGGACTGAATCTTCTTCATCACCGCACCCATCACGGTGCGGTGTTCTTCCACGATGGAAGCACTTTGCTGTGCCCCCTCCATAGAGTCCAGCGCCTCCGTATTAACGCCGGCCGCCGCCGTATCCTCCTCCGCTTGGGGAGTCGGGTCTTCGGGCCCCAGAGACGCACTAGGCTCCGAGATAGTATTCGATGCGGCCCCGGATTGTTTGGGCCCCACGTCTTCGGTCTCCATGGGGACATTCTCCCCATGGTCGGCAGCCTTGTCGCCTGCCCCGCCCTCATCTCCTAGGGCGGAGGACACCGCTGGTAAGACACTTTGGTGTCCCCGTCAATCACGAGCAATGAAACCCGGACTGGTGGGTCACTCTCCGTCTCTCTAGGTGCTAGAGAGTTCCCCTCCGATAAGGAGGCGTCAGGGTATCCTCCGGGAGGGCTGTAGGTCAGCAGGAGTAAAATGCTAAGTAAACATCAGAAATACTAAACAAACAAAGGTGCAACATTTAAGTCCGGATTAACTTACGATTCAGGCAGGGGTTTCACCCTGGGCTTTACCACGAAGCTATGTTCGGACGAATCCGAACTAGCCGCGAGGGTCATCTTCCTCTTGGGTGCGGCAGTGCTTGATTCAGCAGGGGCCACCCTCTTCTCCCCCCTGCCTTGCGCAAGGGGATCTTCTTCTTTTTCTTCTTCTTCCTCCTCATCATCTTCCTTTAGCTCGTCAGAGGAGAGGATGTTGATTTCCTCGGACTTCTTGTCCGCAGGACGGGGGATATCTCCGGCCCCCTTGCCCTTCTTCTTGGGCTTCCTGATCGGTGCCATGTACGTCGCCGGGACCAGCATCGCCGTCAGTAGAGGCAATGCTGGATCCTCGAGCAAAGGCGCCGAACTCTTAATCCGGGTCGCCTTCTTCGTCCAGCCCTGTATATCACGTAAAAAATCCAATTCCTGTTATCATTAAATGAAGGAAGAAATATATGTTCGGCAAGTTTTTCTATTACCTCTGGGGCGGAGACCGCAGTGCCATAGCCCGCGTCCTCGGTCTCTCCGTCCACTCTTTCTGGCTCTTGAAGACATGCTTCCAGATCTCTTTGTGCGTAAAGCCGAAGAGATGCTTCAGCGGCTTGTCTCCTGCTGGATCGAACTCCCTTAGGGAGGAGTCTCGGCTTTGGCAAGGGAGAACAAGCCGAGTCAGCATTACCTGGACCACTGACGAGAGCTGGTGCCCCTTGGAGATCATGCCGGACACACAACTCTGGAGTGTCGTCACCTCAGTTGAAGACCCCCAGTCCAGACCCTTTTTGGTCCAAGAGGTCAGCCTCTTTGGGGGGTCCGGATCTGAAAGCAGGCTCCGCCGCCCATTTGGCATCGCGGGGTTCGGTGAGGCAGAACCACTCCTGCTGCCAGACCTTATTCGTCTCCACGAATGAGCCCTTAGGCCAAGTTGCATTCGGGAGCTTGCTAATCATGGCGCCCCCGCACTCCGCGTGCTGTCCGTCCACCACCTTCGGCTTCACGTTGAAGGTTTTGGGCCATATGCGGAAGTGTGGAGGGATGCGGAGGAAAGCTTCACATACCACTATGAAAGCGAATATGTGGAGGATTGAGTTTGGGGCTAGATCATGGAAATCTAGCCCTTAGAAGAACAAAAGACCCCGAACAAAGGGGTGGAGTGGAAACCCTAGCCCCCTAACAAAATGGGAAGTAAACACTACCCTCTCACCCGCCTCAGGGATGGGAATCACCTGACCCTTGGCACGGACTCAGTGCGCGATGGTGGCGGCGAGATAGCCCGCGCTCCGTAGATCCTCCATGGTCTTTTCAGTGACCGTGGGGCTAGGGAGATTGAATAGCTCGAGCTTGAGGAAGGCGTGGTGCTGATGAAAGGGATGGGTATCCTTTTATAATACTATGAATATAGAACGTCCCCCCACTTTAGCCATAAACCTCACCGGTTCCCAAAGCGGTCGTGCGTAATGCGCGGCGTGGGTGCTCACGTCGTATTGATAAGGATCCCACAATAAGCGGGCACGATCTCTATTCTGATGGGACGTGTTAATGAGGATATACCTCGAAGCGTGAAACTAGGACCAAATAAAACGGTTCAATATGTTAGTGGGTTGGACGCGACGCTTCACCCAAAAGTTGTCAGTAGAGACACACTATTTATTTTTCCTTTAAAAGCCTTGCCTTCGAGGCTAAGGGTTGTACTAACCTTGCAGAGCCGAACATAATACACTTTTTGCAGAAGATATGTTCGGAAGAAGGAACCCGCCTTGCAATGCCTAAGACATTACGGAAGCTGAACTCATCGTCATCGAAGTCAGGTTCAGGGGCTACTAAGGGAGTCCTAGATAGAGGGGTCCTCGGGAGGCCATATAACTCTTGGTAGGCCGGACTGGTGGGCCGTGAAGATCATAATCGAAGATCATCTCTCGTATCCGGATAGGACTCCTGTATTCATGTAATGGCAAGTTTTAGGTTCGAGTGTAATCTTTCCTTCCTCTCCAAGATGGTATGTACAAACCCTAGGCCCCTCCGGTGTGTATATAAACCGGAGGGTTTAGCCCGTGGAGGCGGATGGAGAATCTCAAATTCTCATAGGCTAGACTTTAGGGTTTAGCCAATACAATCTCGAGGTAGATCAACTCTTGTATTCATATTCATCCATATTAATATAGCATGAAGTAGGGTTTTACCTCGATCGAGAGGGCCTGAACCTGGGTAAACATCGTCTCCCCAGCCTCCTGTTACCATCGATCCTCAAACGCATAGTTTGGGACCCCTACCCGAGATCCGCCGGTTTTGACACCGGCAAGGCCCTCTCGCTAGATGACGTCCCGAGGACATATCCCGAGGCGGCCTCCCGATTCCACCTCCCAAGGCGCCTTCTCGAGGTGCCCAAGGCAGGCGTCGCCTAGCTTGGTTGCGCGGTCATGTGCCCCATCACGTGGGTGACTCGCGCGTCGACGGACGGCGCAAGAGGCTGCGCCAGTAGGCGCGGATGAGGAGGATTGCCACTTTTGTGCTAAGGGAGCAAAGCCAGCTCGTCGGTTCCCAAAGCAGTCCCCAAAGGTTTCCTGATCGGTGCAAGAAGACCAAGACGACAGGCACACATGGCGGAGGACATCACTGAGCCCATCGGCGCGTCATGGACAGAGGCTTTGTAGGCGAAGACCACCTTTTGAGGATAGACTACGCCCTTGTCCCCCTTCAAAATGGCTGTCGTGTGGCAACCCTTCCCGCCAACATTTTCAGGGGAAGAGGACTAAGGCTGATATAAAAGGAGGGCAAGGTGCTGCTGTAGAGAGGGGCTTGGACCCCGAAAACCCTAGAGCTTGTAATTGTTATCTTCCACCCGAGCAATCCACAACAAAGCAGGACATAGAGTTTTACACCGCAAGGTGGCCTAAACCTGGGTAACCATCGTGTAACCGGCTAGCTCGCGCTCGCATGCTCTCGTCGTAGCTCTGCCATGGTAGTCACGAGGTAGGGTTGGGCGTAGAACTAGCGCACCCCAGTGTTCGAACCTTTGGGTCCCCGGAGCCCCGATTCTGACATTTCGCGCGCCAGGTAGGGGTGCGCAACTGTTCTTTCGCTTCATTCTGGCTAGGGGTGGATTAACGAGCTGCTCAGCTTGTTAAGCTCATGTTTGTTAAGGTTTGGCTTGTTAAGCTCGTTAAGATTAACGAGCAAAAAACCATGCCTGGCTCGGTTTGTATGAATCTCGTTAGTCTTGTGAGCGCTCATTAACAGATTATGATGTGTTACCGACTTATCAAAGTGCAACTAATCCCCGGGTGATTTTAGTAATTCATAATAACATATTTATCATTGAACTAATATCCAGTCAAGATGAATATTTCAGGATGTTCAATGATTGGCATGTCATGGACTAGAGAAGTGGACCCCTCAAAATGCTAAGGAATAAGATTGACAAAAGCTTAAGACACTACCATTTTGTTTAAGTGACCCTAGATCACATTGAGTCCATAGGAAAGCCAATACTATTAAAAGGGGATGAGGTGTTTCTTAATGGTCTACTTGCTCAAAGTTCTTAGTGATATTGCTCCAAAACCCTCAACCATTTTCTCTATCCAAATATGTCCAAAACCGAAACTCCAATTCGTCCCCACCGATATTTCCTACCCGGCCCCACTGAGTTCATGTTGATATAGCCACTGCAAGAAGCCCTAACAGTTCGATCACATCGATACAGATCTCGGTCCCATCGAGATGGCCTTGCTAACGCTCTATGACTTGTTGCATTCACTTTAGTCTCACCGAGTTGCTGCGATTGGTCCCATCGAGTTGACTTGATAGATTCTCTATTGCTCATTGCATTCACTTTGGTCCCACCGAGTTGATGCAATCTGTGCCACCGAGATGAAGTTTTTCCTAAGCCCTAGCACATTGGTCCCATCGAGTTGTTCCAGTTGGTCCCATCGAGATTCCTAACGTTCATATTTTTGCACATATCGATGCCACCGAGTTAACAAATCGGTGCCACCGAGATTGGTCAAAAGTGTGTAATGGTTGGATTTTGTGTGGAGGCTATATATACCCCTCCGCCCCTTCTTCCTCATAGAGGAGAGCCATCAAAACATGCCTACACTTCCACCATTATATTTCCGAGAGAGAACAACCTACTCATGTGTTGAGATCAAGAGATTCCATTCCAACCATTTGAACCTTGATTTCTAGCCTTCCCCAAGTTGCTTTCCACTCCAATTCTTCTTCCACGATATCCAAATCTGCGAGAAAGAGTTGAGTGTTGGCGAGACTATCATTTGAAGCATAAGAGCAAGGAGTTCATCATCAACACACCGTCCATTACCTTTTGGAGAGTGGTGTCTCCTGGATTGGTTAGGTGTCGCTTGGGAGCCTCCGTCGTGATGTGAAGTTGAACCAAGAAGTTTGTAAGGGCAAGGAGATCGCCAACTTCAAGAAGATCTAACCGAGTGAGGCAAGTTGTTCGTGGGCGATGGCCATGGTGGGATAGACAAGGTTGCTTCTTCATGGACCCTTTGGGGTGGAGCCCTCTGAGGACTCGCGCAACCGTTACCCTTCGTGGGTTGAAGTCTCCATCAACGTGGATGCACGATAGCACCACCTATCGGAACCACGCAAAAAATCTTCGTTTCTCCATCGCGTTTGCCTTCTCCAAACCCTTCCCTTTACCTTCATATGCAACATTTTACTTTGTGTTGCTATACTCTTAGAATTGCATGTGTAGGTTGTTTGCTTGACTTGTAATAATTGCTAAAATCTGCCCACAACTAAAATTGGGAAAAGGAAAGATTTTTATTTGAGTAAAATGCAAGCGCGGTCCCAATTCTTTTCTGAAAGTGTCACTTGGGTCCTAATTCTTTCAAAATGCATATCTAAGTCCCATATCTTTTAAAATTGTTCATCCGAGGTCCTAATCTCGTCTGACCACCACTGACCCAGAGGGCCCATGCGGGAGTTTTCCCGCGCCTGGCGGTTGGGCTTATATGCAATTTGGCCCCTGATTAATCCCTCATTCCCATTCCCTCGTCCCTAGGTCTCCTCCACCCCGCCACCGCTCGTTCTGCTACCGCCCAGCGCCATGTCCGCCACCGCTAGCTCCTATGCGGTGAAGCACCACGGGAGGAAGTTGCTTGGTCCATCGTCGGCATCCATGGCCTTGGCAGCGCCGTCTCCACCGCCGACATCTCCACCGAGGATAGTAGCTCATTCGGTGCAGCCGCCGGCGGGGATGCTGTCGTTGGTAGCTTGCCCTAGCTGCAACATTCGATCTACAATTTGTCTTGTGTCCAAATCGGAGGCAAATCCTGGCAGGATTTTCTACAGGTGCCCCAATCATCATGTAAGATTTTCTACAAGTGCCCCAATCGATTTGATGTTTCCGTGTTATTTTTTTGCTGTTTTTTTACTCAATTTGTGTCAGATTCCACCAAATCCTTGCCAACATTATTACTGGGAAGATGGACCAGAAAACTATTTTGATTTTTTGGTGAGAGGTGGGTACATCAGCCATGGATTGAGTAGTTTTGATTCGGCTGGTGTCATTGCATGGGAAGAAATAGAGGTGCAAGAGGAATGTGCAGGAGCAATGCAGAGCACTGTTGAGACCGTGATGAATGCAGATGTAGTGAAGAAGATGAATGAGCTCATTTTTCTTTGTAAGAGTATTCTCAGTGCACTTGTTGTACTGATTGCAGTAGTGGTGTATGTAGGTTTTAAGAAGTGATGTGGTAGTATGATGTATCCAGTGTTGATTGGTGGAACACTGCTACTGCCTACATTGTTGCTACCTCCATGACCCTGGTTCAGATTGCCTATCTGAGCTTTAACCTTAAACCTAGGACTGCCCCTAATTCCAGTGTTAAACTAAGGAGACTTAGGGCTTAGTATAGCAGGAAGATCAGGTGTACCACTAACATGAATGTCATCAATTGCATTGTCAAATGTCATGTCTTTATGGTCCACAAACAACTGAAAATACTGAAATTTTGGGACAACTGCTGTCATGTGCAATGTGTCAGTGTCGCAGTCCACAATCCTGAGACCATCAGCTGGATTCTTTCCAGGGAACAACCAATACAAAGTGAAGTTCGATTGGTCACTATATCCTAATTGTTGCATAAAATCAGTGAGCCAGAGAGGATACCATGTATCTACTTCACATCCATCAAACACATCATCTTTGCCATCAACATATGACTTCGACTTGCCAAATCCGCAAAAAAAAACCATCATAATTGATTTCTACACTGAAAAGCTGCTCTTGTGGTCCTAGATTGCAAAGGATTCGGTCACTGATTAGGGTTACGAGCACCTAACATGGGAGAGATTGGGATTAGGGTTACAAGTAGTTACCATATCACGGAGGAGGATCTCCGGGTCGCCATAGATGTGGCACCATCCTAGCGTCACCGTCGCCGGACAACAGCCGTCAACGACCCCCTCTTCTCACTGGAGCAGAGCCACCACCGTCAATCCCCTGTTTTCGCCACACAGGGAGAGGGCGAGGGGTGGGGAAGAGGAAGAGGGACCGCGAGTGAAAGTGATTTAGGGTTAGAGTGTTTTTCTGCAAATATACACGGCCGGTCGTTACCCCGCCTGGGCCCTCTGGTGTCGATGTGGCACTGGTCAGCGGTGGTCAGACGAGATTAGGACCTCAGATGAACAACTTAAAAAGATATGGGACTTAGATATGCATTTTGAAAGAATTAGGACTCAAGTGATACTTTTAGAAAAGAATTAGGACCGCGCTTGCATTTTACTCTTTTTATTTGGTAAAGTAGTCTAATCACCCCCTCTAGACATACTTTCTATCCTACAAGTGGCATCCGAGCGTTGGTCTCCGTTAGCCTTGATTTTCATTGCTTTCATGATCATAGCCTTGGTTTCACAACCTAGGAGAGCATGGCATCTAGTGAGGGTAACTATCACCGTAGAGGTCCTTACTTTGATGGTACAAATTTTGCTAGTTGGAAGCATAAGATGAAAATGCATATTCTTGGTCATAACCCCGCTGCTTGGGCTGTTATTCGTATTGGCTTGCAAGGTTAATACTTGGAAGATGGTCGAGAACTGGATCGTGAAGCATCCACTGAAGAATTGAAGATGTTGGAATACAATGCTCAAGCTTTCCATATTCTCTTCAATGGATTGTGCCCCGAAGAATTCAACAAAATTAGACACCTTGATAATGCAAATGAAGTTTGGGATACTTTGGTTGATATGCACGAAGGTACCGAGTCCGTCAAGGAATCCAAGTTGGATGTGCTTCAAAGTAAACTTCACAAGTTCAAGATGAAGGATGATGAAGGAGTCACCGAAATGTACTCTAGGCTTGCTCTCATCACAAATGAGGTTGTCGGCTTAGGAAGTGACGACATGACCGACAAATTCATCATCAAGAAGATCCTTAGAGCCTTGGATGGAAAATATGATACCGTGTGCACATTGATCCAAATGATGTCCAATTCACTACAAAAAAAATACACTTCCATGATGATACGTGTTTGTGACAGTAGGTCACGTTTTCTATCATGCATGTACATCCTTGACAATTTTATGACAGAATCAAGATAGTCATACCTGTGCTGTCGTATAAGTGTTCCATGACAATACCAAAATTATCATCACGGAACTGTCCACTTCCATGATGATAAATGGCACGTCATGGAAGTGTTTTTGTCAAGGGTAGCTGACACGTGGCATCCACCATAACGGGTCACCGTTAAGCTATCAGGTTCTGGTTTGGATTTGGTAACCCGTTAACAGCTCCGACCAATGGGGATTTCCACGTGTAAAATTCTCATTCGCCGGAGGATCCACGTGCCGGCTCAGCGTTGGGACAGAGGTCATCCACTCATTGTAGGGGAGGAGCCTATGATACGTTGACATGTGGCAAGGCCCAACAGTGGCCCATTTAGGTGAAAGAGGCCGACCCATATAGGTCGTACTTGTGTCTGGTCCATTTAGTCCCACGGCCCATACGGATGTGCCAATTCGGCCCATCAATGGTCCGTTAACTATTTGACACCATTGCAGCCCATCGTCAGTTCGAGCCCGTTAGCAGCCTACTATATATCTGGGCTCAATATTGGCCCGACATAGTTTTGGCATGTTAACAACCCATTCAAGGGATGGGCCAATTTTGAGGATGTACATCTTTTGGCCTTTTAGAGACCCATTTAAGTGTTGGGTCAATTTCCAACTCAGACTGTCTTTCAGCCTGTTAACGGCCCATAAATGAGTTGGGCCATTTGCAGCCGGACCTGAGTTTTGGCCTCTTTATGGCCCACACTCTTCATGTTCCAATACCATCCCGGTTTCCCTTTTGGCCTGCTAAAGTCCCACAACACAATTGGTCCATATACAGTCCGACCTAAGTTTCGGCCTCTTAGCGGCCCATGCTCTTCATGGTCCAATGCCAGCTCGCTGTCTCTGTCGGCCTACTAAAGGCCCACAATATTATTGGGCCATATATAGCACGACCTTAGTATCGTCCCGTGAAATCGAATGGGCCCACTTATTGCCTGCTTCGATGTCGGCCTGTTAGCGACCCAGGAGGTAACATGGCCAAGCATCAACTGTTTGCCCGTTTTGATTATAGTGGCCCAATAGATCTTTCGGATTGGTTACGGCCCATCAACTTAATGGGCACACTAAAGTTCAAATATGTTTGTAGGCCCAATTAGATAACGTCGATTCCAACCCAACTACAATTGAGCCCATTACGACGAGCAATTATGGACATGACCAAAACCGATCAATCAAAGGCCTATGAGAATTTTGGATCATGTGAGGCCATTAGGGAAGCCCATTAAGGGCAGTGGGCCGCTAATCTTCATATAGGCCCCACGTCTATTCGTGCTAACTAGTAATATCATTGTTTTTTTGGCTTCCTAGCGACCAGTTAGCTGGAATGCGAGGCACGCTAAGCAAACATACGACATACAAGAAAAAACGTAGCGCATCCATCATATATTACAAGAAATTACAACCACTGGGCAATCAAAGATTGATGCCCGTGCAAAAAAAATGAAAAGAACTTAACGATCTAGAGCCTCACAATCTGCAACCTCAGCCCGGATGATGCCCATATGCATGTGAGCAAGTTCTTCCTTCTTTGCTACACTGTCTCTGAAAACATTGATCATTTTTTGTTGCACAAGAATGTGCATATCTGATTCCTCCACGATTTCCATCATTGCTTTAACAGTAATTAGTTCACAAACATACATTTTTTCCGTTGGATTCAGACAGAGGAAACTGAACATATTCAGATGGCGATTTTGGCAGGCTTGTATTATTGATAGTGGAGAGTGTCTCGACCACTGCATCATAACATAAATTAGGAGGGGAACCAAATAGATTAATCAAGAGTTATTGCCATATTACCTGACAAAGATTTATTGGAAAGAAACAATGGGGCTGCCTTGCTGTTTTCAGAGTTTGTCTTCTTATCTTCAGCAGCCTGCACCAAATTAACACACTAGAATTGCTATCATTGGCCAGGTCAGATAATAGGAAAGCAACATTGACATAACAAACATTTGGGCAACCACACCACACCACCCTACACCAAATTAACACAATATGGCACAACTATCATCGACCAGGTAAGGTAATAGGAAAGTAACATTGACACAATGCATGATTGGGCGACCAGAACATCACTACAATTTAGTAATGTGCATGATATGGCATAGTACACTCATGCAACTCAGTACGCAAAACTACCAGGCATTTTCCTTACAAAATCAACATTGTCACCTTTAAGTATACATTTTTCTACAAGTAAATTTAGATCAGATAAAGGTCGGATTCACGTCGATTAACAAAATACATTCTTATGTAAAAATATAGTGATATACAACAGGTACTTACATCACCTTTGGAGCATAGAGAATTCCCGCAAGATACTTTCCTTGGACACGATCCTAGTTTAGAAAGTCTTCTATTCATTAAGCTTATTTTCTAAAAGAGAGATGGGTAAGAAACATGTAGAAAATAGGATCTGAATGCTATAAATTTTCATGATGTGAGGATATGCACACACTTTTTAGAATTGAGTTGACATATTTTGCTGGACTGGAGCGGACTAGTTCTTTGGCCACTTGAATCTGCTTATTATCAGTAGGAGTTGGGCTTCTCTGTGCTAGAGCAGTATCTATGAACACTAGAGTTGGTTTACTATCTCCTAGCGTTTGGATCTTTTGCAAAGACCTTGTTTGTAACCCTTCAGATTCTAACATAGCCGTCTTCCCCTTGCATGCCTTATATAGAAGTGGTGCTTCAGTTATAAAACATGCTACGACAGAGAGATGGAATAGGTACCGAAGAATATAAATCCATGACATATTAACATGTATTACCTCCATCCGGAAATAAATGGGTGTGTCTAGGCATATTTCAGTTCTAGATACATCCATTTTTATCCATTTCTGCGATATGTAATCCGGACAGAGGGAGTATGATGTAAGAGCTAGGGATACAACATGACAACAAAGTAAAAAAACAACACTTGAATGTAAATCTGTATGATAGAGGAATACATACAGAAAAACACTGAGGCAACATATGCGTGTACTATTGGGAAACTAAGATGACATTGCAATAGACCACTAGAACAACACTTCAATGTAAAAAAACATAGTATTGTAGACAGATGGAGTACATACTGATGAATAACAATCCATAAGATATTCAGAAGCATGATGTCCAAATTAAGCAGATGGAATTGTGATAGAGTAGAATGAAAATACTTGAATTTGAAAACATGTTATCATGAATGGAATAAGTACTGAAAAAAGTCATGACATATTTTCATGCATGATCAGCATGCTAAGCACATGTCATTGCAACAGAGTAGATGCACTCCAGGACATTATATGCTTGTTGTACCCATATCACGGGCCAAGTTAGAGCAAGGACGTTGTGGGGTGAACATGATTCATCATCTTTCTGCAAGTCTTTTGAAGAACCGCCTTTACATGTTTCATCATATTGGGTATCATTGACGTCAAGTTTGTTGGCCGTTACATTGCTCCATGAGGTTCTTGTGGATATATTAGTGTGTGCAATTATATCTGACATGCATGGAAGATAACTAGCAGTTAGATTTATGTAATGAGTGCATGTAGGAGACGACATAAATAGTAGGATTGGGCTTAACTAGCAGCAACATGTCTCAAAAACTAATGGGAGAACACAGATGAAAGCTACAAAATATGTATCATTTGTACTCTTGATTAACTAGATGGCAGACAAAGGCATTCAAGAACATAGCTAATACTAGAAGTGGTATATTCACCAGCCCGTGGGATAGCATTGGCTGATGGATGATAACCATAGAACAACGTTACCTAAAGAACAAGTCTCTTATCTGAACTATGGAACACCGTCAACTCCTGAACAAGACTATTAAGAGATTAGCATGAATATACAGTGAAATGTGATAATCTATTTTCCATGCTTAGATGAATAAAGCCATAAATGTTGAACACAAGTAAGTTGAGGGTACAACATAGCGGACCGCCTTCCATAGGAGTGAGCATCATGTGCTGACTTCTCAATGGTCCTGTAGTTATTTTGGTTGTTCGAGTCGGGCACACACATTCGATGCAAGGAACTGCTGAGTGGGGACTGTAGCTCCCTTATGGTGTATGCTTCCCTTGTTGGAGGAGCTGTGGTGACAAGGAAGACGGTGTGGCTGAAGATGCAGAAAACACATAATGTTAAGAACGACACATATCTCTGATATGAAGAAATACCCTAAGAGATCAACAGTAAGGTACGAGATGGTCACACATCTGTTGATTGAAAACTAAATCGGGGTCACACAATTCTATTTTATTTTGGTACTGTCCGATCTGAGCCGGATGGCTTGATGGCCGTCTTGTGCCTCCCGGCTGACAGTGTTCAGAATCTTCCCCGAAGAGCCAGCGTTCACCAGCAGAGCAGCCTGCCTCGGTCGTCCCTGGCCGCGGGAGCTCCGACCAAAACTCCGCTCCCCACCCCACCGCACTGCCGTGGTTGCGCCGCCCCCGACCAATCCACAAAGACTCACCGTCATGGAGATCCGACGGCGGAAGTACCTTCAACCCACACAACTCTAAGATAGCCACCTAAGTGCTGCTTCCGCGGCAAACTTGCGCCCCCACACCCTTACGATAGACACCAGCCAACTGGCAGCCTAGGAGCTCCGCTGCCTAGAGGGGTGCTCCTTTCCATTGGGAATCGACTGGCCCAGAATAAAAATTCAGACGACTAACGCCTAAATAAAATGATTTAAGATGAGTGTACGATCTATCTTGCGGCCCGGTGAAGTAGGTAGCTCCAGCTGTTGATGGTCCCCAAGTGCAGGGAATCATCGTAGCAATTCCCAATGGTGGAAGTGATAAGTATGGAGTGTCGAACCCACAAGGAGCTAAAGGTAAGATCAATATTCTCCCAAGTCCTATCTGCCACTGATACGACTCTACGTACACTGAACGTTTGCTTCCAACTAGAAACGAGAAATAAAACTACGTTATGGGTATGAAGAGGATAACTTTGCATGATATTGGAGAGCTAAAATATAAAAGTAGGTAATGTTATCGTAAAGTTACAATATACTACTAAATATTATAAATAGCGAGTGTGGAATAATGATGGATCGGTGTGCGGAATTGTCCTAGGCAATTGTTAACAAAACCGGTAGACGTCATTGCAATTTCATATGAGGGAGAGGCATAAGCTAACATACTTTCTCTTCTTGGATTATATGCACTTATGATTGGAACTTTAGCAAGCATCCGCAACTACTAAAGATCATTAAGGTAAAACCCAACCATAGCATTAAAGCATCAAGTCCCCATTATCCCATACACAACAATCCCCTTAGTCGGGTTTATGCTTCTGTCACTCAAACAACCCACTATAAGCGAATCATGAACGCATTGCAACACCCTATAGCGGGAATCCCTCACGCTTGCGCGACACGGAGGGCACCATAGGACATCACCAAGATAAAACATACAACTCGTACCAATCTAGATCATCAATCAACCCAAAGACAAAGGATATCTACTCAAAACATTATAGGATGGCAACACATCATTGGATCATAATATGTGGCATAAAGCACCATGTTCAAGTAAGGATTACAGCGAGGCGCGGGAGAGTGGACCGCGTAAAAGAGATGAGGATGGTGATGTTGATGGAGACGATCACCGCGGTGATGATTCCCCTCCCGATGGCATTCCGGCACCACCGGGAGAGAGGAGGAGAGGTTCTCCCCCTTGTGCTTCCTCCTCCATGGCCTCCCCCCTAGATGGGGAGAGGTTCTCCCTCTAGTCCTTGGCCTTCATGGAGATGATGACCCATCCAGGATCCTCCTCCATGGCCTCGGGTGATGATGGCCCCCTCCGGCAGGGTGCCAGAGAGGGCCTAGATTGATTTCTCGTGGTTACAGAGGCTTGCGGCGGTGGAACTTCCGATCTAGGTTATTTTCTGGAGGTTTCTGTATTTATAGGAATTTTTGGCCTAGGTCTCACGTCCAGGGGGTCTCCGAGGCATCCACGAGATAGGGGCCCACGCCTAGGGGGGGGGGGGGGTTGGGCGCGCCCCCCGCCCTCGTGGACAGCCCGAGACTCTTCTGGCCCAACTCTTTTACTCCAGGGGCTTCTTTTGGTCCATAAAAAATCATCAAGAATTGGCACGTCAATTGGACTCCGTTTGGTATTTCTTTTATGTAGAACTCAAAAACAAGGAAAAAACAGAAATTGACATTGGGCTCTAGGTTAATAGGTTAGTCCCAAAAATCATATAAAATAACATATAAATGTATATAAAACATCTAGGATCGATAATATAATAGCATGAATACTTCACAAATTATAGATACGTTCGAGACGTATCAGCATCCCCAAGCTTAATTCATGCTTGTCCTCGAGTAGGTAAATGATAAAATAAATAATTTATGAAGTGTGAACTCTAGCAAGTGCACAAGTTTGATCAATGATAATTTCAATCACCTTTTCTAGCATCATTATGTGTCATAACAGTAGCTCATCTCATAAAACTTTTCATGATCAAGTAACAAGTTGTTCACATGGTAAAGTATAGATCATAAACTTTCTTGAAAACTAACAAACGGTGCTCTTAGTCATCAAACAATTGCAATTCATCTTATTTTCAGGAAGGGTCTATGTAAGAGCTTTGATTCAGCAAACTCCACATACTCAACCATAATTTAATCTTTCAAAATTGCTAACACTCATGCGATATTTATGGGTTCAAAGTTTTAATCAGACACAGAGAAAGATAGGGGCTTATAGTTTTGCCTCCCAACCTTTTACCTCAAGGGTAATGTCAACAATAATAATTTATGAAAACCTACATCCAAGTGGATATATATATCCGGATCGCTCCAACACAAAGTGCTTGCCAAAGGAAAAAGTGTAAAAAGGAAAGGTGATGATCACCATGACTCTTGTATAAGGGTAGAATATAAAAGTAAAAGATAGGCCCTTAGCAGAGGGAAGCAGAGGTTGTCATGCACTTTTATGGTTGGATGCACAAAATCTTAATGCAAAAGAACGTCACTTTATATTGCCGCTTGTGATAAAGACCTTTATTATGCAGTCCGTCGCTTTTATTTCTTCCCTATCACAAGTTCGTATAAAGCTTATTTTCTTTGCACTAATAGATCATACATATTTAGAAAGCAATTTTTATTCCATGCATCGATGACAGCTTACTTGAAGGATCTTACTCAATCCTTAGATAGGTATGATGGACTCTCATGGCAAAACTGGTTTAAGGGATGTTTGGAAGCACAAGTAGTATTTATACTTGGTGCAAAGAATTTGGCTAGCATGAGAGGGAAAGGCAAGCCCAACATGTTGGATGATCCAAGACAATATAACATTTCGGATATAGGAAAACATAACCCATTAAGTTGTCTTCCTTGTCCAACATCAACCTTTTAGCATGTCATATTTTAATGAGTGGTCACAATTACAAAAGATGTCCAAGATAGTATATTTATATGTGAAATCTCTCTTCCTTCAATATTCTTTCATGAATTGTTTAAGTGACCAATTCTGCGTTTGCTAACTTTCAATAAGTTTACAACCTATACTTATTCTGTGTGAAGTCATTACTCCTATAAGCATATGAAACATATATAAATTCAAATTTATGATATTCAATTCATTCAACCATTTACTCATAGGATGTACGTGAAGCACGTGAGTAAATGACAAACTACTCCAAAAGATATAAGTGAAGGACACTGAGTAATCAGATAATTAACTAGCCATGGGAGGATTCTTTTTCATTCAAAATTTCAGATCCAATGATTTTATTCAAACAACAAGTAAAATTGAAAATACGCTCCAAGCAAAACACATATCATGTGATGAATAAAAATATAGCTCTGAGTAAGGTATACCGATAGTTTTGAAGACGAAAGAGGGGATGCCTTCCGGGGCATCCCCAAGCTTAGGCGCTTGAGTATTCCTTGAATATTACCTTGGGGTGCCTTGGGCATCCCCAAGCTTGTGGCAACCCGGCTCAGAGCGACCGGTTTACCCTGCATGGCCAGCCCAGAGACCTTGTCTTCTGGCAACACACAACATCTTGGTACAGAAAACAACCGCTTTATTGATACTAGCGGATCAAAGTTTTACATTACAACTGGTAGCGAGGCCAAGCGGCACACATGGTGCAGCTGAACAATATGTACATTATTTAGTGAACATAAAAGGCCTTGGTCATAACAACTACATGGTAGCGGAACGACTTCGTAGCAGAACTCCATAGCACAAGGACACCGATGTGGACACGATCTAGACTCGGACGGCACTCCTTTCCAGCGAAACTTCCTGAAATCTGGCATGACACGCTAGGTCAGTACATTGAATGTACTTGCAAGCTTACAGCAAACATAATCATAATGACAAACAATATCATGATAATTATTCAAATATTAAAATGCAGCAACATACGTGTGTATGAATATAACCAACATGCTGTGCTCATGCCTTTGTTAAAACAGTCCCCCAGACTGACTTACCAACGGTAATATTTCTTAATACATCAACTTGTCCATCTCAACATATCTCGTGATCTTTCCGGCGATCACAGCCCTGACCATACTTGGTCTCAATCATCTCGGTGGCTCTCCCACCATCTTTAACAGTGCAAAGTTCATAACTTAGTGAGCAAAGTTTTATTAAATGTTGACCCATGGTGTGACCTACTTTCGAGCGTGTCCGTGACCGTGGACTCGGCTATCGATAGATTAATTACACTCTGCAGAGGTAGTGTACTGTACCCACACCACGGAACCCATGGCCTCGCTCTCCCATTCGGGTGGACCAACGGCGTTCCGACAAAACCCGTCCATTGCCATGACACTCTCTCGGCCACTCTGACTCATTTCCCATCGGAATAGTCCTTGGTGGCCCCGTGCCTACCAAAGGCACAACGACCACCGTCGTGGCCAAACATAAACTGTCCCAAACAGGGACTCGATACCATAAACTCAACAACGGGCACACAAGGTTATGTCTGCTTACCGGGCAAGGGTACCGCACACCCATAACCTTCCCTACTTGGAGGTACCGACCATAGGCATGCCAACGGACCGAATAAAGACCTTCCCATAAAGGCAAATGTGGTTACACTGGGAAAAACTCGATTCAGTGGCACCATGACCCGGTCAACAAATTATTCAAGTTGAGTTATTTAGCAGGTTCAACTTAAAAAAATAACCGGTGTCATAAAATGCCATGCAAATGCAACACAACAATATGCATTACCGTAAAGAATTGGATCAGCTCTATCATACGTAAGTGTAAGCATCACAACTTCTAACATTCTTCTGGTTAGGATTTACTTTCAATTTAAAACAGAATATATTCTAGCTAAATTTTACCATAGCTCTTATGCAAGAAAATGACTTCATATACATATTTATATCCCTAACCACATTAGTTCTTCATAACCCAAACTTTCTTCTAGTTATATTAACCACTTAATCAACTTCCAACTTTCTGTAAACTAAATATAACAACTAAATATAGCAACCAACAGAAAACAAATTATAAAAATAATTCATGTGCATGGATTAAATCATTTATTCAACTAGGAAAATCACAAATATTGAAATGGCACCATGAAAATGTTGATGTGGCTTGCCTTAGTGCAAATGAGGTTCACAAGCCCCCTGGTGATCCTCAAGACAAGCTTCACCTTCTGGAAATATTTAAAAGCACAAAAAGAAAATATCAAGAACCATTCAAAAATTCACCAAAAAATCTACACATCACAGAAAAGTCTCATTTTTGGTGTGCTGCAAGATTTCTTTACAAAGAACACAATGCAAAAAGAATCAATTCATTTGGACTTATGGTTAAAAAGTTATTGCAGTTTGAAGTGTTCTAGAATATATATAAATTTGAAATTTAAATAAACAGACTGAGATGGGGTGACATCGAAGGCGTAAAAACCCAGGGCGCCACCACTCGTACCGCTTCGCGCGAGTACAGAGTGGCTGACTAGCGTGCCCCGCTAGTTAGGTGAGGGGAGAGGGAGAGAAGAACAGAGACGGCCGTGGCTTCGCCGGAGCGCACGCCGGCGACGCGAGCTTCTTGGCCAAGATGAGAGGGATAGATCTACAGAGGGGATCGAGGCGCACCTGCCCGTACCCGTAGCGTAGCTAGGGGTGGTCGGACGGCGTCGGAAACGGCCTCGCAAGCGGAGGCAGAATGGGGTGGTCGCCGGAGTTGAGGATGATGACGAGCAACGGCGACTCCAACTCGGTGGAACAGCAACACTAGAGAGTGGCGGAGGCTCTAGAAGATTTGCCCTGGCCTGAGAGGGGCTGGAGCTACTGCGACGACCCGAGGGGATCGCCGGCGAGCTCAAGCTCGGGGACGGCAGCCTGCGGCCTGCCCGGCCGGGCTACGAGTTTCTACGCAATTGCGGGGTGTGTGGGAGTGGAGCGGGATGCTTGAGAAGGCTGGGAGGGGCTCCATTTATAAGCGAGCCGAGAGGGGGGATCGGGGCTCCGCCGGCGACACCTGGACACTGTGCCCGGCGACGAACGGCGTCAGTGAGAGGGGGAGAAGGCGACGTGGTTCACGCGAGGGCTGTGGAAGGACGAAGACGAGCACATGATCACTGGGAATGCGACGAGCAAAGTGCGCACCGCACTGTTGCCTTGGCCGGACCGCGCCTGTGCTCGCTGTGGCAAGCTCTAGCATCGGCGAGTGCCAGGAGGAGCTGTAGAAGTCGAGACGAAGATGGTGGCGCGGTTTGGCAAGCTCCGATAGGCGTGGAAGTGAGCACGCGTGAAACAGAGCGCTCGGCAGCACTAAGAGCGTGTCGACTAGCAGCCTGGCATGGTGCACACGCGTGGTCACCGCGTGAACTCTGCCTACTGGCCGACTTGTGGCCAAAGATCATGTCTGGCCTGTTGTTCATGGTAGATTTGAATGTTACCCTGGTTTAGTTTGGATTCAGGCGCAGTAGGAAGGATTTCACACGGCTGGTAAGTTTCTGGACAATAAGTTTGAGAGCTTACTGAGGTAAAATGGCTGGGAGTTGGAGGCTGTGCTTTGGAGGCTAGCCATAAGTTACTAAGGTAAAGATGCACAAGAAGTTTCAGGTACAATGGAGCAAGTAAAATGGTAGTTGTTGTAGAAACTACCATTTCTGTCCAGAACAGAAAAGAATTTCTGTAGCAAAAATATTCCAAAAAGTGGTGCAATATTTTTGCTCAGGAAGGTGTCCTAGGGTTCAAAGAATATTTGTGAATTTCCTCAGGTTTTTGTGGGCAATAAAAACTGGGGTTGCTTTGGAGCACAATGAGCTTAACTAGGGTTTTGGAGGAAAAATGAATATTTTCAATAAAGAAAAACATTCTAATAATTATTTTAGGGTGAACCAGAGGGGAAAAGATGATTTGAGATGGAGATGAGGCACTTGGGGTGAAAGCCAAGGGTACCCAAGTGTTTAAGTCCATATGAAAAGATTCAAAAAACCCTAGATTCAAATTAAATCCAAATGAAAACCCAAGAAAATAAAATAGGGCAAAAATCAGGCTATCACAAACCTCCCCCACTTAGAATGAATCTCGTCCTCGAGATTCGGTTGCTTGGGAAAACCATTCCGGATAATGTGTCCTTAGGAATTCTTCCCGTTCCCAGGTTGATTCTGACTCGGTGTGATGCTCCCACGGGACTTTATAAAACTTTCTTACTTTACTGCGAGTGACCCTTTCCATCTGATCCACAATTTTGAACAGTCTCTCTTCGTACGTTAAATCCTTTGCCAACTCTATGTCGGTCATGGCAGTCCTTTTCTCAAGCGGCGATATGCACCGCCTCAACTGTGAGACATGAAACACGTTGCGCACATCGGACAATTCCGGGGGTAATTCCAACTGATAAGCAATAGTGCCCACTCCAGAAATAACTGGGAAGGGGCCAATAAATCTTGGCGCCAACTTTCTGCGAGTCTAGAATCTCTCGACTCCTTTCATAGGAGTGACTCGGAGGTATACGTGTTCTCCAGGCTCAAAACTTATCTGTCGGTGTTTTGCATCATAATAACTCTTTTGTCAAGATTTGGCCAATTACAATCTATCTCTGATCTCCTTAACTTGTTTCTCAGCTTCCATCATAAGGTCTGTCCCGAAGATACGGCTATCTCCAGTCTGAGACCAATTTAACGGGGTGCGGCACTTATGGGCATACAAAGCCTCGTACGGTGACATCTTTAGATTGGTTTGGAAGCTATTGTTGTAAGAGAACTCGGCGTAAGGCAGACAATCTTCCCATTTAGATCCTTGGGCCAAGACGCAAGCTTGCAACATATCTTCAAGTATTTGGTTTACCCGCTGTGTCTGTCCATCAGTCTGAGGATGATAAGCGGTACTGTATTTCCGCGCTGTCCCCAGGGCTTGATGGAGACGTGACCAGAAAGCGGAGGTAAAAAGTGAACCTCGGTCGGAAGTGATGGTTCGAGGTACTCCATGCAAACTGACTATTCTGGACACATACAGTTGTGCAAGTTGATCTGCTCGATAGGTGGTCTTGACCGGGATAAAGTGAGCTACCTTGGTTAGAGTGTCCACTATTACCCATATTGCATCATTGCCTCGCTGAGTCTTGGGTAGTCCAGTGATGAAATCCATACAGACGTCATCCCATTTCCATCGTGAAACTGGCAGCGGTTGAAGAAGTTCGGCTGGATTCTGATGTTCTGCCTTTACCTTGTTGCATATGTCGCAACAAGCCACAAAATAGGCAATGTCTTTCTTCATTCCATCCCACCAGAATATTTGATGAAGGTCTTCATACATTTTTGTACCTCCAGGGTGAATAGTGTATGATGATTCATGTGCTTCTGACAATATTTTCTGTTTCAAGTCCGACTGATTGGGTACAAAAATCCTTCCACAGAATCGGAGAGTCCCTAAGTGATCCTTTGAGAAATCAGAGGTACGTCCTGCCACCATATTCTTGGTATGCCTTTGCAGGACAGGGTCGTCTGGCTAGGCCTTGCGGATTTCTTCCTCAAGTGTGGGGGTAACTTCCAAAATATTAGTGAGACCAGCATCAACTATGTCCATATTGAGTTGGGAAATCTCCTCTTGAAGTTTAGGGGGCAAGGATTTTAATATGACATTTTGGCTGACCGGCTTTCGACTGAGTGCGTCAGCCACCACGTTGGCCTTATCCGGGTGGTACTTTATTCCAAGAGCATAATCCTTAACCAGCTCAAGCCATCTTCGCAGGCGGAGATTTAAATCTGGCTGAGTAAATATATACTTGAGACTTTTGTGATAAGTAAAAATTTGGCACCTCTTCCCGATGAGGTAATGCCTCCATATTTTGAGAGCATGAACCACCACGGCCAATTCCAGATCATGCGTAGGGTAATTTCCCTCGTGCGGTCGCAGCTGTCGTGATGCATATGCTACTACCTCGCCATCTTGCATAAGTACACAACCAAGAACTTGTCTGGATGCGTCACAGTATACATCAAAACTGCGGTAGATGTCTGGAAGAGTTAATACGGGTGCGGTCGTCAGCCATATTTTTAGCTCACTGAAACTTTTCTCACAGTCTTTAGTCCATTCAAACTTCTTGTCCTTTTTGAGAAGCTCTGTCATGGGTTTAGCAATCTTGGAGAATCCTTCAATGAAACGACGGTAATATCCGGCCAGTCCAAGGAAACTCCGGATCTGTGATACCGTTGTTGGTGGCAACCAATTGAGCACATCTTTTACCTTGCTTGGGTCTACGACTATACCCTCGGTGGATAGCACATGTCCAAGAAATCCAACTTGTTTGAGCCAAAACTCACACTTACTGAATTTGGCATAAAACTGATGGTCGCGGAGTCGTTGCAACACTGCTCGGAGGTGTTCTTTGTGACCCCCTTCACTTTTTGAGTATATAAGTATGTCATCGATAAAGACTACCATGAACTTATCGAGGAAGTCCATGAATACTTTGTTCATCATGTGCATGAAGAATGCAGGGGCATTGGTGAGACCAAAGGACATAACTGTATATTCATAAAGACCGTATCGAGTGGTGAATGCAGTCTTAGGAATATCTTCCTTTTTAATCTTGAGCTGATGGTATCCTGTCCGTAAGTCAATCTTGGAGAATACCTTGGCCCCACTGAGCTGATCAAACAAGTCATCAATTCTTGGCAGCGGATATTTATTTTTGATGGTGACATCATTCAGCTGACGGTAATCCACACACATGCGGAGGCTACCATCCTTCTTGCTTATGAAGAGAGCAGGTGATCCCCATGGCGAGGAGCTGGGATGGATATATACTTTCTGAAGCATTTCATCGAGCTATTTCTTTAGTTCCACTAATTCTGATGAGGGCATCCGGTAATACTTCTTGTATAACGGTGCGGTTCCGGGTACAAGATCTATTGCAAACTCAAGCTCTCGATCTGGCGGCATGCCTGGCAGTTCTTTTGGAAATACATCAGGAAATTCTCTGACCACGGGAATTAATTCCAATTCAGCCACAACGGTGAATATCATTCCCTTCCTGGGTATGCTTCTGCGAGAGTAGAATTTTGTAGCCTGCCCCTTCTCACTGGTCAGAATGACTTCTCAGGTTGCACAATTTATGCATACTTGATATTGGGTCAACCAATTCATGCCCAAAATAACATCCAGCTATACTGACTCGATGAGTATCAAGGAAGTTGGAAAGCTTATTCCGTTGATATCGATTTCCAAATCTCGGCAGACCAGATTACTTTTGATTAAAGATCCCGGGGTTTGTACCAGCATATTTTTGCCCAAAAGTGAACAAGAAAATTTGTTTTGGGCAACAAAACTCCGAGAAATAAAAGAGTGGGAAGCCCCCGAGTCAAATAAAATTATTACAGGTATGCTATTAACAGAAAACATACCAATGACTACTTCGGGGTTTTCTTGTCATCCGCGGAGAGGTGATGGACGTGCCCGGCGATGTTTTCCTGGTTTGGGTATGACCCCATAAAGTTGACTTGTGGCCTGAATAAGGCGTTTGCCTTGCTATTCTTGGGGCATTGTCTGGCATAGTGTCTATTTTGCCCACAACTGAAACAAGAATTGTTCCGCTGACGCTCCTCGTGTATTGGGTTGGTCACGACAATCTTGACTTGAGTAGTGGTCTTGTTAACATTCTGTTGCCAATTGGGCTTGTATTCTACCTGAGTCTATTGCCAGGTTCGAGCCTTCTGCACTGGTTGCCCTTCTTTCCTTGGTTCAAACTTGCGCTTGTGCTCGTTATTAGCAGGCATGTTGTCCAGCACGAGCTTGTGTTCTCTTTCCGCAATGAAAGCTTTGTTCACCAAGGTTTGGAAGTTTGGAAAATCGAGCATGCTGAGGGTGCACCGGAGTTGTGAGTTTAATCCTCCAAGAAATCTATCAATCTTTCTTTCTTCAGTGGCCACGTCATAAAGGGAATAATGGGCCAGATGATTGATTTTTTGCAAATATTCACCCACGGACATATTTCCTTGGGTGAGTGCAAGAAATTCACGCTGCTTGGTCTTCATACTTCCAGTAGGGATATGATATTTTCGGAACTGATCCTTGAATGTTGACCAGGTGAGTTCTTCACTAGCAGGCCACATGGCTTTTGCATTTTCCCACCATATGGCAGCAGCGCCTTCAAGATAGTGAGTTGCATATGGAACTTTGTCCTCTTTTGCAGTACAAACAATATCAAGCTTCCTTTTCAATGGTCCGCAACCAATCGTCGGCATCCAAAGGGTCAACAACCTAACTGAAACTGGGAGGCTGAGTTCTCTGAAAATTTGATAGCTTGGAGTGATGACCGCTCTGATTTCCATTCTGACCCACCATAGCTTGATCAGTTTTCAATATCTCAAGCAGATCGTTACTTCTCCTTTCCTCAAACATACGCAGAATTTGCTCGGTGGTAGGCGAATTTGGCGGTGGAGGCGGTGGTATGTACGGCTCGGAAGAGTGTCCTGCCTGTCGGACGAAGCGACGAACAGGAACATCCTCGTGAGCGCTGCTACTGTTGCCTCCCCGCGTCATCCTATTATGGATTTTTTCCAAGACAACACAACCGAGATGAGAAACATTCAAAAGAAATATTGGGGGAAAAGCCAGCAACAAATCCCGAGAGAAAACAAAATCGCAAAGAAAAGACAGCGAATAGAAGAAATACAGTTCTAGCATAATTATACATGGACTCATACATGAAAAGTAATTAACATGCCTAGTTCCACCACACTCATACATGATAAGAAAATCATGACTCGTATAACTACATCCATGCATCATTCTGACAACTGCTGATACTCTGGAGCTCTACTGCTCTACGGGTGCTGCGGGGTCCTCTCCTGAAGCGGACTCGGATCCTGAACTGACGAGGTTAACTGAAACCTCTGGGTTAAAGGTAACACGGCAACGCTGCCTCGGAGGCTCTCCTTCCATGGCAGGAGTAGGGTGAATCATAGGAGCTACATGAGTAGTGAGAAGCGAAACCCACTCAGTAGGAGCACTGAGAGGATTTATGGTAGAGGCGCCCGAGCTACTCGTAGGAGTAATCGGTGAAATAGGGGAACCAGAACTGGCGGGGACGTAAGGGGTAAATCCCATGGATGCGTGAATAGTGACAGACCTAGTAGTGGCTAAAGCAATACAAGTGTTAGTCAACTCGCAAGCCAGCTCGTGGATCAGGAGATAGCTAGCAGTAATATAACGGGAAAGGTGGCTAGCAACATGTAATGCCCAGAATGAGATTATACCTCCTACGTGTCGAGGCACGACTTAAAGATATAAGCTCATACTATAATGATCTCAAGTATGGTATCTTTGCACGACTCATGTAAAAGAGGGATGAAATTGCAAAAGAGTAGTTGGCTTACACTCGCCACGTCACACAATACATTACATCAGCAATCATCATCCAAATAACATCACAGTCCGACTACGGATGAAGATCCAAATGAAAGATACCATAAATAAAGCCACAAGGTCCGAATCGCCCCTAGTAGAAGCCACTACTGATCCTCGGGATAAGACACGTAGTATCGCCCATGTTCTTCATCGAACTCCCAGTACAACTCTGTGACATCGCCTGTGTAGTTCACCATGGTACCTGCATTTGGTGTTGTGTAGAATCTGTGAGCCACGGAGGACTCAGCAATCCCGTTCCCGGGTAGCAAAACTATCTAAGCCTTGGGTGTGGAACAAGGCTGAAGAAGAAGGTTGCAGCTGCACTAGCACTAGCTTACGTGTTTAGAGCGAGAAGAGAAGTGCCACGAGCGTCAAAGTGATCACGAAGTGATCCTATCTAAGCACGTCATTCATAACCCCACCGTGTTCACTTCCCGAACCCCTTTCGGAAAATGACCGTCACGGTTACTCACCCTGGTAGTGTATTATGAACATGGTGTCAAGTTTTCTACAACCGGATATTAACAAATTCCCATCTGCCACATAACCGCGGGCACGGCTTTCGAAAGATCAAACCCTTCAGGGGTGTCCCAACTTAGCCCATCACAAGCTCACGATTTGCGGAGTCGCAACTCCAAGGTGGGAAGACCCGAGTATTCTCAGAATCCCGTGCTCAAGATATTCCGACTAAGGTAAAACTAATCCAGCAAGACCTCCCGGCGTGCCGACACCCTGACAGTAGCCGCGCGTATCTAGTCTCAGGCCACGACCGGATGAGCACTACATACAGATACCGAAGATCCCAACAAGCTGGGTGGCACCGCAAGTGGCTCTAGTTTGGACCAACACTCATGTGGAGCACTGGCCCGGGGGTTGTTAATTAAGTCCACGGGATAGCTAGTCCCTATGCAAGTTTTTAGTTATTAGGCAAATGTAAAACCAATGTCGGGCCTTGCTGGAAAAGCTTTAGCGCTAAGCGGGTTATCGATGGGGGCCCATAAACCCCAACCGTGTTAGGGACGCAAAATCAAGGAACATAACACCGATTTAAACGGTTCCTAGGGTGGCATGAGTGGAACAAAACACCAAGCAACAGGCTTAGCCTTCCACCCATTGCCAATATATAGATGATTTAGTTTAACAAATTATATAGTGTGATATCCCAACAATAACTTCATCATGAAGCAAGAATCTTCAAATCCTCTCCTGCAACTAACAATGTTATAAGACGGGCTGAGCAAAGCTTACGTAGCCAATCAAAGGTTTGCTAGGTTGGGTGGTTAGAGAGATTCATGGCTACAATAGGAGGCTGACAAACAAACATGGGCATCGAGGCAATAAGCTAAAGAGGGAGACATCTAGCTATAGGCAAAGATAGTCATGATATCTGGGTCAGGTCATCTTGCCTGTTGAGTCGTCGATGGGATCGTAACCTTGCTCCTCACACTCAACCTCTGTAGGACCCTCGTTCTCGGTCTCGGCTCCCGGCTCTACTTAACACAAGAACACAACATGGCACAATATCAAACACGGTGCAATGCACAATCAATATGATGCAAGTATGATGTGCGTATGCATGTGGAAGCACTTGAGCCTAATGAGAAGATGATGAAGAAGGCCTCATCTTGGAAAACCAAGCGTGACATTGGATAGAGGGGAATATTTCGGTTGAAATCGATATAAAGATCGCCGGAAACGGACACACGGTTTGCAAAAGGCAAGCAGAACAATATTCACACAAAGCTGCAGTTAACAGCCACATGTCATCTTTGGAGCAAGAAATAATTATGCTACAACACTCAAACATGGAGACAAAGGGCATGTATGTGAAGTAGACATGTTACTTAACAAGCATGAACTTAGAACACACCCAAAAACCTACTGGAACACAATTAACCAAGCATGGCAAGTTGCAATAAATTTATCCAGACTTAGTCAAAATATGGGAAGGCAAAAACATCATCACGATGCTGCCTTCGGAGGCACAAAACAACATGCATATCAACTCCACTAAGCATATAAAGATCATGGACATATATTAGACATAGCATACTTCAAACAACTCCATTGGAGCAACTCCATAGGAGGCATGGATCAATAACAACAAGCTTCACCAACTTGATCATGGTGATAAAAACCTGACAGGTATAATTTGTAGCAACTTGAGAGCAAGAAATAAATAAGCTACAGCAGGCCATATGTGCAAGTAAGGGCATGGATGGATAGAGCATAACTTGGACAACAAGATATGACCATTGGCCACTCCAAAACAAGCATGGAATTGAGTGGGGCATCAAGCAAACATAGCATCAGGTTAAACAGATTCCAGACTTAGCAGTTTTTTCACTAAGTATAAAACAGCAACATTGGCATGGCATGTTTACAAGCTTGTTTAAGTCACCTCAAGGCATATCATGGAAAGTGGTTTGCACCACAGCAAAGACCATATGATGGTGCTTCTAAAACATATTGGCATGTGACATTAGGACAAACACATCAATAGCAATGGGCAAGTCAAAACAGCATCACACAACAAGTTTTGGCACTTAACAGCCACATGCACTTTTGCAACAGAGATTAACATGGCAATATGACACCTAACATGAATGCTACAGCAACCATCATGTAGAGCACTTCACAATGAACATTTTGACATATCATAAGCTCCATTTGGACCAACATGCACAAAGTTATCATATCTCAAACATGGCTACAAATCTACTAGTAACATTAGTTTTTAAACATATAGCACTCTTGCCACGATGATTAGGTCATCAACATGAACTCAAACAAGCATGCCAAAGTGGAACAAAATGAAGAGCACATCACCACGATCATTTCGATATATTACACGCCCAAAACGAATCTACGAACACGAAGTTACAACCATGCAAAGGAGGCAATAAAATATAGCAGATCTGGGGACTTAGTGAAATTTATACCTCCCGAAAGTAAACGGGACGGTGGGATCCCGGGACGGAGGGGTGCAGATCGGCGGAGGCGTTTGGTTGGGCGCGTGGGTGGATCTGATCCACCCACGGGATCCAGATCTGGACAGAGCTCCGGCTCGCCGGCGTTGAAGGGGGTGGCGGCGGCGGCTCGCCGGAGTGCGGCGACGGCCGGCGGGACGCGCGGGGAAGCGCCGGCGGGATGGGGCTGCACCTGAGGGACGGGTCGGCAAGGCCGAGCGGTGGCGGGGCCGAGGCGCCGGTGGCGGGGCACGGCAGCTCGCCGGCCGGGGCGGCGGCAGAGGCGCGCGGCCGGCGGCGACGGAGGGCGAAGACGGCGGTGGCGGAGGGCGAAGCCGGCTGCGGAGGAGAGCGACGGGCGCGGGATGCGGGGCGGCGGAGGCGCGCGGGCTGGGCGGGCCGGCCTCGGGCTCGCGGGCCCGCGGCGGCGCTGGTGGGAGGCGGCGGCGAAGGGACATGTGGCAGATCCGGACTGGCTCGGGGCGCGGCGGACGTGTCCGGCGCCGGGCGAACATGTCCGGCGCGGCGTGGAGGAGGAGTCTGGCTAGGGTTTGCCCGAAAATTTCGGGGGAGATGGTTATTTATAGATTATGGGAGCTAGGAAGGTCCAAATGGGGAGCGGTTTTCGCCCGCACGTTCGTGATCCGACGACCGAGAGGATGGGAGTGGTTGTGCTGGGTTAGTGGGCTGTTGTGGCGGGGGTCTTGGGCCAAAAGGAAGAGGTGCTTTTAGCCCACTAGGTTAACCGTTGGAGTACCAAACGAACTCCAAACGCGATGAAACTTGACAGGCGGCCTACACGTACCAAAACAAGAACGCACGACAAGTCTCACCTCATTCCGGAAACGTTACACGGCCACACACTAAAGAAGGACTCGGGGGTGCCACGGGCACGTGTGTGAGTGTCGGAACTCGAAACGGACAACGGGAAGAGACGAGTGGGACCGGGTGCAAGTGACAACACGAATGCAATGCAATGCACATGACATGGATGAAATGCACACACGCACACGACAACACGAAGAAACCCGAAATGAAAGAAGAGCCCAGAATGGAATTGATGAAGTCAACGTTTCATATATTGCCATAAATGGAAGGTGTTACATATGGGGTGTTACAAACTCTCCTCTACTACAAAAAGATCTCGTCCCGATATCTAGGACTGGAAGAAGGAAGGGTACTCGGAACGAAGGTGATCTTCTCGTTCCCACGTAGCTTCTCGGTCGGTATGGTGTGACCACCTAACTTTCAAGAACTTTATTGACTTGTTGTGGGTTTTGCGCTCAGTTTCTTCAAGAATAGCAACAGGGTGCTCACGATAAGACAAGTCTTGTTGAAGATCAATCTCCTCGAACGGAATGGTGTGTTCAGGTGTCTTGAAGCACTTGCGGAGTTGAGACATGTGAAACACATCATGAACATTTGCAAAGTTGGAGGGAAGCTCGAGTTGATAGGCTAGATCGCCTCTTTTTCCAAGAATCTTGAAAGGGCCCACATATCTAGGAGCAAGCTTTCCTTTGATACCGAATCTTTGGGTTCCTTCCATAGGAGAAACACAGAGATAGACATGATCCCCAATGTCGAAGGCCAAATCACGATGCTTGCCATCATAGTAACTCTTTTGACGCGATTGCGTGACTTTGAGATTCTCACGTATGACTTTGCACATTTCTTCGGCTTCTGAGATAAAATCATTGCCAGGAAGTTGACGTTCACTAGTCTCGGACCAGTTGAGAGGGGTACGTCACTTTCTGCCATAGAGGATTTCAAAAGGAGCTTTGCCGGCACTTGCTTGGAAACTGTTGTTGTAAGAGAACTCGGCAAATGGAAGACAATCTTCCCACTTCTTGCCAAAAGAGATGACACAAGCTCTCAGCATGTCTTCGAGGATCTGGTTCACTCTTTCGACTTGACCACTAGTCTGAGGGTGAAACGCAGTGCTGAAACGAATCTTAGTGCCCATGGCTGACTGAAAGGAGTCCCAGAACTTGGATGTGAACAAACTTCCACGATCTGAGGAGATGACTTGAGGAATGCCATGTAACGACACAATTCTGTAAGTGTACAACTCCGCCAACTGAGCTGCATTGATGGATTCTTTGACGGGAAGGAAGTGAGCTACTTTGGTTAGCTTGTCAATCACAACAAAGATAGCATCATTCCCCTTCTTGGACTTAGGAAACCCAGTGATGAAATCCATTTCAATGTGGTCGAATTTCCACTCGGGAATAGTTAGAGGTTGGAGGAGACCGGCTGGACGTTGATGCTCAGCCTTCACTCTTCTGCAGACATCACATTCATTCACGAATTGGGCAATCTCCCTTTTCATGCGAGTCCACCAGTAAGATTGCTTGAGGTCTTGGTACATCTTAGAACTTTCAGGATGAATCGAGAGGAGTGAGTCATGTGCTTCGTTCATTATGAGCTTCCTGAGATCACCCTTGGGAACCACAATTATGTCCTCAAAGAACAAGGTGTCTTTCTCATCAACACGATAGCACTTGTATTTGGGAGTACCCTTAGCAATACCATGTTTCACTTTCTGCACCATAGCATCACTTAGTTGGGCCTCACGGATCTGATCTTCCAAGGTAGGAGCAACTTGAAGGTTTGCAAGAAAGCCTTGCGGAACAACTTGGAGGTTGAGCTTCCTGAATGATTCACAAAGTTCAGGCTGGAACGGTTTGACAAGGAGACTGTTGCAATATGCCTTTCTGCTCAAGGCATCTGCAATGACATTGGCCTTGCCAGGTATGTACTCATTGCTTGGATCCTACTCTTGGATCATCTCAACCCAACGAGTCTAGCGAAGGTTTAGGTTTGGCTGTGTGAAGATGTACTTCAAGCTCTTGTGATCGGTGAAGATGTCCACTTCTCTGCCCAACAGAAGGTGTCTCCACGTGATCAAGGCATGTACCACTGCTGCTAGCTCGAGATCATGTGTGGGGTAGTTCTTCTCATTTGACTTCAATTGACGCGAAGTGTATGCCACAATCTTCTTGTCTTGCATGAGAACACCACCAAGTCCTTGTAAAGAAGCATCACAGAATACTTCATAGGGCTTGGACTCATAAGAGGAGTAAGAATCGGAGCAGAAATGAGCTTCTCTTTGAGTGTTTTGAATGCCACATCACAATCAGGAGTCCAGTTGTACTTGACATTCTTCTGCAGCAAGTTTGAGAGAGGCTTGGCAATCTTGGAGAAGTTCTCAACGAACCTTCTGCAATAGCTAGCGAGACCAAGGAAGCTTCGGAGTTGCTTGACGTTCTGCGGGGGTTCCCAGTTGACAATAGCTTCAACTTTCTCGGGGTTGACAGAAATACCCTCAGCAGAGATGATATGGCCAAGATATAAGACTTTATCCAGCCAAAATTCACACTTGGAGAACTTCGCATAGAACTTGTGTTCACGGAGCCTGTCCAGGACCAAACGGAGGTGTTTGGCATGGTCTTCTTCATTCTTGGAGAATACCAATATGTCATCCAAATAGAGAAAAACAAATTCTTTGGTGTAGGGGTTGAATATGAAGTGCATCATCTTTGAGAAGGTGGACGGAGCATTTGCGAGGCCAAAAGACATGACCGTGTATTCATAGGATCCGTAGCTTGTTCTGAATGCGGTCTTGTGAATATCCTCTTCATGGATACGAATCTGATGGTAACCCATCCGGAGATCGAGCTTTGAGAACACCTTTGCTCCTTTGAGCTGCTTGAACAATTCATTCATATTGGGGAGCGGATACTTGTTCTTTATTGTCTTCTTGTTCAATGGCCGGTAATCAACACAAAGGCGTTCCGTGCCATCCTTATTCTTGACAAATAGAACACCACAACCCCAAGGAGAAGTACTAGGCCTGATTAGACCCATACGCTCTTGCTCATTGAGTTGTTTCTTCAGCTCCTTCAACTCATCAGGGGAAAGCTTGTACGGACGCCGACATGCTGGCTCGGTACCGGGCTCGAGTTCAATGACGAATTCAACTTGACGATGTGGAGGCATGCCTGGAAGCTCTTCAGGGAAAACATCTTCATATTCATTGACCACCGGAATCTGAGAAATGGCATTAATCTCGCCCTTGTCATTGAGAGAGAATAGCCTGATTGTGTTATCTCGAGAGGCGAAGATAATCACGTCTTCACCAGGATGAGTAAGCTTGACCTCCTTATTTGCGCAACCAATATTTGCATCATGCTTGGAGAGCCAATCCATCCCAAGAATAAGATCAATGTCGGAGTTACTGAGAATAACCGGAGAAACCAGAAAACAGTAATCACCCATATGAATAGATACATCCGGAACAACTGAGTTGGAAGTCATTTGCAATCCCGGAGAAATAATCTTTAAAGGTCTAGGGATGCTCTCCGAAACCAAGTCATGCTTAGCAAGAAATGGTCTTGAAATGAAAGAAAGCGATGCACCCGAATCAAACAATACTTTTACAGGAATTGAGTTAACTAAGAGGTTACCAAGTATCATATGTGAAGAATTCTCTGCTTGAGCTGCATTCATCAGATTCACTCTTGCTGCCTTCAGATTGTGCTTGACAATAGCAGTGCTGACAGGTGGAGGAGGCGGAAGGCGCCGTTGAGTACACTTGTTAGCATAGTGACCCTTCTGGCCACACTTGTTGCAAGTCACTTCTGAGAGAGGCCGGTGATAAGGACCACTTGACTTCGAAGCTTTAAACAGATTCTTGGACTGATTGCTTGGGTTGGGTGGGTGGGAGAAACCACGGCCACCTGAGTGCTTGTTGTTGTTGTTGTTGTTGTTGTTGTTGGGAGGGCGGAGCACTGGAGGAGGTGGAGGCCAAAACTTCTGCTGCTTAGCGACCACTTGGGAAGAAGAGGAGGAGTTAACAACATCTCTGATCCTCTTTTTGGAAGCTTCAACCTTGAGCTGGGCTGCCTCTTGCTTAAGGGCCATGTTATAGAATTGATCAAATTCATCCGGCTCGAACAAGGTGAGAGCTAGTTGGAGTTCATCCTTCAGACCACCACAGAACTGATAAATCTTGCTCTTGGAATCTGGGATGTCTTGCTTGGCATAGCGGGCAAGGTTCTGGAACTTGACATTGTATTGATAAACGGACATGGTGCCTTGCTTTAGGTTGCGGAATTGCTCACGCATGCCTTCGATGACACTAGTTGGAATGTGGTGCGAGCAAAAATCCTTGCAGAAGTCAGTCCACGAGATTTCACGTCCTTCTCTGGAATCTTTATACTGTTGTCACCAATCAGCGGCTTGGTCCTTGAGTTGGAAGGCTTCAAGCTTGACATAATCCTCAGGTCTCACGTTACTGCACTCGAAATGCTTTTTGATGTCTGTTATCCAGTCTTCAGCATTTAGCGAATCCACACAGTAACTGAATGCCTTCGGTTGGTTTGCCAAGAATTGGTTGAGAGTAGCAAAGTGAGGTTGGTTGAACAAATTGCCTTGGCCTTTGTTCCCATGACCACCTTGATTTGCTTGATTTGCTTGAATGTTCTGCATCATTTGCATAAGCATCTGGGTGTTCTGGTTTGTCGCTTGCATAATTGCTCTCCAGGCCTCAGACGGAGGAGGAGGGGAAGGAGGACGATCAGGAACTTCTTCACCCTCTGGGTTAGCATTGGGAACCCTTTTAGGAGCCATCCTGAATGAGATGACAACTATTAGCCATAGATTGAAAATATATAAGCTGAATCAATGGCTAGAAATTGCAACATAAGTCTTCACAAGAACATTTGAACAAAATGAACGAATGTAATCCACAGTTTAATGGTACAACAATCTTCACGAGAAGCCACTTGGGAGAACAAAAGGTAAATAAAAAACAACAAAGAGCAGATAGAACAAATACAAGATAGAAGCTTCGTTCGACATATTCGTGCTGAAGCTTATGGAACGTGTTACAAAAGGGTTTTGCAATCCCCGGATCAGCATAGCCAAGGACCCTTTAAGATGCAACTCCCGATTGGAACAGCGCCCATAAAACTACTTCACTCAATGTAGAACCCCGAACTCCATATCATGCATTCGTTGGAAGAATGCCTACGAGCTACTAGATGAACCCACCTATTAATTTCCGATAGTTTCCAGTTATGCAATCAGGTGTTGGGGATACAGGGGAAGCACCGCGCACTCAACTCTAATCCTACATCCAGCTGTATCCATTCTTCAACACATAACCCGTTATTTCCGGAAACCGTTTACCTCGGACCTTCGAAACACATCTGCTATACAAGCTATGGCAATACTCCCGAACTACCTCCCCAGTACTAGGTGATGTCGGGGTTATCTTGCCACTAACCGCATAGAAGAGTTTTCAATGTCGGCCGTCTTAAGTATTCCAGAACTGCTGCGATAGATTTGTGACGACAACACCTTGGAACTCAACTCCCCGGGACACTGCCACAACCCCTAAATGACAGGAGGCATCGAGAACAATGTTCTCGTCACAAAGACATCGGAACAATCCAAACAATACTCGCGTGATCCTAAATTTTTTTTAGTGAATTTTGAGAGTAGAAGAGATAAGTAACCGTCAGGAGTCCTCACCAGAGTGAAAAGGGATGAGGAGTAAAAAGAAATCCTACTCTCTGATATATGCTACGAACGAGGCGCAACTTTCATATGTTGAAATGTTTTTGAGATTCGTTATGGTTTTTAGTTAAATTTGAAAATCGTGCGGCTGACTATGAACTGCGGCGCGTTGAGAAGTGTTTGAGAAGTGAGCTGCTTTCCGATGTGTGTTTTGTTTTTTGATCACGAAGTGAACCGCATTACTCTTTTTGTGTTGTTTTTTGCGCGCGTTGAGAAGTGTTTTGAGAAGTGAGCTGCTTTCCGATGTGTGTTTTGTTTTTTGATCACGAAGTGAACCGCATTACTCTTTTGTGCTGTTTTGGTAACAATTTTTTTTTGAGATTCCGCTATTTTTTTTTTTGCATTTTCATGTTTGAGAAGTGAGCTGCTTTTCCGATGTGTTTTTATTTTTTGATCACCAAGTGAACCGCATTACTTTTTTGTGTTGTTTTTGGTAACCGATGAATTCGGTTACAATTTCTCGTCTCTGGAAAATTAGCAAATAACAAGAATAGACATTCTGCAATGCATTGCACAGGGAACTGCAACAAAACGCAAGAAGAAAATACACCGACATCTCACGAACACCGTAGCGCGGGGGACTACATGTCGGGCATGGCCATTTGGGGCACGTGCCTCAGATCTTGTTTATTTTCTGGATTCACGAAGTGGGCCGCTGGATCTAACACCGATAGGTCGATGGCAGCGGTTTCGGCATGTAGCTCCTCTGTGATGTGTGGCGGAGCGAACTGCATGTAGTCAACGAATTCCCTCCGTGAGTCCTCTTTTGGACTGCACAGGGGAGTCGGCATGCGCAATCGCGAACGTGCAGGCTGCACGGCAGCACCGGACATGGCAGCCCTCCGGCGAACTACGTCCTCGAGACGGCGAGGCATGCACTGTGTCGACCAACAGGGCACCGGCGACGATGACCCTCGCCGGATCCTGGGGAGGTGAGGCAGGGGCCAGAATCGGAGGAGAGGCCCCCGGGGCCCGCGCATCTCGATCCCGTACTAAACAGCACTGCATACGCGAAATCTGAAGACAAATTAAACGGCAGCCGTACTAAACCGAGCAGTGAACCACACTGCATACGCGAAACTAGAATCACCGAACTGCAGCAATCCAAATTCAGAAACGCACAAAAGAAATTTCTAAACTGCACACCGCGGCATCAACCAACTTTTTTTCCCGAGCCTCCGGCGAGCTTCCCTGAGGGCGTCGTCCTCCCAAGGCCCTTCCAACGCCCTCTACAACCGAGGAGGATGGGAGGAGCGAGCAGAGGTTGGGGTCACCACCCACGTCGCTCACGGGAGATCCTGCAGCCATGGGTCCGCGCGGCCTTTGCAGGCCAGAGCTCGCAGCAGCAGCACCGTCGGCCTTCTCGCCGAGGTAGAAGAAGCTGCGGGAGAGGCGAGTCACCTAGCTCGCGAGCACAGGATAAGGTAGTTTCTCCTCGCGCGCGTCCGATCCGATGGCGAGGGAGCCGAGGTGGGAGGATCCGGCGAGGAAGAAAGTAGTAGAGGGGAGGCTGCCGTAGGATGGGTGTGGCGGCGTGGGGTGGGGGCACCGCCGAGAGGTGGGAGGTGGTCGGGCAACGCCGTGGGGTG
>LR738711.1:680723467-680822285 GCA_902687465.1 Secale cereale
CGAGATGTTAGATTGATGGTGGCTGGACGAACAATTCCCCCATAGCGACAAACAAACATAAGATAGTTCGGTACAAATTGGCCAAGACGAGCACCATTGGGGAGGCTAGGTGGTTGCCGGGATCCTCAGAGCTCGTCCTTCCTAGTTAGGAGGAAGGGTAACACGAAGGGGAGAAGGAGGAGGATCTGGCAGAGGAGGAGAAGGGACTCACGGGCCTTATCTCGACGGCCCATTGATGGGGCTGGGGGAGGATTTAGAGGTGTGTAGAGCGGGTTGAGGCTCACCGGAGGAACTTGCCATGTTCGGTGGTTTGGGACGGCTGACTCTGTAGCCGGACCTCTGTCGAACTGCAGAGAGGGGTCGTGGGGAGGTGAGATCGACGATGCGTGAAGCTTCGAGCTCCTTGAATCCTAGCATAGATGGACCGCCAAGCTAGAGCCGCGTAGAGGAGTACCTCCGCCTCTGGTCGTCGACGAAAGTGGAGGGGAGGTGCATCTCCCGCGACGGTAGCCTCCATGGATGTGGAGGAGGCGGGATGGGGGAGCTGGTCCGGCCACGGCCCCGCGCGGGGTGACCGCGTTGGAGGCGGATCCCACCGGATCCGGCACCAGGAGAGGTCGCAGTAGTGTCCACAGCTCCAGTTGGAACGGTGGTCGGGGGGCGGCCACGGTGACGCCGGAGCTAGAGCTGGATCCGACGGATCCCGGGATGGCTGGATCGGGGGAGGTGGGAAAGGTGGTGCTCGGGGCAGGGCAGCGCTCGGGTAGGGGGTTCCGGCAGGTTACGGGCGCGGTTGCCGGCGGAGGTGTTGCTTCGGCGCGCGGTAGAAGGTGGTTGCAGGGGCGGCGCGCAGTTGGTTGGGTGGGTGGGTGGTCGTGGGGAGGGAGAAGGTTTGACGTGGGTGGGTGGAAGTGCTTCTTTTTTTTGCCTGCGTTGCGGCTTAGTTGACTCGATCGAGGTGTTAGCAGAATAAGGTTTTTGTTAGCAGAATAAGACTCTAGAGGGTGTTATGAGAATAGACCCACCCGATATATATATATATATATATATATATATATATATATATATATATATATATAGGACTCAAAACATTTTCAAGTGTGTGCCTAGACTCAACCGTCAACGATTCGATCAATCAGTGGGGGCTCCTAGGTCGAAGAAGGCTCTGATACCAACTTGTAATGCCCAGTATGAGATTATACCTCCTACATGTCGAGGCACGACTTAAAGGTATAAGCTCATACTAGAATGATCTCTAGTATGGTATCTTTGCACGACTCATGTAAAAGAGGGTGAAATTGCAAAAGAGTAGTTGGCTTACACTCGCCACGTCACATAATACATTACATAAGCAATCATCATCCAAATAACATCACAGTCCGACTACGGACGAAGATCCAAATGAAAGATACCATAAATAAAGCCACAAGGTCCGAATCGCCCCTAGTAGAAGCCACTACTGATCCTCGGGATAAGACACGTAGTATCGCCCACGTTCTTCATCGAACTCCCAGTACAACTGTGTGCCATCGCCAGTGTAGTTCACCATGGTACCTGCATCTGGTGTTGTGTAGAATCTGTGAGCCATGGAGGACTCAGCATTCCCGTTCCAGGGTAGCAAAACTATCTAAGCCTTGGGTGTGGAACAAGGCTGAAGAACAAGGTTGCAGCTGCACTAGCACTAGCTTACGTGTTTAGAGCGAGAAGAGAAGTGCCACGAGCGTCAAAGTGATCACGAAGTGATCCTATCTAAGCATGTCATTCATAACCCCACCGTGTTCACTTCCCGAACCCCTTTCGGAAAATGACCATCACGGTTACTCACGGTGGTAGTGTATTATGAACATGGTGTCAAGTTTTCTACAATCGGATATTAACAAATTCCCATCTGCCACATAACCGCGGGCACGGCTTTCGAAAGATCAAACCCTGCAGGGGTGTCCCAACTTAGCCCATCACAAGCTCACGATCTGCGAAGTCGCAACTCCAAGGTGTGAAGGCCCGAGTATTCTCGGAATTCCGTGTTCAAGATATTCGGACTAAGGTAAAACTAATCTAGCAAGACCTCCAGCGTGCCGACACCCTGACAGTAGCTGCGCGTATCTAGTCTCAGGCCACGACCGGATGAGCACTATGTACAGATACCGAAGATCCCAGCAAGCTGGGTGGCACCGCAAGTGGCTCTAGTTTGGACCAACACTCATGTGGAGCACTGGCCCGGGGGTTGTTAATTAAGTCCATGGGATAGCTAGTCCCTATGCAAGTTTTTAGTTATTAGGCAAATGTAAAACCAATGTCGGGCCTTGCTGGAAAAGCTTTAGCGCTAAGCGGGTTATCGAGGGGGGCCCATAAACCCCAACCGTGTTAGGGATGCAAAATCAAGGAACATAACACCGGTTTAAACGGTTCCTAGGGTGGCATGAGTGGAACAAAACACCAAGCAATAGGCTTAGCCTTCCACCCATTGCCAATATATAGATGATTTAGTTTAACAGATTATATAGTGTGATATCCCAACAATAACTTCATCATGAAGCAAGAATCTTCAAATCTTCTCCTGCAACTAATAATGCAATAAGAGGGGCTGAGCGAAGCTTACGTAGCCAATCAAAGGTTTGCGAGGTTGGGTGGTTAGAGAGATTTATGGCTACAATAGGAGGCTGACAAACAAACATGGGCATCAAGGCAAAAAGCTAAAGAGCGAGACATCTAGCAATATGCAAAGATAGTAATGATATCTGGGTCAGGTCATCTTGCTTGTTGAGTCGTCGATGGGATCGTAACCTTGCTCCTCACACTCAACCTCGGTAGGACCCTCGTTCTCGGTCTCGGCTCCCGGCTCTACTTAACACAAGAACACAACATGGCACAATATCAAACACGGTGCAATGCACAATCAATATGATGCAAGTATGTTGTGCGTATGCATGTGGAAGCACTTGAGCCTAAGGAGAAGATGATGTAGAAGGCCTCATCTTGGAAAACCAAGCGTGCCATTGGATAGAGGGGAAGATTTTGGGTGAAATCGATATAAAGATCGCCGGAAACGGACACACGATTTGCAAAAGGCAAGCAAAACAATATTCACACAAAGCTGCAGTTAACAACCACATGGCATCTTTGGAGCAAGAAATAATTATGCTACAACACTCAAACATGGAGACAAAGGGCATGGATGTGAAGTAGACATGTTACTTAACAAGCATGAACTTAGAACACACCCAAAAACCTACTGGAACACAATTAACCAAGCATGGAAGTTGCAATAAATTTATCCAGACTTAGTCAAAATCTGGGAAGGCAAAAACATCATCACGATGCTGCCTTCGGAGGCACAAAACAACATGCATATCAACTCCACTAAGCATATAAAGATCATGTACATGTATTAGACATAGCATACTTCAAACAACTCCATTGGAGGCATGGATCAATAACAACAAGCTTCACCAAATTGATCATGCTGATAAAAACCTGACAGGTATAATTTATAGCAACTTGAGAGCAAGAAATAAATAAGCTACAACAGGCCATATGTGCAAGTAAGGGCATGGATGGATAGAGCATAACATGGACAACAAGATATGACCATTGGCCACTCCAAAACAAGCATGAAATTGAGTGGGGCATCAAGCAATCCTCTCATCAGGTTAAACAGATTCCAGACTTAGCAGTTTTTTCACTAAGTATAAAACAGCAACATTGGCATGGCATGTTTACAAGCTTGTTTAAGTCACCTCATGGCATATCATGGAAAGTGGTTTGCACCACAGCAAAGACCATATGATGGTGCTTCTAAAACATATTGGCATGTGACATGAGGACAAACACATCAATAGCAATGAGCAAGTCAAAACAACATCTCACAACAAGTTTCAGCACTTAACAGCCACATGCACTTTTGCAACAGATATTAACAAGGCAATATGACACCTAACATGAATGCTACATCAACCATCATGTAGAGCACTTCACAATGAACATTTTGACATATCATATGCTCCATTTGGACCAACATGCACAAAGTTATCATATCTCAAACATGGCAACAAATCTACAAGTAACAACAGATTTTAAACATATGGCACTCTTGCCACGATGATTAGGTCATCAATATGAACTCAAACAAGCATGCTACAGTGGAACAAAATGAAGAGCACATCACCATGATCATGTCGATATATTACACGCCCAAGCACGAAGTTACAACCATGCAAAGGAGGCAACAAAATATAGCAGATCTGGGGACTTAGTGAAATTTATACCTCCCGAAAGTCAATGGGACGGAGGGATCCTGGGACGGAGGGGTGCAGATCGGCGGAGGCGTTTGGTTGGGTGCGTGGGTGGATCTGATCCACCCACGGGATCCAGATCGGGATGGAGCTCCAGCTCGCCGGCGTTGAAGGCGGTGGCGGCGGCCGGCGGACGACGGCGACCAACGATACGCGCGGGGCGGCGCCAGCGGGACGGGGCGACACCGGAGGGACGGGTCGGCAAGGCCGAGTGGCGGCGGGGCCGAGGCGCCGGTGGCGGGGCGCGACAGCTCACCGGCCGGGGTGGCGGCGGAGGAGAGCGACGGGCGCGAGACGCGGGGCGGCGGAGGCGCGCGGGCCGGGCGGGCCGGCCTCGGGCTCGAGGGCCCACGGCAGCGCTGGTGGGAGGCGGCGGCGGAGGGACACGTGGCAGATCCAGACTGGCTCGAGGCACGGCGGACGTGTCCGGCGCCGGGCGGACGTGTCCGGCGCGGCGCGGAGGAGGAGTCTGGCTAGGGTTTGCCCGAAATTTCGGGGGTGATGGTTATTTATAGATTCTGGGAGCTAGGAAGGTCCAAATGGGGAGCGGTTTTCGCCCACACGTTCGTGATCCGACGACCGAGAGGATGGGAGTGGTTGTGCTGGGTTAGTGGGCTGTTGTGGAGGGGGTCTTGGGCCAAAAGGAAGAGGTGCTTTTAGCCCACTAGGTTAACCGTTGGAGTACCAAACGAACTCCAAACGCGATGAAACTTGACAGGCGGCCTACACGTACCGAAACAACAACGCACGAAAAGTCTCGCCTCAATCTGGAAACGTTACACGGCCACACACAAAAGGACTTGGGGGTGCCACGGGCACGTGTGTTAGTGTCAGAACTCGAAACAGACAATGGGAAGAGGTGAGTGGGACCGGGTGCAAGTGACAACACGAATGCAATGCAATGCACATGACATGGATGAAATGCACACACGCACACGACAACACGAAGAAACCCGAAATGAAAGAAGAGCCCAGAATGGAATTGATGAAGTCAAAGTTTCATATATTGCCATAAATGGAAGGTGTTACATCTGGGGTGTTACAAACTCTCCTCTACTACAAAAAGATCTCGTCCCGAGATCTAGGACTGGAAGAAGGAAGGGTACTCGAGTCAATATCAGGGAAACGAACACCACCGTTGTCGTGCAGAGAAGGATAGTATTGGAAACCTGGGTGATTCTACATGCGGACCTTGCTGTGACGGAGTTCAACAAGGATCTTGAATGCAGCAAATTGGACGGCCTGCGAAGCGGTAGAAGCGTAACCGCTCTGTGAGGTACGAGTGTAAGAGCTGGAGTTGGAACGGGTGCGCAGAGTAACCACTGCCTGATACTCATACACTGAGCCTGCTAGACGCTCCCGGTACACACGATAAATGGGGTCGTCTCCGAGAGGGTACAACCGACGCCACACGTTGCGAAGGAGGTGTTGTGACGTGTACGGCATCAGCTGCAACTGGCACGGATACAGCACTGGAGCCATCTACGCTCACAACCATTAGTACGTTAGCATAAAAATTAAAGTAAGTATATGCAAAGCATCAACCAGCTACACATGCTACCGACACTCAACTTAAGCGCGTACCTAGTGTTTAGTTAACCCGTCTTAGTCTAACATACCCTACAGTCAGCGCGGCTCTGATACCAAGCGTTGTAGCACCCCGGCTCAGAGCGACCGGTTTACCCTGCATTGCCAGCCCAGAGACCTTGCCTTCTGGCAACACACAACATCTTGGTATAGAAAACAATCGCTTTATTGATACTAGCGGATCAAAGTTTTACATTACAACAGCTAGCGAGGCCAAGCGACACACACGGTGCAGCTGAACAATATGTACATTATTTAGTGAACATAAAAGGCCTCGGTCATAACAACTATGTGGCAGTGGAATGACTTCGTAGCGGAACTCCATAGCACAGGGACACCGATGTGGACACGATCTAGACCCGGACGGCACTCCTTTCCAGCGAAACTTTCTTGAAATCTGGCATGACACGCCAGGTCTGTACATTGAATGTACTTGCAAGCTTACAACAAACATAATCATAATGACAAACAATATCATGATAATTATTCAATTATTAAAATGCAACAACATACATGTGTATGAATATAACCAACATGATGTGCTCATGCCTTTATGAAAACAGTCCCTCGGACTGACTTACCAATGGTGATCTTTCTTAATACATCAACTTGTCCATCTCAACATATCTCGTGATCTTTCCGGCGATCACAACCCTGACCATACTTGGTTTCAATCATCTCGGTGGATCTCCCACCATCTTTAACAGTGCAAAGTTCATAACTTAGTGAGCAAAATTTTATTAAATGTTGACCCAAGGTGTGACCTACTTTCGAGCGTGTCCGTGACCGTGGACTCGGCTATCGATAGATTAATTACACTCTGCAGAGGTAGTGAACTGTACCCACACCACGGAACCCATGGCCTCGCTCTCCCATTCGGGTGGACCAATGGCGTTCCGACGAAACCCGTCCATTGCCATGACACTCTCCCGGCCACTCCGACTCATTTCCCATTAGAATAGTCCTGGGTGGCCCCGTGCCTACCAAAGGCACAACGACCACCGTCGTGGCCAAACATAAACTGTCCCAAACGCGGACTCGGTACCATAAACTCAACAACGGGCACACAAGGTTATGTCTGCTTACCGGGACATGGTACCGCACGCCCATAACCTTCCCTACTTGGAGGTACCGACCAGAGGCATGACAACGGACCGAATAAAGACCTTCCCATAAAGGCAAATGTGGTTGCACTGGGAAAAACTCGATTCAGTGGCACCATGACCCGGTCAACAAATTATTCAAGTTGAGTTATTTAGCAGGTTCAACTTAAAAAAAATAACCGGTGTCATAAAGTGCCATGCAAATGCAACACACCAATATGCATTACCGTAAAGAACTGGATCAACTCTATTATACTTAAGTGTAAGCATCACAACTTCTAACATTCTTCTGGTTAGGATTTACTTTCAATTAAAAATAGAATATATTCTAGCAAAATTTTACCATAGCTCTTATGCAAGAAAATGACTTCATATACATATTTATATCCCTAACCATATTAGTTCTTCATAACCCAAACCTTCTTCTTGTTATATTAACCACATAATCAACTTCCAACTTTCATTAAACTAAATATAACAACTAAATACAGCAACCAACAAAATACAAATAACAAAAATAATTCATGTGCATGGATTAAATCATTTATTCAACTGGGAAAATCACAAATATTGGAATGGCACCATGAAAATGTTGTTGTGACTTGCCTTAGTGCAAATGAGGTTCACAAGCCCCCTGGTGATCCTCAAGACAAGCTTCATCTTCTGGAAATATTTAAAAGCACAAAAAGAAAATATCAAGAACCATTAAAAAATTCACCAGAAAATCTACACATCACAGAAAAGTCTCATTTTTGGTGTGCTGCAAGATTTCTTTACAAAGAACACAATGCAAAAAGAATCAATTCATTTGGTCTTATGGTTAGAAAGTTATTACAATTTGAAGTGTTCTGGAATATATATAAATTTGGAATTTAAATAAACAAACTGAGATGGGGTGACGTCGAAGGCGTAAAAACCCAGGGCGCCACCACTCGTACCGCTTCACGTGAGTACAGAGTGGCTGACTAGTGGGCCCCGCTAGTTAGGTGAGGGGGAGAGGGAGAGAGGAACATAGATGGCCGTGGCTTCGCCGGAGTGCACGCCGGCGACGCGAGCTTCTTGGCCAAGATGAGAGGGATAGATCTACAGAGGGGATCGAGGCGCAACTGCCCGTACCCGTAGCGTAGCTAGGGGTGGTCGGACGGCGTCGGAAACGGCCTCGCAAGCGGAGGCAGAATGGGGTGGTCGCTGGAATTGAGGATGACGATGAGCAACGATGACTCCAGCGGCTCCAACTAGGTGGAACAGCACCACCAGAGAGTGGCGGAGGCTCTGGAAGAGTTTCCCTGGCCTGAGAGGGGCTGGAGCTACTGCGACGACCTGAGGGGATCGCCGGCGAGCTCAAGCTCGGGGAAGGCGGCCTGCGGCCTGCCCGGCCGGGCTACGAGTTTCTACGCAGTTGCGGGGTGTGTGGGAGTGGAGCGGGATGCTTGAGAAGGTTGGGAGGGGCTCCATTTATAGGCGAGCTGAGAGGGGGGATCGGGGCTCCGCCGGCGACACCTGGACACTGCGCCCGGCGACGAATGGCGTCAGTGAGAGGGGGAAAGGCGATGTGGTTCACGCGAGGGCTGTGGACGGACGGAGACGAGCACATGATCACTGGGAATGCGACGAGCACAGTGCGCACCGCACTGTTGCCTTGGCCGGACCGCGCCCGTGCTCGATGCGGCGAGCTTCGGTGTCGGCGAGTGCCAGGAGGAGCTGTAGAAGTCGAGACGAAGATGGTGGCGCGGTTTGGCAAGCTCCGGCAGGCATGGAAGCGAGCACGCGCGAAACAGAGCGCTCGGCGGCACTCAGAGCGCGTCGACTAGCAGCGTGGGATGGTGCACACGCGTGGTCACCGTGTGAACTCTGCCTACTGGCCGACTTGTGGCCAAAGATCATGTCTGGCGTGTTGTTCGTGGTAGATTTGAATGTTGCCCTGGTTTAGTTTGGATCCAGGAACAATAGGAAGGATTTCACACGGCTGGTAAGTTTCTGGACAGTAAGTTTGAGAGCTTACTGAGGTAAAATGGCTGGGAGTTGGAGGCTGTGCTTTGGAGGCTAGCCATAAGTTACTAAAGTAAAGATGCGCAAGAAGTTTCAGGTACAATGGAGCAAGTAAAATGGTAGTTGCTGCAGAAACTACCATTTCTGTCCAGAACAGAAAATAATTTTTGTAGCCAAAATATTCCAAAAAGTGGGGTAATATTTTTGCTCAGGAAGGTGTCCTAGGGTTCAAAGAATATTTGTGAATTTCCTCGGATTTTTCTGGGCAAGAAAAATAGGGGTTTCTTTGGAGCACAATGAGCTTAACTAGGGTTTTGGAGGGAAAATGAATATTTTTCAATAAAGAAAAACATTCCAATAATTATTTTAGGGTGAACCAGAGGGGAAAAGATGATTTGAGATGGAGATGAGGCACTTGGGTGAAAGCCAAGGGTACCCAAGTGTTTAAGTCCATATGAAAAGATTCGAAAATCCCAAGGTTCAAATTAAATCCAAATGAAAACTCAAGCAGATAAAAGGGGGCAAAAATCAGGCTGTCACAAAGCTTAGGGTCTTTCCACTCCTTATATTCTCCTCATATCGATATCTCACCCAAAGCTTGAAAACTTCAACCACACAAAACTTAACGTAACTTCATGAGATAGGTTAGTATGATAAAGAGTAAACCATTCACTTTGGTACTGTCAAAGACAAGGTTCATAATTGTTCTCACACAATGCCTACTGTACCATATCATTTCAACAATTTATATTGAGAAATATAAGCCATAGAAACTAGAAAACAAGCAAACTATGCAATCAAAACAGAATCTGTCAGAAATAGAACAGTCTGTAATGATCTGAACAACAACCATACTTCTGCTACTCTAAAAATTATGAAATAAATTGGTGGATGTGAGGAATTTGTCTATTAATCTTCTGCAAAAAGAATCAACTCAAAAGCACTCTTCTGTAAAAAAATGGCAGCTAATCCCGTGAGCGCAAAGTTTCTGTTTTTTTACAGCAAGATCACATTAACTTTCACCCAAGTCTTCCCAAAGGTCTTACTTGGCACTTTATTGAAACAAAATCTATAAAACATGATTACCACAACATCTTAATCATGTAAACACACAAAAACATTAAAGGTAAATATTGGGTTGTCTCCCAACAAGCACTTTTCTTTAATGCCTTTTAGCTAGGCATGATGATTTCAATGATGCTCACATAAAAGATGAGAATTGAAACATAAAGAGAGCATCATGAAGAATATGACTAGCATATTTAAATCTTACCCACTTCCTATGCCTAACTAGCATAGGAAGGCAAGACAAGTATAACTTCAAAACTTTAAGCACATAGAGAGGAAACTTGATATTATTGCAACTTCTACAAGCATGTATTCCTCCCTCATAAAATTTTCAGTAGCATCATGAATGGGTTCAACAATAAAACCATCACATAAAGCATTCTTTTCATGATCTACAAGCATAGAAATTCTACTACTCTCCACATAAGAAAAATTCTTCTCATTCAGAATAGTGGGATCAAACCCGAAATAGTGGAATCATTACTAACTAAAGTTGACACTATTCCAAATCCACTTTAGATGATAGTATTATTCATACTTCGAAAGATATAAGTGAAGTTCATGGAGTATTATAGGATTAATATCGACTAGCAAATATCCAAGCTCAAAATATATAAGTGAAGCACACGAAGCATTCTATAAAACCGCACTCAAAAGATTGAAGTGAAGCACAAAGATCATTCTATAAGATCATACTCAAAAGATATAAGTGAAGTACAAGAAGAATTATATAAATCAAGGAAGGGCTATCTCATACTAGCATGGTTCTTAAAGAAAAAATAAAAACACAAGGGACACAAATCATGTGAACAAAACAAAAACTGAGGTATACCGATAATTGTTGAAGAAGAAAGATGGGATGCCAACCGGGGCATCCCCAAGCTTAGATGCTTGAGTATCCTTGAAATATTTACTTGGGGTGCCTTGGGAATCCCCAATCTTGAACTCTTGCCTCTCTTTATTCTTCTCATATTGATAGCTCATCGATCTTCGAACACTTCATCCACACAAAACTTTAACAAAAACTTTGTGAGACCCGTTAGTATAATAAAGCAAATCACTACCATTAGCTACTATTGCAAACTTATTCCAATTTCATATTAGCACTTTATCTACTGTATTCCAACTTCACCATGGTTCATACCCCCCGATACTACCCATAGAAAACATGACAGTCTGTAGTAATTTGAAAGTTTAGTAAACTTCTGTAACTCTAAAAAATTATAAAAAATATGAAAATTTGAACAATTTTTACAGAAGTAATGCTCAAAAAGTTTCATACCCATTTGACCTTCCAGTAAAAAAAATGCAAAATCACGCGCTACAGCGAAAGTTTCTGTTTTTTGTTCTGTGCACAGAAAACAAGCAATCTAATCATCCTAAAACCAAAGCTTGGCACATTATTTTTATAATAAAATGGATATATACAGGGGGATAATTATTTATAGAGAAACTTCCATGAAAAATTCTACATTGTTTCTGTGAGCATGAACACAAGTGCTCAAGGTCGACCCTCACTTCTTCAATGCATAACTTTCCAATCACTTCTCTATTTGAAAAAAAATTAGGCATAAGAGGCAAGTATTTTTTTATATTTCCAATCTTTTAAAAAAAATCGTATGTTTCACCCACAACTAAACAGAAACAAAAAGGAAAAACAAAATCTACTTAGTGAAGAAAGCAAACAAGCACACACGAGAACATCAACCCCACGCTATTGCTCCCCGACAATGGCGCCAGAAAAGAGCTTGATGGTCCCCAAGTGCAGGGAATCATCATAGCAATTCCCAATGGTGGAAGTGATAAGTATGGAGTGTCGAACCCACAAGGAGATAAAGGTAAGATCTATATTCTCTCAAGTCCTATCTGCCACTGTTACGACTCTACGTACACAGAACGCCTGCTTCCAACTAGAAACGAGAAATAAAACTATGTTGTGGGTATGAAGAGGATAACTTTGCATGATATTGGAGAGCTAAAATATAAAAGTAGGTGATGTTATCATAAAGTTAGAATATACTACTAAATATTATAAATAGCGAGTGTGGAATAATGATGGATCGGTGTGCGGAATTGTCCTAGGCAATTGTTAACAAGGCCGGTAGTCGTCATTGCAATTTCATATGAGGGAGAGGCATAAGCTAACATACTTTCTCTTCTTGGATCATATGCACTTATGATTGGAACTCTAGCAAGCATCCGAAACTACTAAATATCATTAAGGTAAAACCCAACCATAGCATTAAAGCATCAAGTCCCCATTATCCCATATGCAACAATCCCCTTACTCGGGTTTATGCTTCTATCACTCAAACAACCCACTATAAGCGAATCATGAACGTATTGCAACACCCTACATCGGGAATCCCTCACGCTTGCGCGACACGGAGGGCACCATAGGACAGCACCAAGATAAAACATACAACGCATACCAATCTAGATCATCAATCAATCCAAAGATAAAGGATATCTACTCAAAACATCATAGGATGGCAACACATCATTGGATCATAATATGTGGCATAAAGCACCATGTTCAAGTAAGGATTATAGCGGGGTGCAGGAGAGTGGACCGCGTAAAAGAGATGAGGATGGTGATGTTGACGGAGACGATCACCGCGGCGATGATTCCCCTTCCGATGGCACTCCGACGCCACCGAGAGAGAGAGAGAGAGAGGAGGAGAGGTTCTCCCCCTTGTGCTTCCTCCTCCATGGCCTCCCCCTAGATGGGGAGAGGTTCTCCCTCTAGTCCTTGGCCTTCATGGCGATGATGACCCCTCCGGGATCATCCTCCATGGCCTCCGGTGATGATGGCCCCCTTCGGCAGGGTGCCAGAGAGGGCCTAGATTGATTTCTAGTGGTTACAGAGGCTTGCGGCTGCGAAACTTCCAATTTAGATTATTTTCTGGAGGTTTCTGTATTTATAGGAATTTTTGGCGTCGGCCTCACGTCCAGGGGGTCTCCGAGTCGTCCATGAGATAGGGCCCACGCCCGGGGGGTGGGCGTGCCCCCACCCTCATGGATAGCCGGGACTCTTCTGGACCAACTCTTTTACTCCAGGGGCTTCTTTTGGTCCATAAAAATCATCAAAAATTGGCACATCAATTGGACTCCGTTTGGTATTCCTTTTCTGTAAAACTCAAAAACAAGGAAAAAACAGAAGCTGGCACCGGGCTCTAGGTTAATAGTTTAGTCCCAAAAATCATATTAAATAGCATTAAATGTATATAAAACATCTAAGATGGATAATATAATAGCACGAATACTTCATAAATTATAGATACATTGGAGACGTATCAGCTGCAGAGTCGGTGAGGCCGGCGCGGTTGTGGTGGCTCCCGGTGGCATGAAAGCAGATATGTCGCGACGGTCGACGGCTACGGGGAAGTAGTGCCGGGGCCCTGGACGCATCCAAAGTTGGAGCCGCTCTGGCGCCTTGCACAACAGCGTGGGTGAATTGGCTCCAGTATGGTTCACGCGGTCGTCGTTGAGGCAGCTCTGGTAGCACGGAGTAAGAGGCACAGGGCCCAGTGCACGATGAACAATGAACATCGGCTCCGGCATTGGGGAGGACGGTGGCGGTGAATTTGGTGTGGTGGGGCGCCATGGAGGAGGGCTGAAGTTTCGCGGTTGGGGAGAAGGGAGCTTCCGGGGAGAAGGTGATTTGGCACCCACGATGTATGAATGGGGAATTGGGAGGGGGGACCATATCCTACGGATGCATTTGTCTAAAATGTGTGTGTGTGTGTGTGTGTGGGCGGGGTGTTACAGTTCTACCCCTACCTTTAGGCTTCTGGGATTGGGTCTATGTCCTGACGGTTGGGGATAGTAGAGTATTTTGCTTCTCCCAAATAGTGGGCTCGAGCGATTTCACACGAGGAGGGCGTGTGTTTGAAATAGTGGGTGTCGGTGTCAAAACAGACATACCTCGGGGTAGTGGGTCCCGAGTTGTGGATTCTCAGATCAATGGTAACAGGAACAAAGGAGACGATATTTTACCCAGGTTCAGGCCCTCTTGATGGAGGTAAAACCCTACATCATGCTCTTGTTTATATTGATGATGATGTACCGAGTACAGAGTTGATCTACCTCGAGATCGTAAGTTGTGGTCTAAACCCTAGGGGTATGATGAATAACATAATAAACTATCGACTAGCCTAGCCTTGGCTTATATAATGTACCAGAGGCCTAGGATAACAAGGTTCCTAGTCGAATATGTCGGTGGAGAGGAGTCCTTGTCTTGATCACCAAGTCTTATGGAATCTTCCTCGTGTATGTCATCGGCTGCCCGAAGTGGCCCATGAGTGAACGGACAAGGTGGTCCTCGGCCTGATCCAAATGGTCGGGAGATTATGTGGTGAGTACCTCCTAGTCCAGGACATAGTCAGTAGCCCCCTGAACCGGTCTTCAAGTTGGGGATGCTCCTTGGTTTTTCCGAACTGTTCTTCGTCTTCAGTCGTCGGTCCTGAAAACTGGTTCAACAAATCTTCCCATCTTCGATCTTGAGGATTGCCGAGCTAAATCCAAAGAGTTCACACGTCGGGCATCCGAGGAGTCGTTTAAGTCTTAGGCCTTTATCAATGCCTTGTTATTTTTACGCCATACCCCGGCTTTGAAGTGTTTCCCATGCGGCCGTGTCCTCTCGCGTCTGAGCTCCAACGCTGGAGTGCATCCAAGTTTTCTTTTGGCAGGTGAGCTCCAATGCCGGACTGTATCGGAGCTCCAACGCCGGACTATATTCGAGCTCCAATGCCGGACTGCATCCGAGGCATCATAAATTACGTCATTCTTCGAAAACTTTAAAGGAGTTCAACCGAGCTTAATGCCGGAAATGCCCTCTATGGAGCCAACCAGTTGCATCCGAGCTATATGCTGGACCGCTTCCGAGGTGGTGCACCACCTCGGCCGTGGGATTATTGTCTGCAGATTTATTTCCGATTGGTGCAAATTTATTTGCTGACGAGATGTATAGCCAGTAGCCCTCAAGGTGTCTGTCAGCCTAAAATCTGAGATGCACCTGATGGAAAACATGAAACTGCTAATCCTAGTAGCCCTGAGACTCAGGTTGATTCATGAAATCGGCCTGAGGATCAACTCCTAGCTCGACAGCATACGTAGGAATTGAAATGCGGTGTAATATATTAGAGGAGATAGTGATCGGCAGACAGGCCCTTGAGAGAGGGTTTGAGAAGTCACTGTAATATATTACCTTAGTGCCGGATAAGTCCCAAATGGTAGCTATTGTTGTCCGAAGACGCGTTTGTCCATAGCTCGGTCAAGCTGAACACTAGACACTTTCAATTTTTTTGCATTGAATACGCAATGCGGTAGCCCCTGAGCCACTGGCCGGGTGGCAATACTAGATCAGGGGATCGATGTGCCCCTTTGATATTTGTAAATGATAAGTGTGAAGCCCAATAGCCCCCGAGCCTTACCGTGGGCACGGGTGGTCAAATTAAGGATCCATATCCATTTGACAGAAAATTTTGTTGTGTTTAACACAAACTTCTCAGAAGGAGAATAAAGATCTCTTAAAGGAACTTAGAGCTGCCGAAATCCGAGCATGCCAAGGTCGGCCCCAAGGGGTTTAAAATATGGGTTGCAGTAAATGGATTATACTCGCTATTATTATGTGTAATGACTCTATGTATCCAAGTACTTTACATCATTAATGCTCGGATCCGCATTGTACAAAATTTTGTTGACTGACCATCGGCTTCAACCTCCTCGGCTAGTAGCCGGGGAGTGTTTTTCCTACTTTATAAAGCCGTTATGAGGGCAAAGATTTAAGGAAAACAAGGCAATCCAGGCAAACAGTTTTATAAACAAAGGTATGCGGAGAGTATGGTATATTACTTTTTAACGTAAGAAACATCTTCTGGGAAAAATAGTTCCTCTACAACTTCCTTTTCCCAGGATATGATGTTTAACCATGGCAGTGAAACCTCAATCTCCGATCAATGTGGCAGGAAAATATTGAGGATTTAGTTTGGGGAAAGTTCCCGAACTCTATGGTCTTAGTGAACCGAAATTTTCACTTCCGTCGTTGCCGACCAATTATATTCTTAAGATAGCTAGCTTTCGGCTTCACCCAGTCTGAAGTGCTAACCCAAATGACCCGGTAGTAACAATCACAGAGGTGCTCCCCTTACCCCCTAGCCGAACAATTGGGAACGTAGGGTGTAAACACAGGAGCCAGGCAACCCAGCTTTGCCAAAATCTTAAGTCAAATTCATACATATTTATGGCTTTATAATGATGATTACGGAAGGTAGCGCTCGTATATTGAATATAAACGACGAGGATATGTTTTGTTTGACTCCGTTGCGACCGTTTATCATTTGAAAGTGGCCCATCGTCAGCTTCCACCCCTTTGTAGATGCTACACAAGGTGTTTCCACAATAACAAAACAACCCTTAGCCGACGTCTCGATGCCCGGAGACGGTTGTGTTAGCGGGAACGAGGCAATGAGATATGCAGGCTTTATAACTTTCACTTAGTCACAGGAGCTTAAATTGGGGAGGCCAGTTACTAGCCCCGGGTTAGTGTTCGGCGTCAGCCGAGGTCAAACCATTAACACTTCAACCAATTTTACGAAAGGCCCACGGGGTAACCCCTATCGATCTATAGTTTGACATAGTCATCGGATCGCTACCCAGTTTGCACTCATTGTGACAGTCAATTTTCGGCTTTCTCCACTAAGGTACTTGATTAGTTAAATTAGAAGTACAATCGCAGTGGTTCTCCCTTTGCACACCTAGACGAACAAAGCAGAACGTAGGAGGCAAGTACAGGAGCCGGGCAACCCAACTATTGACCGAAGACACAATTCAAAACTGATGCATATAAAGCAATATCCGAGAACGTTTTGTTGTGGACTCCTCACAGTACCTTGGCTTTTGGTGGGTTCAGCTCTAGTTGCAGCCCACATTGATATTGCAAAAGCTTTAAAGGTGTCCGGCGTTGTACTGCGAGACTTATTCTGGAAACGCATAAATTGGTTTAAACTGCATAAGCTTGGAAAACCAAAAAACTTAAGTAAAAACTTTACGTCTGAACTAAATCAAGTTTTTGTGCCAATCTGAACTTGGTCTTTTTTGTGTGCTTCTATCGTGCTTTAACATGACACACCGATCTTGAAATTTCAAGTAGGTCAGCCTTTGGCTTCAACCTGCTTATCTCGAAGGCGGAGTATTTCTCCGAGGCCAGTTTAGCAAACTAAACTCGAGCGGCTTTAAAGAGAAACCAGGCTATATTCGGCTATTAACCACACACTCGAGTCGAAAAAGGAGTGGCAGAAAAAAAGTTTGCAACGACTTGAGAAGAAAAACAATTACTATAAAATGGCTCATATAAGTTTTTTGTTTAACACAAATATAACGCTTGGTCGAGCCAAACATTTTTTAATAACTGAGCATGGAAGCAACTTAGCTGGTTAATATACTCGGTGTTGTTGATGAGGTCAGAGCTTGCGACAGGACGAAGACGTTGTCCTCGGCCTGGCCGGGGTCCCATCCACCAAGCCTGAGGTCCCAGACACCAAGCCCGAGGTGCCTGGGCGAGGAGTTCAGCTTGACGAAGTGGGGACACAACATGGTCGATGTGGCAAGCTGAAGCCCCTGGTCCAGCTAATCGTGACAAAGCTGGTTGGCTGGTGACACCAAAGTTCCTGAATTAGGTTGATGACGAAGCCCCCAGCTTAGCCGAGGTGACGGAGCAGGTTGGTAAGGTGATGTTGCAGCCCCATACCAGCCAATGTGTCGAAGCTAGTCGGTTAGTGACGCTGAAGTCACCAGAGTATGTTGATGAAGAAATAGCAAAGCCCCCAGTCCAAATGAGGTGTCGTAGCCTCCATTTCAGCCAATGAGTTGAAGCAGGTTGGTGTATTAGATGTTAGTTTGAAGAAGAGGCGGCATGACAATGCAGACACAGGTCAAAATTTGTGACACAGTCGAAGTCAGCTTGATGAAATAACCGCACAATGATGACAGTGTGTCTGCCCCGTGTAATCCATGGGGCGACAATGTTGGTGATAATTTAGCCTTCATGACGCCGAACTCTCGTCCGGCTTGCCGAGATGATGAACCGATGAGGTTGAGCTCGGCTCAATGAGGCGATGACCCGTCTAGTGCAGGTCGACAGCCGTGCAACGATATTGTCGGGTTGTTTGACACCGGTGCGACGGTGAAGATTACCTCCGGAAAGGAGCAAAATTTGTGAGCATGTGTCTGAAAACAAAACACAATACCCTCGAAAGAGATACCATAAAAAGGTTGTCCATTACCCCATTCATGAAGAAAGATGAACTCGGGTCGGATCCATATTCGCGTAGAAAACATATCCGAAAATCGTTGCACTCATCGGTGGTTTCCCGGAGTTTGAACAGTCAAATCGAGCTGAAATTTGAGGGGTAGTAGATATAGGAATTCCTCAGCCGATCAACGGTTGGATCTTCCAAAGGACGTCCGAGCTAGACGCTAGACCCCACGCCCTAAAATCGTCCAGATTCTCATCGAGATTCGAGAGAGCTCCAATATATAGGAGATCACCGGAGATTCCATGATAGGAATGCGCCGAAATTTTACAGGGTTGTTGTAGACTCAGTTCCGCACTATTCCACCGAGAAATCATCCAAGCGATGCATGAGGAGGCGGTAGCAACAGATGCAAGTTTGTTGTCCAGAAAAACAACATGGTTGCTTGAGGGCAATGTTGACGTTGAGCCCCTGAGGTCCATGAATGATTCCTCCATGATCTTGATAGAGATCGGAGTTGATGTTGATAAAGGCTCTCGTCCGAGCATGACGATCTGATGTGGAGCGCAGTCCTTGGTCGACCCAAGGTGATCAGTCGAGCTGATGATGAATATGCCGACGTCGCAGTTGATCTGCAGACGGGCCATTGATCCTTTGTTAATTTCACAATGGAACTCACAATGAAAGCACCATTGTCGGTGTCAAAACTGGCAGACCTTGGGGTAGGGGGTCCCGAGCTGTGAATTCTCAGATCAATGGTAACAGGAATGAAGGAGACGATGTTTTACCCAGGTTCGGGCCCTCTTGATGGAGGTAAAACCCTACGTCCTACTCTTTTTTATATTGATGATGATGTATCGAGTACATAGTTGATCTAACTCGAGATCGTAAGTTGTAGTTTAAACCCTAGGGCTAGGGGTGTGATGAATGTCATAATTATCTATCGACTAGCCTAGCCTCGCTTATATAATGTACCAGAGGCCTAGGATAACAAGAGTCCTAGTTGAATATGTCGGTGGAGAGGAGTCCTTGTCTTGATCACCAAGTCTTCTGGAATCTTCCTCGTGTATGTCATCGGCTGCCCGAAGTGGCCCATGAGTGAACGACTATGGGGGTCCTTGGCCCGGTCGAACTGGCCGGGAGACGACGTGGTGAGTACCCCCTAGTTCAGGACATCATCAGTGGGCACGAGTGATTTCGGCCGAGGAGAGGGTGTTTTTCCGCCCATGGCTTACGAATTATCCGGCGCCTACCATTACGTCTGAGGAAAGGGTGTTTTGCCGCCCATGGTTTATGATTTATTCGGCACCTATCATTTAGGCCTGAGGAGAAGGCGTGCTTGGATGAAGTTACGAACCTACCCTCGATGTACAACGGTCCAATTGATGCGTGTCTCATATAGGCCGGTAATTTCGCGTCTCCCATTTATTTGCTCGGGCTAATTCCACCGAGCATAGGTGTTTAGCGGTTCGTTCAAATTTCGGGAGAACGAGCATCCACAACTACCTTAGCAAGTCAATTTGAATCAAATTTTGAAATATTAGCTTGCCACTTCTTTTTTAGATGGTGATATGATGCTCGTGACTAATGTGTTTTTACATGCTCGTTGCTAATGATTTACTATATGACAAATAGTTGACCCACTCAATAACATGATCAAACCCAAAATGAAATATCTTGATTAAATGAAATAGCTCGTTCACCAGGTCAAAATAGTGAACTAAATTCAAAATTGAACACCTCAATTGAGTAGCATGTTGTATTATAGTACTCCATGAACATGTTGAAAGTCAAATTAATGAACTTGTTTGATACACATATCTCCGGCCTTGTGTGGATTGCATACAACATGTTCTCCAATTCAAATATTTGAATGCAAATTTATATCGAAACATGGTTTATACGAGTCTTTGATGCATAAACGCGACCTCCACCTCTCCCGGACTCCAGTTCTCTCTCTCGCTGACAATCTTCGTTTCTATTGCGTGCATCCAAACACAAACCTTGTCGGTCCCTCTCCCTCTCTCTCTTTATCTCTCTCTCTCTCTCTCTCTCTCTCTGTGTGTGTGTGTGTGTGTGTGTGTGTGTGTGTGTGTGTGTGTGTGTGTTGGTCTTTCTAGTTCGCATGCACACTCCATGTATAGGTCTCTCTAGCACACAATGTATGATTCTCTAGTCCAAGCTAAATATCTAGAATGCACTCATCGTACGCACACAAATTCCCTAGCTCGTTGTTCGTAACTCTCTCACACACCACTCTGCCGTCTCGGGGCTCTTCCCTCTCACTCTCTCGAACTCTCCATCTCCCTGGGTCACACATACACATGCTTATCTCACTCGCACTCGATAGAGCCATCTAAAACTCTCTCTCTCTCCCTCATTCTCTCTCCATCTCACATGCACACACACACACAATCTCATGCCACGCTAAGTATGACTGTCTCTCACTCAATTGTAGGCACACACAGTCCCCCTATATATACGACTTTCTCAGTCTCCATCACAAACATATGCATTGTCTCTTTCCCTCACTTGGTCTATCTCGATTTCTCTCGTGGCATCTTTCTATCGCACACACACCTTGTTCCTCGATCTCCCAGCCATATAGTCCCCTCATGATCTCGAGGGGATCTCTCTATCACAAACACACCCTCTCTCCCTCCCCATGTGTCAATCTTCTCCATGCGTACCTCTCGACCTTTGTCCCTTGTTGGCCAGACCTCTATTGGACATGTGCTATAGGGGTGTCTCTCTTCGTGGCAAACAATCACACACTAGCTATCTTCGTGTATCTCCTCACTTCGCTTTTCTATCTTAGAGATGCATGTGTGATATGTTTGCATAAGTAACGAACACACACTCTCTCTATTTTATTGTTTGTTGTCCCTTTATCTTTCACACACACACACTCTCTCTCTCTCTCTCTCTCTTTTTGCACACTCACTCTTTCTCCTTCACACACACTTGATCTCTCTCGACTTAGGTACTCTCGTGGGTCCGTAGCATATAGATTTATTGAAAAGTCAAACTTCACAAAGTTTTACTAGGTACGTAGAGAAAAACATTTACATCTAGAATGGCAAACGTATATCATTAGATTCATCATGAGGTGTAGTCTCGTATGATGTATATTTTGTATTGTAGATATAAATAATATTTGCGTAAACCTGGTCAAAGTTTCCAAAGTTTGACTTCTAAAAAAATTATATGCACTGCATTATCGAAGGATGGAGAATCCCTTTCCCCCTCTCGGCTATCTGACGCACCACTCAGCCGTATCGGGGCTCCTCTATCTCTCTCAAACTTTATATCTCCCTAGTTCACACATACACATATCTCGCTCGCGCTACATAGACCCATCTAACACTCTTCGCCCTTATTCTCTCTCTATGTGACACACATCCCACCTAAGTACCATAATCTCTCACTCCATCATAGACACGCGCATTCCCCTAAGTATGACTATCTCTCACTATCCATTAGGAACACATGTATTGTCTCCTTCCAGCGACATGTCTATCTCAATATCTCTCCGTGTATCTTGTATCACACACACACCAGGTCACTCGATCTTGCACGCATGTAGTCCCATTATGATCTCCAGGGGATCTCTCTGTCATAAACACACTCTCTCTCCTCCCCATGCCTGCATTTTCTCCATACGTCTCTCTCGACCTCTCTCCCTTGTTTGTCAGACCTCTCTTGGCCACGTGCTAGGGGTGTTTCTCTCTCGGTTGCAAACAACCACACACTATCTCCTCACCTCGCTTCCACTATCGAAGATGCATGTGTGATATGTTTGCATAAGACACACACGCTTTTTCTCTACTTTATTGTATGTTGTCCATGTATCTTTCACACATGCACACACACACACTCACTCTTTCTATTTCTCTCTCTCTATCTCTCTAGTTAGGTACTCTCTCACGTCCATGAACATATGGATGTTTTGAAAAGTCAAACCTCAGAAAAGTTTGACAAGGTATATGTGGAGAAAAACATTTACATCTGGAATGATCATTAGATTCATCACAACATGTACTTACTTCATACTATCATTTATCTTTGGTATTCTAGATATAAGTAATTTCTTTATAAACCTAGTCAAAGTTTCAAAAGTTTGACTTTAAAAAAATATAGGCACTACATTATCGAACGGAGGGAGTAGCTCTTTCTCTTTCTCTCTCTACTATCTCTCATGGGCCTCCCCTCTCACTCGATCTTTCTTTACTGAGGGATTATACGGTCACTGTGTTAGTGTATAGCTCCGTATATTATTTAGTTGACCGGTCAACCAGCCACATGCTGCCTTGTCAGCTCGTGTTCTATATCTTCATGTGCTGGCCCATGTGGCAGTGGGTGAAAATAAGTAAACTAGAGGCCCATCTGACACGCGGCGAAGTAAATAAAGTTGAAACCACTTGTGGTAGCACCCCGCACGCTAGTAAATCAGCGCTTCTATACACACGACGCATGCATGGCCAATGCATGCATGATTCAGACGTGGCAGCACCAACAACTAGCGTGCATGCATGAGCATTGTTGGGGAAGGATAATTGTGCAGGCGTCGTGCATTGACTATCATGCATGAAGCAATTACGCTAGTAAATTGAGGGCACACTTCTTCCGCGTGAAGGACGCACTCGCGCACACTACACCACTGCGTGGCGGCATGCACACAAGGACGCACTCGCGCACACCCAACACAAATTACATACCAGCACACATGTACATTGGTGTCGCTGCCGACTGAGATGGATGGCGAGGCAGCCAACAAGCGGAGGCGGCTCGAGCCAAAACCGCATCCGGCAAGCCTGGACTTCATCAGCAGTGTGCCGCCCCGGACACACCCGCCGGTGGTCGTTACTCCTGGCGGGATCTAGACTGGCCCCGCATATCAATACTAATCTTTTCTGCGCACTTTGTCCTCACTCGTGCGTACCCGGGAGCAACTTCCCGGTCGGTCACCCATCCTGAAATTACTCCAAGCTGAGCACGCTTAACTTTGGAGTTCTGTCCGAATGGGCTCCCGGAAAAGAAGGAATTCCTTATGGATATGGTAGTCTATCATCCCTAATAAGCCAGGCTATCACATACACCCTCACTCAGAGACGTTTGTGCATCCAGTCCGGCACATGTGCCATGCCGTGTGCCACGACGGGTCACAAACATCAAGAACAACATGACCGCGCACCTGTCCTCAAACATCCATGTAACCATGAGGGTCGGCTCTGATACCAACTTGTAACGCCTCGGACACACCCACCGGTGGTCGTTACTCCTGGCGGGATCTAGACTGACCCCACATATCAATACTAGTCTTTTCTGTGCACTTTGTCCTCACTCGTGCGCACCCGGGAGCAACTTCCCGATCGGTCACTCATCCTGGAATTTCTCCAAGCTAAGCACGCTTAACTTTGGAGTTCTGTCCGAATGGGCTCTTGGAAAAGAAGGAATTCCTTATTGATATGAGTAGTCTATCATCCCTAATAAGCCAGGCTATCACAAGCAGCCTCCCCAACGACATGTTGATCGTCATCATTGCCATCCTCCCCAAGAAATCTGTCGTGCGGACCACCCTGCTCTCCCGGCAGTGGCATCCCCTTTGGCGCCGCGTCCCCCTCAACCTAACCGTCGACCACTACCTCTGCGAGGGGGATTGCAAATGCATGGCCGTAGTCTCCAAGATCCTTGCATCACACCCTGAGCTAGCCAGACACCTTGACATCTGCATGTTCAGTACCAACTGCAAGGTCCAAGCCAAGTTCTATGAGTGGTTCTTATCCCCCGCCCTAGATCAGCTCAAGGAGCTCAGGTCTGAAGCTCAACGATGTCACTATCTGCCGCCATCCGCGCTCCACCTCACGCCAATGTTGCGCCGCACCAGCTTCAACTCTTGATAGTTTCCCCAGATTAATGTCATGCACGCCCTTCTTCTCCCTCAACTCAAGCAGCTCGACCTCTTCAATGTTGGCATCTTAAAGAAGGCTATGGAGCACCTTCTCCGTAGCTGAACTGCACTCGAGTACCTTCGTCTTTGGCAGATCCACAGGTTCATTAGCCTCCACATCGCCTCGACGAATCTCCGATGGATTTATGTGTCTTGTTGGCCCCGCAACAAGACATCAATTGGGAAAAGATCACTCGAGTTGTTCCATGTTATGGTCATTGAGAATGCGCCTTTCCTTGAGATATTTCTCGTATCTGATCTAGAAGGTCCAACAAAAATCAGGTTCGTTGACGCGCCGAAATGGACAACGTTGGTGTACTCGTCTGCCAAATTGTACGAACTCTTTATGGGATCCGTAATCATTCAGGTACAACACTCATCTTCTTCTCCGTCTTCTTGAAATTCACATTTTAAAATTTCTTCTTGATGTATTTACGACTGTCATCTAGAAAATGATTCCCACAAGCTTGACCCAGTCTGTGCGCATAGTGAAGATCTTGGCAAAAAAATCTATCGGCCCCAGTCTGGATCAAGTTGTTGGATTCCTTACATGCTTTCCGTTCATGGAGAAGCTACTCATCGAGGTGAAACTTCTTTCCAATTATTAAACGGTAATCACAGCATAGCTCAATTTTTTTTTGTAATTTTCCCAAATTACGATGACAAGTGTAGTGTTCAAAACTGCATCTACACACTGCACCGAAAGAGATGTTTTTAGTATATTTTTCTCACGTGATCACCCGCATCATTTTTTTGTTGTACTAGTATCCTAAGCTACTCATAGTGGCAAGTAACTTAGACTAGTAACTCTATGGTTAGCCTAAGAGCAAGTACTACCTTTGTCCTGGTTTACTCTTTGTATTTTGTAGTATCAAAATTTAACCATAGATTTAACTGACAAAATGTTAATGCATGTCACAAAAAATTATATCGTTGGATTCGTATTTGAACATAATTTGGAAGGCATAATTTGTGGTGACATGCATTGGCATTCTCTTAGGTAAATCTATGGTCAAAATTTTACACTAAATATGAGGTAGTACAAAAGTGGGCTATAACGGCCCTCCACTATGTAGGCCAAAACACGTGCCAAATTCACTTCTGATGCATTTGGCTTCGATGCCCTCCATTGCTTACGTGGTGCCCCAATCTGGATCACCTACTTTGCTTCGGTGCCAAATTAACTCACGCAATGAAAAAACACTTGCGTGGGAGAGGGAGATGACCGAGGCAATAAAAAAACACTTGTTCGGGAGAGGGAGAGGCGGGTGTAGTTGGTTTAATTGATTTTATTATACATGTGGGTCTGTGTGCACAGCGGTGCCAACTCTCTCACATTGCTAGAGCGGTGCCAAAATCTTTTGATTTGACATCGATGCGTATTGTACTGTATGTGGCATACTTTTGAGAAATATGGCATCAGCCACATAGTGGAAGACAACAAACGCCCAAGCTCTTCATGTGCTACTAGGTAAATGAGAGGAAAGAGAAAGAGAGAGAGAGTGAAAAAATATCACTAGCCTTAGAGCCAACCATATAGCCAACCCTATCGTATGAGTGAATGATATTGGTACCTCTTGATAACTCAACAATCTTATACAGCTGTCGGTGTCAAAACCGACAGATCTCGGGTAGGGGGTCCCGAACTGTGCGTCTGAGGATCGATGGTAACAGGAGACAGGGGACACGATGTTTACCCAGGTTCAGGCCCTGTCGATCGATGTAATACCCTACTTGCTGCTTGATTGATCTTTATGAATATGATTACAAGAGTTGATCTACCTCGAGATCGTGTTGGCTAAACCCTAGAAGTCTAGCCTATGAGATTGCTATGATTCTGTTATCCTTGTTCCTACGGACTAAACCCTCCAGTTTATATATGCACCGGAGGAACTTAGGGTTGTACATGATCACCTTGCAGAGGAAGGAAAGTATTACACCTGGACTCTAAACTTGCTATTTTACACATGGAGAGTCCTATCCGGATATGGGAGATAGTCTTCATCGATAATCTTCACGGCCCACCAGTCCGGCCCATAATGAACGATCCGGCCACCTGAGGACCCCTTAATCTAGGACTCCCTCATTAGCCCCTGAACCAGTCTTCGATGACGATGAGTTCGGCTGACGCACTGTCTTCGGCATTGCAAGGCGGGTTCCTCCTGCCGAACATATTGAAGAAATATTCCCTACAAAAGGTACTGTGTCCGGCTCTGCATGGTTAGTACAACCCTTAGCCTCGAAGGCAAGGTATCAAAAAATGGATACTGTGTATTTACTGACAACCTTTCAGTGACGCGTCACGTCTATGCCTTTAACACATATCGAACCGTTTTCTTGGCCCTAGTTTCGCGTTTAGAGGTACAGCCTCATTAGCACGTTTTATCAAAACAGACATCGTGCCCGCTTATTACGGGATCCTTATCAATGTGATGTGAGCATTTTAACCGCGCCTTACGCACGACCTCGTTGGGAACCGGCGAGGTTTACGGCTGATGTGGGGGGCGTTTAGCATTCACCACTTATAAAAGGACCCAAAGTTTTACCCTTTATCCCCATGCTGTCCTCAAGCCCTAGCTTTCCAATCTCCTCAGCATCCAGCGCCCACATCTCTTGCGCCCTCAATCCTCAACTCCACCACCACCGCCGTATCCAGCAATGGCTGGCTCTGGTTCCAAGGGCAAGTGGGAGGCATCTTCGATCACGGAGAAGACCGTGAAGAGCCTCCGGAGCACGGGTTATCTAGCCGACGATGTGGCGCATCGAGTCCCCAAAAGGGACCAAGTGATCCCCATCCCTAAGGCGGGTGAGAGGGTTGTATTCCTCTCGCACTTCATTCGGGGGCTGGGATTTCCTCTCCACCCCTTTGTGTGGGGCCTTCTATTCTTCTACGGGCTAGATTTCCATGATCTAGCCCCGAATTCAATCCTTCACATATCTGCTTTCATAGTGGTGTGTGAAGAATTCCTCCGAATCCCCCCACACTTCGGCCTTTGGCTCAAAACCTTGAATCTGAAGCTGAAGGTGGTCGACGGGCAGCATGTTGAGTGCGGAGGGGCTATGATAAGAAAACTCCCCAATGCTACCTGGACAAAGGGGGCGTTCGTGGAGACGAACAAGATTTGGCAACAGGAGTGGTTTTACATCACTGAGCCCTGCGACACCAAGTGGGCGGCTGCTCTTGCATTCAGACCTGGTTTCCCGGAGAGGCTAATCTCCTGGACCGATAAGGTCCCAAATTGGGGGTCTCACACGGAGGTGCTAGCCCTCCAAAAACGCATCTCGGACATGATCTCCAAGGGCACCCAGCTCACCAACGTGGTCCAGGTAATGCTTGCCCGTCTAGTCCTCCCCTGCCAACACCGGGGCTCCTATTTATGGGAATTCAATCCGGAAGGATCCCGGCCCCTGAAGCACCTCTTTGGCTCTACGCACGAAGACATCTGGAAGCACCTCTTCAAGGCCCAGAAGGGGTGGTCGATGGAGACTGAAGGCAAGGGCTTCAGCGCTGTGCTCACCGCATCAGAGGTATTTGAGTTTTCTGCCAAATATATATCCCTTCCCTGTTTTAATTATAACAGGAGTTGGAGTTTTTGCGTTCAATCCAGGCCTGGAGGAAAAAGGCGGAGCGGGTCAAGTATCTGGCTCCCCTACCAAAAGACCCAGAGTCGTCTCGGGTGACGGCGATGTTGATTCTGGCTCCATACAATGCGTCGGAGAAGAAGGCCAAGAAGAAGGGCAAGGAGGTCAAGAGCGACCCCCTGCCGTCCCTACGGACACAAGGTCCGAGGAAACAGGCTCCCAACTCTTTCCCGAAGAAGAAGAGGAGGAGGAAGAAGAAGAAGACTCCCCCATCCAAGCCAAGGGGAGGAAAAGAGCGGCCCCTGCCGACGCAGGCACGACCGCGCCCAGGAAAAAACTAACTCTTCCTGTTAATTCGGACTCATCGTCCGAACACAGTTATCGGGTTCAACCCCGGATCAAGCCCCCGGCCAAATCGTAAGTACTCAAAACTGCTTAAGTTCGGAAGATTTTCCTTTTTTAGCATCTAATATCTAATTTGCCTTTATATTGCCCTCCGCACGACATCCCCGTGGCTTCACTGTCCTCGGGGAATTCCCTGGCATCTGGTGAGTCGGAGAGCGATACGCCTCCTCGGGGCTCATCTCCCAACGTGGGGGATATCGAGGTATCTTTTCTGCCAACTCCCCCTGTTCTAGCAAGCGGGAGTGGGGCCAAAGAAAGGGTGGCCGAAGTCAATCCTTCGACCGTGGTCGACCAGGGGGAGAAATCCCCATGGAGACTGAAGACTGGTTCAGTCTGGGGGCCCAATCAATCCGGGCCCCCGCCGAACACTGTTCCGGAGTCCAGTGCGGCTCTAGAATCAAGGGACCAACCCCTATAACGGGGGAGGGAGCAACTGCTCCTGCGGCGCCTACCGTCAATCCGGAGGCGTCGAACACTCTGGAGGGAGCACTACAAAGTGCTTCCATCGTGAAGGAACACTGCACTCTGATGATTGCGGTCATGGGGAAAGATTCAGTCCATCAAAGGTGGACTGAACGAAGCCTTGAACAACCTACTAATAGGCTTTGAGGTATGCAATGAAATGTTCTGTAAAGAGAACTTTTTTTGTTTTAGACATAAATATATATATATATATATATATATATATATATATATATATATATATATATATAGTAGCCCCTGATGCTTTGTTTGATTCTGAACAGAATCAGACAAAGCATCCATGTTATATCAAATGATAGAGCTGAAATGTGAATTTGTTGCTTGTGCAGGCCGCACTAGTTACGGCATCTGCCCATGCCGCAGAGGTTGCCAAACTAAATCGGAAACTTAGACTAGCCGATGAAGATCTTGACCGCGTCAACAAGCGTTTTGACGAAATGCAAGGTATGCGGGTTTAGGAAATCTAAATTTTAACGCACTATATGTCCGAACATGAGCTCATATATGTCGTATACTTTTTGTGAAACAGCTGACGCAGCTGCGGTCGAGGCTCTGAAGGGCAAACTTGCCACGGCCAAGAAGGAGGCCAGAGCGAGCAAGGCAGCCGCTGATAAAGCGGCTGCCGACCTGGAGGCCGATAAGGCCCTGCGTCAACAGCACGAGACGCGGGTGACCGAAGTTGAGGCCGTGCTCCAAGATGCAATTCGCAAATGTGACACCTCGCAAATGTGACACCTTGGAGAAGGCGAATTCGTAGCAATCGGCTGAACTCGCTACGACAGTTAATGCTGCCAAGGAGGCATGAACTACATCGCGCGGTGCTCAGGAGGAGATAAAACAAGCGCGTCAGATAGCAGCCGGTAAGGTTTTTCTCTTGCAGAGCAACTTCGAAGGTCAGAGGTATCTTGTTCTGACACGATTGTGGAGTTCTCCAGGCGTGTTTGTGGATCTCCTAAGGAGCATCGCCGACACCGCCCAATACTTTCGAGCTCAAGAAGGGAACAACACAGAGAAGTTGTTTTGGTCACAGTTCCTTGCGCCCAACCATCCGGTGCCCCTCAACGACCAAATGAAGCAGCTGGTCGAGCTACACAACATGGCGAGTTTGGCCATGAAGGACTTGATAGTCCCGCTATGGCCCGCTGATCTGATCCCGAGTAGTTACTTCGGATTGGTGAAGAGGCTCGTCGATGTGAGTCCGCGGGTCGACGCTGTCAAGCGCTCGGCTTGCATAGAGGATGCTCGGATGGCCTTTTCCCGCATGAAGGTACATTGGGTGAAGATGAAGGCTGCGGAAATAGCCACTGCCGGCCCTCCAGAAGGCAAGGATCATTGCAGACCGGAAAGGTACTTTGACGATGTCCTAGAAGGAGCCCACCTTGTAGAGGGCCAATGCTCAAAGGATATAGCCTTTGAGTGATATGTATTCGGGTTGTAAGGACTAAGCCAATGTGCCAATGTATATAAATTTTTGCTTTTATATTGATGAGCGGCTTTTCCCTCTTGTGTGGCTGTTTTATGTACATCTGAAAGTTTCCAGTCATCGGCTTCAGCCCCCATGTAAATATTACAGGGGTGTTCGGTAACATGCAGGAACACTCTTTATCCAACATCTTGGTCCGTATAGGACGTGTTTGCGTAGCGAACCAGGCAACCAGACTATGCGGCTTTATCGCTTTCACTTAGCGATAGGAGCTTGACTAGTGGGGCTAAGTACTAGCCCCTGGTGCGTACCAGGCTTTCGAATTATAGTGCCTTTTTGATGCGGCTGGGCGAAGACCAGCCCCTCGTATAACATGGAGTGGATCGCTATCGATCATAGTATAACACTAGGTCACCGAATCGCTTGACCAGCTCTCGCCTCATCGTGACAGTCAATTTTTGGCTTTCTCTACTGAGGTACTTGACCGGACAAACCAGAAGTACAATCGTAATAGTTCTCCCTTTACTACCTTAGCCAAAAAATGCGGAACGTAAGGTGGCAAGCACAGGAGCCGGGCAACCCAATTATTGACCAAAGACATGATTCGGAGACGATGCATATAACACAATATCCGGAACGCCGAACAGTTCCCTATAGGTCTTCGGACTTTTGTAGGTGTGCCAGGATGAGTACAGCCCCTGGTATTAAGTCCAGGTATTAGGGCATACGCGGCGATCTGTCTTGGGGTAGAGGATACATGTGGTGAAAATAAACAACACCCCAAACAAAATTGGAACCAAACTGCCTCTTTTATATCCCGTTTAATACGGCGAGCCGTGAGGTTACAGATATCGCCAATAACATCCTCGGGCATCTGACATGCCAACAAATAAGATACTAAAAAAGAGGTGAGAGTAAAAAGGTTTACACAGAGCCCTAATCTACGGGAAATAAATTTTCAAAAAGTGGCCCTACTGCATGTCCACGCCTTTTTCTCCATGGTAATTTGCCCTTGAGAAGGAGAGTTGTAATGGTCGCCTGTAAAAAAAGGAAAAGAGAAGGATTCTGGAAAAGAGTACCTTGTACGACCGTAAAAAATGCATGTTTTTAAATGAACCTGAAGAAGATATATTTTAGAGTCCGAATAGGGTCAAGCCGAACTATGGACTAATGATATGTTGTATGCCCCTATCACCGCCCAAGGTATTTTAAGGGCATAATTGTGTACGCGGTGTACGTAAGCTGCTACCTTATGGGGCAGTTGACAAGGGCACAACTTCTAATCAAGCTCAGGTTCTTCTGAGCTTCCGCATTCTAGTGCGGACTGGGCACGTTTAGCCGTATCCATAGTCTTGATGACTGATGAGCTGTTCGGCCTGAATAAGCTACTTTGGACCTCGGCCGCTAGGGCCGCAGTGTCTTCCTCCGTTCGGAGGGAACGCTCACGTTTCCATTGACCATGATAACACCACGTGGTCCACGCATTTTGAGCTTGAGGTAGGCATAATGCGGGACTGTGTTAAAGCGGCAAAGACCGTTCTTCCGAGTAGTGCATGATAGCCACCCCGGAATGGAGCGATTTTGAAGATTAACTCTTCGCTTCAGAAATTATCGGGCGAACCGAATACGACTTCCAATGTTAATAAACCCGTGCAGCGGGCTTCGACGCCTGGACTCACTCCTTTATAGGTAGTGATGCTGGGCTTAATTCTTGACGGGTGGATCCCCATCTTGCGAACAGTGTCTTGATATATCAGATTGAGACTACTGCCGCCATCCATAAGGACTCGAGTAAGATGGTATCCGTCTATTATGGGGTCGAGCACTAAGGCCACCGAATCTCCGTGACGAATACTTGTTGGGTGATCTCTACGACCAAAGATGATCGAGCAAGCCGACCATGGGTTGAACTTGGGGGCAACAGGCTCGACGGCGTATACGTCCCGGAGTGCGCGCTTGCACTCCCTCTTGGGGATGTGGGTGACGTAGATCATGTTCACCGTTTTTACCTCCGAGGGAATTTTTTCTGCCCCCCTGTGTTCGGCTAGCGAGGTTTGTGCTCGTCTTCACTTTGGGGTCCTTTTCCCTTGTGTTCGGAGTTTAGCTTGCCGGCCTGCTTGAAGACCCAACAACTACGGTTGGTGTGATTTGCATGTTTGTGGTGCCATGGATTTGGCAGGACCTGTCTAGTATCTTGTCCCAGCTGGATGGACTATCCATGTTTCCTTTAAATGGCTTCTTCCGTTAACCGGACCTGGAACCACTAAATCTGGCGTTTACTGATGTATCCTTTGTGTTTCCATTGTTGTTTCGGCGCTTATTCTTATTGCGCCGTGGCTTTCCATTGCCATCCCTGACATCAGATGTACCAGGGTCGCTGGTACTGTTACAGCTACGAGCCAGCCAACTGTCCTCGCCCGCGCAAAAGCGGGTCATGAGTGTGGTTAGGGTTTCCATTGTTCTGGGCTTCGCCTGGCCGAGGTGTCTAGCCAGCCATTCATCTCGGACACTGTGTTTGAATGCCACTAAGGCTTCGGCGTCCGGACAGTCCACAATCTGGTTCTTTTTAGTTAAGAACTGATTCCAAAGCTTGTGGGCTGACTCCCCGGGTTGCTGGATTATATGACTTAAATCATCAGCATCCAAGGGCCGAACATAAGTCCCCCGAAAATTGGCCCGAAAAGCATCCTCAAGTTCTTCCCAGCTTCCTATAGAGTTCTCTGGGAGGCTATTAAGCCAGTGCCGAGCTGGCCCTTTTAGCTTGAGGGGTAAGTATTTAATGGCGTGGAGATCATTTCCCCGAGACATGTGTATGTGAAGAATAAAGTCTTCTATCCACACAGCTAGATCTGTTGTTCCATCGTACGCCTCGATGTTTACGGGTTTAAACCCTTCTGGAAATTCATGATCCATCACCTCATTGGTGAAGCATAGAGGGTGTGAAGCACCCCCGTATTTTGCCATTTTGTGGCATAGTTCGGACGGTATTGGTGTTTGGTGTTGACTCCAAACTGGGATGTGACCAGTCAGTTTGGCTTGATAGCCACTGCCCTGTGTGTATGTACGTTCTGTTGGTCCATAGATTGATCTAGTCTGGCCCGCCTTTTTATTCAGGTCTTGGCGTAGGTTGTACTTATGAGCCTGAGCCACTGTATCCTTGCCTTTACGGTGAGGAGGTGTGGGCTTGTGTACGGTGTTACTAGCCCCTTTGTCCCGTCCTGTAATGCCCAGGATGGAGTTATACCTCCTACGTGTCGAGGCACGACTTAAAGGCATAAATCCATCCTAGAATGATCTCAAGTTTGGTAATCTTTGCAATCTCATGTAAAAGAGGGGATTGTAAACATAAATAGTTGGCTTACACTCGCCACGTCACACAATTACATAACATGTCTCAATCATCATACATTAAGAATATCACAACCCTCTAAGGGCAAAACCAAATGTCAAGATACCAAACTTAAATAACATCCACAGGCGGATCGAATCCTAGTAGGAGTCTCCACTACTGATCATCCGGATATCGCACATAGTATCGACTACGCTCTTTGTCGAACTCCCAATCCAGCTCGGTGCCATCACCTGGATAGCTCACAGCTGGACCTGCATCTGGTGTGTGAAGTAACTGTGAGCCACAGAGGACTCAGCAATCCCGTTTCCGGGTAACAAGACTATTTAAGCCTTTGGGAGAGGATAAGGCTGAAGAAAAGAATAAGTGTCTGCAGCAGCAACTAGCAACTAGCTTACGTGAGTGAGAGCGAGAAGAGAAAGCCTCGGCGAGAAGTGATCACGAAGTGATCCTAGCTACAAGCTCCACAAACATAACCCCTCCGTGTTCAACTCCCGAATCCCTATTCGGAAATTGACGGTCACGGAACGCACGCTGGTAGTGTATTAGAAACATTGTGTCAAGTTATCTACAACCGGATATTAACAAGCTCCCATCTGCCACATAACCGCGGGCACGGCTTTCGAAAGTTCAAACCCTGCAGGGGTGTTCCAACTTGACCCATCACAAGCCCACGATCCGCGGAGTCGCAACTCCAAAGTGGGAAGACCCGAGTATCCTCGGAATCCCGTGCTCAAGATATACCGAACTAAGGTAAGGCTAATCCAGCAAATCGTCCCGGCGTGTCGACACCCTGATAGTAGCCGCGCGTATCTAAGTCTCAGGACACGACCGGATGGGTGATGCTACGGGTTTTTACCAAACCTCGAGTTTCCTTGAGGTGGCCCCGCAGGACCCCCAGTTCGGACCAACACTCATGTGGAGCACTGGCCCGGGGTTGTTGATTAAGAAAAAGGGTTTATAACTCCCTATGCAAGTTTAGTTTGTTATTAGGCAAAAAGTACCAATGTTGGGACTTGCTGGAAAAGACTTAGCACTTAGCGGTTTATCGAGGGGGTCCCATACACCCCAACCGTGTTAGGAACGCAGAATCAAGGAACATAACACCGGTTTATACGGTTCCTAATGGCATGAGTGGAACAAATCACCAAGCAAAAGGCTTAGCCTTCCACCCTTGCCAATATATAGATGATTTCATTTTAAGCATTTATATAGTGTGATAAAACCCAACCAAACTTCAACATGAAGCAAGCATCTTTGATCTTCACCTGCAACTAGCAACGCTATAAGAAGGGCTGAGCGAAGCGTACTTAGCCAAGCAACGGTTTGCATAGGTAGGTTGGTTAAACATGGCAATGGTTTACAAGTAGGAGGCTGACAAGAAGATCATGGGCATCGAGGCAAAACTATAGATCGAGATTACTAGCAATAGGCAAAGATAGTAATGTTATCGGGGTTCGGTCATCTTGCCTGAAGAGAAGTCGTTCGGATCGTAAGAAGGGTCCTCGTGCTCAACCTCGTTGGAAACCTCGTGCTCGTACTCGAACTCAGACTCTGCTTCCGGCTCTAAACAAAACAATCACACCAAGCACCAATCAACAATATGCAATGCGCACTCGAAAAAGATGAATGCATGATGGATGCACTAAGGATGCACACGGAGCACGTAAAATAGCACTCAAGCAAAACACCTCAAAACATGATAACAATCTGATATTATTAATCTACACGGAAAATCAATCAAGTTTCATATAAGATTCGCTGAAATCGGAGTTACGGGCTAAAAGTTATGCCCGAAACAAGAAATGAGCGAAAGCTGAAAATTACAGCATCATAGCAACTTCGGAGCACAAAATAATTAAGCTACATCACTCAAATGTCATGGCAAAGAACATGAACACAAACTAGACATATACTACAGCAACTAAGTCCAAAGGTGCACCCCCAACGGAGCCACGGATCAATAGCAATGATCTTGGACATATTGAACTTGACAATAAAATTCTGGCAGCAGAATTTTATTGAAACTTTGGAGCAAAAGATAAACATGCTACAGCCACTCAAATAGGCATGTGAGGACATGAATGGAAAGACAACAATATATACTACAAGGAACAAACAAGATCCACTCCAAAACTATCATGCTTTGTCCTAGAAAATCACACGAACATGGCATCGGAACGTTACAGATTTCAGACTTAGTGAAAATCCACTAAGTCCTAAAACAGCAATATCATCATGGCATCTAAAAGAGCATGTTTAAGTCACCTCGAAACTAAACATGGCAAGTGGTAAGCACCTCATCAAAGTACACATGAAGGTGATCCCGAAACACACAAGCATGCATCATTGAGGTAAACACAACGATAGCAACGAACTCAACAAGATGGCATTTCATAACAAGTGAAACAACATCACAGCCACATGGCACTTTGCAACGATGATAAGCATGGCAAGAATAAATCTAACATGCTACCTAGCACATACAACATGTAGAGCATGGCAAGACGAACACGTGGACATGTCATTTGCATCATTCGGACAAACGAGCTAGAAGATATCACATGGCAAAGATGGCATAAAAACATCACATAGCAGCAGTTTATATCAAGATGCACTCTTGCAACAGCAAAACAAGCACCTAGATGATCTCTAACATGCATGACAATAACAGATAAAACGTAGAGCACGATCCCATGAACGTCTGGACATGCTACATGCGCGAAACGGAGCATCACACACAAAGTTATGGCAGTTAGAATAATGCATCACAGAAATCACAGATCTGGGACTAGGGTTAAGAAACAACCTAGATCTGGGGAAAATTGGCTGGAACGGGCTTCGGAGGCGGCGGCGCAGCGAGGCCCACGGGCGAGGCAGAGGCGGCCCGGTCGGTGGAGCAAATGGGCCGGCCCGATGCGGCGGCGAGGCGAGGCCGGGAGGCGGTGGCCCGGCTCGGTGGCGATCGGCCCAGGCGGGACCGGAGGGAGGCGGCTGGCGCGGCCTGGGAGGAGCGGCCCGAGGCGGAGGGAAAGGTGGGCCGGCTCGGTGCAGCGCGGCCCGGCAGCTGGAGAGGCGGACGAGGCCCAGCCGCGGGAGACCTCAGGCGATGTGGGGACCTGCTGGCCCACGGGGTGGCCGAGCGGGAAGAACCGGGCCTCGGGGAAGTGGTCCCTGTCGCCGGTCGGGGGGGAAGGCCCAGGGGAATCGCGGAGGAGCTGGCGGTCTCGGTCGATCGGCCCTCCTGGCCGATCCGATCGAGCGGAGGTCGAGGCGTTGACCCTGGCCGAGGCTAGCGGCGCTGGTCGGCTGGGTAGCGATTGAGGGAATCGCCTGGAATGGCTGGCTTCCTCGGGATCCGGGAAGAAGTTCCCAAAAGGCAGAGAGGGGGTTGGTTGGATCCAAAATTTTAGGGGGAGAGAGGAGGAAGAAGCTAGAGATGCCAAAATAGACCTAGGGGTCTATAAATAGCAGATTTTTAGGGTTAGGAGGGATCTGGGGGTGTTAGGAGCCCTCCGATCGCGATCCTACGGATCCGATCGCGGGGGAAGTCTAGATGGACCTAGGAGAAGATAAAAGACCGCAGTAGGGGTGTTCCCGAGACACAAAGTGAAGGCACTTTGGACCCACACGAACAACGGATGGGATAGCCAACGGAGTCCAAACGAGACGAGATTTGAGAGGCGGGTTGCACACAACAAAACAACAACACACACAACAACCTCGCGGCACACCGGTAATGTCACGACCCGGATTTGGAAAAATCCAAGTCTCTGTGCTTACGGTGCTATCCCTGGATCGCAGCTAGCACACACAGTAACAAGAATGAATATCAGTAAAACATACATCATTTTACTACAATGGTAGATCCAGAATTAAGCAAATACATAACATAGGCATAGCTCAATGCTGGCACATCCTACAGCGGAATAATACGTAGTCGCTAAGTTAGGGCTCCATGAATGCCACTGGGCTCGTTGAGTGTCGACCATAACCCTATCGTCGCTTAATCTGTCGAGATCTGCACATGACAGGTGCAGATGAGTACGTGGAATGTACTCGCAAGTTGCAAAGGAAAGTTTAACAGAATTTATATGCAGGGTAAATATTGGTGGAGGTCTCCTTTGCGTAAAGCCAATTTTGTCCTATACTACATTTTTGCAAACTTCTTTTGAAATAAATAACTTTTAGTATAAAAGGTTGGAGTGAGACTTTGGATATGCGCACCAAAGTTCATTCTCTCATTTTAGTAAAACATTTATATAGTTGAAGTGAAACACAATCACTGTGCTCAATCCTCAACCAACCCTTAAAACAGATGTTTAGAAAAGAGAGGGGAGATTCTTCTTCAGTCCAAGTCTTCAGTTGCTCAAAATTGTCCGTAACCGGGGGCACGGCTAATCGATTAGGTTTAACCCTCTGCAGAGGTCGTACACGTTCCCCACATGACACAACCAACCCCGTTTACCATTACACACTTGGGTGTATGACTAGGAGAAGATTGTGACAAAGCCTTTCCGTAACAGCCCCCTATACCTGACCAAGCCGCCCGCAACTTAGGCAATGAAAGCCCCTCTCCGATGGCGGTCCTGAGGTAAGGGTTTCCCGTTAGTACTAAGCTAAGCCAGAGCCCATAGTAGCATGTGGCTGTACTGGAAGCTACATCAAACTGTACTTGGAAGATCTCATTTCCCTGGACGGCGGTCCCCACCAAAAACCTGTGTGCAAGACCCCAGTCGGGCGCATTCACTCCAAGACCCCGATGGGCGCAATCACTTGTAGACGCTCCCGTCAATACCATTCCGCCCAGAGAGTAGAAATAAAATAATATATAGTTTTGTTTTTTCAAAAGTTTTCACAAAATGTTGCCTCAAAAGATGGCAAGTTTATTTGTTTAAAACTGGTTTGATTTTCAACCCACCCGTTTATGCAAGCGCGGCCAAGCATGGTAGTAAGTCTTGAACCTAAGGCTGTAGCTAGTAATAATGTTTTGCAAAACTTTTATAAACATGCATAGTATTTAAATTCGAAGAGATATGCATAATATGAAAATATAGGTCAGGGCATGATCAATTTGCAACTTGCCTTTGGATTCTCGGTAACACAGTTCTACCTCCGCGTAGAATTCGCCGTCGCGCTCGTCGCAATCTAACGCAATAAAGTTACTTAAGTAAGACACTCCACACATCAAGCATCCATATAAAAAGTGCTCAAGCAAAACCATCCAACACACAAGTCATGCCAAACAACCCTAGCAAGAATATCCATATGATTCGAGTTTATTCAATTTGTTCGGTTCTAATGAAGGGCGTATAGTTCATGTTATTAAACTAATTTAATAAATTATAACTCCAATTTTTTTTGGTGGCAACATATGACCAGAGAGGTCCTCTAGGGATCTTGTAAGAAGATTTATATGAGAATAGAATTTAATTGGATCAAGTGGTTAAATTATAACTAAGGAAGGTCAAATTCATGTGTAGTGGTCAAAACAGGAACCAAACATTGCTGAAAAAATAAGAATTGAGTTCTAACAGAAGGGTATGGTTCTAGGGACCAACTTTGGTAATTGGAACATTTCCATATGATATCTAGATTACAAGATATAGCAAAATTACATCAATTCTTATTTAAATCAGAACTAAATTTTAATTTGCTCAAAATTGAGATTTCAAAATTTTATAATAAACTAGATGTTCCAAGGAATCCGGGGATATAAAATTTGTCGAAATCGGGCATACGGTTTGGGAGATACGAATTTCCGAAGTTGGGCTATTTTTCTGAAAAAGGGTTACGGGATTTGAGATGAGCTGCCACGTGTCTTGTTCTGATTGGCTGATACCTCTTCATATAAGAACACGTTTGAGAAGTTAAGTGGCTGAGTGCTCACCGGAGTCTCGCCGGAGTTGGAGGAGATGTTCTATGGCTGCAACAAATGGACAAACGTCGTGGAGGATGTCGAGGGGAGTTGTGTGGACAAGGTCCAGGCCTCGTCCTCGTTTCATGGAAGTGGCAGGAAGCCGCCGGAATTGGGCTAAACTCCGATTGGTCGCGTACTCGCAGATGCCGTGTTCCGGCTGCGGGTTTGAGGAAGTAAACATGTCAGGGAGGTCTGGACGGATGTGCAGTGGTTAGAGGAAGAAAAGGAGTCGCGAGAGACTCACCGGAGGCGTCGCGAGGTTCGCCCGTCGCGGCAGCGGATCTCAACTTCGACGAGGAATTACTCACAGAGGAGAAGGGATTAGAGAGGGCTTTTAGAGGAGAGAGGCGAGAATGTCTAGGTGGTCCTCTGGGTGATACTTATAGGGTCAGGGGAGGTCAGAATCGAGCGGAGCGTTCGTCGACATTAATGGCGTTAATGGCGAAAGTTACTGCTGCTTTAGGTGGCCATTAGGGCGCGGTTTAGCGTGGGTAACGGAAGAGAAGGAGTTAGGGCGGAGTGGGGAATCCATTCAGAGGAGTTTCGGGGCGAGGGAGAGGAAGGGAGGGGGTGGCGCTAGGCATGGCTCGGGCTTCTGTTCTTGGCTGAATGAACGAACCGAGGAAGAAGAAGAACGCCAATGCCTGATATGGGCCTTAGTGAGAAATTTGGCCCAAGAGCAAAGGAAAAAAAACAATGGAAGAGATAGATGGGCTAGATAGGCTGACAGAGAGAAAGCATAACTAATAACAATATTAGACTGGATAATCAATGAATAAATTGTTCGCTTTCTCAGAATTATTATTTGGATCTGAGGAAAAAATGTTCACATATTCTCTTTGATTATTTCTAGCCTAGGAAAAGTGGTTTCATAAATAAATAAGCAATAATTTTGTGTACGTACATGTTTCGATAATGCACTATGGGCTTCATAATTTTACAACATAGCCCTTAGGATCTTATGAATGCCAAAAATTACAAAGAAGAAATATTAAATACTTCCAATAATAGTTTTGGAGAAGTCATATTATCTCCTCTCATATTTGGTGGGAATAAAATAATTAGTAAATGCAAATAAGTGTCAACTTCATAGAGAACCTCAAAATTTCAAAGAACTACTAATATTTAGTTTGATCCCTTATGAAACATTTGTCCACCATATCTGAGAAACTCATTTTATTCTCACTCCGTAATTTTGAATGTAGTTTCAAATATTTCAAAAGAAGGAGAATTCTTGTTTTTTGAATTTTGGAATAAACTTTTCAACCAAGATTATTTATTGGATAAAAGATTATCCAACTTTTATAACATGGTTTGAAAAGGTTTTAAACAAGGACTCAAAAAGTTTTAATTTCTCTAGAAAATCAAAGCAATTCAGTCAATATTACTTATTTATTGACATTCCAAAATTTTCCAAATTTTGGGATGTTACAAACTACCACCCTTCAAAGAAATCTCGTCCTCGAGATTTGCAGAGGCTAGCAAGAAATAGGTTAGGGTTTGGTTCCTTGGGTTACTTCCTCAGGGTTTGGTCATATCATCTACAGGTTTGCGGTTTATCCTTTTCCCTCATGTCTTGAGAGAAATGTCTTCTATTGATGTAATTCTTTGTATTCATGTTCTTCAGTAGGCTTCTTGCACCATTCTGGAGTCTCTCGTGATTTTTCGTATGACCCAATTATCCGCTACCACCCTTAAGAACAAACTTGTAGGGATTTCCGCAAGTTCTTCATTCCCTGATGGTTCTTCATTGAGCTTCTATGGTTTAGAACTGGGCCTTCTTCATCGAGCTTCTGTGGTTTAGAACTGGGCTTTTCCTCGATGAAAAGTCTTCCTCAAAATCCATAAATTCCAGAACTACCTATCGAGACCCTCATGGTGGTCGATAGCTTCTCATGGAACTCCTTGAAGATCATCACGTTCTTCCTCACCGTTCATTCTTACGTTAGGCACGACTGCCTATCTATAAGGATAATACGTCTTACCGTTCTATGGTTTTAGGATTGTCGCATCGACACTCAACTAGGTTCTCAGGTCTCTCCGACTTACCCATCAAACATAAGAAAGTATATAATAAGAGTCTCCGGTATGGTGATCAATCCATCCCGTACTCAAATCATTACCCCATATGTAGATTGGTGAATCGCGTGTTCTAACACTCAGTCATTCTCACTCCTCTTTAAGAGGTCTTCACCTGCAAAGCTAATAAAACGTCTTTGGGTGGCATTAATCCTACTCAAGTCGCGGTAAAACTTGCAGCCGTAAAATTTCCTCGCATCTTCACTTGGTTTCTCCAGATCCTGTATGACAATATGAGATTGAATTTGAAACTTGAATTCTTCCCAAGGAATTGCCATTGGAATTCATCGATGGCTATAAGCCTCTTACACCATGTGTGAGTCTCTCGGATGAAATACTGGGAAGCATAGTCCATCTCCTCCGTTGGATTTACTTTGATGTCTTCCATTATTCCTATATCCTGAATCCACTCTTGTACTTCTGAATGTGTCACTTGTCCCATCAAAATAATTCCGTCCATCTATGGTTTAAGGTTTGGTCGGAGAAGAGGATAGAGTTTAGAGAAAGAGAGATGGATACACACACAGCAATCAATAAACAACTCAATGTTTATAATACTCGTACATCTTCCGTAATTAACACCTCTCGAGGTTGAATAAATAATACAACCAACAGAGTTTGTATCTTAAAAACGCAAGTTTTTTTCCAAAAAAAAAATCAAACAACTCAAAGGACAACAAAATCAAAGCAATGGCGAAGAACTCCAACAAAAATCCAAATTTCACTCATAGATTTCAAACAAACAATTCCTATTGTACCTTCATCCACATGATTTCTCATGGTCGGGCACACTACTCGCACTCTTTCGTTTATTTCACAACTCTCATGGTGGGCTTGGATACTATTTGAATCGTGTGGAATATTCCATGACAGTGATAATCTTCAACTTCTTCATAGCCATCTTAGTCTTGAGTGTCTTCGGTTGTTCTTTACCAAGGTCACTGGAGTTTGGAAGGTTGGTCATCTGAGTTTTTGAAAGCAGAAGAGAACTTAGTGAAGAAAAGAAGAGGATTCGAGAAAGCTATTATTACTACTGGAAATTTAAGTTGTTCCTGTCAAGGTCTTCCTATTTCTAAGCCATTTTCTAGGGTCACGTCCTACAGTCAACGTATGCTCTAATACCATTTTGTCATGACCCGGATTTGGCAAAATCCAAGTCGCTGTGCTTACTGTGCTATCCCTGGATCACAGCTAGCACACACAGTAACAAGAATGAATATCAGTAAAACATACATCATTTTACTACAACGGTAGATCCAGAATTAAGCAAATACATACCATAGGCATAGCTCAATGCTGGCACATCCTACAGCGGAATAATACGTAGTCGCTATGTTAGGGCTCCATGAACGCCACTGGGCTCGTTGAGTGTAGACCATAATCCTATCGTCGCTTAATCTGCCGAGATCTGCACATGACAGGTGCAGATGAGTACGTGGAATGTACTCGCAAGTTGCAAAGGAAAGTTTAACAGAATTTATATGCAGGGTAAATATTGGTGGAGGTCTCCTTTGCGTAAAGCCAATTTTGTCCTATACTACATTTTTGCAAACTTCTTTTGAAATAAATAACTTTTAGTATAAAAGGTTGGAGTGAGACTTTGGATATGCGCACCAAAGTTCATTCTCCGATTTTAGTAAAACATTTATATAGTTGAAGTGAAACACAATCACTGTGCTCAATCCTCAACCAACCCTTAAAACAGATGTTTAGAAAAGAGAGGGGAGATTCTTCTTTAGTCCAAGTCTTCAGTTGCTCAAAATTGCCCGTAACCGGGGGCACGGCTAATCGATTAGGTTTAACCCTCTGCAGAGGTCGTACACGTTCCCCACATGACACAACCAACCCCGTTTACCATTACACACTTGGGTGTATGACTAGGAGAAGATTGTGACAAAGCCTTTCCGTAACAGCCCCCTATACCTGACCAAGCCGCCCGCAACTTAGGCAATGAAAGCCCCTCTCCGATGGCGGTCCTGAGGTAAGGGTTTCCCGTTAGTACTAAGCTAAGCCAGAGCCCATAGTAGCATGTGGCTGTACTGGAAGCTACATCAAACTGTACTTGGAAGATCTCATTTCCCTGGACGGCGGTCCCCACCAAAAACCTGTGTGCAAGACCCCAGTCGGGCGCATTCACTGCAAGACCCTGATGGGCGCAATCACTTGTAGACGCTCCCGTCAATACCATTCCGCCCAGAGAGTAGAAATAAAATAATATATAGTTTTGTTTTTTCAAAAGTTTTCACAAAACGTTGCCTCAAAAGATGGCAAGTTTATTTGTTTAAAACTGGTTTGATTTTCAACCCACCCGTTTATGCAAGCGCGGCCAAGCATGGTAGTAAGTCTTGAACCTAAGGCTGTAGCTAGTAATAATGTTTTGCAAAACTTTTATAAACATGCATAGTATTTAAATTCGAAGAGATATGCATAATATGAAAATATAGGTCAGGGCATGATCAATTTGCAACTTGCCTTTGGATTCTCGGTAACACAGTTCTACCTCCGCGTAGAATTCGCCGTCGCGCTCGTCGCAATCTAACGCAATAAAGTTACTTAAGTAAGACACTCCACACATCAAGCATCCATATAAAAAGTGCTCAAGCAAAACCATCCAACACACAAGTCATGCCAAACAACCCTAGCAAGAATATCCATATGATTCGAGTTTATTCAATTTGTTCGGTTCTAATGAAGGGCGTATAGTTCATGTTATTAAACTAATTTAATAATTTATAACTCCAAATTTTTTTGGTGGCAACATATGACCAGAGAGGTCCTCTAGGGATCTTGTAAGAAGATTTATATAAGAATAGAATTTAATTGGATCAAGTGGTTAAATTATAACTAAGGAAGGTCAAATTCATGTGTAGTGGTCAAAACAGGAACCAAACATTGCTGAAAAATAAGAATTGAGTTCTAACAGAAGGGTATGGTTCTAGGGACCAACTTTGGTAATTGGAACATTTCCATATGATATCTAGATTACAAGATATAGCAAAATTACATCAATTCTTATTTAAATCAGAACTAAATTTTAATTTGCTCAAAATTGAGATTTCAAAATTTTATAATAAACTAGATGTTCCAAGGAATCCGGGGATATAAAATTTGTCGAAATCGGGCATACGGTTTGGGAGATACGAATTTCCGAAGTTGGGCTATTTTTCTGAAAAAGGGTTACGGGATTTGAGATGAGCTGCCACGTGTCTTGTTCTGATTGGCTGATACCTCTTCATATAAGAACACGTTTGAGAAGTTAAGTGGCTGAGTGCTCACCGGAGTCTCGCCGGAGTTGGAGGAGATGTTCTATGGCTGCAACAAATGGACAAACGTCGTGGAGGATGTCGAGGGGAGTTGTGTGGACAAGGTCCAGGCCTCGTCCTCGTTTCATGGAAGTGGCAGGAAGCTGCCGGAATTGGGCTAAACTCCGATTGGTCGCGTACTCGCAGATGCCGTGTTCCGGCTGCGGGTTTGAGGAAGTAAACATGTCAGGGAGGTCTGGACGGATGTGCAGCGGTTAGAGGAAGAAAAGGAGTCGCGAGAGACTCACCGGAGGCGTCGCGAGGTTCGCCCGTCGCGGCAACGGATCTCAACTTCGACGAGGAATTACTCACAGAGGAGAAGGGATTAGAGAGGGCTTTTAGAGGAGAGAGGCGAGAATGTCTAGGTGGTCCTCTGGGTGATACTTATAGGGTCAGGGGAGGTCAGAATCGAGCGGAGCATTCGTCGACATTAATGACGTTAATGGCGAAAGTTACTACTGCTTTAGGTGGCCATTAGGGCGCGGTTTAGCGTGGGTAACGGAAGAGAAGGAGTTAGGGCGGAGTGGGGAATCCATTCAGAGGAGTTTCGGGGCGAGGGAGAGGAAGGGAGGGGGTGGCGCTAGGCATGGCTCGGGCTTCTGTTCTTGGCTGAATGAACGAACCGAGGAAGAAGAAGAACGCCAATGCCTGATATGGGCCTTAGTGAGAAATTTGGCCCAAGAGCAAAGGAAAAAAAACAATGGAAGAGATAGATGGGCTAGATAGGCTGACAGAGAGAAAGCATAACTAATAACAATATTAGACTGGATAATCAATGAATAAATTGTTCGCTTTCTCAGAATTATTATTTGGATCTGAGGAAAAAATGTTCACATATTCTCTTTGATTATTTCTAGCCTAGGAAAAGTGGTTTCATAAATAAATAAGCAATAATTTTGTGTACGTACATGTTTCGATAATGCACTATGGGCTTCATAATTTTACAACATAGCCCTTAGGATCTTATGAATGCCAAAAATTACAAAGAAGAAATATTAAATACTTCCAATAATAGTTTTGGAGAAGTCATATTATCTCCTCTCATATTTGGTGGGAATAAAATAATTAGTAAATGCAAATAAGTGTCAACTTCATAGAGAACCTCAAAATTTCAAACTACTACTAATATTTAGTTTGATCCCTTATGAAACATTTGTCCACCATATCTGAGAAACTCATTTTATTCTCACTCCGTAATTTTGAATGTAGTTTCAAATATTTCAAAAGAAGGAGAATTCTTGTTTTTTGAATTTTGGAATAAACTTTTCAACCAAGATTATTTATTGGATAAAAGATTATCCAACTTTTATAACATGGTTTGAAAAGGTTTTAAACAAGGACTCAAAAAGTTTTAATTTCTCTAGAAAATCAAAGCAATTCAGTCAATCTTACTTATTTATTGACATTCCAAAATTTTCCAAATTTTGGGATGTTACAGGTAACGTTACACGCCCAAACAACAAAGTAGGCCTACGGGACGTCACGGACACGTGAAGGAGCTCCGGAACGCGAAACGGACAACGGGAAGGAACGCGTGGAACCGGATGCAACCGACAACACAAATGCAATGCAATGCACATGTCTACATGATATGAATGAAAGCCACACACTCACACAACAAAATGACGAAAACCCGAAAGACAAAGAACCCGGAATGGAAATAGATGAAGCCGGAGATATATTATATACCCAAAAGGGAAAGTATTACATCCGGGGCATTACAAACTCTCCTCTACTACAAAAAGATCTCGTCCCGAGATCTAGGACTGGAAAAAGGAAGGGTACTCGGAACGAAGATGATCTTCTCGTTCCCTGGTAGCTTCTCGGTCGGTGTGATGTGACCACTTGACTTTCAGAAATTTGATGGACTTGTTGCGGGTCTTGCGTTCGGTTTCTTCGAGAATGGCAACTGGATGCTCTCGGTAGGACAGGTCTTGTTGAAGATCAATCTCTTCAAACGGAATCATGCGCTCAGGTGCCTTGAAGCATTTGCGAAGTTGAGACACATGGAAGACATCATGAACGTTGGCGAAGTTTGAAGGGAGCTCAAGTTGATAGGCTAGATCGCCTCTCTTGCCAAGAATTTTGAAAGGCCCGACGTATCTAGGAGCAAGCTTTCCTTTGATACCGAATCTTTGGGTTCCTTTCAACGGAGACACACGGAGATAGACATGATCATCGATGTTGAATGCCAAATCACGATGCTTGCCGTCATAGTAGCTCTTCTGACGCGACTGAGCGGCCTTGAGATTCTCACGTATGACTTTGCACATTTCTTCGGCTTCTGAGATCAAGTCATTGCCAAGAAGTTGACGTTCGCCTGTTTCAGACCAGTTGAGAGGGGTACGGCACTTTCTGCCATAGAGAATTTCAAACGGTGCTTTGCCTGCACTTGCTTGAAAGCTGTTGTTGTAAGAGAACTCGGCAAATGGAAGGCAGTCTTCCCATTTCATGCCAAAGGAGATGACACAGGCTCTGAGCATATCTTCTAGAATCTGATTCACACGCTCGACTTGACCACTAGTCTGAGGGTGAAATGCAGTGCTGAACCTGATCTTAGTGCCCATGGCGGACTGAAAGGAGTCCCAGAACCTTGATGTGAACAAGCTTCCACGGTCTGAGGATATAACTTGAGGAATGCCATGTAGGGACACAATTCTGGAAGTGTACAGCTCTGCAAGTTGAGCTGCATTGATTGAATCTTTGACTGGAAGAAAGTGAGCGACTTTGGTAAGCTTGTCAATCACCACAAAGATAGCATCATTTCCTCGCTTGGATTTAGGAAAGCCAGTGACGAAGTCCATTTCAATGTGGTCGAACTTCCACTCAGGAATAGGAAGAGGTTGGAGAAGACCGGCTGGACGTTGATGTTCTGCTTTCACTCTTCTGCACACATCACATTCATTCACGAATTGGGCAATCTCCCTTTTCATGTGTGTCCACCAGTAAGACTGCTTGAGGTCTTGGTACATCTTGGAACTGCCAGGATGAATGGAAAGGAGAGAATCATGAGCTTCTTCCATTATGAGGTTCCTGAGATCACCTTTGGGAACAACGAGTCTGTCCTCGAAGAACAAGGTATCTCTCTCATCAACACGGAAGCACTTGTATTTTGGAGTGCCCTTTGCAATCCCATGTTTCACTTTCTTCACCATGGTATCACTGAGTTGGGCCTCACGGACTTGATCTTCCAAGGTAGGAGCAATTTGGAGATTTGCAAGAAAACCCTGCGGAACAACTTGGAGGTTGAGTTTCCTGAAAGCTTCACAAAGCTCAGGCTGGTACGGCTTGATAAGAAGGCTGTTGCAATATGCCTTTCTGCTCAAAGCATCTGCAATCACATTCGCCTTGCCAGGAGTGTATTCAATGCTGGGATTGTACTCTTGGATCATTTCGACCCAACGAGTCTGACGGAGGTTCAGATGCGGCTGTGTGAAGATGTACTTCAAGCTCTTGTGATCAGTGAAGATGTCGACCTTTCTGCCCAACAACAGATGTCTCCACGTAATCAAAGCATGTACCATAGCTGCTAGCTCGAGATCATGTGTGGGATAGTTCTTCTCACTTGGCTTTAGCTGACGAGAAGTGTATGCCACAATTCTCTTATCTTGCATAAGCACACCACAAAGACCTTGAAGAGAAGCATCACAGAATACTTCATAGGGCTTGGTTTCATCCGGAGGAGTCAGAACTGGAGCAGAGACAAGCTTCTCTTTGAGGGTTTTGAATGCCACTTCACACTCTGGAGACCAAAAGTATTTGACATTCTTCTGAAGCAAGTTGGAAAGAGGCTTGGCAATCTTGGAGAAGTTCTCAACAAACCTTCTGCAATAGCTGGCAAGACCCAGAAAACTGCGGAGCTGCTTGACGTTCTGAGGAGCTTCCCAGTTGACAATTGCTTCAACTTTTAACCGCAATACCGTCAGCTGAGATGATGTGGCCCAGGTACAAAACCTTATCGAGCCAAAACTCGCACTTTGAGAACTTGGCATAGAATTTATGCTCTCGGAGTCGATCAAGAACCAGACGTAAGTGCTTTTCGTGATCTTCTTCATTCTTGGAAAACACCAGAATATCATCCAGATACACAAGCACAAACTCGCCAGTATAGGGGTTGAAGATGTAATGCATCATCCTCGAAAAGGTAGGAGGAGCATTGGCGAGACCGAAGGACACGACGGTATACTCGTATGAACCGTAGCTCGTTCTGAAGGCCGTCTTGGGAATGTCTTCTTCGCGAATGCGAATTTGATGATAGCCCATTCGGAGGTCAAGCTTAGAGAACACTTTAGCTCCTTTGAGCTGCTCAAAGAGTTCATTGATGTTGGGGAGCGGATACTTGTTCTTTATTGTCTTCTTGTTCAATGGCCGGTAGTCAACACAGAGACGCTCCGTGCCATCTTTCTTCTTGACAAACAAGAGACCACAGCCCCACGGAGACGTACTAGGTCTGATGAGACCCATACTCTCCTTCTTATCAAGCTGCTTCTTCAATTCCTTCAATTCATCCGGAGAGAGCTTGTACGGACGCCGGCATGCTGGCTCAGTACCCGGCTCGAGTTCAATGACAAACTCCACCTGACGGTGTGGAGGCATGCCTGGAAGTTCTTCAGGAAAGACGTCTTGATATTCGTTCACCACCGGAATTTGAGATATGGCATTAATTTCGCCCTTATCATTGAGAGAGAAAAGTCTGATAGTGTTATCCCTGGAGGCGAAGATAATCACATCTTCATCAGAATGAGTCATCTTGACTTCCTTCTGAGCACAATCAATGTGAGCATCGTGCTGAGAAAGCCAATCCATTCCGAGGATGAGGTCGATGTCAGAATTGCCAAGAATCACCGGAGAAGCCAAAAATCGATAATCACCCATGTGAATAGAAACATCCGGAGCATATATACGAGAATGCATCAATCTACCCGGAGAAACAACTGATAACTCCCTTGGCAAACTTTTGATGTCAACATTATACTTGGATGCAAATGGTTGAGACATGAAAGAACATGAAGCACCCGAATCAAACAAAACTTTAGCAGGGATAGAGTTCACTGGAAGGTTACCCAAAATGACATCAGAAGAATTCTCCGCTTGCGCTGCATTCATCAGATTGACCTTTGCTGCCTTTGGATCATGCCTGACAATAGCTGAACTCACAGGTGGAGGAGGAGGAAGACGCTTCGGATTTGGACATCTGTTGGCATAGTGACCTTTCTGAGTGCATTTGTTGCAAGTCACTTCTGAGAGAGGACGGAAATGAGAGCCACTGGACTTGGAGCCTTGAGACTGAAACTTCTTCTTCGACTGGTTGCTCGGGTTGGGTGGGTGGGAGAAACCACGACCACTAGAGTTCTTGTTGTTGGAGTTGTTGTATGGAGCTCGAATCACTGGAGGAGGAGGAAGCCAGAATTTCTGATGCTTCGAGACCAACTGAGACGATGAGGAAGAGTGAACGGCATCTCGAATTCTCTTCTTAGAAGCCTCCATCTTAAGCTGAGCTGCTTCTTGTTTCAAAGCCATGTTATAGAACTTGTCGAGTTCATCTGTAAGAGATGACCACGAATCAGCAATTGATTGACAAAAGGAATAAGCTGAATCAATGGCATGAATTGCATCAAGTCTTCACAATAATCATTCAAACAATAAGAACGAATGAAATCATTCGAACAAGAGGAACGAATGAAATTCTCAGTTAAATGATAACATCAATCTTCACGAGAAGCCACATAGGAGATAAAATGAAAATAAGAAAACAACAAGATACGGATGGGAACAAACACAAGAGAGGAGTTTCGTTCTAACATCTTTGTGCTGAAAGCATATGAACATGTTACGAAAAGGTTTTGCAATCCCCGGATCAGCATAGCCAAGGACCCTTTAAGATGCAACTCCTGATAGTAACATCGGTCATAAACCCCTTCACTCAATGTAGAACCCCGAACTCACTAACCTGCATTCGTTGGAAGAATGCCTACGATCTACTGGATAAACCCACCTATAGATTTCCGAAAGATTCCAGTTATGCAATCAGGTGTTGGGGATACACGGGAAGCACCGCGCAATCAACTCTAAACCTACATCCAGGTGTATCCATCCTTCAACACATAACCACTCTTTCTCGGAAACTGTATACCTCGGACCTTCGAAAAGCATCCACTATATCAAGCTATGGCAATACTCCTGAACTACCTCCCCAGTACTGGGTGATGTCGGGGTTATCTTGTCACTGGCCGTATAGGAGAGATTTTCGATGTCGACGTCTTAAGTATTTAGTACTGCCGCGATATGCTTGTGACAACAATACCCCGAAGCTCAACTCCCCGGGAACAGGAGGCATCGAGAACAATATCCTTGTCACAAGAACATCGAAACAATCCCAGAATACTCGCGGGATTCCTAAAAAAAAATTGGTGCAATTTTTGAAAATAGGAGAGACAAGAGTAGTCGTCAGGAGTCCTCACCAGAGAGAAAGGGGATGAGAAGCAAAGAAATCCTACTCTCCGATATAATATAGGACTCAAAAAGTTTCTCAGTGTGTGCCTAGACTCGACCGTCAACGATTCGATCAAACAGTGGGGGCTCCTAGGTCGGAGAAGGCTCTGAATACCAACTTGTAATGCCCAGGATGGAGTTATACCTCCTACGTGTCGAGGCACGACTTAAAGGCATAAATCCATCCTAGAATGATCTCAAGTTTGGTAATCTTTGCAATCTCATGTAAAAGAGGGGATTGTAAACATAAATAGTTGGCTTACACTCGCCACGTCACACAATTACATAACATGTCTCAATCATCATACATTAAGAATATCACAACCCTCTAAGGGCAAAACCAAATGTCAAGATACCAAACTTAAATAACATCCACAGGCAGATCGAATCCTAGTAGGAGTCTCCACTACTGATCATCCGGATATCGCACATAGTATCGACTACGCTCTTCGTCGAACTCCCAATCCAGCTCGGTGCCATCACCTGGATAGCTCACAGCTGGACCTGCATCTGGTGTGTGAAGTAACTGTGAGCCACAGAGGACTCAGCAATCCCGTTTCCGGGTAACAAGACTATTTAAGCCTTTGGGAGAGGATAAGGCTGAAGAAAAGAATAAGTGTCTGCAGCAGCAACTAGCAACTAGCTTACGTGAGTGAGAGCGAGAAGAGAAAGCCTCGGCGAGAAGTGATCACGAAGTGATCCTAGCTACAAGCTCCACAAACATAACCCCTCCGTGTTCAACTCCCGAATCCCTATTCGGAAATTGACGGTCACGGAACGCACGCTGGTAGTGTATTAGAAACATTGTGTCAAGTTATCTACAACCGGATATTAACAAGCTCCCATCTGCCACATAACCGCGGGCACGGCTTTCGAAAGTTCAAACCCTGCAGGGGTGTTCCAACTTGACCCATCACAAGCCCACGATCCGCGGAGTCGCAACTCCAAAGTGGGAAGACCCGAGTATCCTCGGAATCCCGTGCTCAAGATATACCGAACTAAGGTAAGGCTAATCCAGCAAATCGTCCCGGCGTGTCGACACCCTGATAGTAGCCGCGCGTATCTAAGTCTCAGGACACGACCGGATGGGTGATGCTACGGGTTTTTACCAAACCTCGAGTTTCCTTGAGGTGGCCCCGCAGGACCCCCAGTTCGGACCAACACTCATGTGGAGCACTGGCCCGGGGTTGTTGATTAAGAAAAAGGGTTTATAACTCCCTATGCAAGTTTAGTTTGTTATTAGGCAAAAAGTACCAATGTTGGGACTTGCTGGAAAAGACTTAGCACTTAGCGGTTTATCGAGGGGGTCCCATACACCCCAACCGTGTTAGGAACGCATAATCAAGGAACATAACACCGGTTTATACGGTTCCTAACGGCATGAGTGGAACAAATCACCAAGCAAAAGGCTTAGCCTTCCACCCTTGCCAATATATAGATGATTTCATTTTAAGCATTTATATAGTGTGATAAAACCCAACCAAACTTCAACATGAAGCAAGCATCTTTGATCTTCACCTGCAACTAGCAACGCTATAAGAAGGGCTGAGCGAAGCATACTTAGCCAAGCAACGGTTTGCATAGGTAGGTTGGTTAAACATGGCAATGGTTTACAAGTAGGAGGCTGACAAGAAGATCATGGGCATCGAGGCAAAACTATAGATCGAGATTAATAGCAATAGGCAAAGATAGTAATGTTATCGGGGTTCGGTCATCTTGCCTGAAGAGAAGTCGTTCGGATCGTAAGAAGGGTCCTCGTGCTCAACCTCGTTGGAAACCTCGTGCTCGTACTCGAACTCAGACTCTGCTTCCGGCTCTAAACAAAACAATCACACCAAGCACCAATCAACAATATGCAATGCGCACTCGAAAAAGATGAATGCATGATGGATGCACTAAGGATGCACACGGAGCACGTAAAATAGCACTCAAGCAAAACACCTCAAAACATGATAACAATCTTATATTATTAATCTACACAGAAAATCAATCAAGTTTCATATAAGATTCGCTGAAATCGGAGTTACGGGCTAAAAGTTATGCCCGAAACAAGAAATGAGCGAAAGCTGAAAGTTACAGCATCATAGCAACTTCGGAGCACAAAATAATTAAGCTACAGCACTCAAATGTCATGGCAAAGAACATGAACACAAACTAGACATATACTACAGCAACTAAGTCCAAAGGTGCACCCCCAACGGAGCCACGGATCAATAGCAATGATCTTGGACATATTGAACTTGACAATAAAATTCTGGCAGCAGAATTTTATTGAAACTTTGGAGCAAAAGATAAACATGCTACAGCCACTCAAATAGGCATGTGAGGACATGAATGGAAAGACAACAATATATACTACAAGGAACAAACAAGATCCACTCCAAAACTATCATGCTTTGTCCTAGAACATCACACGAACATGGCATCAGAACGTTACAGATTTCAGACTTAGTGACAATCCACTAAGTCCTAAAACAGCAATATCATCATGGCATCTAAAAGAGCATGTTTAAGTCACCTCGAAACTAAACATGGCAAGTGGTAAGCACCTCATCAAAGTACACATGAAGGTGATCCCGAAACACACAAGCATGCATCATTGAGGTAAACACAACGATAGCAACGAACTCAACAAGATGGCATTTCATAACAAGTGAAACAACATCACAGCCACATGGCACTTTGCAACGATGATAAGCATGGCAAGAATAAATCTAACATGCTACCTAGCACATACAACATGTAGAGCATGGCAAGACGAACACGTGGACATGTCATTTGCATCATTCGGACAAACGAGCTAGAAGATATCACATGGCAAAGATGGCATAAAAACATCACATAGCAGCAGTTTATATCAAGATGCACTCTTGCAACAGAAAAACAAGCACCTAGATGATCTCTAACATGCATGACAATAACAGATAAAACGTAGAGCACGATCCCACGAACGTCTGGACATGCTACATGCGCGAAACGGAGCATCACACACAAAGTTATGGCAGTTAGAATAATGCATCACAGAAATCACAGATCTGGGACTAGGGTTAAGAAACAACCTAGATCTGGGGAAAATTGGCTGGAACGGGCTTCGGAGGCGGCGGCGCGGCGAGGCCCACGGGCGAGGCAGAGGCGGCCCGGTCGGTGGAGCAAATGGGCCGGCCCGATGCGGCGGCGAGGCGAGGCCGGGAGGCGGTGGCCCGGCTCGGTGGCGATCGGCCCAGGTGGGACCGGAGGGAGGCGGCTGGCGCGGCCTGGGAGGAGCGGCCCGAGGCGGAGGGAAAGGTGGGCCGGCTCGGTGCCGCGCGGGCCGGCAGCTGGAGAGGCGGACGAGGCCCATCCGCGGGAGACCTCAGGCGATGTGGGGACCTGCTGGCCCGCGGGGTGGCCGAGCGGGAAGAACCGGGCCTCGGGGAAGTGGTCCCTGTCGCCGATCGGGGGGGAAGGCCCAGGGGAATCGCGGAGGAGCTGGTGGTCTCGGTCGATCGGCCCTCCTGGCCGATCCGATCGAGCGGAGGTCGAGGCGTTGACCCTGGCCGAGGCTAGCGGCGCTGGTCGGCTGGGTAGCGATTGAGGGAATCGCCTGGAACGGCTGGCTTCCTCGGGATCCGGGAAGAAGTTCCCAAAAGGCAGAGAGGGGGTTGGTTGGATCCAAAATTTTAGGGGGAGAGAGGAGGAAGAAGCTAGAGATGCCAAAATAGACCTAGGGGTCTATAAATAGCAGATTTTTAGGGTTAGGAGGGATCTGGGGGTGTTAGGAGCCCTCCGATCGCGATCCGACGGATCCGATCGCGGGGGAAGTCTAGATGGACCTAGGAGAAGATAAAAGACCGCAGTAGGGGTGTTCCCGGGACACAAAGTGAAGGCACTTTGGACCCACACGAACAACGGATGGGATAGCCAACGGAGTCCAAACGAGACGAGATTTGAGAGGCGGGTTGCACACAACAAAACAACAACACACACAACAACCTCGCGGCACACCGGTAACGTTACACGCCCAAACAACAAAGTAGGCCTACGGGACGTCACGGACACGTGAAGGAGCTCCGGAACGCGAAACGGACAACGGGAAGGAACGCGTGGAACCGGATGCAACCGACAACACAAATGCAATGCAATGCACATGTCTACATGATATGAATGAAAGCCACACACTCACACAACAAAACGACAAAAACCCGAAAGACAAAGAACCCGGAATGGAAATAGATGAAGCCGGAGATATATTATATACCCAAAAGGGAAAGTATTACATCCGGGGCATTACAAACTCTCCTCTACTACAAAAAGATCTCGTCCCGAGATCTAGGACTGGAAAAAGGAAGGGTACTCGGACCGAAGATGATCTTCTCGTTCCCAGGTAGCTTCTCGGTCGGTGTGATGTGACCACTTGACTTTCAGAAATTTGATGGACTTGTTGCGGGTCTTGCGTTCGGTTTCTTCGAGAATGGCAACTGGATGCTCTCGGTAGGACAGGTCTTGTTGAAGATCAATCTCTTCAAACGGAATCATGCGCTCAGGTGCCTTGAAGCATTTGCGAAGTTGAGACACATGGAAGACATCATGAACATTGGCGAAGTTTGAAGGGAGCTCAAGTTGATAGGCTAGATCGCCTCTCTTGCCAAGAATCTTGAAAGGCCCGACGTATCTAGGAGCAAGCTTTCCTTTGATACCGAATCTTTGGGTTCCTTTCAACGGAGACACACGGAGATAGACATGATCATCGATGTTGAATGCCAAATCACGATGCTTGCCGTCATAGTAGCTCTTCTGACGCGACTGAGCGGCCTTGAGATTCTCACGTATGACTTTGCACATTTCTTCGGCTTCTGAGATCAAGTCATTGCCAAGAAGTTGACGTTCGCCTGTTTCAGACCAGTTGAGAGGGGTACGGCACTTTCTGCCATAGAGAATTTCAAACGGTGCTTTGCCTGCACTTGCTTGAAAGCTGTTGTTGTAAGAGAACTCGGCAAATGGAAGGCAGTCTTCCCATTTCATGCCAAAGGAGATGACACAGGCTCTGAGCATATCTTCTAGAATCTGATTCACACGCTCGACTTGACCACTAGTCTGAGGGTGAAATGCAGTGCTGAACCTGATCTTAGTGCCCATGGCGGACTGAAAGGAGTCCCAGAACCTTGATGTGAACAAGCTTCCACGGTCTGAGGATATAACTTGAGGAATGCCATGTAGGGACACAATTCTGGAAGTGTACAGCTCTGCAAGTTGAGCTGCATTGATTGATTCTTTGACTGGAAGAAAGTGAGCGACTTTGGTAAGCTTGTCAATCACCACAAAGATAGCATCATTTCCTCGCTTGGATTTAGGAAAGCCAGTGACGAAGTCCATTTCAATGTGGTCGAACTTCCACTCAGGAATAGGAAGAGGTTGGAGAAGACCGGCTGGACGTTGATGTTCTGCTTTCACTCTTCTGCACACATCACATTCATTCACGAATTGGGCAATCTCCCTTTTCATGTGTGTCCACCAGTAAGACTGCTTGAGGTCTTGGTACATCTTGGAACTGCCAGGATGAATGGAAAGGAGAGAATCATGAGCTTCTTCCATTATGAGGTTCCTGAGATCACCTTTGGGAACAACGAGTCTGTCCTCGAAGAACAAGGTATCTCTCTCATCAACACGGAAGCACTTGTATTTTGGAGTGCCCTTTGCAATCCCATGTTTCACTTTCTTCACCATGGTATCACTGAGTTGGGCCTCACGGACTTGATCTTCCAAGGTAGGAGCAATTTGGAGATTTGCAAGAAAACCCTGCGGAACAACTTGGAGGTTGAGTTTCCTGAAAGCTTCACAAAGCTCAGGCTGGTACGGCTTGATAAGAAGGCTGTTGCAATATGCCTTTCTGCTCAAAGCATCTGCAATCACATTCGCCTTGCCAGGAGTGTATTCAATGCTGGGATTGTACTCTTGGATCATTTCGACCCAACGAGTCTGACGGAGGTTCAGATGCGGCTGTGTGAAGATGTACTTCAAGCTCTTGTGATCAGTGAAGATGTCGACCTTTCTGCCCAACAACAGATGTCTCCACGTAATCAAAGCATGCACCATAGCTGCTAGCTCGAGATCATGTGTGGGATAGTTCTTCTCACTTGGCTTTAGCTGACGAGAAGTGTATGCCACAATTCTCTTATCTTGCATAAGCACACCACAAAGACCTTGAAGAGAAGCATCACAGAATACTTCATAGGGCTTGGTTTCATCCGGAGGAGTCAGAACTGGAGCAGAGACAAGCTTCTCTTTGAGGGTTTTGAATGCCACTTCACACTCTGGAGACCAAAAGTATTTGACATTCTTCTGAAGCAAGTTGGAAAGAGGCTTGGCAATCTTGGAGAAGTTCTCAACAAACCTTCTGCAATAGCTGGCAAGACCCAGAAAACTGCGGAGCTGCTTGACGTTCTGAGGAGCTTCCCAGTTGACAATTGCTTCAACTTTTAACCGCAATACCGTCAGCTGAGATGATGTGGCCCAGGTACAAAACCTTATCGAGCCAAAACTCGCACTTTGAGAACTTGGCATAGAATTTATGCTCTCGGAGTCGATCAAGAACCAGACGTAAGTGCTTTTCGTGATCTTCTTCATTCTTGGAAAACACCAGAATATCATCCAGATACACAAGCACAAACTCGCCAGTATAGGGGTTGAAGATGTAATGCATCATCCTCGAAAAGGTAGGAGGAGCATTGGCGAGACCGAAGGACACGACGGTATACTCGTATGAACCGTAGCTCGTTCTGAAGGCCGTCTTGGGAATGTCTTCTTCGCGAATGCGAATTTGATGATAGCCCATTCGGAGGTCAAGCTTAGAGAACACTTTAGCTCCTTTGAGCTGCTCAAAGAGTTCATTGATGTTGGGGAGCGGATACTTGTTCTTTATTGTCTTCTTGTTCAATGGCCGGTAGTCAACACAGAGACGCTCCGTGCCATCTTTCTTCTTGACAAACAAGAGACCACAGCCCCACGGAGACGTACTAGGTCTGATGAGACCCATACTCTCCTTCTTATCAAGCTGCTTCTTCAATTCCTTCAATTCATCCGGAGAGAGCTTGTACGGACGCCGGCATGCTGGCTCAGTACCCGGCTCGAGTTCAATGACAAACTCCACCTGACGGTGTGGAGGCATGCCTGGAAGTTCTTCAGGAAAGACGTCTTGATATTCGTTCACCACCGGAATTTGAGATATGGCATTAATTTCGCCCTTATCATTGAGAGAGAAAAGTCTGATAGTGTTATCCCTGGAGGCGAAGATAATCACATCTTCATCAGAATGAGTCATCTTGACTTCCTTCTGAGCACAATCAATGTGAGCATCGTGCTGAGAAAGCCAATCCATTCCGAGGATGAGGTCGATGTCAGAATTGCCAAGAATCACCGGAGAAGCCAAAAATCGATAATCACCCATGTGAATAGAAACATCCAGAGCATATATACGAGAATGCATCAATCTACCCGGAGAAACAACTGATAACTCCCTTGGCAAACTTTTGATGTCAACATTATACTTGGATGCAAATGGTTGAGACATGAAAGAACATGAAGCACCCGAATCAAACAAAACTTTAGCAGGGATAGAGTTCACTGGAAGGTTACCCAAAATGACATCAGAAGAATTCTCCGCTTGCGCTGCATTCATCAGATTGACCCTTGCTGCCTTTGGATCATGCCTGACAATAGCTGAACTCACAGGTGGAGGAGGAGGAAGACGCTTCGGATTTGGACATCTGTTGGCATAGTGACCTTTCTGAGTGCATTTGTTGCAAGTCACTTCTGAGAGAGGACGGAAATGAGAGCCACTGGACTTGGAGCCTTGAGACTGAAACTGCTTCTTCGACTGGTTGCTCGGGTTGGGTGGGTGGGAGAAACCACGACCACTAGAGTTCTTGTTGTTGGAGTTGTTGTATGGAGCTCGAATCACTAGAGGAGGAGGAAGCCAGAATTTCTGATGCTTCGAGACCAACTGAGACGATGAGGAAGAGTGAACGGCATCTCGAATTCTCTTCTTAGAAGCCTCCATCTTAAGCTGAGCTGCTTCTTGTTTCAAAGCCATGTTATAGAACTTGTCGAGTTCATCTGTAAGAGATGACCACGAATCAGCAATTGATTGACAAAAGGAATAAGCTGAATCAATGGCATGAATTGCATCAAGTCTTCACAATAATCATTCAAACAATAAGAACGAATGAAATCATTCGAACAAGAGGAACGAATGAAATTCTCAGTTAAATGATAACATCAATCTTCACGAGAAGCCACATAGGAGATAAAATGAAAATAAGAAAACAACAAGATACGGATGGGAACAAACAAAAGAGAGGAGTTTCGTTCTAACATCTTTGTGCTGAAAGCATATGAACGTGTTACGAAAAGGTTTTGCAATCCCCGGATCAGCATAGCCAAGGACCCTTTAAGATGCAACTCCTGATAGTAACATCGGTCATAAACCCCTTCACTCAATGTAGAACCCCGAACTCACTAACCTGCATTCGTTGGAAGAATGCCTACGATCTACTGGATAAACCCACCTATAGATTTCCGAAAGATTCCAGTTATGCAATCAGGTGTTGGGGATACACGGGAAGCACCGCGCAATCAACTCTAAACCTACATCCAGGTGTATCCATCCTTCAACACATAACCACTCTTTCTCGGAAACTGTATACCTCGGACCTTCGAAAAGCATCCACTATATCAAGCTATGGCAATACTCCCGAACTACCTCCCCAGTACTGGGTGATGTCGGGGTTATCTTGCCACTGGCCGTATAGGAGAGATTTTCGATGTCGACGTCTTAAGTATTTAGTACTGCCGCGATATGCTTGTGACAACAATACCCCGAAGCTCAACTCCCCGGGAACAGGAGGCATCGAGAACAATATCCTTGTCACAAGAACATCGAAACAATCCCAGAATACTCGCGGGATTCCTAAAAAAAATTGGTGCAATTTTTGAAAATAGGAGAGACAAGAGTAGTCGTCAGGAGTCCTCACCAGAGAGAAAGGGGATGAGAAGCAAAGAAATCCTACTCTCCGATATAATATAAGACTCAAAAAGTTTATCAGTGTGTGCCTAGACTCGACCGTCAACGATTCGATCAAACAGTGGGGGCTCCTAGGTCGGAGAAGGCTCTGAATACCAACTTGTAATGCCCAGGATGGAGTTATACCTCCTACGTGTCGAGGCACGACTTAAAGGCATAAATCCATCCTAGAATGATCTCAAGTTTGGTAATCTTTGCAATCTCATGTAAAAGAGGGGATTGTAAACATAAATAGTTGGCTTACACTCGCCACGTCACACAATTACATAACATGTCTCAATCATCATACATTAAGAATATCACAACCCTCTAAGGGCAAAACCAAATGTCAAGATACCAAACTTAAATAACATCCACAGGCAGATCGAATCCTAGTAGGAGTCTCCACTACTGATCATCCGGATATCGCACATAGTATCGACTACGCTCTTCGTCGAACTCCCAATCCAGCTCGGTGCCATCACCTGGATAGCTCACAGCTGGACCTGCATCTGGTGTGTGAAGTAACTGTGAGCCACAGAGGACTCAGCAATCCCGTTTCCGGGTAACAAGACTATTTAAGCCTTTGGGAGAGGATAAGGCTGAAGAAAAGAATAAGTGTCTGCAGCAGCAACTAGCAACTAGCTTACGTGAGTGAGAGCGAGAAGAGAAAGCCTCGGCGAGAAGTGATCACGAAGTGATCCTAGCTACAAGCTCCACAAACATAACCCCTCCGTGTTCAACTCCCGAATCCCTATTCGGAAATTGACGGTCACGGAACGCACGCTGGTAGTGTATTAGAAACATTGTGTCAAGTTATCTACAACCGGATATTAACAAGCTCCCATCTGCCACATAACCGCGGGCACGGCTTTCGAAAGTTCAAACCCTGCAGGGGTGTTCCAACTTGACCCATCACAAGCCCACGATCCGCGGAGTCGCAACTCCAAAGTGGGAAGACCCGAGTATCCTCGGAATCCCGTGCTCAAGATATACCGAACTAAGGTAAGGCTAATCCAGCAAATCGTCCCGGCGTGTCGACACCCTGATAGTAGCCGCGCGTATCTAAGTCTCAGGACACGACCGGATGGGTGATGCTACGGGTTTTTACCAAACCTCGAGTTTCCTTGAGGTGGCCCCGCAGGACCCCCAGTTCGGACCAACACTCATGTGGAGCACTGGCCCGGGGTTGTTGATTAAGAAAAAGGGTTTATAACTCCCTATGCAAGTTTAGTTTGTTATTAGGCAAAAAGTACCAATGTTGGGACTTGCTGGAAAAGACTTAGCACTTAGCGGTTTATCGAGGGGGTCCCATACACCCCAACCGTGTTAGGAACGCATAATCAAGGAACATAACACCGGTTTATACGGTTCCTAACGGCATGAGTGGAACAAATCACCAAGCAAAAGGCTCAGCCTTCCACCCTTGCCAATATATAGATGATTTCATTTTAAGCATTTATATAGTGTGATAAAACCCAACCAAACTTCAACATGAAGCAAGCATCTTTTATCTTCACCTGCAACTAGCAACGCTATAAGAAGGGCTGAGCGAAGCGTACTTAGCCAAGCAACGGTTTGCATAGGTAGGTTGGTTAAACATGGCAATGGTTTACAAGTAGGAGGCTGACAAGAAGATCATGGGCATCGAGGCAAAACTATAGATCGAGATTAATAGCAATAGGCAAAGATAGTAATGTTATCGGGGTTCGTTCATCTTGCCTGAAGAGAAGTCGTTCGGATCGTAAGAAGGGTCCTCGTGCTCAACCTCGTTGGAAACCTCGTGCTCGTACTCGAACTCAGACTCTGCTTCCGGCTCTAAACAAAACAATCACACCAAGCACCAATCAACAATATGCAATGCGCACTCGAAAAAGATGAATGCATGATGGATGCACTAAGGATGCACACGGAGCACGTAAAATAGCACTCAAGCAAAACACCTCAAAACATGATAACAATCTGATATTATTAATCTACACGGAAAATCAATCAAGTTTCATATAAGATTCGCTGAAATCGGAGTTACGGGCTAAAAGTTATGCCCGAAACAAGAAATGAGCGAAAGCTGAAAATTACAGCATCATAGCAACTTCGAAGCACAAAATAATTAAGCTACAGCACTCAAATGTCATGGCAAAGAACATGAACACAAACTAGACATATACTACAGCAACTAAGTCCAAAGGTGCACCCCCAACGGAGCCACGGATCAATAGCAATGATCTTGGACATATTGAACTTGACAATAAAATTCTGGCAGCAGAATTTTATTGAAACTTTGGAGCAAAAGATAAACATGCTACAGCCACTCAAATAGGCATGTGAGGACATGAATGGAAAGACAACAATATATACTACAAGGAACAAACAAGATCCACTCCAAAACTATCATGCTTTGTCCTAGAACATCACACGAACATGGCATCGGAACGTTACAGATTTCAGACTTAGTGAAAATCCACTAAGTCCTAAAACAGCAATATCATCATGGCATCTAAAAGAGCATGTTTAAGTCACCTCGAAACTAAACATGGCAAGTGGTAAGCACCTCATCAAAGTACACATGAAGGTGATCCCGAAACACACAAGCATGCATCATTGAGGTAAACACAACGATAGCAACGAACTCATCAAGATGGCATTTCATAACAAGTGAAACAACATCACAGCCACATGGCACTTTGCAACGATGATAAGCATGGCAAGAATAAATCTAACATGCTACCTAGCACATACAACATGTAGAGCATGGCAAGACGAACACGTGGACATGTCATTTGCATCATTCGGACAAACGAGCTAGAAGATATCACATGGCAAAGATGGCATAAAAACATCACATAGCAGCAGTTTATATCAAGATGCACTCTTGCAACAGCAAAACAAGCACCTAGATGATCACTAACATGCATGACAATAACAGATAAAACGTAGAGCACGATCCCACGAACGTCTAGACATGCTACATGCGCGAAACGGAGCATCACACACAAAGTTATGGCAGTTAGAATAATGCATCACAGAAATCACAGATCTGGGACTAGGGTTAAGAAACAACCTAGATCTGGGGAAAATTGGCTGGAACGGGCTTCGGAGGCGGCGGCGCGGCGAGGCCCACGGGCGAGGCAGAGGCGGCCCGGTCGGTGGAGCAAATGGGCCGGCCCGATGCGGCGGCGAGGCGAGGCCGGGAGGCGGTGGCCCGGCTCGGTGGTGATCGGCCCAGGCGGGACCGGAGGGAGGCGGCTGGCGCGGCCTGGGAGGAGCGGCCCGAGGCGGAGGGAAAGGTGGGCCGGCTCGGTGCAGCGCGGCCCGGCAGCTGGAGAGGCGGACGAGGCCCAGCCGCGGGAGACCTCAGGCGATGTGGGGACCTGCTGGCCCGCGGGGTGGCCGAGCGGGAAGAACCGGGCCTCGGGGAAGTGGTCCCTGTCGCCGATCGGGGGGGGGGAAGGCCCAGGGGAATCGCGGAGGAGCTGGCGGTCTCGGTCGATCGGCCCTCCTGGCCGATCTGATCGAGCGGAGGTCGAGGCGTTGACCCTGGCCGAGGCTAGCGGCGCTGGTCGGCTGGGTAGCGATTGAGGGAATCGCCTGGAACGGCTGGCTTCCTCGGGATCCGGGAAGAAGTTCCCAAAAGGCAGAGAGGGGGTTGGTTGGATCCAAAATTTTAGGGGGAGAGAGGAGGAAGAAGCTAGAGATGCCAAAATAGACCTAGGGGTCTATAAATAGCAGATTTTTAGGGTTAGGAGGGATCTGGGGGTGTTAGGAGCCCTCCGATCGCGATCCGACGGATCCGATCGCGGGGGAAGTCTAGATGGACCTAGGAGAAGATAAAAGACCGCAGTAGGGGTGTTCCCGGGACACAAAGTGAAGGCACTTTGGACCCACACGAACAACGGATGGGATAGCCAACGGAGTCCAAACGAGACGAGATTTGAGAGGCGGGTTGCACACAACAAAACAACAACACACACGATAACCTCGCGGCACACCGGTAACGTTACACGCCCAAACAACAAAGTAGGCCTACGGGACGTCACGGACACGTGAAGGAGCTCCGGAACGCGAAACGGACAACGGGAAGGAACGCGTGGAACCGGATGCAACCGACAACACAAATGCAATGCAATGCACATGTCTACATGATATGAATGAAAGCCACACACTCACACAACAAAACGACGAAAACCCGAAAGACAAAGAACCCGGAATGGAAATAGATGAAGCCGGAGATATATTATATACCCAAAAGGGAAAGTATTACATCCGGGGCATTACACGTCCACTAGGTGGTCGATCTGGTTGATCGGCCTGATCATACTTCGGCTTAATTGGCGACGGGGCCTCGTCGTCGAATTGGGGTAACAGATTACACTTAGGATAGCTCTTTGCTTGGCCTTTAGAGGCATACCGCTCTTCATCGTCTAACACATCATTCCATCTGTGGTTGAGCATATCCTGTTCGGCTCTAAGCCGCCGCTGCTGCTTTTTCAGTTTCCTTGCGATGGCAATGATATGTTGTTGAAAATGCTTCTGTTCGAGCGGTTCTTCTGGCACGATATACTCTTCGTCTCCTAGACTGATGTCCTCTATGGAGACAGGTCGATAGCTGTTGTCATCCTCGTCACTGTGATCGGTCAGCGGTTCATTTGGACTATGTTCGCCATCCTCCCATTCGTCCCGCTCTATCGCTGGCTCCATGGTGTCATCGGCGTTTTTTGGATCGTCATTGTCGTCAGTGACGGTGTTACTCTATTTCCCTTTACAGGATCAAGATTCGTTGCTTATGACACCAGCATTTGGGAGGTTCATCGACGGGCTTGTCCTGCTCTCGATTGATATCGCCGTCGCCCTCCTTTTCGTGAGGTGTGTCCATCGTGTATACATCATATGTAGAAGTAGCCGTCCACCGCCCGGTTGCAGGCGGGTTTGTACTTATATCAGCTTCGGCATCGTGGTCCATCCCGTCGATGTCTTCGAAAGCCTAATCTAATAGGTCGGTTAAGTCCTCGACCGTGGCTACCAAGTGGTGGTGGGTGGGAAGCAAAATTCCATGTCCTCAGCCCCCAGTTCGAACTGGGCATAATTCGTCTGGGAATCCTCCGCTAGGGAGAGAGATTTCAACAAGTCCAGCGCTTCGTCTAAAGGCGTGTCCGTGGCATGTGATCGGATATCTGCAGGGCTGAGTTCGGCAACAACCGCTCGATCAGGCCCAAAAGATGCAGATCCTGAGAGTTCGGAACTTGTAGATGGAAACGAGTCCGGAGATCTGATGAGGGAAGTCCCGCTCCAGGACGGACCTGTGTGCGGCTCAAGCGCCCCTGAGCTTGCGATCTTCGTGGCGGGGTTAATCTTGCCGTCCTCGGATGAAGTGACCTGCTCTGGATCTAAGGCCGGAGCTATTGCAGGTGTTACCCCCTGTACGGGGTCTGATGATAGATCTAGGTCATGTTCATCATGGTGGCAGGGAGCAGCTGCCATGGGTGCGAATTCGTTGAAGATCAAATCTCCACGGACCTCAGCGGCGTAGTTTAAGCTTCCAAACATGATCTGATGACCAGGGGCATAGCTGTCAACCTGCTCGAGGTGGCCTTTAGTGTTGGCGCGAAGCACGAAGCCACCAAACACGAAGAGCTGACAGGGGAGAAAAACTCCCTCGATGGTGGCGTCGTTGGTGATGAAGAAAGCCATTGATCCTTCCGTAGACGACACAGTGGAACTCTCAATGAAAGCACTAATGTTGGTGTCAAAACTGGCAGATCTTGGGTAGGGGGTCCCGATCTGTGCGTCTGAGGATCGATGGTAACAGGAGAAAGGGGACACGATGTTCACCCAGGTTCAGGCCCTCTCTATCAAGGTAATACCCTAGTTCCTGCTTGATTGATATTGATGAATATGATTACAAGAGTTGATCTACCTTGAGATTGTAATGGCTAAACCCTAGAAGTCTAGCCTGTGATATTGCTATGATTCCGTTATCCTTGTTCCTACGGACTAAACCCTCCGGTTTATATATGCATCGGAGGAACCTAGGGTTGTACATGATCACCTTGCAGAGGAAGGAAAGTAATTCACCCGGACTCTAAACTTGCTATTTTACACACGGGGAGTCCTATCCGGATACATGAGATAGTCTTCATCGATAATTTCCACGACCCACCAGTCCGACCCATAATGAACGATCCGGCCACCTCAGGACCTCTTAATCCAGGACTCCCTCAACAGCCAACTACTCTAATATGTTCTCTTCTTTTGCAGATAAAAAAAGACCTCAAAGTGAAAAATGTGATGCACTATAACAATCTCATCAAATGCCTCGATATGCATCTTACAAAAATTGATTTGATTGACCACCGAGGCAGCACATCTGAGATTAAATTGGCCAGGTTCTTTGTTCTAGAGGCAAGTGTGCTCAAGGTAATGAGGTTTGGCGTTCTCTGGCGCGACAATGAATGGCGTGCTAATCACCGCAAGCGTCTAAGCCTAGACGACAAAGGCTCCGCAGAAGCTGAATTTGTTTTTGAAACATCAAGTCGCTAGAGACTAAAAAAAATATTTGCCCATTAGTGACTTGTCAGGGCAGTGGATTTTAGTTTGTAAGATAATGTTGCATACACCTAAAGTAACAAAAGTTCTTACGGAAAATACCTAATAATTCCCTCTTCGTGGGTGCATCATTACTCCTAGCATTTGTAATATGAGTTTGAAACTTGTAATATTACAACTATCCAGCACGAGGTACTATGTTACTATAATTGTTCGCATGCATAGGTGTGGCAACGATATACCCATTACTCGAGTACAATATTTATTATTACTCATGGCAACACACGGGAAATTATGTCGAACACAGCTGGTTGTAACCAGGCTAACTCTACAACCATGATGATAGTGAATGCACACGGTGAGGCTGACTTTGGTATGCTGAACACAACGCCTACACTCAGGTGTCATCTCCGACGCAAGGTCTTGTCACTTCACTGTGAGGAGTAGCACGTAACAATTTGACCAACGAGCAGTACTACTACATTGGTAGTACTACTAGTACTAGCACCACCGTCTAGAGTAGTACTACCACCTCCGTCTGGATTTAGTACTGTTTGACTAGCAATATCTAGTAATGCATGTCACAAAAAATATACTACTCCCTCGATAAATAAATACATGAAGTATTGTTTTATTCGATTTTGAATGTAGTTCCCGATGATATTATACACTCTCCTTTCCGGTAGATGGCTCAAATATGAAATCTCATCAATCAGACTACTATTGTACTCCCTCCCTACTGGTGCATTAGTCACGTTATGAAAACCAAATAATCCCAAAACTTTTAGGAGCGGTGCATTAACTACCCACCTCGTTCCCTGTTGAGGGATCGAAGAAGGTGAGAGTGTCTAGAGGGGGGGGGGTGATTAGACTACTCGACAAGATAAAAATTCTGTCTTTTATCAAGGACAGATTTTGACAGATTTTGCATAACACACAAGTCAAGTAGCACACTACACATGCAATTCTAGAGTATGGGCAGCGGAAAGTAAATTGCACATGTAGTAAAGAGAAGTGGAGAAGATCAAGCACAATTTGGAGACGCAATGATTTTTCTCGTGGTTCCGATAGGTAGTGCTATCGTACATCCACGTTGATGGAGACTTCAACCCACGGAGGGTAACGGCTGCGCGAGTCCACGGAGGGCTCCACCCACGAAGGGTCCACGAAGAAGCAACCTTGTCTATTCCATCATGGCCTACGCCCACGGAGGGCTAGCCTTACTCGGGGTAGATCTTCACGAAGTAGGCGATCTCCTTGCCCTTACAAACTTCTTGGTTCAACTCCACATCTCGATGACGGAGGCTCCCAAGCGACACCTAACCAATCTAGGAGGCACCACCCTCCAAAAGGTAATAGATGTTGTTGATGATGATGAACTCCTTGCTCTTGTGCTTCAAATGATAATCTCCCCAACACTCAACTCTCCTCACTGATATGGCTGTGGTGGAAGAAAGGATTGAGTGGAAAGCAACTTGGGAAGGTTAGAAATCAAGTTTCATATGGTAGGAATGGAGCAACTTGATCTCAACACAAGGGTAGGTGGTTCTCTTCTCAGAAAGTGTAAGGTAGGAGTGGTAGTACTTTCTGATGGCTCTCTCCACGAATGAAGAGGGGGTGGAGGGGTATATATAGCCTCCACACAAAATCCAACCGTTACACACATAATTGAGCAATCTCGGTGAGACCGAAGTGAAAACTCGGTCAGACCGAAAGTTCAAATATAGTGAACGTTGGGGTTTTCGGTGGGACCGAAAATACCATCTCGGTGAGACCGAAAGTGCAAAGATATGAACGTTGGGATTTTCGGTGGGACCGAGAAAGAAAACTTGGTTAGACCGATTTGAGAAAAGACAGGAACATGCCAGTTTCGGTGGGACCGGAAATGCAATATCGGTGAGACCGATTTGAGCCAAGACAGAAGCTTGTCAATCTCGGTAAGACCGAAAAAGCAATCTCGGTTATTCCGATATGATGTCAAATGGTTACAGAAGGTTGGCAGTCCATATTTCGGTGAGACCGATCTCAAACTCGGAATGACCGATATTTCTAGGGTTTGGCTTATGGCTGAGGTGGTTCATCTCGGTGGGACTGAGTTGGAAGAATCGGTTTGTCCGAGATTACTTATGAGTGTGTATAGTAGTGAAAGTTGCTGATAGTTGAAGGAGATATATCACTAAGCACTTGAGCAACCAGATCATCAACACAACCTCATCCCCTTTTAATAGTATTGGCTTTTCCTATGGACTCAATGTGATCTTTGATCACTAAACCAAAAATGGAGTCTTGAGCTTTTGCCAATGCTTGCCTTAGCACTTTGAGGGGTCCACTTCTTCAGTCCTTTTGCCATAGCCAATGTGATTGAATTTCCTGAAACATACTTGATAAAAGCATTAGTCCAACCACAAAGTATGTTGTCATTAATTACCAAAACCACCCGGAGAGCAAATGTGCTTTCAATCTCCCCCTTTTTGGTAATTGATGGCAACACACTGAAATCACACTAAACAAGACATCAAAGCTTATTGAAAGAAAGACAGAATTATCATGAAAGCTTTGACAAGCATGTAGTACACAGGCTCCTCCTACAAGTGTGCAAGATTTTCATAGATTATGGTTTTGGACTACCACAAGCACACAAGAGAGATAAGCAAGATGTGCTACATGCAGCTTGGCTATATGCATCAGAGCAGAAGAAAAAGAAGTGAGTGATAATGCATATGTGCATGGTGATTTCTTGCAAACAAGTATTTACAAGCAAGTCACCATCATGCACATTCCGCAAGATGCATATACTTACCTTGAGGTTCCTTGACATTGTACCTGAAGGGATAAACTTGGGAAAACAAGGTTAGATAACACAAGAGTATTCCTTCAACCAACTGCAAGAACATCAAGAGTACCAAGCCAGGGATGACATGTATAAGGGGTGTCTCATATTGAGCACAGGCTTGAATCAGCAAACATGTCTCCGAAACTAAAAGATTTTCAATGAACTCTGAGAGATTTTGCTTTCCATAAGATATCAACTGTGAAGATTTCTCTCCCTTTGAGTTCTCAGATCAAGGGGTGAGATGGAAAAAGCAAAATCAAAAGAATGATGCCAAATGCAATGTCCAATGTAAAACACGGTAAAGCTTTGATGTGATTCTCTCCCCCTTAAGATAAGATTGCTTTTTCTTCTCCCCCTAAGTCTCTTCTCCCTCTACTCCCCCTAAGTCTTCTCCCCCTTTGACATCAAGTGCCGAAAAGGACAGCAAACTAGGAAGGTGAGGAAAGATGGAAAGAAAGAAGTGGGATCCTTAAGAATCACAACAGGGCAAATAAGAACATGCATAGAGATTCATTGAGTGGAGCTGCAGGAGATGATATCCTGGAAGAGATAAATCGGTGACACCGAATTAGATGGATCGGTGGGTCCGAATCCTTTTCGGTTAGACCGAAAATTTTAAATCGGTGACGCCGAGTTTAACTCCAAGGAAATATTGAAATAATTCAGCTCACTTTGCGAGGAATGTTTCAAAGGATTTGCAATGAATTTGTGAAAGATTTTCAAGGAAATTTATCAGAGCCAGAAGGATATTCACAAAGACAGAAGAAATAAAAATGAAAAAGATTCCTAGATGAAGTTTTTTTTTTGTGTATAAAGAAAACTCAATGAGAGAACATAAGAGAAAACAGAAAGACTCCAAAACATATGTACTTCATCTAGATAAAGGTCGGCGACAAAGTCACCTATGTTTGAGTATATTGACTTAGGAGTCAAATGAAGACATTTGATCATAGATCATACTCATCATTTAAGCTCAAAATGGGGTTGCCATTTTTCGATTAAGCATTTGATGTGTCCACAGCTTATGAAGCTGCTTGTACTCATGACTTTGAGCAAAGCTCCTTAAAGATGTGAAGAACATACCTTGGGCTTGTTGATGCTTTGCTCATGTAGGTAAGCTCGATGTAGGTGCTCATTGAATGTGAAGTTGGAGCGCCGTTTCTACTTGTGTAGTTCATCTTCCTACATGGGTTAGGCAAGCAAGGAAATACTCGAGGATATCCAAGATGACAAGAGTGAAATACAAGATGTATAAGATGTCAAAAAGGATACGTGAAATTTTGTTCCTTGAACTCAACATCCCAAAGGGCTAGATACTTGGTCAATGACAAGATTACTCATGATTTGAGTGTGTGGTAATCTTGTGGAATGTAGATCATCCAAGTACCTGCAAGGAGTTAGATGCAATACAAGGAGGCAAATGTGTCCAAGATATATGATCATCATCATAAGAGAAATATCAAGGATTAGTCAAGAGGGCTCATGCCTTGCATGCATCAATGGAGTTATCACTCCAAGTTTGAAGCATCAATGATGTTCAACTCACTCCTTAAGCGACAAAACACCTTCTCATCAAGAGGTTTTGTAAAGATATCAGCAAGTTGTTTGTCAGTACGAACATGCTTAAGATTAATGTCACCCTTGGCAATATGATCATGAATAAAATGGTGACGAACTTCAATATGCTTTGTTCGAGAGTGTTGCACTGGATTGTGTCCAATTTTAATTGCACTCTCATTGTCACAAAGCAAGGGAACATGTCTCACATGTATCCCATAATCTTTAAGCGTTTGTGTCATCCATAGCAATTGAGCACAACACGAACCAGCAGCAATATATTCCGCTTCAGCAGTGGATAATGATACCGAATTTTGTTTCTTGGAGGACCAAGATACAAGGGATCGACCAAGGAATTGACATGTACCCGAAGTTGACTTTCTATCAACCTTGTCACCGGCATAGTCCGAGTCGGAATAGCCAACAAGGTCGAAAGAGGCTCTCTTAGGATACCAAATGCCAAAGTTTGGTGTGTGTATCAGGTATCTCACTATCCTTTTAACAGCTTTAAGATGACATTCTTTAGGGGCTGCTTGATATCGCGCACACATGCATACACTCAACATTATGTCAGGACGAGAAGCACAAAGATATAGTAGAGAACCAATCATAGAACGGTAAACCCTTTGATCAACGGGTTCTCCATCTTTTGTCAAGTCATTGTGTCCACTTGTTGGCATGGGGGTACTCATACCTTTGCTTTCTTGCATGTTGAACTTCTTGAAGAGATCCTTGGTGTACTTTGTTTGTGAGACAAAGGTACCCTCCTTAGATTGCTTGATTTGCAACCCAAGGAAGAATTTGAGTTCACTCATCATGGACATCTCATACTTCTCCGACATGAGCTGTCCAAACTTCTTGCTAAAATGAGGGTTAGTTGAACCAAAGATAATATCATCAACATATATTTGGCACACAAATAGTTCACCATTAACCCTTTTCGTGAACAGCGTTGAGTCTATCTTTCCAATCTCAAAGCCTTTTTCAAGAAGAAAGCTAGTTAAGCATTTGTACCAAGCTCTAGGAGCTTGTTTAAGACCATAAAGAGCTTTATGCAACTTGTAAACATGATTAGGCTTTTTGGGATTCACAAAACCGGGAGGTTGTTTCACAAATACTTCCTCCTCAATTTCACCATTTAGGAAAGCACTTTTGATATCCATTTGATAGAGAGTAATATCATGGTGATTGGCATAAGCAAGAAGAATGCGAATGGACTCAAGTCTAGCAACGGGAGCATAGGTCTCACCATAGTCCATACCTTCGACTTGTGTGTAACCTTGAGCTACGAGACGAGCCTTGTTGCGGATGACTTGTCCATCTTCATCTTGCTTGTTCCGAAATACCCATTTGGTTCCAATGATGTTTTGATCATCGTTGGGCTTCTCTACCAAAGTCCATACTTTGTTCCTCTCGAAGTTGTGTAGTTCTTCGTGCATAGCGTTCACCCAATCCGGGTCTTCAAGTGCTTCTTCTACCTTCATAGGTTCAATACTAGAGATAAATGAGTAATGCTCACAAAAGTTAGCTAAGCAAGTTTTAGAGCGAGTAATTCTCCCGGAGTTGATGTCGTTCATCATTTGTTCCACGGGATGATTTTTCTTGACTCTTGCTCGGACTCGGGATAGCTTTTGTTGAGGTTGTGTCTGAGCTTCCTCATCATCTTCATCTTCCTCTTCTTCTTCTTCATTGTTGTTGGTGTTGTCTTGAGGCAGTGGAGAAGGAGGTTGTGGTGGATCTTCTTGTAGCACTTCCTCATCTTGGTGAGTTCCACTTGTGGAGGCCTCCATGTTGCCTTGAGGTTCATCTCGCCGTGAGGTAGGTGGCTCCACATATGTAGATGAGGTACTCTCCTTCACTTCCATGGGACGAATCTTTTCAATAGATAAGTCTTGGATAGCTTCCGATGGGTCCTTGTCTCCTACATCAATAGGCATTTGCTCTACTTGCGAGCCATTAGATTCATCAAACTTCACGTCTACCGTCTCTTCAACCTTTCGGGTGAAATTGTTGTAGACACGGTAGGTGTGGGAGTTTGATCCATAACCAAGGAGAAAGCCTTCATGAGATTTAGGAGCAAATTTAGACCGACGATGCTTATCAAGGATATAGCATTTTGAACCAAAGACACGAAAGTATCCCACTTGGGGTTTGTTACCGGTGAGAAGCTCGTATGATGTCTTGCCGAGAAGCTTATGAAGATAAAGCCTGTTGATAGCATGACAAGCTGTCTCAACCGCTTCTCCCCAAAAATGCTTCGGTGTCTTGTATTCATCAAGCATCGTTCTTGCCATCTCTATGAGCGTTCGGTTCTTCCTCTCAACAACTCCATTTTGTTGAGGAGTGTACGTAGCCGAGAACTCATGTAGAATTCCTTCCTCATCGAGAAAAGAGTCTACATTGGCGTTCTTGAACTCCGTTCCATTGTCACTCCAAACTTTCTTGATCTTCACCTCAAATTGATTTTGGGCCTTTTTGGCAAAGGTCTTGAAGATCCTCTGAACCTGCGATTTGTCATCAAGGAAAAATACCCACGTAAATCTGGAATAATCATCAACTATAACTAGACCAAAGGAGTTACCACCAAGGCTTTTGTAAGCATTGGGACCGAAGAGATCCATATGAAGAAGCTCAAGCGGTCTCCTTGTGGTCATGATGTTTTTCACGGGATGACTTCCACCAACTTGTTTTCCTGCTTGACAAGCACTACAAAGTCTATCTTTGTCAAAGAAAACATCTTTAACACCAAGAATATGATCACCTTTGATCAGCTTGTCTAGATTACGCATACCAACATGTCCTAGCCTTCTATGCCATAACCAACCTTTAGAAGATTTAGCAATGAAACAAGCTCTAGGTTGGGCTTTCTTAGTGAAATCAACAATATATAGATCACCTCTACGGATACCGGTAAATGCCATGTTTTGATTGTCACGACGAAAGACTTGGCAATCTACTTTGGTGAATAGCACATTGAATCCAAAGTCAGCTAATCTAGACACGGAAAGTAAATTGTATCCAAGAGATTCTACAAGCATGACATTTTGAATAGAGCTATCATGAGATATGGCCACCTTACCAAGGCCAAGTACCTTACCCTTGGAGTTGTCTCCAAAAGTCACATACTTGCGTGGACCATCGTTCTTTGCAAGCTCTCGAAACATGTCTTTGTCTCCGGTCATGTGGTCGGTGCATCCACTATCAAGAATCCATTCTTTTCCGCCGGACATGTAGTCTCTCAGGTTTGCCATGAGATTGAGACTCTTCATGACCTTGTCTAGCTTGGCGTCCGAATCGAAGTAATCATCATCATGCTCATGCTCATCATCATATTGACCCATAGATTGTTCATCATCAACACCTAGGTCAATTTGATAAGTACTTGCATTAGTTTTGTCAATGTGACAATAATCTTCGGAATGCAATGCAAGAGCATTTCTAACTAAAACATTGATAAGAGCGGGATCACCCTTCTTTTTCATAAGATCACGAAGCTCAAAGAAGCATTTATCAAAGTTAGGGTCATTGGGGTGCATCTTATCAAATTCAATAGTCTTGTATAGAATTTTATCAAGACCTCTCATAGAGTAGTCCGGATAAAGTTCTTCCAAGAACTTCCATATAGCATAGGCACACTCAAAGTTTGTAACAAGCTTAAGCAAATCATCGGGTAACCCTCTAATGATAAGATTTACAGTTCTAAGGTTACAAAGCAAATCAAGCTCTTCATCCATGGTAGGGTGCAAGGGGTCAAAAGGAGGCACATAGGGGGTCTCAATATATTTGCACAAATTGTACATCTTAAAGATACTAAGCATTTCAGACCTCCATGAGTTATATGACTCTCCATTAAGAATAGGCACTCTATGGCTAACACTCCCAAACGTAGACACGTCCATCTTCCTCCAATGGTGTGTAAACCAAAGCAATGGAGACCAAAGCTCTGATACCAATTGAGGGATCGAAGAAGGTGAGAGTGTCTAGAGGGGGGGGGTGATTAGACTACTCGACAAGATAAAAATTCTGTCTTTTATCAAGGACAGATTTTGACAGATTTTGCATAACACACAAGTCAAGTAGCACACTACACATGCAATTCTAGAGTATGGGCAGCGGAAAGTAAATTGCACATGTAGTAAAGAGAAGTGGAGAAGATCAAACGCAATTTGGAGACGCAATGATTTTTCCCGTGGTTCCGATAGGTAGTGCTATCGTACATCCACGTTGATGGAGACTTCAACCCACGGAGGGTAACGGCTGCGCGAGTCCACGGAGGGCTCCACCCACGAAGGGTCCACGAAGAAGCAACCTTGTCTATTCCATCATGGCCTACGCCCACGGAGGGCTAGCCTTACTCGGGGTAGATCTTCACGAAGTAGGCGATCTCCTTGCCCTTACAAACTTCTTGGTTCAACTCCACATCTCGATGACGGAGGCTCCCAAGCGACACCTAACCAATCTAGGAGGCACCACCCTCCAAAAGGTAATAGATGTTGTTGATGATGATGAACTCCTTGCTCTTGTGCTTCAAATGATAATCTCCCCAACACTCAACTCTCCTCACTGATATGGCTGTGGTGGAAGAAAGGATTGAGTGGAAAGCAACTTGGGAAGGTTAGAAATCAAGTTTCATATGGTAGGAATGGAGCAACTTGATCTCAACACAAGGGTAGGTGGTTCTCTTCTCAGAAAGTGTAAGGTAGGAGTGGTAGTACTTTCTGATGGCTCTCTCCACGAATGAAGAGGGGGTGGAGGGGTATATATAGCCTCCACACAAAATCCAACCGTTACACACATAATTGAGCAATCTCGGTGAGACCGAAGTGAAAACTCGGTCAGACCGAAAGTTCAAATATAGTGAACGTTGGGGTTTTCGGTGGGACCGAAAATACCATCTCGGTGAGACCGAAAGTGCAAAGATATGAACGTTGGGATTTTCGGTGGGACCGAGAAAGAAAACTTGGTTAGACCGATTTGAGAAAAGACAGGAACATGCCAGTTTCGGTGGGACCGGAAATGCAATATCGGTGAGACCGATTTGAGCCAAGACAGAAGCTTGTCAATCTCGGTAAGACCGAAAAAGCAATCTCGGTTATTCCGATATGATGTCAAATGGTTACAGAAGGTTGGCAGTCCATATTTCGGTGAGACCGATCTCAAACTCGGAATGACCGATATTTCTAGGGTTTGGCTTATGGCTGAGGTGGTTCATCTCGGTGGGACTGAGTTGGAAGAATCGGTTTGTCCGAGATTACTTATGAGTGTGTATAGTAGTGAAAGTTGCTGATAGTTGAAGGAGATATATCACTAAGCACTTGAGCAACCAGATCATCAACACAACCTCATCCCCTTTTAATAGTATTGGCTTTTCCTATGGACTCAATGTGATCTTTGATCACTAAACCAAAAATGGAGTCTTGAGCTTTTGCCAATGCTTGCCTTAGCACTTTGAGGGGTCCACTTCTTCAGTCCTTTTGCCATAGCCAATGTGATTGAATTTCCTGAAACATACTTGATAAAAGCATTAGTCCAACCACAAAGTATGTTGTCATTAATTACCAAAACCACCCGGAGAGCAAATGTGCTTTCACCTGTTTTTTGCCATGAAAAACGAAATCAGTCAATAGGAAACGTGCGGTGCGTATGCATTCAATGACTTGAGAGTACTTAGCACAACATGTAGTGCTCAATTCTCTGCATGCAATGACAGTAATTACATTAATTAAAAAAATACAAACATCAAAGTTCTCTCATGTTACCCCAATTTGTCTCGGTGAGATGACTATACTGCACCGGTATGGAGGGAGGGTCGAGGAGTAGATGGCCAACACACATGTGAATGCAATGCAGTATGCACTTCTCATATAAAGGCTCCCAACCAGTCCAATCTATGAAATCCTACACACCTACGCACCCAAACCAAGGGCAAGAGTGATCACTCCAATCGCAAGATCAGTTGACAAGAAGGTAAACCCATGGGGGCGATGAGCGCGAGCATGAGTCGGTTGCGCCAGATGGTCCACGACGGTGGCCTGCGACCCAACACCAAGGAACATCTCCAGGTCATGCTTGAGGCCGCCAGGGCGAGAGGCCTCTTCGACGACAGCTTCATCTCCTTATTCGACGAGGTCCTCGTCGGCTTCCTCGACAAGTTCACCATCGTCAAGAAGCTATTGGATGACCTTGACGTACGCCTCCTGCCCACACGCCTAGGCTATGCGATGTCCGCCACCCTCAACGACCTCTATGGTGACAACCTCTTCAATGCACTGGTGGCCCTACGACTGCCCGCTGTCGCGCCGGAGAATGTCCACCTCTAGGTCGCGCTCGCCGCGTAGCGCCTCGCGCAACAAGACACCACCGACATAATCACCCATGTCTATGACCAAATCATCCACAAGGACTACTACATGCAAGAGGAGGACGATATGACGCTGGCCTTCTTGGACCACATGGCAACCTTGGACGACATTGTTCAGAAGCACGTTGAGCTCGCCGCCAACGCCACTGCTTGATACGTCTCCAAATGTATCTATAATTTTTTACCGTTCCATGATGTTATATTATCATTCTTGGATGTTTTACAATCATTTTATAGCAACTTTATATCATTTTTTGGGACAAACCTATTGACATAGTGCCCAGTGCCAGTTGCTGTTTTTGCTTGTTTTTTACATCGTAGAAAATCCATATCAAACAGAGTCCAAATGCAGCAAAACTTTTTGGAGATTTTTTTGGGCTAGAAGACATCCATTGGGCCAGAGAAGAACCTAGGGGGTGCCCCGAGGGGGGCACAAGCCACCAGGGCGCGCCTGGGGGCCCGGGCACGCCCAGGTGGGTTGTGCCCACCTCGGTGGCCTCCCGCACCGCCTCTTTGCTCTATAAATGCCCAAATATTCGAAAAACCCAAGGGGAGTTGACGAAATTTTGTTCCAGCCGCCGCCAGTTCCAGAACCACGAGATCCAATCTAGAGCCCTTCTCTGGCACTCCGTCGGAGGGGGAAATCATCACCAGAGACCATCTTCATCCTACACCTCCCACGGATTGATAAATCTTAGGTCATCCACTTGAGGGCAATTTGCTATTGTCCTACAAAACTCTGCGCTTGGAGGACCAACACGAGTCTGCAAGAACAAGTTGTGTAGTAGACATCAAGCTTTTTCTGGCGCAATTGCCGGGGAGGTGAGTGCTTGAAGGTATATCTTTAGATCTTGCAATTGAATCTTTTAGTTTCTTCCTTTATCACTAGTTTGGTTTTGTAAAATAAAACTACAAAAAATAGAATTGAGGTTGCCTCATATTATTCATCCTTATCATTTCTTTCTTGGAAATGATGAAAATGAAAATTGTGCTCAATTGATAGAAGAAGAATTCAATAAAATGTTTGTCATAAATAATGAGCATGATTGGAATGTTGTTAGTATGAATTCTGTGAATATTCATGATGCTAATGATATGCAAAGCCATAAGCTTGGGGATGTTATATTTGATGAAGATGCTATTTTTAGTCCCCAAGTTTTGATGAGAAACTTTGTTAGGATGAAAGCATGCCTCCTATTTATGATTATTATATTGATGAAAGTGGATTTGGAGATGTCATGACTTTATTTAATAATGATTCCAATATTTTGGAAGAGGTTCCAATCGACTATGACAACAAAGTTCCTATCTATGATGATTATGGTGATGATGTATATGTTACAGAGAATAGTTATAAGCATGGAATTTGTCATCGCGATTTTAATTTTCAATCCCATGATAGTTATTTTGTTGAGTTTTCTCCCACTACTATTCATGAGAATAAATTTGCTTATGTGGAGAGTAATAAAATGTCTATGCTTGTGGATCATGAAAAAAATGCTCTATGTGATAGCTATATTGTTGAATTCATTCATGATGCTGTTGAAAATTATTATGAGTGGAACATATGCTTGTAGGTATTGCAATAATATCAAGTTTCCTCTCTTTATGTTGAAATTTTTGAAGCTATGCTTGTTTTGCCTTCCTACGCTAGATGATTCTTGCTCCCATAAATTATTTGCTCACAAAATCCCTATGCGCAGGAAGTGGGTTAGACTTAAATGTGCTAGTCATATGCTTCATGATGCTCTCGTTATGTTTCAATTCTTTACTTTTATGCGAGCATCGTTGAAATCATCATGCCTAGCAAAAAGGCATTAAAGAAAAGCGCTTGTTGGGAGACAATCCAACATTAACCCTACTATTTTTGTGTGTTCACATGATTAAGCTACTGTAATAATAATGTTTTATATCTTTGTTTCAATAAAGTGCCAAGTAAATCCTTTGGGATTGTGTGAATGATAGTTGACTTGATTCTGTGCAAAAATAGAAACTTTTGCGTCTAGTGCTGGAATTTCTTTGCTTCACTTTAAAGTGATAAAATTTTGATTTTTTACCAAAGATATATATGCAAATTTTATACATTGTCCTAATATTTCAGAATTTTGGGAGTTGCATACGTATGAGATCAATTCGGGTCTTTACAGACTGTTCTCTTTTTGACATGTTCTGTTTTTAGTGCATAGTTTGCTCATTTTCTAGTTTCTATGGCCTATATTGGTCAATATAAATTGTAGAAATGATATGGTACATTAGGCATTGTGTGAGCAAAATTATGAATCTCGTCTTTGACAGTACCCAAAGTGAATGATTTATTTTATCATACTAACCCACCTCACGAAGTTCCGTTAAGTTTTGTGTGACTGAAGTTTTCATGTTTTGGGTGAGATGTCAATATGAGGAGAATAAGGATTAGTGAGACCCTAAGATTGGGGATGCCCAAGGCACCCCAAGGTAATATTCAAGGAACAACCAAGCAACTAAGCTTGGGGATGCCCCGGAAGGCATCCCCTCTTTTGTCTCGAACATTATCGGTAGCCTCACTTGAAGCTATATTTTTTATTCATCACATGATATGAGTTTTGCTTGGAGTGTCATTTTATTTTGTTTTGATTTTATTTCTGGTATTTAGAATAATGTTTTGCACCTTTTATTCGAAAAAAGGTCAAGCATAGCTTTTACCATGGTTAGTTTGCAAGTCTATATGTTGCTGTTTGAAAACTAAAAGTTTTCTATCATTGTATGAATTCTTCTGGATAGTCAGGACGTGATAAAATCTTGACTTTTTTTACACAGTGAGCATTAATAATTTATCTGTAACTTGATAATTTTTAGATTTTTTTGAGCTAGGGAAGTACGAGGAAAATTGCACTCTTTACAAATTGTCCTGTTTAGACAGATTGCTGTTATGTTTGCATTGTTTGCATATGTTTGCGTGTTTAACGATTCTATTTGAGGATAGGAGTATTAAATATGCAGAGGCATTTAATATGCAATGTTAAATGATAATTTTAGTGATTTGCCACAGTAGAGAATGATAAGGTTTTGCATTGATTTATACTAACTTATCTCATGAGTTCTTGTTGAGTTTTGCGTGGATGAAGTTTTTGAGATTTAGGAAACCGTGATGTGAGAGGAATTAAGGAGACACAAAAGCTCAAGCTTGGAGATTCCCAAGGCATCCCAAGATAATATTTCAAGAAGTCTCAAGCATATAAGCTTGGGGATGCCCCGGTAGGCATCCCACCTTTCTTCATCAACAACTATCGGTTAGTATTGGTTGAGCCTAAGTTTTTGCTCCTTCACATGCTATGTGCTATTCTTCAAATGTCATTTTATTTTGTTTTGATTGCTGTTTTAATAAGATACTTAGATCTGAAAGTTTTTAAATAAAAGTAGTCTTCACATAGCTACCTATTTACACAGCTACTCGCTTGATCTTCACTTATATCTTTCTGGAGTAGTTTGTCATTTCCTCTAGTGCTTCACTTATATCTTTTTTAGCACGGCGTGCTTTAGTATTTTTGAAGAAATTCTCTCATGCTTCACTTAGAATATTTTGAGAGAAAGAAAATTATATGCTCATGTTCTTATTTTAGATTTCTTTGAGCCTATCAAAAAGCAACATATGAAACTAGTCCCAAAGTGATAGATATTCGAGAAGGATATAATAAAAACTTTCATGAAGATCATTGGACAAAATAAACTTGATTCTTTGTAATAGTTTTGAGATATGATGATAGTGATATGTGAGCCATGTTAAAGAGTAATTATGTTTTAGTAAGAATATTGATGTTAAGGTTTGTGATTCCCTATGCAAATTGTCTTAGTTAGACAGATTGCTGTTATGTTTGCATTGTTTGCATATGTTTGCGTGTTTAACGATTCTATTTGAGGATAGGAGTATTAAATATGCAGAGGCATTTAGTATGCAATGTTAATGATAATTTTAGTGATTTGCTATAGTATAGAATGATAAGGTTTTGCATTGATTTATACTAACTTATCTCATGAGTTCTTGTTGAGTTTTGCGTGGATGAAGTTTTTGAGATTTAGTAAACCGTGATATGAGAGGAATTAAGGAGACACAAAAGTCAATATTCATGCAACGAAATTACATCCTACTTATGGTGAATTATTCGGTGTTAGTTATGCCCAATGCTCGCTTATGTGATTTTTTGTTTCTTGGTTGTTCGCTTCTCAATATATTTGCTAGCCTCCACTTGTAGTAAGTAGAAATACTACTTGTGCATCCAAAATCCTTTAAACCAGTTTTGCCATATGAGTCCACCATACCTACCCATATGCGGTATTCCCTTGCCGTTCTAAGTAAATTTGTATGTGCCATGTCTAAATTTCAAAATAAACTGATGTTTTGTGTGCCCGTACCGCGCATGAGGCGGTGAGGGGTAGCCGATATTTTTCCATGCTAGATGTGTTATTCTCAAGATGAGTGTTTATTCACTTGTCATTGCACGAGAGTACGACAAAGGTAATAGTGATGCCCAGTCCCAAAATGAAGAATGAATTTACCTTATGTTGTCAAATAATAAATTCCTTGGAAAGTGTTGGTATGGAGGGCACCCGTGGATACAGTTAGCCTTGGATTGTGAAAGAATGGTGGAAAAAGGAATCAACTTTAATTTTTGTTTGGGAACCGCCTATGGTGTATATAGCATGGAAAGTATTGGAAACCCTAAGTCATTTTCGTTGATGGGAAAAGTATGGCTCCCAAGATTATGTTTATCTCTCAATTTAAGCTTTGAGCTCTGGCACCTCTACAACTCCCTAATTCCCTCTGCGAAGGGCCTTTCTATTTACTTTATGCAATTTTATTTTTATTTGAGTCACGCTACAAAAAAAGACACATCCATGACATTTTGGCCCGAACGAAATTATTTTCTGTCATGCTTATGACACTTCTATGACGATAACTGTGACAAAAACCCGTATCATCATAGATGTGGTGGGCTCCTACTTCTATGACAAAAAATCATGACAGAAAATGGGCTTTTTGTCCTGGGCGGCCGGGGACACACCTTCATGACATTCTTTGGGTCGTCCATGACGGAAAAAATTTTTGGGGAGTTCCCGGTTACGGTGGGTGGTCGGGCGGAGCGATGCACGGAGGTTTGCGCGTTTCTCTCGTACACGTCGCGTGTATGTGCGAGGCGTTGGGCTCTAACTAAAACCGAGCAAGGCATTCACTTACTGAACCCGAGCAATTGTACTAGCTATGTTACTGAACCCGAGCAATCGATCCCTTGGCTGCTAATTGAACCCGAGCGATTCCTTTGCTACCACTGCTAACTGAACCCGATCGATCAATGTTGCTGCTTACTGAAGCCGATCGAACCTGATGCCTCTTGATGAACACTGAACGTGGGGTTGGTTGAACGAGTCGAGACGTATGTGGTTGGAGTTGGATGAACAGTTCCCGGTGGGGGTTGGGTGAACAGGACCCCATGGTAGTAGGGCGTTGCGATTGCCGCTGGATGAACAGGACCCCGAGACGAGTCCGCCACAGCCGAGGCGTTGGGGTGGATGAACAGAACCCCGTGGAGTGCTGGTTGAACAGTAGCCGGTGGAGGGCTGGTAGGATGAACGTGACCCCATGGAGGGCTGGATGAACATGACCACGTGGAGGGTTGGATGAACAGGACCTCGTGGAGGGCTGGATGAACAGTAGTCGGTGGAAGCAGATGAAGATGCGGTGGATGAACAGTGTAGGTGGAGGCTGGAGGAAGTCGACGGTGGGTGAACAGTAGCCCATGGAGTCCCGTTTGCGGCACGCCACACCCCTCCCGATGAACAGGACCCCTGTTTCGACCGTATCACTCCAACACAAGTCTGTTTCCTCCATTTTGTGGTACGCCAGACCCCTTCCGATGAACATGATCTCGTTTCGACCGTAGCCGGTCGAGTAAAAGGCCGTTTCCTCCATTTTGCGGTATGCTAGACTCTTCCCGATGAAAAGGACCCTGTTTCGACCGTACGTGCTCCAGCAGAAGGCCGTTTGCCCCCATTTTGCGGTATGCCACACTAGGTTTTGGCTGTTCCGTCCAAGCCGGTTGTCTCCCGATGAACACGACGTTGTTTCTCCGTTTCGACCCCGCCGGTTGGCTGCCGATGAACACGACGCTATTGTTGCCGTACATAGGCGCGAGTACGCGTTTGAGGCTCCGCCCGTATGTATGTACGTAACCATGTTTTTTGCCTTGTGGCTATACGTACGTGTACACGGTTTTGAAGGGACTGCCTGAACTGCTACGTCGGGGGCTCTACTACTACATGTGCCGCTGCTTGCTCGGCCACGGTTCATCGTTGCAGAGAGACTGATCAACCAGTATGTACGTACATGTTCGCGACTAGAATGACAACGCGACGTACGCTTTGACCAGGTGGGTCCTAGCTGTCAGGGAGGATAAGGAGGCACTTCCTTGCATGTGAAGTTATTGATGGTGGGTCCGAGATGTCAGGGGGGCATTCATTTTTTTCACCTAATATGGAGATACTTTCCTTGCGTTCGAAGATATAGCTGGTGGGTCCCAGCTGTCAAGGGAAAAACTTTTTTTCACAAAATACAGCTAAGCCAAAATACAGAGCCCTTTCGGTAGGTCCCTACTATCAGGTGGAGGAATCATTATTTTGCGCGTAATAAGGAGGCACTTCCTTGTTGCGGCCGTGGACCCAGCTGTCAGCCTCTCCACGTACAGTCCTATTCCGATGTAAGTCGTTCCTTGACCACGTTGACCATGCCGCACCGAGAGCACCAAGGCAGTGGACGACGGTGAGGCCTAGGAAGGGATTGACCCGGAGCCGGGGAAGACTCGATAGTTGTTTCCCATGCAGAGGGGCGTATGAAGGTTTACTGGTTGAGCTGCAGTGTGAGGCTGCCGTCGATGGAGAATAAAAGCAGGTCTAGGTGAGTACAGAGATAACCAGGCCAGGGATGGGAGTAGGATGGGGCAGTGAGGCCTGCGCGGCAGCAGAGCCGGCCACGGGAGGCAGGAGCAAGCGGCACGACTGGCGCTAGTTTGGGCGGCTGGAGGAAGAAGACCAGAGGTTGAAGAAGCACTATGGCCGTTGGATGGAGATCGTACGCTCTCTGGAGCTAGAGTCGTTCATTTATTGACTAAGTTGACAAAGCCCTCCGTACGCGTCAACTTAGTAGTCCCACAAGTCAGCCTCCAACTATGGTGGGTCCAAGATAGCAGGGGCAGTATTCATTTTTTTGTGCATAATAAGGAGGCAGTTCCTTGCGTGCGAAGATATAGCTGGTGGTCCAAGCTGTCAGTGGGAGGAACGTTTTTTCGCGAAATACAGAGGCCCTTCCGGTGGGTCCCTGTTGTCAGGTGGAGGAATCATTATTTTGCGCGTAATAAGGAGGTACTTCCTTGCATGCGGCCATGGACCCAGCTGTCAGCCTCTCCACGTACAGTCCTCTTCTGATGGATGTCGTTCGTTGACCACGCTGACCACGCTGAGCCGAGAGCACCAGGGAGGTGGACGATGGCGAGGCCTAGGAAGGCAACGACCAGGAGCCGGGGAATACTCAGCAGTTGTTGCCCAAGCGGTTGGGAGTACGAGGGTTTACTAGTTCGGCTGCCATCACCGGAAAATAATAGGAGGTATGGGTGAGTAGAGGAATGGCCTGCTGGATAGCGATGGAGTAGGGTGGGCGGTGCGGCCTGCGCGGCAGCACAACCACCCACGAGAGGAGGGAGCAGGCAGTCCCTCCGGCACTGGTTTCAGCTGCTGGAGCAGGAAGATCACAGATTGAAAAATCACGGCGGCCATTGGATGGACATCCACTAGTCACTGCTCTCATGTGTCGACTAAGTTGACACGGCCTTGCGTGCGCTTCAACCTTTTTTTACGAAAGCGTACGCATCAACCTATAGTAGGTGCACAAGTAAGCCTCAAATATGTGGAAAACAACATACATCCCATCTGCCATTATTTCTAATAATTTACAACCCATTTTCTAATACTTAAGGATTTTTTTTGGAGCCCATATTCTTTTTGTTAGCATTACAACCCATATTGTGGCTACGTTTAAAAAATTGTATGAAATTTTGCATATTTCGGTATGGTCCGAACAGTTTTTAATCCCAAAATTTCGAGTCACGTTCAAACTAATTTAAAAATAATACATTTGTATCAATTTAAAATCCAACATGATTTTCCCTGCAAAAGAACAATTAAATTAGAAATATCGAAATCTTTAAAAAAACGATATTTGAAACTAATTGGCGGTTTACTGTGTTTACAAATTTACATCCCATTTCTCACTCTTCATTTTCTGGGCAAGCTAATACATCGCTCTCGTCTTCAAAGATTTGCAGCCCAGCAGGGCTGAGAAAGCAAGCATGCCTCCGTTTGCCGTTTCTTTAAGAAAAAGTAGAACAGGGCTAGCCATTTTCAGGAAGAAAAAACACAACTAGGCTCATCATGTGGTAAACATAAAATAAAACCATGGCTAGATGGGCCAGAGCCCACGCACAACCGCTTACCCTGATCCTTCTCTAAAACTAGTATAAATAACAACTGCTTGTTCCTAAAAAAAGTAAATACCAACTGCGCGACGAGCTAGGTCCCTGGTGTCAACCGCTTGTTGTGTAATTCTCTCGTTTATTGACTACGTTGACAATGGCATGGGCCCCAGATGTCCAACCATTAGGAGGAACCATTTTTGGGCTTGTAATAACGAGGCACTTGCTTGCGTACTGCCGTGACCCTGGTGGGTCCATACTGTCATCCTCTCCTCGTACAGTTATCTCCTTGTTCCTCTCGGATGTTGACGACGTTGACAACGCCAGCCGGCAGCGCACTGGGCGCGGCGATCGAACCAAGGCGGAGGACGACGGCGAGGCCTCAGATGGAACAAACAGGAGTCATGGAAGACGCTTCAGTTGAGTCGCATGCAGAGGGGAGTACGAGGGTTGACTAGTAATTAAGTCAACACCACCTTGGATAGGCTTTTTCCTAGTGGGTCCCAAATGTCAGAATCCAAATCTGTCACTGTCATGCAGCCTTTCTTATGAAAATTTACATCCCATTTGGTGTGCTAGTTCAAAATAAGTTTGTGGGTGATGGTGGGGGCTAATCACTTGGGTTCTGTAGTGCACAGTGAGCTCAAGCAACCGGCGAGAGTGATGTTATTTCCCTTGGTTGGGATTTGTTACAATATTTCACTCTTAATTAAACAAATGGCAAGCCATTTTCCTTGTTTCAAACAAAATATGACAGTTACAACCGAGTTGAAAAGGGCAACAACATCTAACTCCAGCTTACAAACTGTACAAAAGCACAAGGGTTAATTGTTCATCAGGTTTAGAATAAACCTTGATTGAAAAGGGCGACAACATCTAACTCCAGCACTGTTTTCGGCAGTCACAGTCAAATCAATCTGTCAGGTCCATAGAATGAACATCCTGGGTCGTAAAATTTACTGGATTATGACCACAAGATGTTGTAAATAGAAGTCGGGCACGTTTAGAAGCCCTTTTATCCACCTGAAACTCCTTTTTTTTGCTCGTCTACATAGACATCCGTCCAAACCATGTTGTTGATAAACTTAAGCGTGATGGACAATAGTAACCTCGTATTCAGCAGGAAGAATGTGACAAATCTAGTGTTTGCATGGTTGGCTAAATATCGTTCTAGTGTTATTGTCTTCAATCCAATGTCACGAGAAGTGAGAAAATCCTGGTGCTTACGAATCCACCGATTGTTCATAACTTTCTTACCCCGTCATGTTGCCTAAATAGGCACGAAGATTGAAAACAGTTAAGGTCTACAAAAAGAGTGTCGAAAGAGCAACAACTGAATGTTTAATTCTAGTACACTATATGCGGGCTTCCAATGTGCGTGAAATTATCACCTTTACATACAACTTCTACAGACATGGAAAGCATTGCAGCAAGCCAATAATCTTGTTCAGATCAAAACTATTCATTTGGATATATAAGATCTTGATAGAATCCAGCACCATTGATAGGCTATCCATGAAGAAATTGTTCATCGAGCATAAAACATAATATTAATACAAAATGTGTACTCCGAGATGATATAGATCTTATGCGTAGAAATTTAAAATGCAGCTTATTTTTACAAGTGTAGATGACAATATACAGTACCTGAAGAACTATGGAGCCAAACACCATCTTGAAATGAGCACAGAGATCATGTATTACACCCAAGGTCTCCAGTTTAGGCGCAGAGACGACAGTTATTTGCGATGGTGAATGACTAGAATCAAGGATTAACATTTGAAGTGAAGGGGCATCTTCGATGATGAGCTACCTTCTGTCAAAAGAAATTCCAATTATTACAAGGTTAGGCGACTTTATTTGGAGACAACCGATTCTTACTGTGAAAACAAGCACCAAGCACTCCAGGGCAGGGCAACTGGAGAGGATGATGCTATGCAATGAGGCCTCCAATATACGAACCTGCACAAGTGAAAGTTTTTTGATAAATGGGAGTCGAAGGTTTAGTACTAGATTATCTGGTAGGTAGCACAGCGCAAAGGTGGCGGTGTGGAGAGAGGAGGAAAACCGTGAGATAGACATCGGTGTTGAGGGCACAAGTACATGGCGTTTGGTATCTGGTAGGTGATTTCCTGGGGAATAGTAGAACTCAAGCAGTTGTAGTTCTATGAATTCAGGGCATTTTAGCCAGGCGTCCACCGTGTAGGGCATGCTATGCTTGCTCATGTAGCATGACGGGATGCAGAGGCTTTGAACGGAGCCCTGGTGGGAGAAGATGATGGCTCTGGGGAGCTCAATATCATTATAGAGAGATAGCTAACGATAGTCGAGATTAAGGGGTGCGGCACGCCATAGAGGGCGCCACCGAGTGGAGAGGACTTGGGTGCGGCAGCAATCCTTGGTGGGGAGAAGCGATATGATCTCCCCAAGGATGGCGTCCGGGAGATCGTTGATGCGGTCCGCCCGAGATTCTACGGGTTCCTAGGATCCGGTGGGGGTGGGTTGGCCGCTTCTCACCGCACTGCCAGGTGCGGCATTTAAAACAGGCATCGCCGCTGGTGGGAGCCTCATCTTCTTGGCGCTATGGTCAGCCGACTCCATTTTCCTCAAGGGTGTCGCGTCGAGATCACGGATTTGAGCAGAATAACGAATGCCGAGCCTAGTTGTAGAGGGAGTGAAGAAGAAGGGGAGCTGGGATTTTTTGTAGTAGTGAGGAAGAAGGGGAGCTGGGGTTTTCTGTAGCAGTGAGGTGAGGAATTTGGGGGTACGAGTGGAGCGAGCTGACTTGAGGTGGGTGGGAGTGAGGAGGAAGAAAAGCACCCATGTTTTTTGGGGGGTGGGGGCGGTGTGCTGGGTAGCTCCTCTCATTAAGTAAGTATATGTGCTTTTGAATTGATTTTATTATATACTAGGGTGGATGGGTTGTTTTTTCTTAGGCCCTGATACGTCTGCAACGTATCTATAATTTTTTATTGTTCCACGTTATTATATTATCCATCTTGGATGTTTTATATGCATTTATATGCTATTTTATATGATTTTTGGGACTAACCTATTAACCTAGAGCCCAGTTCCAGTTTCTGTTTTTTCCTTGTTTTTGAGTTTCACAGAAAAGGAATACCAAACGGAGTCCAATTGACGTGCCAATTTTTGATGATTTTTTATGGAATAAAAGAAGCCCCTGGAGTAAAATAGTTGGGCAAGAAGAATCCCGAGCCATCCACGAGGGTGGAGAGCGCGCCCTACCCCCTGGGCGTGTCCCCTATCTCGTGGACGACTCGAAGACCCCCCTGACGTGAGACCGACGCCAAAAATTCCTATAAATACAGAAACCCCCAGAAAGAAACCGAGATCGGGATTTCCACCGCCGCAAGCCTCTGTAGCCACCAAAAACCAATTGGGACCATGTTCTGGCACCCTGCCGGAGGGGGGATCCATCATCGGTGGCCATCTTCATCATCCCCGTGCTCTCCATGACGAGGAGGGAGTAGTTCACCCTCGGGGCTGAGGGTATGTACCAGTAGCTATGTGTTTGATCTCTCTCTCTCTCTCTCTCTCTCTCTCTCTCTCATGTTCTTGATTTGGCACGATCTTGATGTATCGCGAGCTTTGCTACTATAGTTGGATCATATGATGTTTCTCCTCCTCTACCTTCTTGTAATGGATTGAGTTTTTCCTTTGAAGTTTTCTTATCGGATTGACTCTTTAAGGATTTGAGAACACTTGATGTATATCTTGCATGTGCTTATCTGTGGTGACAATGTAATATTCATGTGATCTACTTGATGTATGTTTTGGTGATCAACTTGCTGGTTCAGTGACCTTGTGAATTTATGCATAGGGGTTGGCACACGTTTTTGTCTTGACTCTCCGATAGAAACTTTGGGGCACTCTTTGAAGTTCTCTGTGTTGGTTGAATAGACATATCTGAGATTGTGTGATGCATATCGTATAATCATGCCCACGGATACTTGAGGTGACAATGGAGTATCTAGGTGACATTAGGGTTTTGGTTGATGTGTGTCTTAAGGTATTATTGTAGTACGAACTCTAGGATAGATCGAACGGAAAGAATAGCTTCGTGTTATTTTACTACAGACTCTTGAATAGATCGATCAGAAAGAATAACTTTGAAGTGGTTTCGTACCCTACAATAATTTCTTCGTTTGTTCTCCACTATTAGTGACTTTGGAGTGACTCTTTGTTGCATGTTGAGGGATAGTTATGTGATCCAGTTATGTTATGTTATTATTGTTAAGAGAACTTGCACTAGTGAAAGTATGAACCCTAGGCCTTGTTTCAAAGCATTGCAATACCGTTTGTGCTCACTTTTATCATTAGTTACCTTGCTGTTATTATATTTTTAGATTACAAAAACCTATATCTACCATCCCTATTGCACTTGTATCACCATCTCTTCGCCGAACTAGTGCACCTATACAATTTGCCATTGTATTGGGTGTGTTGGGGACACAAGAGACTCTTTGTTATTTAGTTGCAGGGTTGTTTGAGAGAGACCATCTTCATCCTACGCCTCCCACAGATTGATAAACCTTAGGTCATCCACTTGAGGGAAATTTGCCACTATCATGCAAACCTCTGGACTTGGAGGCCCAACAACGTCTACAAGAAGAAGGTTGAGTAGTAGACATCAAGCTCTTTTCTGGCGCCGTTGCCGGGGAGGCTAGGTAAGCGACACTCACATCCCGTCAACTAAGCTCTTTTCTTGCGCCGTTGCTGGGGAGGTGAGTGCTTGAAGGTATATCTTTAGATCTTGCAATAGAATCTATTAGCTTCATGTTTTATCACTAGTTTAGTTTATAAAAGAAAACTACAAAAAAATGGAATTGAGGTGGCCTCATATGCTTCACCTTTTTGATATCTTTCGTGAAAATGATGGAAATGAAAATTGTGCCGAAGTGCTAGAAGAAGAATGCATTAAAATGTTTGGCACTAAATACTTGAATGATGATCATGATTGCAATGTTGTTAGTGTGAATTATTTGAGTATCCATGATGCTAATGATATGCAAACGCACAAGCTTGGGGATGCTATGTTTGATGAAGATGATATTTTTAGTCCCCCAAGTTTTGATGAGAATATTTATTATGATGAAATCATGCCTCCTATTTATGATGATTATAATGATAAAAGTGGATTTGGAGAGGTCATGACTTTATTTAGTGATGAATCCACTGTTTCGGAAGAGGTTCCAATTGATTATGAGAACAAAGTTGCTATTTATGATGATTATTGTGATGACATGTATGCTATAAATAATAATCATAACCATGAAACTTGTCATCTTGATTTGAATTTTCAATTGGATTATGCCTCACGTGATAGTTATTTTCTTGAGTTTGCTCCCACTACTATTCTTGAGAAGAAATTTGCTTATGTGGAGAGTAATAAAATTTATATGCTTGGGGATCATGAAAATAGTGCTTTATGTGATAGTTATATTGTTGAATTCATTCATGATGCTACTGAAATTTATTATGATGGAGGAACATATGCTTGTAGGAATTGCAATAATATCAAGTTTACTCTCTATGTGTTGAAAATCTTGAAGCTATGCTTGTTTTGCTTTCTTATGCTAGTTGATTCTTGTTCCCATAAGTTGTTTGCTCCCAAAATCCATATGCATAGGAAGTGGGTTTGGCTTAAATGTGTTAGTCATATTTTTCATGATGCTCTCTTTATGTTTCAATTCTATACCTTCACGTGAGCATCATTGAAATCTCAATGCCTAGCTAAAAGGCATTAAAGAAAAGCGCTTGTTGGGAGACAACCCAATTTTTACCCCTATTGTTTTTGTGTGTTCACATGATTAAGCAATGTAGTAATCATGTTTTATAGTTTTTGTTTCAATAAAGTGCGAATTCGAACCTTTGGGAAGACTTGGCTGAAAGTTAATGTGATCTTGCTGTAAAAAACACAAACTTTGCGCTCACGAGATTAGCTGCCATTTTTTTTTACAGAAGAGTGATTTTAAGTTGATTATTTTTGCAGAAGATTAATAGACAAATTCGTCATGCCCACCAATTTATTTTAGAAGTTTTTGAGTTACAAAAGTGTTCGAAAGTTACAGATTGCTACAGACTATTCTGTTTTTGACAGATTCTGTTTTCTATGTGTTGTTTGCTTATTTTGATGAAACTATGAGTAGTATCAGAGGGTATGAACAATAGAGAAGTTGGAATACAGTATATATTACACCAATATGAATTTAGAATGAGTTCAAAACAGTACCTAAGTGGTGGTTTTATTTTCTTATACTAACGGACCTTACGAGTTTTCTGTTGAGTTTTGTGTTGTGAAGTTTTCAAGTTTTGGGTAAAGATTCGACGGACTATGGAATAAGGAGTGGCAAGAGCCTAAGCTTGGGGATGCCCAAGGCACCCCAAGGTAATATTCAAGGACAACCAAGATCCTAAGCTTGGGGATGCCCCGGAAGGCATCCCCTCTTTCGTCTTCGTTCATCGGTAACTTTAATTGGAGCTATATTTTTATTCATGACATGATATGTGTTTTGCTTGGAGCGTCAATTTATTTTATTTTGTTTTGCTTGATGTTAGAATAATATCACAAGATCTTAATATCTTAGATGTTAGAGAGTCTTCACATAGTAACATAATTTTTCAACTACTCATTGATCTTCACTTATATCTTTCGGAGTAGTTTGTTGTTTGCTCTAGTGCTTCAGTTATATCTTTTTAGAGCATGGTGGTGGTTTTATTTTGAAGAAATAGATGAACTCGCATGCTTCACTTATATTATTTTGGGAGTGTTTTAGAACATCATGGTAATTTTCTTTGGCTATAAAACTTGTCCTAATATGATAGGCATCCAAGATGGGTACAATAAAAACTTCCATATATAGTGCATTGAATATTATGAGAAGGTTGATACTTGATGATTGTTTTAAGATATGAAGATGGTGATATTAGAGTTGTGCTAGTTGAGAAATTGTGAATTTGAGAAATACTTGTGTTGAGGTTTGCAAGTCCCGTAGCATGCACGTATGGTAACCGTTGTGTAACAATTTTGAAGCATGAAGTATTTCTTTGATTGTCTTCCTTTGTGTGGAGGTCGAGATCGCGCGATGGTTAACTCCTACCAACCCTTCCCCTAGGAGCATGTGTGTAGTGCTTGGTTTTGATGACTTGTAGGTTTTTGCAATAAGTATGTGAGTTCTTTATGACTAATGTTGAGTCCATGGATTATACACACTCTCACCCTTCCATCATTTCTAGCCTCTCTAGTACCGCGCAACTTTCGCCGGTACCATACACCCACCATATACCTTACTCAAAACAGCCAGCATACCTACCTATTATGGCATTTCATAGCCATTCCGTGATATATTGCCATGCAAATTTCCACCATTCCGTTAATTATGACATGCTCCAACATTGTCATATTGCCTTGCATGATCATGTAGTTGACATTGTATTTGTGGCAAAGCCACCATTCATAATTTTTTCATACATGTCACTCTTGATTCATTGCACATCCTGGTACACCGTCGGAGGCAATCATATAGAGTCATATTTAGTTATAGTATCGAGTTGTAATCCTTGAGTTGTAAATAAATAGAAGTGTGATGATCTTCATTATTAGAGCATTGTCCCGTGTGAGAGAAAAACGCCAAAAAAGAGAAATGCCAAAAAAAGAGTCTCAAAAAATGAGAGAAAAAGAGAGAAGGGACAATGCTACTATCCTTTTTCCACACTTGTGCTTCAAAGTAGCACCATGATCTTCATGATAGAGAGTCTCTTGTTTTGTTACTTTCATTTACTAGTGGGAATTTTCATTATAGAACTTGGCTTGTATACTCCAACGACGGGCTTCCTCAAATGCCCTAGGTCTTCGTGAGCATGCAAGTTGGATGCACACCCACTTAGTTTCTTTTGTTGAGCTTTCATACATTTATAGCTCTAGTGCATCCGTTGCATGGCAATCCCTACTCACTCACATTGATATCTATTGATGGGCATCTCCATAGCCCATTAATACACCTAGTTGATGTGAGACCATCTTTCTCCTTTTTGTCTTCTCCACAACCACCACTCTATTCTACCTATAGTGCTATATCCATGGCTCACGCTCATGTATTGCGTGAAAGTTGAAAAAGTTTGAGAATACTAAAGTATGAAACAATTGCTTGGCTGAATCTGGGGTTGTGCATGATTTGAATATTTTGTGTGACGAAGACGGAGCATAGACAAACTATATGATTTTGTAGGGATGAACTTTATTTGGCCATGTTATTTTGAGAATACATGATTGCTTTGTTTGTATGCTTGAAGTATTATTATTTTTATGTCAATATTAAACTTTTGTCTTGAAACTTTCGGATCTAAACATTCATGCCACAATAAAGAAAATTACATTGATAATTATGTTAGGTAGCATTCCACATCAAAAATTCTGTTTTTATCATTTACCTACTCGAGGACGAGCATGAATTAAGCTTGGGGATGCTTGATACGTCTGCAACGTATCTATAATTTTTTATTGTTCCATGCTATTATATTATCCATCTTGGATGTTTTATATGCATTTATATGCAATTTTATATGATTTTTGGGACTAACCTATTAACCTAGAGCCCAGTGCCAGTTTATGTTTTCTCCTTGTTTTTGAGTTTTACAGAAAAGGAATACCAAACGGAGTCCAATTGACGTGCCAATTTTTGATGATTTTTATGGACTAAAAGAAGCCCCCAGAGTAAAAGAGTTGGACCATAAGAGTCCCGAGCCATCCACGAGGGTGGAGGGCGCGCCCTACCACCCTGGGTGTGTCCCCCTATCTCGTGGACGACTCGGAGACCCCCCCTGGCGTGAGACCGACGCAAAAAAATCCTAAAAATACAGAAACCCCCAGAAAGAAACCTAGATTGGGAGTTCCGCCGCCGCAAGCCTCTGGAGCCAAAAAAACCAATCGGGACCCTGTTACGGCACCCTGCCAGAGGGGGGGATCCATCACCGGTCACCATCTTCATCATCTCGGCGCTCTCCATGATGAGGAGGGAGTAGTTGACCCTCGGGGTTGAGGGTATGTACCAGTAGCTATGTGTTTGACCTCTTTCTCTCTTATGTTCTTGATTTGGCACGACCTTGATGTATCGTGAGCTTTGCTACTACAGCCAAGTTTACGAGTGGCAAGGCCACAAGGTTATCTTCAGGAAGGTTCACAGGATTGAGCTGCTGCTGGATGTCCTCGATGATGTTCATGGCAAGGTTCATCTTGTGTCCATCCCAAATTAGACCGAGGCATGAAATAGTTGCCCCAGCTAGTGTTTAAAAGTAGTTTGGATTGTGTCTAATTATCCGAACCTTGCCTATTATCGAGCCCTCTGGGGCTAGTACTCTGTTTGAATCCGTCTATGGGAACTACTGCTACTTTTGTGTGCACGTGAATCAAGAGAGAACCATCCTAATTGTTGCCAAAACAGATGCGTCCTCACTAGTTTTTTCATGTAATATGGCATAGTAATACATAAGTTGTCACGGTTTATCGGTTTATCATACGAGCAGTGCGTGTTTGATGAAACAGAGTACTTGTTCGAGAATAGTGATGTCTGACATATAAGCAACTATGATATCTTGCTGAAGTGGTTCATGCAGTTAACTGAGGCCACAACGTAAATTCCAAACGTTCACACGCTAGTCCAGCGTTCATGTGGTGTGACGCCCGAGACCGACGTCCCAGAAGATTCCAGAAGTTCCAGATGTTCCGGGGTCTCCCGTGTGTTCTTTTGTGTTTGTGTTATTTATTTTTTTGCATTGCATCATGTCATCATGCCATCATGTCATATTTTATTTTGCATCTCAACCTAAATAAACCGTGTGGACCTTCGGTCCATTTAAATCGAGGGAAGATGTCTTCTCTTTATAACATATAAAAGCCTCTCAATATTAGGGAGCTATATTAATAAATATTCCATTTGTTGGAAATCACCTTAACACACTTGCATAATTTTTCCCCATGTCTTTCACTTCGAGTTTCACCTTCAAAATCTTGCCGGTAATTTCTTTCCGTTGTTTCGAGGCTCCTCCAAAAATCTAAAACTCCTTTTATTGCAAGCTAAATGTTTTTAGTTTGCACTTCCCTTTCTGTTGGAACTATTTTGTTGAGGTTGGAATTAATCCGTAAAGCCTTACAAAAATGTCCATCATTTATTCTTTTCCGTTCTTTGCCTCTTTTCTTTTTATTTTGCTCTCTCTCTCTTTTATTTCTGTTTAAGATATAATAAGAAGAGCAGCAGCAGTTTTAAAAATAATCCAGCAGGCCTGAGGCCATCTGGGCTTCAACCTCCTCTCCTCCTCCCTCTTTTGGCCCAGGCCCCAGCGGCCCATGCTCCACCAGGCCAGCTGGCCCACCAGCCCGACCGAACCCTAGGGCGCTCGCACTCCCTCAGCCTCGCATCGATCCCTCCCTCTCCCTCTCGTGCGCCGCCGCCAGCCCTCTCCCTCTCGTTCCGCTTCGCTCGCCCGAGCCTCTCCCTTCTCCCTCGATCTCCCTTTCTCTCGCTCGCCCCTTCTTCTCGAGCCCCCGCAACCAGCCCAGGCCGACGCCTTCCCTTCCCGTCGCCTCGGCCCCGCCTCCATGCTCCCTAGCGCGCGGCCAGGAGCCCCGCGGCTCCCCTCTCCTCTGCGCCTGGCGCCACAAGCGCCCAGCTCGCCAGGTCCTTCGCCCTCCTCCTCTCGCCGCGCTCCTTCTCCAGAAGACCAGCGCCAGGCCGAGCCCTCGGGCCTCCCTCCTCCAGCGACGCGAAACGGCGCCCCGAGCCCTCCGTCACCGTCCCGAGGCCCCAGCGCCTTCGGCCAGCCAGCGGCCTCGATCTGGCTGCCTCCTTCGCGCCGGCCAGAGCCTCATCTCCCGCGGGCCAGCAGCTCCGAGGCTCTCTCCTCCGCGGCCTCACCTCCGCCTCGCCCTCTCCTCGCCAGCGACGACCCAAGGCGCTGCTGCTGCCTGGCCTCGTCGTCCCGAGACGTGCTGTAGTTTTTTGTGTTGTTTCGGTTGCTTGTGTTCTTCACAGGGAACGTGTACATCTACGAGCTCCATGTACAACTATCTTCGCCGAGTACGACTACACACGATGACCGTCAAGTTCGACTACACGGTCGCCACGAGTACCCCTACGACCAAGTACCGCGACGACCGAGTGCATCTACGGCCCGAACATCTACCGTCGCCACGAGTACAACTACCGTCGCCGAGTACCACTACTTCCTCTACCGTCGCCCGAGTACAACTACCGCCACGTGAACGACTTCTTCCTCTTCGGCCGTGTACAACTACTTCCTCTACTTCCACTACGTCCCTCTACGACCTCGAACCCCTCCGAGAACGATGGTTCCGAAGGTATAACCCCGTCGATGACCCGTGAGATGCTTGTTGTGTTGTATGAAATGTCTCCCTTGTGTGCTCCGTGTCCGTCTCGTCCTTTTGGCATGTTCCTCGGTTGCCTCGTCACCGACTCGTGGGAACCCGGTAACGGGATCGCCCCACTTTCATCTCGTTCAACTTGCTCCACCCTTCACCTTTTTGCATCGGACTCTCAACGAGTTACCGGTACCGATATGTTGTCGTGGCATCATTTTCGGAATCGTTGCCGTGGCACCCTTTCTTTCCACCACGGTGACAAATGCTTCTTATCTCTTTTAAGTCAACCTTTTAATAATTGCATAAACTTGATCATGTCATCCGCATCATGTTAACAACCTAAAATGTTTAATTGTTGTTGCTTATAATTATTAAACATGCTCATGGGGATTTTTCCGGATATGTTGTTGTTATTTCCGGCCCCATTTAAATTGCCTAGTTAGTGTAGTTTTATTATGCTTCACCTCTTGCCATGTTAACAAACTCTTAATCTTGTCTTGTTAATAACTAGAGTCAACTAAATAATTATTGTGGTGTTTTGTCGATATGCAACTCGTTGCATATTGAGCTCCACTTAACTTGTAGTATTTGTTTGTGCACTTTGCCATGCCATGCATATTAAACCGGACATGCATCATACTTGTTTGCGCATCGTATGCCATGTTGATGCTTGTGTGTTTACTGTGTTGTTTGTTCTCTTTCCGGTTTGCTTCTCTTGTTAGCTTCGGTTTCGTTCCGGAGTTGTGAGGATTCGCTCGACTGTTGCTCCGTCTTCTTCGTGGATCCGTTCTTCTCCCTTGTGGAATCCCAGGCAAGATGATCATACCCTTGGATACCTTTACTACCATTGCCATGCTTAGTTGTCTCGATGCTATCGTTACATGTCGCGATACCCATCTTTTATGTCAGCCTCTCCTTGTTGCCATGAAACCTCTAACATTTGAAACCTTCCTAGCAAAACCACTGTTTGGCTATGTTACCCGCTTGCTCAGCCTCGCTTGCTCAGTCCTTCTTATAGCGTTGTTAGTTGCAGGTGAAGATGAAGTTCGTTCCAGGAGGGAACTTGTTGTTGGTTTTATCACAATATCTATAATTATTATTAACACACCTTATACACTGGGCATGGGTGGAAGGCTTGGCCTTATGCTGGGTGTTTTGTTCCACTCATGCCACCTTAGGCGCCGATAAACCGGCATTATGTTCCTTGATTTTGCGTTCCTTACACGATGGGTGGATGGGGACCCCTTGACAGTTCGACTTTGAATAAAACTCCTCCAGCAAGGCCCAACATTTGGTACTATTTGCCTCATAATAACAA
>LR738711.1:680822295-680836139 GCA_902687465.1 Secale cereale
GTTGTAGAAAACTTGACAGATGATCCGAAGTAAAACACACAACTGTGTGAGTAACCGTGACTGTCTCTTTTCATTTTGAGAAGAGAACACGGTGGGGTTATGTTTGACCGTATGTAGTTAGGATCTTTAGCGATCACCTCTTTTGCGACCGTTTGCGTAGCTTCTCATCTTATTCTGGTACTCGTAAGTTAGCCACCATATTATGCTTAGTCGCTGCTGCAGCCTCACCACTTACCTCTTCCTACCCATAAAGCTTTGCTAGTCTTGTTACCCATGGTTATGGGATTGCTGAGTCCTCGTGGCTCACAGTTACTACAACACCAGATGCAGGTTCAGCCGAGTTCGATGCAGGAGCTGGTTCAAGTTCTTCACCAGGAGCTCGAGGAAGAGAGTTGCCGTTTGTTTGTGTTGTTTCGTTGTTCAGTAGTGGTTTCTACTAGGATTCGATCCTGACCTGTGGCTTTATGTTGTTTTGGTATCTTTCTTTTGGATCTTCGCCCGTAGTCGGGTTGTGATGTTTTGAATGATGATTGCTTATGTAATGTATTGTGTGAAGTGGCGAGTGTAAGCCAACTATCTCCTTTTGCTTTTTAATCCCTCTTTTACATGAGTCGTGCAAAGATACCAAACTTGAGATCATTCTAGGATGGGCTTATACCTTTAAGTCGTGCCTCGACACGTAGGAGGTATAGTCCCATCCTGGGCATTACAAGTTGGTATTCAGAGCCTTCTCCGACCTAGAAGCCCCCACTGATTGATCGAATCGTTGACGGTTGAGTCTAGGCACACACTAAAAATGTTTTGAGTCCTATATTATATATCGGAGAGTAGGATTTCTTTTGCTTCTCATCTCTTTCTCTCTGGTGAGGACTCCTGACGATTGCTCTTGCCTCTTCTACTTTCAAAAATTGCACCAAATTTTTTTTAGGATCCCGCGAGTATTCTGGAATTGTTTCGATGCTCTTGTGACAAGGATATTGTTCTCGATGCCTCCTGTTATCGAGGAGTTGAGCTTCGGGGTATCGTTGTAACAAGCATATCGCGACAGTACTAAATACTTAAGACGGCCGACATCGAAAATCTCTCCTATACGGCCAGTGGCAAGATAACCCCGACATCACCCAGTACTGGGGAGGTAGCTCGAGAGTATTGCCATAGCTTGTTATAGTGGATGCTTTTCGAAGGTCCGAGGTAAACAGTTTCCGAGAAAGACTGGTTATGTGTTGAAGGATGGATACACCTGGATGTAGGTTTAGAGTTGATTGCGCGGTGCTTCCCGTGTATCCCCAACACCTGATTGCATAACTGGAAACTTTCGGAAATCTATAGGTGGGTTCATCTAGTAGTTCTAGGCATTCTTCCAACGGATGCACGATATGAAGTTTGGGGTTCTACATTGAGTGAAGTGGTTTTATGGACTTGTTCTGATCGGGAGTTGCATCTTAAAGGGTCCTTGGCTATGCTGATCCGGGGATTGCAAAACCCTTTTGTAACACGTTCCATGAGCTTTCAGCACAAAGATGTCGAACGAAACTTCTATCTTGTATTTGTTCTATCTGATCCTTGTTCCTTTTTATTTTACTTTTTGTTCTCCAAGTGGCTTCTCGTCTAGTGATGTACCTGCAGAATTCATTCGTTCAATTCTCTGTTCGGATGATATTGTGAAGATCATGCTGCATATCTATCCTTTGTTTTTGTTTTGATTCTGGTATTCGAGTTGCTTCGATGTCAATGTTGATTCCATACCTTTCCTATTCGGTGTTCTCATATTTCTATGGGAGTGCTAATTCCTCTTGACCATCAAGATGGTCATGTTAATTCTTTTCAACCGGTGTCCATTTCATTCATCCCAAGTTGTCTTTCTTTTCCCCACCCTCCCACCCTTCTTCTTCTCAGAGCAAGAATTCTCAGATGAAGTATCCATTTTATTCTTGTGATGTTTCTTCATTCTTTTCCTTCAATGTTATTATCCGGTGATTTATCGTGAAGATGCTCAAGAGCTTCAAGTTCATCATTCTTTTGTTCTCTAATTCTTCCGGTGGATGTAATTCAAGATTTCGGTGTTGATCTTATCCTTTTTCTCATTTCACAATGCTTTCTTATTCCGGTGCACCAATTAATCATTCTCCTCTTGCTATTCATATCCGGAGAGCTCAAGATTCATAATTCCATTCTTAATCCGTTCAAATTATTTTGAGCATTGTCATCTTATTCAAGCCATTTAATTCAACTGGTGCTATATCTTTTAAGCAATCTTTTTCAACGGTGATTCCTTTTGAGTGGGCCCTAACCCACAGGTCTTTTCCCAGGATCTTACCTGACTCTTCCTTTCCGGCGAATTCTTTCCAAAGTGTGACATAAGAATGATTTCCATCAGTCACATGCCTTCTCCAAGATCGCTTTCAATTCTTGTTCATCATTGTTTCAACCTTTTTAATTCTTCATTCCGGAGTGCTCAACAATTCTTATGGCATTTCTCGTCTTCACTCTCAGCATTTGAAGACCGGAGAAGTGTTTCTCTTAAATCTTGGCCCGTTCTCTTGATGAGATTCGTGGTTCTAGCTTCATGCCATCCTCATTATTGTCCAGATTGTGAGGAATTCTTTTACACCCTTCAGAGCAATTCTTGAATTCTTTTCTTTGTGATCCTCCGAAGGCCATCATTTCAGAAGATTCTTCGTTCTCAGTTTTCAACTTCGTCCTCCAACTATTCTTCATTGATGTCTCTTCGTTCGTCTTCATATTTTTACGGTGGTTCTTTCAAGTTTACCCTTCCGTTGTTATCGTTTTAATTCACTCGTTCTTTTCACAATCCTACCGGTGCTTCGTTGAAGATTTACCCAAGCTTGTGCTAGATCTCTCTTTAATTCTTTGCAACGAGAATAAGTAGTATGCCAAATCCTTTGGTTGTCATCAATTTAAATTGGTGAAGGAGATGCATTACATAATTCTTATTCTTATTCCTTCAAGGTGTTTTAATCTCTGTTTTCCGGAGCTTGTTCATCATATCATATCCTTGGTTCCAAGTTGTTCATCTTGTTTTCCGGAGCTCCATGTTATTTCAATTATACCATTTCAACCTCCATCTAATTCATCACAGGTCTTGAATCTTATTCTTTCATCTTTCACTTCTCATGCTTTCATTACCGGAGTTTTCATGGTGGTTCATCATGTTTTAATTCATCCTCGAAGTCTTCATCAAGATTCTTGTTGGAGTTCAAGCATTCTTCATCATGCCTCCAATTGCAATTCGTTCTCCCTTATCTTTTCAGATGGTGTTATGTCATTCTTGTCAATTCCTTCATGTTTCATGATTCACGAGTTATCAAGAATGAGATATTTAAAACCATCATTTTCCTTGTTCAACAGAGCTTCCAACCATTCAATCTATTCGTTGGAGTATTCTTGGGTTATATTTCACCTAAAGCTTTCCCTAAGGATTGTTGCTAATTATGGTGCTTATAAATGACCCAAGTTCTTCATTTATCCTTCCGGTGAAATAAGTTTTTCATCTCCTTGTTGATCTCAATTCAATCAAATGTTTCCGTCAGTGGCTGGTTGTCACCTCTTAATTTTGAGATGTTTACCATAAGCCCACAACAAGCTTATTCTTTCGTTGTTGAATTTCCAACAACTCATTTCAACCCTTCTTCGTAAGGATGCTCTTTCAAATTTAATTTTGAGAGAAGTTGTCTTTTCTTCTCCGTTCTTTTCTTTCCAACGTTCTTGCATCTATTCTTTCATTCCGGAGGCCTTGTGATATTGCTCTCTTTAACCATCATCTCGTTTTTATCAAGATCATGTTCTTTCCTTGCTTATCTTTAACCGGAGTGTTGTATTCTTCATTCTAGTTCCGTTATCTTATCAAGTTTTGCCTATCTTTTAACCGGAGTGCTGTCTGAAATCTTTCTTAACCCCTTGTGCCATTCTTTCATTGTTTCGGAGACAATATGTTGTTGTTTTCATCAAGTATCACTTCATCTTCTCTAGTTCTTGTTGATTCCTTCCATTTTCAGACGGAATGCTGTCCGAATTCTGTCATTCGTATTCCTTGGCTATACCGTTCTGGTTTCATATTCTTTTGGTTCGTAAGCTCTTGTTTCATGTCTTTCAACCTGCAAGGTTCTTATAATGCTCCTTGTTCCTCTTTTCTAACGGAGTATTTTCATATTCGTTCATCTCCGTTGTATTCTTTCTTTCAAGCTTGTTCAACCTCCCAAGGTTCTTTGGTTTCACTCGTCTGTCAAAGAAGCAACTTTGTTTTACCTCTTCCTCTTCGTTTTTACCCGATGGTATCTCTAGGATCTCGGGTCGAGATCCTCTGTTAGTGTGGGAGAGTTGTGACGCCCGAGACCGACGTCCCAGAAGATTCCAGAAGTTCCAGATGTTCCGGGGTCTCCCGTGTGTTCTTTTGTGTTTGTGTTATTTATTTTTTTGCATTGCATCATGTCATCATGCCATCATGTCATATTTTATTTTGCATCTCAACCTAAATAAACCGTGTGGACCTTCGGTCCATTTAAATCGAGGGAAGATGTCTTCTCTTTATAACATATAAAAGCCTCTCAATATTAGGGAGCTATATTAATAAATATTCCATTTGTTGGAAATCACCTTAACACACTTGCATAATTTTTCCCCATGTCTTTCACTTCGAGTTTCACCTTCAAAATCTTGCCGGTAATTTCTTTCCGTTGTTTCGAGGCTCCTCCAAAAATCTAAAACTCCTTTTATTGCAAGCTAAATGTTTTTAGTTTGCACTTCCCTTTCTGTTGGAAATATTTTGTTGAGGTTGGAATTAATCCGTAAAGCCTTACAAAAATGTCCATCATTTATTCTTTTCCGTTCTTTGCCTCTTTTCTTTTTATTTTGCTCTCTCTCTCTTTTATTTCTGTTTAAGATATAATAAGAAGAGCAGCAGCAGTTTTAAAAATAATCCAGCAGGCCTGAGGCCATCTGGGCTTCAACCTCCTCTCCTCCTCCCTCTTTTGGCCCAGGCCCCAGCGGCCCATGCTCCACCAGGCCAGCTGGCCCACCAGCCCGACCGAACCCTAGGGCGCTCGCACTCCCTCAGCCTCGCATCGATCCCTCCCTCTCCCTCTCGTGCGCCGCCGCCAGCCCTCTCCCTCTCGTTCCGCTTCGCTCGCCCGAGCCTCTCCCTTCTCCCTCGATCTCCCTTTCTCTCGCTCGCCCCTTCTTCTCGAGCCCCCGCAACCAGCCCAGGCCGACGCCTTCCCTTCCCGTCGCCTCGGCCCCGCCTCCATGCTCCCTAGCGCGCGGCCAGGAGCCCCGCGGCTCCCCTCTCCTCTGCGCCTGGCGCCACAAGCGCCCAGCTCGCCAGGTCCTTCGCCCTCCTCCTCTCGCCGCGCTCCTTCTCCAGAAGACCAGCGCCAGGCCGAGCCCTCGGGCCTCCCTCCTCCAGCGACGCGAAACGGCGCCCCGAGCCCTCCGTCACCGTCCCGAGGCCCCAGCGCCTTCGGCCAGCCAGCGGCCTCGATCTGGCTGCCTCCTTCGCGCCGGCCAGAGCCTCATCTCCCGCGGGCCAGCAGCTCCGAGGCTCTCTCCTCCGCGGCCTCACCTCCGCCTCGCCCTCTCCTCGCCAGCGACGACCCAAGGCGCTGCTGCTGCCTGGCCTCGTCGTCCCGAGACGTGCTGTAGTTTTTTGTGTTGTTTCGGTTGCTTGTGTTCTTCACAGGGAACGTGTACATCTACGAGCTCCATGTACAACTATCTTCGCCGAGTACGACTACACACGATGACCGTCAAGTTCGACTACACGGTCGCCACGAGTACCCCTACGACCAAGTACCGCGACGACCGAGTGCATCTACGGCCCGAACATCTACCGTCGCCACGAGTACAACTACCATCGCCGAGTACCACTACTTCCTCTACCGTCGCCCGAGTACAACTACCGCCACGTGAACGACTTCTTCCTCTTCGGCCGTGTACAACTACTTCCTCTACTTCCACTACGTCCCTCTACGACCTCGAACCCCTCCGAGAACGATGGTTCCGAAGGTATAACCCCGTCGATGACCCGTGAGATGCTTGTTGTGTTGTATGAAATGTCTCCCTTGTGTGCTCCGTGTCCGTCTCGTCCTTTTGGCATGTTCCTCGGTTGCCTCGTCACCGACTCGTGGGAACCCGGTAACGGGATCGCCCCACTTTCATCTCGTTCAACTTGCTCCACCCTTCACCTTTTTGCATCGGACTCTCAACGAGTTACCGGTACCGATATGTTGTCGTGGCATCATTTTCGGAATCGTTGCCGTGGCACCCTTTCTTTCCACCACGGTGACAAATGCTTCTTATCTCTTTTAAGTCAACCTTTTAATAATTGCATAAACTTGATCATGTCATCCGCATCATGTTAACAACCTAAAATGTTTAATTGTTGTTGCTTATAATTATTAAACATGCTCATGGGGATTTTTCCGGATATGTTGTTGTTATTTCCGGCCCCATTTAAATTGCCTAGTTAGTGTAGTTTTATTATGCTTCACCTCTTGCCATGTTAACAAACTCTTAATCTTGTCTTGTTAATAACTAGAGTCAACTAAATAATTATTGTGGTGTTTTGTCGATATGCAACTCGTTGCATATTGAGCTCCACTTAACTTGTAGTATTTGTTTGTGCACTTTGCCATGCCATGCATATTAAACCGGACATGCATCATACTTGTTTGCGCATCGTATGCCATGTTGATGCTTGTGTGTTTACTGTGTTGTTTGTTCTCTTTCCGGTTTGCTTCTCTTGTTAGCTTCGGTTTCGTTCCGGAGTTGTGAGGATTCGCTCGACTGTTGCTCCGTCTTCTTCGTGGATCCGTTCTTCTCCCTTGTGGAATCCCAGGCAAGATGATCATACCCTTGGATACCTTTACTACCATTGCCATGCTTAGTTGTCTCGATGCTATCGTTACATGTCGCGATACCCATCTTTTATGTCAGCCTCTCCTTGTTGCCATGAAACCTCTAACATTTGAAACCTTCCTAGCAAAACCACTGTTTGGCTATGTTACCCGCTTGCTCAGCCTCGCTTGCTCAGTCCTTCTTATAGCGTTGTTAGTTGCAGGTGAAGATGAAGTTCGTTCCAGGAGGGAACTTGTTGTTGGTTTTATCACAATATCTATAATTATTATTAACACACCTTATACACTGGGCATGGGTGGAAGGCTTGGCCTTATGCTGGGTGTTTTGTTCCACTCATGCCACCTTAGGCGCCGATAAACCGGCATTATGTTCCTTGATTTTGCGTTCCTTACACGATGGGTGGATGGGGACCCCTTGACAGTTCGACTTTGAATAAAACTCCTCCAGCAAGGCCCAACATTTGGTACTATTTGCCTCATAATAACAACTTAATTAATTAATTAAATTTGCATAGGGGGTCGCTCCCTCGAGGATCCTTTATTTCTACATAGCAGGGGGGGCCAGTGCTGATGGTGTTGGTCCCAAACTAGAGCCACTTGCGGATACCACCCAGTTCGCTGGGATCTTCGGTATCTGTACGTACTGCTCATCCGGACGTGGCCTGAGACGAGATACGCGCGGCTACTATCAGGGTGTCGGCACGCCGGGAGGTCTTGCTGGACTTGTTTTACCATTGTCGAAATGACTTGTGCTACAGGGATTCCGAGCCTGATCGGATTTTCCCTAAGATAAGGAGTGATGATATTATATTTATCACTTCAGCTAATCGTGAGAGCTTGTGATGGGCTAAGTTGGAACACCCCTGCAGGGTTATGAACTTTCGAAAGCCGTGCCCGCGGTTATGTGGCAGATTGGAATTTGTTAATGTCCAGTTGTAGAAAACTTGACAGATGATCCGAAGTAAAACACACAACTGTGTGAGTAACCGTGACTGTCTCTTTTCATTTTGAGAAGAGAACACGGTGGGGTTATGTTTGACCGTATGTAGTTAGGATCTTTAGCGATCACCTCTTTTGCGACCGTTTGCGTAGCTTCTCATCTTATTCTGGTACTCGTAAGTTAGCCACCATATTATGCTTAGTCGCTGCTGCAGCCTCACCACTTACCTCTTCCTACCCATAAAGCTTTGCTAGTCTTGTTACCCATGGTTATGGGATTGCTGAGTCCTCGTGGCTCACAGTTACTACAACACCAGATGCAGGTTCAGCCGAGTTCGATGCAGGAGCTGGTTCAAGTTCTTCACCAGGAGCTCGAGGAAGAGAGTTGCCGTTTGTTTGTGTTGTTTCGTTGTTCAGTAGTGGTTTCTACTAGGATTCGATCCTGACCTGTGGCTTTATGTTGTTTTGGTATCTTTCTTTTGGATCTTCGCCCGTAGTCGGGTTGTGATGTTTTGAATGATGATTGCTTATGTAATGTATTGTGTGAAGTGGCGAGTGTAAGCCAACTATCTCCTTTTGCTTTTTAATCCCTCTTTTACATGAGTCGTGCAAAGATACCAAACTTGAGATCATTCTAGGATGGGCTTATACCTTTAAGTCGTGCCTCGACACGTAGGAGGTATAGTCCCATCCTGGGCATTACATGTGGAACATTCACATTAAACTTGGCTTCATAAAATACTTGAAAAGCATAAGTTAAGCAATTTTATACATCTCAATGATTCATAGAACATAACAAACATTTACTAGTTCACAACAAAAGACAATGTTCTGAGAAGGTTTACAAATCAGGAAAAATCATGCAAGGCTTCCCTGACCAAAGGGCCTCCCTAGGCAGGCTTTAATTTCCTGGAGTTCACTCTGGTTTTTCTTGTTGCCACGATCCATGGTTAGGTTCTCTCATTCCAGAACAACCAATTATAATTGTGTTCTCAGTTGGAATGCTGAACTGAACCATGTAGTGTACTGACCATCTGAACTTCTTGTGCAGTTCCTAACTTTTATGCCAACCATCCTTTTGTTTTATGGTTGTTATTTGTTTTGTTGCGATACCAAATTTGTTCTTAACATGCAGCCACTGGCTTAAGAAAACAGCAAGCCATTTTTGTACAGTGTAGGGTGTTCTGTATATTTGCACTGGTGGCGAACTTTGATGCCCAGTGGATGTAATCTGTACAATCGCCTTAATAGCCTAGCTTTAGTTTCTGGCTTATTTATTTCCTAGTATTCTTTTTCCTTGGTTTGCTAGTGGCCGCAACAACCATGGGCCATATACAGACCGTGGTGACCTTGAGCCTTCTACAGGGCGTAGGATCCATGGGCCTCGTACGGGCTGCCGGATAAATGGGCCTCCAATGGGTCTTAGAATTGGTGGGCCTCGGGCCGTCGGATAAATGGGCACACATGGGCTGTAAACGGGCGTAATTGGTATCGAGCCAGCATGGTAACAGGCCGGAAGACAACAAAGGCTTAGTACTATCACATGCATAACGGGTCGTTAATGGGCCAGAATATAGGACGGTCTCGAAATGGCGCAATGGATTAACAGGCCACAAACGGGCCGATTCTAACCACGGGCCGAATTTGGCCCATTAGAGGAACACGACAGTAAGGGGCCGCAAGTAATGGAGGGTCGGAAAGGAGCCCAAGAACATATGGGCCGTTAGTAGGATGAAAGCTAACACGAGCTGGAAACGGCCCATGTGAATCATGGGTCGTTAGTGGGTACAAAGAAATTTACCGTTCTTTATGGGACAGAGTCACCGTGGGCCACTAAAGGGCCCAAAGATATGAAAGGCCTCATATGGGCCGAAAGACATCGTGGGCCATACATGGGCTGAAAGTACAACGGGCTGGTGTTATATTGGACGACCCACATGACGCTGTTGGGCCAATTTCTAGAAGGCCCTAATGGGTCGTGAGTTACCTGGCCGTAAAATGGGCTATATGCGAACATGTCGTTAACAGGCTTTTCATGGGCCGACCCGCTAGGTTTTGACCAAGTCAAATGGGTCGGCGTTTGTAAGCTAAATGGGCTAGTGTTGGGTCGTCGCACGTGTCGACATATCATAGGCGCCTATCTGACCCAATGACGAGCTGACACGTGGATCATCCGGCGAATGAGAATTTTACACGTGGAAAATACCCATTGGTCCGTGTTGTTAACGGGTTATCGGATCCAAAACCAGACTCGATAGCTTAACGACGACATTTTACTGTCGATGCCATGTGTCGGTTACCCTTGACGAAAGCACTTCCATGACGCGCCATTTATCATCATGGAAGTGAACACTTCCGTGATGATAGTTTTGGTATTGTCATGGAACACTTCTACGACAACACATGTATGACTATCTTGATTATGTCATAAAATCGTCATGGATGTACATGCATGACAGAAAATGTGACCTACTGTGACAAACACGTATTATCATGGACGTGGTTTTTTTGTAGTGCAAGCTGACGTCGTTGAGGTAATCCACCAGCACGGAGTATGGGGCTACAACTGGGCGTGGGAGTAGTCTCTCCTCGACCGTGTCGTCCGCCAGCGCGGAGCATAGGGCTTCCACGGTTACGTGGGTGGGAGGTCCCTCTAGGGGATTACTCCGGGGCATGTACAGCCCCACATGAATATGGGCACTTGTGAGCCAGCGTGGGACTCACGAGGCCTGATACGTCTCCAACGTATCTATAATTTTTTATTGTTCCATGTTCTTATATTAACATTCTTGGATGTTTTATAATCATTTTATATAAATTTTTTGGCACTAACCTATTGACATAGTGCCCAGTGCCAGTTGTTGTTTTTTGCTTGTTTTTTACATCGCGGAAAATCAATATTAAACGGAGTTCAAATGCAGCGAAACTTTTTGGAGATATGCTCCTTCATGAGGTTGACCAGGCCGGCCTCAAAGTCACGACTGGAGTGAAGGCGGTTTAAATAACCAGAATAAATCTTCTGAGGATTGAACTGGGCATAGCTTTCCAAGTCCAGTTTCCACTTGCCTTTATCAACAGCTGGAATTTCTTCTTTGGTGTTGTGCTTGGATAAGACAGTGGGGTTGCCTGTAGCTGTATAAGTCGTCCCAGTAATCATTACATCTCCGGTTTCTTGAGCCGACTGAGCAGGACTGGGCGGTTTATCATTCTTCGGGACAACATCCATGGAGTCCATGGTGACATGATGCTCCTCTGGTGGTGGGTCATCCATGGCGGCTTTAGAAGTTTGATGCAAAGGCACAAAAATAATCTGTTCTTCTGGGTCTGCAGGCTCGGGATCCTTGGTCGGTTTGTTCACCTTGAGTTTCTTGCTGGGTTTGGCCTTAGCACTGAAAACAAAACATATGATGAGATTGGTACACCAATTGAGTAAGATATTAAAACAAACAGGCTTAAGTATCCTCACCCAGGAACAGTCTTGAACACAGGAACCTGAGTCCCAGTGGAATCACCAGATGAAGAGTGAGAGGTTCCTTGATAGTTTGAGTCAAAAAGGTTAAGAGGTTGTCGAATAAGACCTGCCTTTGGAAAAGCTAAGCCGGAAATTTGTGAAACCTCTACTTGGCGCTTGCGACGAGGCGGCGTATTGGCCAAGCCAGAGGAGAGGACCTCGCCGCCACTATTCCGGGTTGTGCGGCGAGCTTCATGCTGTTGCTTCTTCAAAATAAAGTTGGGATCCAAGTGAGCTAAAGGGTGAGAAAACCTTACTTTTCAGCACACTTGACGAACTTTCTGTACTAGCAAAGGTTCTGAGCCAGAGTTGTGATAGCCTAGCTTAATAGGGATGATAGACTACTCATATCAATAAGGAATTCCTTCTTTTCCGGGAGCCCATTCGGATGGAACTCCATAGTTAAGCGTGCTTAGCTTGGAGTAGTTTCGGGATGGGTGACCGACCGGGAAGTTGCTCCCGGGTGCGCACGAGTGAGGACAAAATGCGCAGAAAAGACTAGTATTGATATGTGGGGCCAGTCTAGATCCTGCCAGGAGTAACGACCACCGGCGGGTGTGTCTGGGGCGTTACAAGAGTAAAGGACAATTACCTCTTCAGCATCTGCATGGATGGCCTCCGCATCATCCTGATAATGATCTGTGTCAATAAGATGAATAAAAAGAGAGCCAAGGGAGTCAAGATCTACCTCCGACTTGCCAAGGGAGTCAAGATCTACCTCCGACTTGTTATCATCCAAGTCAAATAGCTCTGAAGTATTTGACTTCTTCTTAGTAGGCTTTTTGGGAGCCTTAGTCTTGGTCCTGGTCTTTTTGGCCGGTTTTTCGTGAAGTTTTTTATTCCAGAAGGAGGGACAAGCCTGCAGAAAACAAGTAATAATGAGAAAGAAGATTGACAACTGATGACTTAATGAATGTTGTGTGAAAATACTTATAACTGGCGGCTCATTGAGAGTATAAAAAGGGCTCAAGCTTGTTTTACTGGAAGACTCCGGGGTCGCATTCAATAGTGTCTTGGTCATATTGTTGATGTCATCATTAGTAAATTATATTTGGGAATGGCGTAGGGGATCCTTAACATTACCAGTATATTCACACATTAAGCCAGATCGACGGCTTAAGGGCAAAATTCTCCACGCGACCCAGCACTGGACTAAATCGACTTTGTTCAGCCCGTTGGCCATCAAGGCCCTGATCTTTAAAAAGATAGGCATATATTTGCCCCATTCTTTGGTGATGGTCCGTTCTGGCAAAGGATGTCTGTTGCTGAGCCGATTTTCACGATAACCCAGCAGAGGATTTTCACCTTCAGGAGAGGTGTCTTTGCAATAAAACCAAGTTTGATTCCAGTCCTTGGGATGACTGGGGGTGTGGCAGAAGGAAAAGTGGCTTCTTTGCGCCTTTGAATAGAAATACCCCCTAGCTCTAGGCTGGGCCCATCGATGACGCAGTTCAGGTAGTAGAATTCCCTCAACATCTCTACAGTGGGCTCCTATTGAAGATACACTTCACAAAAGACTTGGAAGTTGTAGATATTTGAAACGGAATTGGGCCCGATATCTTGAGGATTGAGCTTGAAAAAATGCAGCACATCACGGAAAAACTTTCAGCCGGGTGAGGTGAAACCTCGGAGCATCTGATCAGTAAAGACAATGACCTCGCCTTCCTTGGGCTAAGGAGGGGTTTTTGTGCCTGGGACACGCCGGTGGATATCATCTTTTTTGGCTAAGACGCCTGTCTGGACATACACATTCAATATTTCCTCGGTAACCTAGGAAACGACCCAATTGCAGGAGGTGATGGTCTTGGCCTTAGATATTTTTTGAATACAAGGGAAATGAATTGCCGGTTTAATATTACGATGTTAAGCCGGATAATGATCTGTACTACAAAAAATCTATATGGTTAAACCAGATGACAGTATTAGGTCATATGGATTGTGATTGAACATTGGCGGCTTAATAAGGGGACTAATGCTATATTGCGGGTTATGGTTGTCCTATAAGCCGCCCGTATGATTGCAGTACAACAGATTGGAAAGTAAATTTTACTAAGTGAAGGACAAACAGGTTCTGTATAGTGGTACTCCGATTTTAGATCTACAATAGTTCAGAAAGTGTAAATAAATTCTAAACCTATGAAGGCGGCAGCAGAAGTGTTCATGTGTGCAGATGTGATCTTTGACGGAGGGGGTGTTTTTGGTTATTGAAATAAATGTTGAAACTGCCGTCGCATATCTTTTGTGATCAAGTTCAGATCTAACTATGTGATCAAAAGGAACCAGAGGGAGAACGGTGAAGAACACCGATGAACAGGAAAACCCTAATGGAGATCTATTACGCGGAAGAAGTACTTACAGATGTTGATCAACAGCGGAGGCGCACCACAGAGTTCTCGTTCGTTCAGGTTGATGCAGCGGCGGGAGTTGGGGTCACTGGAGGAAGACGACGACGGCGGAGCTCGAGTTGCTGGAGCATCGCAAGGAAGAGGATGAAGACGAGGGGGAAGAGTAGAAAAATATAA
>LR738711.1:680836165-680914367 GCA_902687465.1 Secale cereale
CCCGCCCCTATATATAAAGCAATGGATAAATGGCATGTGCGGGAATCGAGGAGGCCAAAAAATGATTGTGGGCACATGGGCGCCTCGATTTTCGGAGAGCCAAAAAAGATGTGTTGAGATGTGATGAGCTTCGTGTGAAGTTAATGCGAGATGACGTCATGGCGGGTTAACATAATTCTGAGATGTGACGTCATGGCGGGTTACAATGAAATGGTAAAGGAATTGGCAATGGAAAATTCTGTTAAATCAAGTGTTGAAGATTGATGTGAACAAGTTCAAATCAACCTGGGGCCTAATGTTGGGGATATAACTATTGGGTATGACCCGCCCAGGAGGGGCCGGGTCCTGCCGCTGGCGGATTAAGATGAGAAGGCCCAAGAATGCGTGAAGATGGCGGTTCATATAGCAAACCTTATTGAAGGACCAAGACCCGGGGACGATTCAAGGCCCATGGGTGTGAACCGCCATATGTTTCACTTATATTTGTAAGGCAAGCTTAGTTGATTACCGAGCCGCACACGTTGTGTATGAGCCGGTCGGTACTCTGTAAGCCGCCGGGCATCAGCATGTATATAAAGGGGTGACCCGGCAGCGGGTTGACTCAAGAAACAATCGCTCCAGAAATAGATCAAGCGTATTCGCTCCCTAGTTGTTGAGTCTCGAGCAAGACAACCCCAGCTGGATTAGGCTTTTACCTCATTGAGAGGGGCCGAACCAGGATAAAAAACTCTCTGTGTCTCTTGTCCCGTTCAACCCCTTTAAGCAAACTAGTTGCGATGGCTCCACACCTAAGTCCTAATCCTAGGGTATCTGCCATGACAAATCCACGATAACAGTTGCCATGTGTGTTTATCTGGTTGCCATGTACGAGCAACTGCAGTTGCCATCTAGCAACGAATCCTAGTTGCCATGTGTGTTTACCTATTTGCCACATACGCGTAAGTGTATTTTGTTGGGTAACATAGCATGCAATTTCAAAAATGTCCTACGCTCACGCAAGATCTATCTAGGGGATGCATAGCAACAAGACGGGGAGAGTGTGTCCACGTACCCTCGTAGACCGAAAGCGGAAGCGTTATGTTAACGCGGTTGATGTAGTCGAATGTCTTCATGATCCAACCGATCCAAGTACCGAACATACGGCAACTCCGTGTTCAGCACGCGTTCAACACGATGACGTCCCACGAGCTCCTGATCCAACAGATGCTCGAGGGAGAGTTCCGTTAGCACGACGGCGTGGCGACGGTGTTGATGATGTGATCCGCGTAGGGCTTCGCCTAAGCACCATGACTATAAGATCTGAGGTGTAATCTGTGGAGGGGCCACTGCTAACTCTTGAGCTTGCGTTGTATCCCTCGAAGAGGAAAGGGAGATGCAACACAGTAGCGTAAATATTTCCCTCAGTTTTTGAGAACCAAGGTATCAATCCAGTAGGAGACCACGCGCGAGTCCCTCGCACCTGCACAAACAAATAAGAACTTCACAGCCAACGCGATAAGGGGTTGTCAATCCCTTTACGGTCACTTATGAAAGTGAGATCTGATAGAGATGATAGTTGATATTTTTGGTATTTCTGGTTTAATAAAACAACAAATAAAAGCGATAAAAGTAAAGTAGATGTAGATTGATATGTTGAGAATAGACCCGGGGGGGCATAGTTTTCTCTAGTGGCTTCTCTCATGATAGCGATATTCTACGGCGGGTAAACAAATTACTGTCGAGCAAATTGATAGAAAAGCGAATAATTATGAGACTATCTAGGCATGATCCTTATATATAGGCATCATGTCCGAGACAAGTAGACCGACTCCTGCCTGCATCTACTACTATTACTCCACAAATCGACCGCTATCCAGCATGCATCTAGTGTATTGAGTTCATAAGAACAGAGTAACGCCTTAAGCAAGATGACATGATGTAGAGGGATAAACTCAAGCAATATGATTTAAACCCCATCTTTTTATCCTCGATGGCAATAATACAATACATGCCTTTCTGCCCCTACTGTCACTGGGAAAGGACACCGCAAGATTGAACCCAAAGCCAAGCACTTCACCCATTGCAAGAACTATAGATCTAGTAGGCCAAACCAAACCAATAATTCGAAGAGACTAGCAAGGATATTATGAGCACACATAAAATGTTCAGAGAAGAACCAAATATCTTTCATAGATAACCTTGATCATAAACTCACAATTCATCGAATCTCGACAAGCACACCGCAAAAAGAGATTGCATCGAATAGATCTCCTCTAAGACCGAGGAGAACTTTGTATTGAGATCTGGAGAGAGAGAAGAAGCCATCTAGATACTAGCTATGGACCCGAAGATCTGTAGAAAACTACTCACAACTCATGGTGAGGGCGATGATGATGATGATTAAGGCCTCCGTGATGGATCCCCCTCCGGTGGAGCTCCGGAACAGGCTCCAAGATGGGATCACCACGGGAACCGAAGCTACGGCTGTGGAATTGGTTTTCTCTCTGTCTTCGGAGTTTCCGGGGTACGTGGACTTATATAGGAAGAAGGAGGGCACCGGGGGCCACACGAGGAGGCCTCAAGATAGGGGACGCGCCTTGGGAAGTGGGGCGCCCCCCACCCTCGAGGGCCACCTCTCTGTCCCCTGACTTGGTCCTCAAGCTCCACGTGCGTGATTTTCTCCAAAAATATCTCTCGCGAAGGTTTCATTCTGTTTGGACTCCGTTTGATATTCTTTTTCTGCAAAACCCTGAAATAGGCAAAAACAACAATCTGGACTGGGCCTTTGGGTTAGTAGGTTAGTCCCAAAAATGATATAAAAGTGAATGATAAAGCCCATTAAACATCCAAGACTTCATAAATAATAGCATGGAACAATCAAAAATTATAGATACATTAGAGACGTATCAAGCATCCCCAAGCTTAATTCCTGCTCGTCCTTGAGTAGGTAAATGATAAAGAATGAATTTTTGATGTGGAATGCTAACCAATATAGTTTTTCAATGTAATTCTCTTAATTGTGGCATGAATGTTCAGATCTGAAAGATTCAAGATAAAAGTCTATATTGACATAAGAAATAACAATACTTCAAGCAATACTAACAAAGCAATCATGTCTTCTCAAAATACTATGACTAAAGAAAGTTATCCCTACAAAATCATATAGTTTGGCTATGCTCCCTCTTCATCACACAAAATATTCATATCATGCACAACCCCGATTTCAGTCAAGCATTTGTTTTTATACTCTATCTTGTCAAACCTTTCAATTTTCACGCAATACATGAGCGTGAGCCATGGATATAGCACTATGGGTGGAATAGAGGTGGTTGTGGAGAAGACAAAAAGGAGGGAGATAGTCTCACATCGACTAGGCGTATCGACGGGCTATGGAGATGCCCATCAATAGATATCAATGTGAGTGAGTAGGGATTGCCATGCAACGGATGCACTAGAGCTAAATATGAATGAAAGCTCAACAAAAGAAACTAGTGGGTGTGCATCCAACTTGCTTGCTCACGAAGACCTAGGGCATTTGAGGAAGCCCATCGTTGGAATATACAAGCCAAGTTCTATAATGAAAATTCCCACTAGTATATGAAGTGACTAAGCATGAGACTCTCTACAATGAAGAACATGGTGCTACTTTGAAGCACAAGTGTGGAAAAAGATAGTAGCAATTGTCCCTTCTCTCTTTTTTCTCTTTTTTTGGAGGGGCTTTCTCTTTTTTTTATCAGCCCCTCTCTATTTTTTTGGGCCATCTCTCTTTTTTATTGGCCTTTATCTCTCTTTTTTTTGTTTCCTCACACGGGACAATGCTCTAATAATTATGATCATCACACTTTTAATTACAACTCGAAATTACAACTCGATACTACAACAAGTATGACTCTGCATGAATGCCTCCGGCGGTGTACCGTTATGTGCCATGAATCAAGAGTGACATATATGATAAATTATGCATGGTGGCTTTGCCACAAATACGATGTCAACTACATGATCATGCATGGCAATATGACAAGATGATGCGTGTCATATAAACGGAACGGTGGAAAGTTGCATGGCAATATATCTCGGAATGGCTATGGAAATGCCATGATAGGTAGGTGTATGTGGCTGTTTTGAGGAACAATACGGTGGCTGTTTTGAGGAAGGATATATAGTGGGTTTATGGCACCGGCGAAAGTTGCGCGGTACAAGAGAGGCTAGCAATGGTGGAAGCGTGAGAGTGCGTATAATACATGGACTCAACATTAGTCATAAGAACTCATATACATATTGCAAAAATTTACGAGTCATCAAAACAAAGCAATCAACGCATGCTCCTAGGAGGGGAGGTTGGTAGGAGTTAACCATCGCGCTCCCCCGACCTCCACACAAAAGATGACACTCTACAAATACCTCATGATCTAACTTCGTCACATAGCGGTTCACCATACGTGCATGATACGGGAATCACTAACCTTAACACAAGTATTTCTTGATTTCATAATAACTCCACTAGCATGACTCTAATATCACTATCCTCATGTCTCAAAACAATTATCAAGCATCTACCATCTCATTCTATTCAATGCACTTGGTGTGAATTTTTTTACTACATTGACATTGGATGTTTATCATGTGAAGACTAGTTTCTTTAGCCTAAACACATTACCATGCTGTTTTAATAGACTCTCAAATAGATATAAGTGAAGCATGAGAGTTCAACAATTTCTACAAGACATTATCACCATCGTGCTCTAAAAGATATAAGTGAAGCACTAGAGCAAAAACTATTCAACTCAAAAAGATATAAGTGAAGCACATAGAGTGTTCTAATAATTTCTAGGCCATATTTAACTCTCTCAAATAGGTGTGTCCAGCAAGGATGAGTGTGCCAAACTAACAAGCGAAGACTCAAATTATATAAGACGCTCCAAGCAAAACACATATCATGTTGCGAATAAAAATATAGCTCCAAGTATAGTTACCGATGGATGAAGACGAAAGAGGGGATGCCTTCCCAGGGCATCCCCAAGCTTAGGCTTTTGATTATCTTGAATTTACTTGGGGTGCCATGGTCATCCCCAAGCTTAGGCCTTTGCTACTCCTTGTTCCATAGTCCATCAAAGCAATACTCAAAACTTGAAAACTTCACAACACAAAACTTAGACAAAAATTCTCGTGAGCTCCGTTAGTATAAGAAAGCAAACCACTACTCAAAGGTGCAGCAATGAATTAATTCTTTGTTTATATTGGTGTTAAACCTACTGTACTCCAACTCCTCTATGGTTCATATCCTCCAATACTACTCATAGATACATCGGAATAAGCAAACAACACACGAAAAACAGAATCTGTCAAAGACAGAACAGTCTGTAGTAATCTGCTGGGTTCGCCTACTTCTGGAACTCCAAAAAATTCGAACTAATTGATAAATTTGCGCAAATTGTCTACCAATCATCTTCAAAAAGAATCAACAAAAAAGCACGCTCCAGTAAAATCCCACGACTACTTTAGCGAGTGCTAACGATTTTGTTTTTCACAGCAAGATCATATAATCTTCACACAAGTCTTCCCAAAGGTTCTACTTGGCACATACACTAAAAAAAACATGAAACCACATCTAATCAGAGTCTAGATGCAATATTTATTTCCTAACAGCAACAAAAACAAAAAACAAAAAGTTGGGTTGCCTGCCAACAAGCGTTATCGTTTTACGCCCCTAGCTAGGCACGATACAAGATAGATCTAGGTATTGCCATCTTTGGAAGGCAATCCATGAGTGGCTCTCATGATAGATTCATATGGTAATTTGATTTTCTTTCTAGGAAAGTGTTCCATGCCTTTCCTTAACGGAAATTGGAATCTAATATTTCCTTCCTTCATATCAATAATTACACCAATCGTTCTAAGGAAAGGTCTACCAAGAATAATAGGACATGAAGGATTGCAATCTATATCAAGAACAATGAAATCTACGGGCACATAATTCCTATTGGCAACAATAAGAACATCATTAATTCTTCCCATAGGTTTCTTAATAGTGGAATCCGCAAGATGCAAATTAAAGAACAATCATCAAGCTCATGGAACCCTAGCAAATCACACAAAGTTTTTGGGATAGTGGATACACTAGCACCCAAATCACACAAAGCATAGCATTCATGATATTTTATATTTATTTTGATAGTAGGTTCCACTCATCATAAAGCTTTCTAGGGATAGAAACTTCTAACTCAAGTTTTTCTTCATAAGATTGCATCAAAGCATCAACTATATGTCTCGTGAAAGCTTTATTTTGACTATAAGCATGCGGAGAATTTAGCACGGATTGCAACAAGGAAATACAATCAGTCAAAGAGCAATTATCATAATTGTATCCCTTGAAATCCAAAGTGGTGGGTTCATCACTATGCAAAGTTTTAATCTCTTCACTCCCACTTTTAGCAATTTTAGCATCAAGATCTAAAAACTCTGAATCATTGGGACACCGTAAAGCAGAATCATCTCCAATCCTATTTTCATCTAGATTAATACTAGAAAACAAGGATCTAATAGGAGACACATCAATAACTTTCAGATCTTCATCTTTATTTTTATGATAACTAGAAGAACATGATTTCATATAATCTTCTCTTTTAGCACGCATTCTAGCGGTTCTTTCTTTGCATTCATCAATGGAAATTCTCATGGCTTTGAGAGAATCATTGATATCATGCTTAGGTGGGATAGATCTAAGTTTCAAAGAATCAACATCAAGAGTAATTCTATCCACACTTCTAGCCAATTCATCAACCTTAAGCTATTTCTCTTCAAGCAAAGCATTGAAATTATTTTGCGAGATCATAAACTCTTTAACACTAGTTTCAAATTCAGAAGGCATCTTTCCATAAGAGTTGTTGTAGGAATTACCATAATTATTAGAGGAATTACTAGGAAAAGGCCTAGGATTAAAATTACCTCTATAAGCATTGTTACCAAAATTATTCCTACCAACAAAATTCACATCCAAAGATTCATTGTTATTCGCAATCAAAGTGGACAAAGGCATATCATTAGGATCAGAAGAAGCACTCTTAGCAGCAAACAGTTTCATAAGTTCATCAATCTTTCCACTCAAAACACTAATTTCTTCGATAGCATGCACTTTTTTACTAGTAGATCTTTCGGTGTGCCATTGAGAATAATTAACCACAATATTATCTAGGAGTTTGGTAGCTTCTCCTAAGGTGGTTTCCATGAAAGTGCCTCCGGCGGCCAAATTTAAAGATTTCTAGAAGCAAAATTCAAGCCAGCATAAAAGTTCTGAATAATCATCCATAGATTCAAACCATGTGTAGGGCAATTACATATCATCAATTTCATTATCTCCCAAGCTTGTGCAACATGCTCATGATCTAGTTGCTTAAAATTCATAATATCGTTTCTAAAAGAGATGATCTTAGCAGGAGGGAAATACTTAGAGATAAAAGCATCTTTGCACTTATTCCATGAATCACTACTATTTCTAGGCAAAGAGGAAAACCAAGTTTTAGCACGATCTCTAAGTGAAAACGAAAATAACTTCAATTTAACAATGTCGTTATCCGTATCCCTTTTCTTTTGCATATCACACAAATCAACAAAGTTGTTTAGATGGGTAGCGGCATCTTCACTAGGAAGGCTGGAGAATTGATCTTTCATGACAAGATCCAACAAAGCAGCATTGATCTCACAAGATTCAGCATCGTGTCGGTGTACTAAAGTAGGGGTACCTTAGTATCCCGACTTGTGCATGGGCAGTAGTAGCGTCCCGCGGTCTGGCTCACCACGCGCCCGCCAAAGCCCACTCTAGACCCTTTTAAGCCATTCAAGAACAAAGTATTCAAGTTAAGAGACAAGACCCCGGCAAGAGGAGCTTGCCGGGAAGGCCGCACCCTGCTCAAAGTTAACATTCCAGCACAAGACCCTGGCAAGAGGAGCTTGCCAGGAAGGCCAAAAGAACGACACTTCAAGAAGGAATATCGCGGCGCATCATGCGCCCCGGCAAGATCCGGAGAGCGACGAGCTTCCGGGCCCGGCAAGGTTGCGACCCCGGCAAGGTGCTTGCCGGGGAAGCCTATGCTGTGTCCCTCCGCTCCAGCTCATCTGGCCACGTGTCGCCCTGGGGCCCTTCCAGGGGCACGTGGCAGATGGCTGTGCAGCCTGGGGTACACGGTGGCAAGCCGCAGTGACGAGGATATCGCCGTGGCGAACGGAGATGCATGGACGGACACTTTTTGGGGCGACGGCGATGGGCATTCAATGCCTTTGTCCCCCACCGTCAAGATTAGGTGAAGACCACTGTTCATGCATTGTTGCAACTACCACCGATTTTACATTTTTACCCTCCTCTACGTTGACACCTATCGGTGACCCCTTTGAGCTATAAAAGGAGGCCCATGCACAACGTAGAGGGGGTTCGATCCCAGAAACTCGTTCACTCCCACGCTCTGTGTAGCTAGTACTGTAGATCTTCAAGCTCCCGAGCTCAAGAAACTCAATACAACCAAAGCAGGAGTAGGGTTTTACGCGTCATCGCGGCCCGAACCTGGGTAAACTGCCCGCGTGTGCTCCCCGATCTGCTCTCCGTGCTCCCTCCGCTCCCTTACCGCAACGTAGAAGGGGCTCCGGTCCCATAGGTGTTCGTGGGCGGTCAGTTTCCCCGACATCAAGGCACGGTCGCCAGGACGGGAACATGCTCCTTCTAATGCAGTTAGAAGTCCGAGCGTGTCCCGCTCCTCGCACCGTTCGCCACCGTTTCCCTCCTCTCCAGCATAAGCCCTGGCCAGGGCTCAGCTGCTCCTCGACTTCCCTCCAGCGGCGGACAAGGCCGAGGACTGGAGGGCGACGATCCAGAGCCTCATCGCCTTCGCCAACAACGACGCGCCGCAGCAGCCGGCAACTTCACGGCCGCGGCAAGTCGACCAAGCGAAGGCTGACGGAGACAAGACCGCCGGGGTGCAACTACCGTGCACTCCCCGCCGCGGAAGCAGAAAACGCCGCCCCGCCGGATCAACGTCGACGATGACTCCACGGCGTCGTCGGATCCGCGGGCTCGCCGCGATCAACGCCAGGTCCTCGACGACAGGCGACAAGAGGACGCTCGAACCCGCATCGAGCGTCGACGAGAAGCCCGAAGACAGTCCGACCAGCGCGCTGGGACCGCCGTCGACATGCACGCGCCCGGTGAACCAGGCGACTTGCCGTACGCGGCAGGCTGCCCTGCGTTCACCCGAGAGCTGCGGCAAGTCCAGTGGCCCAGCATGAAGAATTTTAAGCCTGACGTACCCGAGAAGTACGACGGCAAGACACATCCCTCGGAGTTCCTCAGCATCTACACCATTGCGGTGCAGGCTGCCGGGGGACGCGACGAGAAGATCCTAGCCAACTACTTCCCGCTCGTGCTTAAGCCAAACGTCAGGTCTTGGCTTATGCACTTGTCGGAGAACTCCATCTCTTCATGGGCAGATTTGTGCCACCAGTTTGTTGGCGCCTTCACGGGCGGCCACAAACCCCACGGCCAGGAGAGCGATCTCCACATCCTTGCCCAGAAGGAGGGAGAGTCCCTGCGCAAATACATCCAAAGGTTCAGCCGTGTACAACACAATATCCTCGATGTCCACCCTGCCGCGGTTATCAGCGCGTTCCACCAGAACGTGCGTAACCGCCGGATGAGGGAGGAGATGGCGATGACCAAGATCCGGGACATCAGCGAGCTTTACGCTCTGGCTGACAAATGTGCACGTGCTGAAGAGGGGAGGAGACTCCCCGGAGAGGATACCGGCGCAGGAGGAAGTGACAGCGAGGATGCCGCCCCGGCAAGGAAAGGCCGGCGGCGGAATAACAGGAAGAAGAAGAACAAGGAGGTACTGGTTGTCGAGCAGTCCGGCAAGGAGGCTCCCGCCAAGAAGACACAGGCTGGTGGCTCCGGCAAGGAGGCCGCCCCTGTAGCGGTAGCCGACAAGCAGGACGGCTCCGACAAGCAGTACTGCAAGATCCACCACACCAAGGGCCACGACCTCCAAAACTTCAAAAGGGTAGAGTACCTCGTAGAGCAGCAGAAGGCTGAATACGAGCGTCGCGACAAGGAGAAGGCCCAAGGAGGCGGAGGAGAGCCCAGCAAGAAGCGGTCGTTCAATGGCCGGGGAGGACGCCGCGGCAAGGCCAAGCAGCGGCAAGGAGACAGACCTCCCCGGGGCCGCGACAAGGACGAAGACGAAGACGATGATGAGGACATGGACGAAGGAGACAACAGCGAGCAGGAATTCCAGAAGGCCACAGAAGTTCTGTGCGTCGATGGAGGTGCCTCTCTGCACACTTCCCACCGCCAACTCAAACAATGGGTGCGGGAAGTGAATGCAGCTGAGCCAGCCGTCGAGTCGTGCAGGCTGCTGAAATGGTCCGGCACGCCCATCATCTTCGACCTCGAGGACCACCCTGACCGCACAACCGCGGTCGGGTGCTTGCCGATGTTGGTTTCACCAACTATCCACAACCTCAAGGTCACCAAGATGTTGGTTGACGGCGGGGCCGGCCTCAACTTGATTTCCTCCGCTGTGATCAAGAAACTGCAGATCCCCGACAGCGAGCTCGAGGAGACCGGGACGTTCCAAGGAATCAACCCGGGGAGGAGCAAGCCGAAGGGGAAGGTTACACTGCCAGTGACCTTTGGTGGGGAGCTCAACTTCAGGACGGAGAGGATCACGTTCGACGTTGCCGATATCCCGTTGTCGTACAATGGGATACTTGGCTGTCCTGCGCTCGCCAAGTTCATGGCAGCTTCCCACTATGCATACAACATGCTCAAGATGCCAGGGCCGATAAGCGTCATCTCTGTCCCCGGCGACAAGAAGGATGCGCTTATTTGCGCCGACAAGATCTACCGGGATGCAGCAGCCGCGGCAGACAGCAAAACACTTGCCGCTGAAGCTCCCGGGGGGAAGACCAAGACCAAGTCCGGCAAGAGCTCTGGAGCCCACTCCGGCAAACGCACCTCTTCGGAGTGCTGCGCTGCCGTCGAGGACGCACCATCGAGCTCCACCGGCAAGTGCAAGAAAGGAATGGCAGCTCCACCGGCAACCAAGAAGGTGTCCGCCAACGAGGACGGCACTGGTGGTACCTTCACCATCAGTGCTACACTCGACCCCAAATAGGAAAGCGCGCTCGTTGCCTTCCTGCGGGCGAATGTGGACGTGTTTGCGTGGCAACCGTCTGACATCCCCGGCGTTCCCAGGAAGGTAATTGAGCACAAGCTTGCTGTTTGTCCTCATGCGCGGCCCGTCAAGCAGAAGGTCAGGAAGCAAGCCGTGGAGCGCCAAGAATTCATCACCGAAGAAATCAAGAAGTTGGAAGCAGCACGCCTGGTTAGAGGTGTACTACATCCCACGTGGTTGGCCAATCCAGTTGTCGTGCGCAAGGCTAATGGGAAGTGGAGACTTTGTATAGACTTCACCGATGTGAATAAAGCTTGTCCTAAGGATCCATTTCCATTGCCGCGCATCGACCAGATTGTGGACTCCACGGCTGGATGTGAGTTGCTTTCATTTCTCGATGCATACTCAGGTTACCACCAGATATTCATGGCTGAGGAAGATGAGGAGAAGACTGCATTCATTACTCCATGTGGCACATATTGCTTCATATGCATGCCCTTTGGATTGAAGAATGCAGGCTCAACATTTGCAAGGGTGGTACACACTGCTTTTGAGCCACAGATACACAAGAATGTAGAAGCCTACATGGATGATATAGTGGTCAAGAGCAAGAGCAAGGACACCCTGATTCAAGACTTGGAAGAAACCTTTGAGAATCTGCGCAAGATACAACTCAAGTTGAACCCCGAGAAGTGCGTCTTCGGAGTCCCCTCCGGCAAGCTTCTCGGGTTCTTCGTGTCCCAGAGGGGGATTGAAGCCAATCCCGACAAGATTAAAGCCATCGAGCAGATTGAAGCCCCAAAGCGCGTCAAGGACGTAAGAAGACTTGCTGGTTGTGTGGCTGCCCTCAGCAGGTTCATTTCAAAGTCTGCAGAACGCGCCCTGCCTTTCTTCAAAATCTTGAAAAAGGCAGGTCCTATGAAATGGATTTCGGAAGCGGAGGCTGCGCTGCAAGACTTGAAAGGATACCTATCCTCCACTCCAATACTTGTCACACCTAAGCCACAAGAGAAGTTGTTGCTGTACTTAGCGGCGACCAATCAAGTGGTTAGTGCTGCGTTAGTAGCGGAGAGGGAGGCGGATGAGGAACCCACATCCCCGGCAAGCGCATCCAGCGGCAAGCAGGGGGCTTCCTCGACAAGCTCTGGCCCCGACAAGGACAAGTCTGCGCAAGAGCAAGGAGAAGTGCGAAAGAAGATGGTGCAGCGCCCAGTTTATTTTGTAAGTTCCCTCTTGCAGAGGGCTAGATCAAGATACTCTGGAGTGCAGAAGTTACTTTTCGGCCTCCTCATGGCCTCAAGAAAGCTGCGCCATTACTTCCAGGCACATGAGATAACAGTGGTCACTCGCTTTCCGTTGAAGAGGATATTGCAAAATCCAGAAGCAACAGGCAGGATCGTCGAGTGGGCACTAGAGCTGTCAAGTTTTGGTCTCAAGTTTGAGAGTACTTCAACCATACAGAGCAGAGCTTTGGCAGAGTTCATAGCGGAATGGACCCCAACACCAGATGAAGAAGTTCCAGAGACGAGCATCCCCATCCAAGAAGCAAGCAAGGAGTGGATAATGTACTTCGATGGTGCCTTCTCGCTGCAAGGCGCCGGCGCTAGCGTGTTACTTATAGCACCCACCGGAGAGCACCTCAAGTATGTTGTTCAAATGCACTTTCCCAAGGAGCAAGCGACAAACAATACTGCCGAGTATGAAGGTCTGCTTGCCGGTCTCAGAATTGCGGCCGAACTTGGGATCAAGAGGCTGATTGTGCGGGGAGACTCACAGTTGGTGGTCCGACAAGTAAACAAGAGTTACCAGAGCCCTCTGATGGAAGCTTATGTCGATGAAGTGAGGAAGCTTGAAGAACACTTTGAAGGCCTACAGATGGAGCACGTTCCAAGAGCTCAGAATGACATCGCAGATGGCCTTTCAAAGTGTGCTGCAACGAAGTTACCTGTGGAACCAGGGATCTTCGTGCTCAAGCTAACTCAGCCATCCGTTACACCATCAGTTGGGCAGAGCAAGAAGAGGAAGTTGGTCTCCGGCGACTACTTGCCGGCGGATCTTCCCGAAGCCGCCGCCAAGGTCCCCAAGATCAGCAACCAAAGTGCTGAGGAACAGTCTGCTCCTGCGGACCCAAGGGTCTGTACAGTTGAAGCAGGCGTTCCCGACAAGCCTTGCCCCGGCAGGCTTGCCGGGGAACTCTCAGCTTCGGCAGAGCCGCAGGTTCTTGCCGTAGAAGCTGAGGTTCCCACAGCAGCCCTGATGCCTTTAGTCCTTGTTGTTGAGCCTCAAGCTCCAGCATGGGCACAGCAAATCGTCCGTTTTCTTCAGACTGGAGAACTTCCCAAAGAACCAGAAGAGATAGAGAGGATAACCAGGCAGTCAAGTATGTACCAGTTCGTTGGCAACGAACTATACAGAAGAAGACTCAATGGTGTCAGATTGAAGTGCATTTCCCGGGAAGATGGACGGAAGCTGTTGGCAGAGATACACGGAGGCATATGTGGTCACCACATTGGCGCAAGAGCACTTGCCGGGAAGGCGTTCCGGCAAGGTTTCTTTTGGCCAGAAGCCCTCCAAGATGCAACTGCACAAGTAACCAAGTGTGAAGCGTGCCAGTTCCATGCCAAGCAAATTCACCAGCCAGCTCAAGCTCTCCAGACGATCCCTTTGTCTTGGCCCTTCTCGGTCTGGGGGCTCGACATCCTCGGCCCCTTTCCCCGCGCTGTCGGAGGCTTTGAGTACTTGTACGTCGCAATCGACAAGTTCACAAAGTGGCCAGAAGTGGAACCAGTGAGAAAGGTGACGGCACAGTCAGCAGTCAGGTTCTTCAGATCAATAGTTTGCCATTTCGGGATCCCTAACAGGATCATCACCGACAACGGCACACAGTTCACAAGCCGCACCTTCATGCAATACGTCCAAGACCTTGGCGCCAAGGTCTGCTTCGCTTCTGTTGCTCACCCAAGGAGCAATGGTCAAGCGGAGAGGGCAAACGCTGAAGTGCTGCGCGGACTGAAAACAAGAACCTTCGACAGGCTGCACAAGTGTGGAAGAAACTGGATAGAGGAGTTGCCGGCGGCTCTTTGGTCAATCAGGACGACACCAAATCGAGCCACTGGACAGACACCCTTTGCTCTTGTCTATGGAGCAGAGGCAGTTCTCCCCACGGAACTCGTATACGGGTCTCCTCGAGTGCTCGCTTACGACGAGCTCGAGCAAGAGCAACTGCGACAAGATGATGCATTGCTCCTTGAGGAGGAACGTCTCCAGGCTGCTGTACGAGCTGCTCGATACCAGCAAGCCTTGCGTCGCTATCATAGCCGCAAGGTCAAGGCCAGGAGTCTCGAGGAAGGCGACCTTGTTCTTCGGCGCGTTCAGTCCGCCAAGGGCTCCAACAAGTTGACGCCGAAGTGGGAAGGCCCTTATCGGGTGAGACAAGTCACAAGGCCTGGCACTGTCCGCCTTGAGACCGAAGAAGGCTTACCGGTGAGCAACTCCTGGAACATAGAGCATCTTCGCAAGTTTCACCCATAAGGCGCGGTTGCCGCGATCCGCTCCGGCAACCACCTTTTGTACAAGTCTTGCCGCTGTTGCATGTAAACCTTTGTACAAAGCCGGGCGCAGACCCCGTGCATCAGTAAAACTTTTGTGCTTCGCACCATTTGTCATTTCGTGCTCTTTATTTTACTTGCATGTGTCATCTGACATTTTGTGCAGCACACACTCCCGGTAAGCAATAACAAGCCGCAAGGCTCCGTACTTGTATTTCCTTCTCTTTTGTCTTTCTCTCTGAAACAGAAGGAGTGTTCCTCGCGCACAAGTTTGCCGGGGGGGAAGGAGATAGAAGTATGGACCAAGTGCTGTTCAAGAAAGGAAATTCTTTCCGGGAAACAAACAATCCATGAAAGCTAAGTTACCAAAGTTTGAGCATTCAAATTTTTAAATTTTCTGTTATCTTCCTTGAACAACCACACTTTGTATGGAAAACCTGTGCGCGGAGGAACCTACCCGTGGCTAGCCGCGCCCTTACTTTGTTTCGAGCACGCTCAACGGCTTAAGTGAGCTGCGACAAGTGTCGCGCCCTTACTTCGTTTTCGAGTTCGCTCAGCAATCTAAGTGTGCTGCGACTAGCTGCGGCAAGGTTTCTTGCCGACAAGGTCTTTGCTAGCAGGCTGCTAAGAGTCCCGCACTCAGCGCTCGCGGCAAGGGCCCCTTGCCGGCAAGTTCCCCTAAAAGCGTAGGGTGAAAAGCATACAAAGTGAAGGACCAAAAGCAAGGGAGATAACACTGCATTGATTACCCAAAATAAAAGTATATATTACAGAGATAACTTGCCGCTGTTCTAAACAACTACTGCCTATGACTTAATTGACAGCGGCGAGGGAAGCAAGGTGCCTAGTCTCTTCGGTCCCCGTCAATCCTCTGGATCTTGCCCACCTTGGCTACGATGTGGGCCACTTGGGCTTTCAACGCCTCCTGGTCAGCTTCGGGCGGCAGGGTCCGGAGGACGTTGACGAGGTTGATCCCGGGGTTGCGGTAGACAATCTTCGACAGCACCCGCTCCATGGTGCCCATGCAGAGCCGGCGCGCCTCGTCGGCCAGCTGCACGGGGATCTTCTCCCGCAGCCGCGCAAGCGCCGGTGCCACTCCCCTGAAGAACAGACTCAGTTTGGCGCTGTGAGGGAGGTTCTCGTCGGGGGAGTACACGAGATGCTCCGCCCTCAACGCCATCATCTCCATGTCGATGTTGGCGGCGGAGGTGACGAGCTCCTCAGTCCATTGCTCCACCGTCTGCTGGAAGTGGTTTTGCGAGACGGCGGTGCTTTCCAGCAGGGCCCTCTCAGTCCGGAGATCGTCCTTCAGCTTCGTCTCACGGTCCCGGGCAGCGTCAAACGAGTCAGTAAGGGTGGAGACCTTCAGCTCTAAATAAGCAATGGAGTCCCTGGCATCAGTGAGCTCTTTGCCCTTCTCGGAGAGGCGGATTTGCAGCTCCGAGTTGGTGTGAGCGTCTTTCTCCCGCGCCACGTTGAGCGCGGTGACCCTGTCTTCACTCGCCTTCAAGAACAGCTCCATCTGCGCCACCCTGGCCTCCAGATCCTTCTTGGCAGTCTCCGCGGCAGCAGCGGCGTCCCTCGCCTCCTGCAGAGCCCCGCCGATGGCTTGCTCCCGGGCGGTGAGGTCGTCCTCGTGGTTGTCGAGGTCGACCTTCCGCTGGTTGAGTTCTCCTTCCCGCCGAGACAGCTCCTCGGCGGCCAGTCGCTGATGCTCCTCGACCTCGGCCTTTTCGAGGACGAATGCTTGCTGCACCGCGGCAAGCTCTTCGCGCTCCTCCGCCAAGTTCCGGAGGGCCGCCTGATTGGCGGCACGGAGCTCCGCGGCGCGCTTCTCCAGGTCAGCACCAGCCTTGGCAGCCAGAGCCTCCCGAGACTCCAACTTCGCCTGCCTGGCCCGGTACAAGGATAGGAGCCGGTGAAGGAGTCGCTCCTCTTCGGGCTCGTCGCTGCTGCCGGGCGCATTGACAACCTTCAACCCGGCGGAGGCGAGGACTTCTCCGTCGAACGTTAATCCCTCCGCGGGTGCCCTTGATGAGGACGCCCACGGGACTTGGATAAAGACCCCGTTAGCGGCCTCCAGGTAAACGCCCGACCCAGCCGCGGAAGCGGAAGGATCAGCGGCCGGTGTAGCGTCCGGCGCTCCTGTGGCCTCCTGGTCAGCAGTACGGTCGCCGGTCCCTTCCCCAGCCGCGGCGTCAGCGGTCGGGGCGGTCTCCTCGGCGGCTGGTTCGTCGGCACCAACTGTTCCCTCTGCGGCGGTGGCATCGCCAGCATCGCCGCGCACCTCCTCCTCGGCATTGGTCTCCGTCTCCATCGACTCCAGGGCGGGCGGATCTAGCAGAAGAAAAAGAAAAGAAAGAATTGTCAAGCAAATATCCAAAAAAGAAGAATCCAAGAAGAAGAAAGTACAAGAATTTACCTGCGCGGGCCTCTTCGACAATGGGGTCCCTCGCCGAGGATTTCACCCTTGGCGGCGTAGAAGAAGCCCCCGCCGGCGGAGGGCCGCTGGCGCCTCCCCTTGGCGGGGAGTCCACCCTTGGCGGGGTGCTTGCCCTTGGCGGGGTGCTCGCCCTTGGCGGAGTACCCGTCCTTGGCGGAGCACTATCCCTCGCCGGGGAGCTCATCCTTGGCGGGGAAGGTGGAACAAGCGGCTCGTCGGGGGCGACCTCCTGGTGCTCCTGCGGCTGCGGCTCCACTTCTGCACAAGACAACAAGACATCAGTACGGACAATAACCTCAAGTGCGCCCGTCAAGCAGAAAAATGAATACCAGACTTACGCTGGGGGCTGCGCTGGGGCTGCTCCTCGGAGCAGCAGGCTGATCCGGCAAGTCTGTCGCTGGCGCATCTCCTGCCGCTGCGACGGGCTCGTGATCCTTGATATCGACCACAAGGATCTTGGCCCTCTTCGCCATCCGCTGGGTCAAGGTCCTGGAAGCCAAAACAAGATCAGAACCAAGCAAGAGAAATCAAGACAAAATCAAAGGAAATGAAAATTGCAAGTACTTACTCTTCCTCCTCTTCGTCGGAGCTGAGAGCGGAGAAGTCAAATCCCGCCTCGTGTGCTCCAGCGCGAGGAGCTGGAGGAGAGGGCTCCCTCGGGCGCTTGGCGGGCTCCGGAGCTGCGGGCTGTGAAGACCCAGCACTGGTCGTCGCTGAGGACCGAGGAGCAGAAGGAACCCCAGAGTCACTCCGGGAAGACCCCCCTCCGCTTGTCGCTCGGGCACGGGGCGCCTCCTTGACGACCTTGCTCGTCGTGGTGGCGCGCATCGCCCGGCGCTTCGGTCGTTGTAGGGGCGCCTGCGGCCTCACCGTCTCGGCGGCCTTGCGGAGGCGCTTCTTCGGTTGCGGCGGAGGGCTTGGCGGTGGCGGAGAATTCTCCGAGGATGAGGAGGCATCGTCATCAAGATTCAAAGACCCACCAGAGTCTTCATCGGAATCACCGGACTCGGCGTCCTCCTCCTCCTCGGCGGGCCCGCTGGACTCGGCGCCCTGCCCGGCAGCCTCGCCCATCCCGGCAGGCTCCCCGGTAGGCTCCCCGGCAAACTCCTCGGGCACGATCTTCAGCAGCTTGAGGATTTCCTCCTCCTCAGCCTGGCTCACCGCTTCCGCCGCCTCCGCTTCATCCACAGTATATCCAAATTCGCCTGCCGCTGCAGCCGCAGCGGCCTCCTCCATCCTGGAGGCAATATACGCGACATCCCGCTCGGTGGTCTCCCGGGTGAGCCCCTTCTTCTCCTCGGCTTTGCATGGCTTTTCAACCAAGTTGTCGAAGAAGGCTTGCACGGTCTCCGCTGAAGGCTCCAGCCAAGTGGGGATGACCCCGTGGGAGTCGCACTCAGGCATTGCCGCGCGGATGGCACTAAGGGCGGTGTTGTTGCACAAGGGAACTACTCCAACCGACGGTTTGAACCACTCCGGGTGCTTGGGGTCGTGCTTGAACAACTCCCGGACCATCCCCTTCAGTTCCAAGACAGTGAAGTTATAATTCAGCCCGGGGCGCAGCCTCATGCGGTCTGCCGCGTTGCCGAACTCCCAAGCGGGTCTCTTCCTTTCCTGCAGAGGGGCAATGCGGCGGCGGAGGAAGTCAGCCCCAACTTCACCCACAGTCAGATTGGCAGCCCGGAGACGAAGAATCCTAGTCAGGGCGATCTGCAGCTTGTCGTCCTCCGGGGCCAAGTCGCTCCAATCCTTGCCGCGCACTATTGCAGTCTGGCGCGGCAAGGTAAACTGCTCGGGCTCATCTTCCAGGACCCAGCACCAGTCAGCCCTCCACTCTTCCCACTTGCCGCGAAGCTCTCCTTTCAAGTATGCCTCCTTCTTGTTCAGCCTAAAGATCCAGGAGATGCCGCCGGAGAGTGGGGATCCGGACTCTACTCTAGGCGTGAAGAAATGGCGGAAAAGGGCTACGTTTGGGTGGACCCCGACATAGTTTTCGCACAGATGTGCGAAAACGGCCAAGGTGAGAACGGCATTTGGGGTGAAATCTAGAAGGTGGAGGCCGTACGTGTTCATCACATCACAGAAGAACTCCGAATACGGAGGGCAGAGACCGCAATAGAAGAACGCAGCAAAGAAATAGTAACCTCCCGGGAACATGTCGACGGCCACGGTGGGGAGAACTCTGGTGCGGGGGTGATCCTTCGTCTCCCTCGCCCAGAACAAGTAGTACTTGTCCCGCAGCTCCCTCGGGCCGAGCCTTGGCGGGAAGACCACCCTCCTTCTCTGCATGGCTGCCAGCTTCGCCGCCTGCTCGGACTTCTCCTTCTTCGCCTTGTCGCTCTTCGCCTTGTCGCTCTTCGCCTGGTCGCTCTTCGAGGCCATGGCGGGGACGGCAAGGGAGGACGGCGGCGCTGCGGGTGGGGAAGACGGCGGAGGAAGAGCGGAGGCAGGGAGCAGCGGGGGTTTCTGGAGATTCAAGGCACAGTGAAGGCAATGGGGGGAAACTGCCCCTGCTTCCTCTGCTTTTAAGGGGGAAGTGGGGGGCGTTCCGCATTTCCCCATTAAAGAAATCGGCCACGATCTCTCCCACGACGCCGCAATCGACGCGTGCCGTTAGGGAGAGATGCGGCGAATCTGGAGTGGGAAACGGCGCGGCGTGGGCTGCGTGTGCCCGTGCACTGTTCTGGGCCTGGCCCAACAGCGCTCGGCACCGTGTGTGGCCCAGGCCCGGGGGCTCCTGTCGGTGTACTAAAGTAGGGGTACCTTAGTATCCCGACTTGTGCACGGGCAGTAGCAGCGTCCCGTGGTCTGGCTCACCACGCGCCCGCCAAAGCCCACTCTAGACCCTTTTAAGCCATTCAAGAACAAAGTATTCAAGTTAAGAGACAAGACCCCGGCAAGAGGAGCTTGCCGGGAAGGCCGCACCCTGCTCAAAGTTATCATTCCAGCACAAGACCCTGGCAAGAGGAGCTTGCCAGGAAGGCCAAAAGAACAGCACTTCAAGAAGGAATATCGCGGCGCATCTTGCGCCCCGGCAGGATCCGGAGAGCGACGAGCTTCCGGGCCCGGCAAGGTTGCGACCCCGGCAAGGTGCTTGCCGGGGAAGCCTATGCTGTGTCCCTCCGCTCCAGCTCATCTGGCCATGCGTCGCCCTGGGGCCCTTCCAGGGGCACATGGCAGATGGCTGTGCAGCCTGGGGTACACGGTGGCAAGCCGCGGTGACGAGGATATCGCCGTGGTGAACGGAGACGCATGGACGGACACTTTTTGGGGCGACGGCGACGGGCATTCAATGCCTTTGTCCCCCACCGTCAAGATTAGGTGAAGACCACTGTTCATGCACTATTGCAACTACCACCGATTTTACATTTTTACCCTCCTCTACGTTGACACCTATCGGTGACCCCTTTGAGCTATAAAAGGAGGCCCATGCACAACGTAGAGGGGGTTCGATCCCAGAAACTCGTTCACTCCCACGCTCTGTGTAGCTAGTACTGTAGATCTTCAAGCTCCCGAGCTCAAGAAACTCAATACAACCAAAGCAAGAGTAGGGTTTTACGCGTCATCGCGGCCCGAACCTGGGTAAACTGCCCGCGTGTGCTCCCCGATCTGCTCTCCGTGCTCCCTCCGCTCCCTTACCGCAACATAGAAGGGGCTCCGGTCCCATAGGTGTTCGTGGGCGGTCAGTTTCCCCGACACATCGGTAATAGGAGCAATCGGAGTGCTAATAAAGTCATTGTTGTTGGTATTGGAGAAGTCACACAATTTGGTATTGTTCTGAGCCATTGTGACAAGCAAGCAATCCAACACACACAAGCAAACAAGAAGTAAGCGAACGATAAACACACGGCGGAAGAAGGGCAAATAAAACGGTAAGGGTGAAGTGGGGGAGAGGAAAACAAGAGGCAAAAAATGTAATGCGAAGGATAAGGGTTTGTTATAGGTACTTGGTATATGACTTTTGCGTAAGCCTCCCCGGCAACGGCGCTAGAAATTCTTCTTGCTACCTCTTGAGCTTGTGTTGTATTGCCTCGAAGAGGAAAGGGAGATGCAGCACAGTAGCATAAGTATTTCCCTCAGTTTTTGAGAACCAAGGTATCAATCCAGTAGGAGACCACGCGCGAGTCCTTCGCACCTGCACAAACAAGTAAGAACTTCGCAGCCAACGCGATAAGGGGTTGTCAATCCCTTTACGTTCACTTACGAAAGTGAGATATGATAGAAATGATAGTTGATATTTTTGGTATTTTTGGTTTAATAAAACAACAAATAAAAGCGATAAAAGTAAAGTAGATGTAGATTGATATGTTGAGAATAGACCCGGGGGCCATAGTTTTCTCTAGTGGCTTCTCTCATGATAGAGATATTCTACGGCGGGTAAACAAATTACTGTCGAGCAATTGATAGAAAAGCGAATAATTATGAGACTATCTAGGCATGATCATTGTATATAGGCATCACGTCCAAGACAAGTAGACCGACTCCTGCCTGCATCTACTACTATTACTCCACACATCAACCGCTATCCAGCATGCATCTAGTGTATTGAATTCATAAGAACAGAGTAACGCCTTAAGCAAGATGACATGATGTAGAGGGATAAACTCAAGCAATATGATGTAAACCCCATCTTTTTATCCTCGATGGCAACAATACAATACGTGCCTTGCTGCCCCTGCTGTCACTGGGAAAGGACACCGCAAGATTGAACCCAAAGCCAAGCACTTCTCCCATTGCAAGAACTATAGATCTAGTAGGCCAAACCAAACCAATAATTGGAAGAGACTTGCAAGGATATTATGAGCACACATAAACAGTTCAAAGAAGAACCAAATATCTTTCATAGATGACATTGATCATAAACTCACAATTCATCGGAACTCGACAAACACACCACAAAAAGAGATTACATCGAATAGATCTCCTCGAAGACCGAGGAGAACTTTGTATTGAGATCCGGAGAGAGAGAAGAAGCCATCTAGATACTAGCTATGGACCCGAAGGTCTGTGGTAAACTACTCATAACTCATGGTGAGGGCGATAATGATGATGATGAAGGCCTCCGTGATGGATCCCCCTCCGGTGGAGCTCTGGAACAGGCTCCAAGATGGGATCTCCACGGGAACAGAAGCTATGGCGGTGGAATTAGGGTTTTCTCTCTTTCTTCGGAGTTTCTGGGGTACGTGGACTTATATAGGAAGAAGGAGGGCACCGGGGGACACACGAGGAGGCCTCGAGGTAGGGGGCGCGCCCCCCACCCTCGAGGGCCACCTCTTTGTCCCCTGACTTGGTCCTCAAGCTCCGCGTGCGTGATTTTCTCCAAAAATATCTCTCGCGAAGGTTTCATTTTGTTTGATATTATTTTTCTACAAAACCCTGAAATAGGCAAAAACAGGAATCTGGACTGGGCCTTTGGGTTAGTAGGTTAGTCCCAAAATGATATAAAAGTGAATGATAAAGCCCATTAAACATCCAAGACTTCATAAATAATAGCATGGAACAATCAAAAATTATAGATACGTTGGAGACGTATCAGCCACCGCACACGGCTAAGAGAAACTTGTGTGTCTTTGGGGTGCCCCACTCCCCTCGTATATAAAGGAGGAGGAGGAGGAGGCCGGCCGGCCCTAGGGGTGCACCAATAAGGGAGTCTACTAGGACTTCCTAGTCCTAGTAGGATTCCTCTCCAAGGAAGAGAGGGGGAAGGAAGGAGCGGGAGAGAAGGAGAAGGGAATTGGGGCGCCGCCCCTTCCCCTGGTCCTATTCGATCTGCCATGGGAGGGGCGCGGTGTAGCGACCACGATCCAAATAGACCGAAGTCCATGTGTTCTGTGTCATCCCTGGATCGGTATGCTGACACACACAGTACACGAGGATTTATAACAGAGGTAAATCACATGTATTAAGTAACGTAAATACTATTACCTCAATCGATCATAGCGGAAGCAACAAGGTTGTGGATTCCCATCAACACCAACGGCAAAGTTGAGTGTAGAAATCGTAACCCTAATGTATCACTTACTCGTTGTAAGATAATCCTGCAACATGAGACGTTGCAGCCACAGAGGGTCAGTACATTGAATGTACTGGCAAATTCACACTGTAATGATAATGATGAATAAGGCCTACAACTACATGCATATTTGGCTGGTGGAGGCTGTAGGGTTAAAGTTTTTGCGTAAAGCCAATTTTTCCCTACTGCAAAGGAATAATTTTTAATTAACTATCATGGTAGTTGAAACATCGTTGAGAAGATAGACATCCTCTGAACCCCAATTAAAGTTCATCATTAAACCCAACAATATTAAATTAAAGTAACATGATGAGATCCACATGATAATCCAAGTACTAGATACTCAAGACGTCCGTAACCGGGGACACGGCTAATCATGATCAGTTTGTACACTCTGCAGAGGTTTGTGCACTTTTCCCACAAGACTCGATCGCCTCCGTTTGGATTCTCGCACTGCATGGTGTTTGAGAAATGGATGACCAAGACATAGTCTTTCAGAAGCGCTAGCACCTTACGATCGGGCGGACCGTACCAACCTACATCCCCTACATCTGCTAGTCCACCACTGTAAGAGTTCGCACGACTTACTCATACTATGCTAGAGCCCATAATAGCATTGTGGCTGCACACGGAAGTTTCTAGTATGAATAATCTCATGACCCCTTTGAACCTGGGTGGCGGTCCAAAAGAAAAACAGTCAATCACTGGAATACCCAGATGCCTCAATCCACCCAGATGTGTATTAATGTTGCCACCTTAAGTTGAACCATTAATTAACAAACTCACATCTGTCATGGATTTCACTCACCCAATCCACGTCTACGAGCATAGCATGTCCTAACAGCAAACGTAGAAGTAACTCCCAAAGGTTTGAATGTAATGCAGGTAATAGGTACTACCTCAATCTACTTCCCCAATCCCACAAGTTAATTGATCCTACTCATGCAATGTGTGAGGGTTGGACTAATGCAATGAAAACTAGGTAATTGGAAAGTATGATCAAAGTGTGAACTTGCCTGCAATGTTGATGAAGATGATTCGCACTCAAAACTCTTGATATCTCTACTCGTCAGACTTCGGTCAATCTATCGTAAGCAAGCAATGGTAACCACACATAAGCAATCACTCAGAAAGATCGGACAGAACGAATAAACACTTCGGAAAACTTCGAAAACACACGAATGACTCTTGGAACATAAAACAATTCCCAACAGTACCAAAATTATGTGAATTTGGCCTTATCAGAAAGTTTAGGTCAAGTGCTTCGATTTGCAAAAAGAATCAACTGAAACGGAGTTACGAAACTCAAGTTATGATCAAACGAAGTTTGAATCTAAAACTAGTTGAATTCAAATTTTAAAATTTTCAAAAACATGTTGAAGTTGTATTACTGGAAAGAGGGGATCGTAACGAAGACGTGGGTGTTGGTTTCGTTGGATTTGGACCAACGAGCAAAAAGTTAAGGCCGTTTGAAGTTTAGGGGCTAATCTATAAAAGAGAATATTTATAGAGAGGTCCCTGACCGAAAACTAACAGAAAAAGAAAAAGCTATCAAGCGAACGTTCGTTTTCTAGTCTTAACTGGCGAACGTTCACTGTATAAGTAAACCTAAAAAAAATCTAGATCTAGGGTTTTGAAAATAAACCGATCTGGTTTTTTAGAAGAAAACCTAACTAAAAGTAACGGAAAAAAAACCGTGCGGGTTTATACCGTGGCGGTTCGGGCTTCGGGTCCGGTCGGAGCAGATCGGACCGGCGGGTCGGAGCTCCGGCGAAACTCCGGCGTGGGGCGGTGGTGGTAGTGCGAAGCAGCGGCGGGCGGCGCGGCGCTGTGGGAGGGCAGAGGCGTGCGGCGGCGCGGCGTGGTGGAGCGGCGGGGAGGCGGCGAGGCAGCAGCAGCAAGCAGCTATGGCGGCGGCGAGCGAAAGCGGCGGCGGCGGCGCAGCTTGCGGCGAGGAGAGGAGAAGAACGGGGCGGCGGCGGCGGGCTTTATAGGGGGCAGGGAGGCGAGTTTTCTTGGAGTAGGGGGCACGGCTGCGGTGGCCTGACGGGGCACGCACGCCGAGGCGGTGGCGGTGTCCATCGCCTGCACGGGAAGGAGACGGTGGCGAGCTGGGCTGGGCTGGGCCTGGCGGAGCTGGGCCGGCCCAGTTCGGTCCGGAGGGAAAAAAATTTAAAAAAAATTTAACAGACAAGAAAACGAATAAAAGCAAAATAAATAAATAAAATATCCTATAGGCATATAATATATCAAAATTTGCAGAAAAATAAGCCCTACAACCTGAACATTTTACTACTGTCAAATAAAGTGCCCACAAAATCTAATAAATCAAAAGGTCCTGCTAATGCAATAAAAATCATTCTTAAAATACCAAAAGACTTCAAATTCATTTCTCTCCAATTTTCTGCTGTAGGGAATCATGTTACCCTATTTTCCATGTAATTTATTTTTGGAGAAAAATAATTTGAATAAAAACCAAATAACTCAATATTTGAAATTGAGTTCGAGAAAATTTCAGAAAACTTCCAACTCATATTTCCTATAATTTGAAGAAGTCATTTTATCTTCTCTCGGGAAAATCATTGAGTTGCTTAAAGTTTCTGAATTGGGAATATTTCGAGGATGAAATTCAAAATCCTTTAAAAACCCTTTATCATTTTAAAATAAATGGAAGAGGTCATATTATCTTCACTCTAGGGTTTTGTGTTGAAAAGAATTTGGATTCCCTCGGAGATCAAAAAGCAAAGTGAAAGTTTTGGGAAAGTCATTTTATTCCCTCTCATTTAACTTTCAAAAGTTTCAAATTTCACTCAGCACAACAACAAGCAATCAATTCTATCTATTTATTATGACATTTCAAAATTTAGAATTTTGGGATATTACAAACCTACCACACTTAAAATGAATCTCGTCCTCGAGATTCGGAGAGGCTAGCAAGAAATAGGTTAGGGTTTGGGGGTCTCCTAACAAATCCACTGATTGGTGTGGCCTAGTGTGCTACCACACTTAGGAACATGGATACGGTTCCATCAAAACTCGGGCAGTCCATTCTTTGGGTTGACGGTGTCGGTCTTCTCAATTCTTCAGGGTATTTCCTTCTCTAGTTCTTTCGGTAATGGCAAAATCTTTGTCCTCAATCCTTGTATCCTTTCATCTTGATAAGGTTCGCTTGAAACCTTGGTTCTTCTCAGCTGACAGGTCTGGCGCCAATACTAAACTAGTATCGATATCTCATGGGGGTCATCAAACAATTTGTTGGGTCCCTGCAGAAAACGGGCTTGGGCTTCATCCTCACGGTATATCCTACGGTTGGCAACAGCATGTCGTGTACAAGGGAAACATTTCTATACCATTCTAAGGTTTAAACATGGTTTTGACATCGTCGTCTCTCTACTATAGGTAAATCACTCAGATTTACCATCCCGTATAACAGAGGCAAATAATCAGGGTAAGTCGGTATGGTGATCAATCCATCCCGCACCCAAATCATTACCTTGTATGTGGTTTAGTGAATCTCGTATTCTAACACTCGGGCATCCTCACAAGCATTGCAGAATTTAATCTTGTTGACGAACTGAGTTTGGATATATCCGTTGATTCTGTAAGCCAAACAAAACATCTAGTGTTTCACAACCCTCGGGTTTAACGTAACCACCTATTAGATCATCTATTGACAAAGGTCGTAACTTCTTCCAGGGGTTTTCCTTCAGCAAGAGTGTGCTTGCATTCTTGACAGGTCCTGGGCCTGTGGGTTATGGCTCATCTCATACCTCTCACTAAAAACACTTGGTCTCATCATCGGTTTGCCACTGATCATACTTCCAACATCCAACTTCATTGGCTCTCTTAAATCCATCCAATTATCCCTTACTTCTCTTGGGTCAAAACTGAGTGTAATTACTCACACTCATCCTGGGCAATCCACTCCAAGTCTAACGTAACTAACCACTAGCTAGTGTATTCGGGTAACTGTGTTGGATTCTACCACACTTAAAATGAATAACACTAGTTTCTTCAAAATCTTATTCCATGCATCATGTCTTCACTCGTCACCTTTTATAGTACCCACTTATAATATCCAAAATCAATACCATGATGCCAACTGTATTGATTATCATCTTACTACGATCTACTGCACTTTCATTTTCTTGCTTCAACTCCAATACTTAGCACAAAACTCCTACTTCTTGGTACAATCTATAGCAAAATGCACTGCTTTACTACAGCAGAAACATAACACTTCTGACAAGTTGCGCGGTTCCCTTGTGATTATGTAGCCTCCTTAGGTCCTCGGCTTATGGGTCCACTTCAAAACTGGTATATCCTTAAGTCATCCTTGGAGTCACTATTGCTCCATACTTTAGAATTTCCCCCTCTAAAAATCCAATTGTACTTCTTTCCTCCATACTCTTGGGGTTTGCTTCATATCAACCATAACTCCAACTTATTTGTGCAAACTCTACTCCTTGGAGCAACACTTTCCTTTCTATTGGTCCAGGGTTCACTCAGTAAGGTTCAACTAAACAAAATGCACTGGTTCATCCATAATCCATATTCTCCTCATATCAAATCTTGTATTACTACTTGAACCAGTGTTCAACACTCTAGTTACAAAGGTGCTTCACTACAAATGTTGCCATCCACATAGTGGGGTATGGTCAAACATTCCTCCCATCTTTATTCCTTTGTCCTAGCTAAGGACGCTTCAATCCCACTGGAATTGTGCAATGTGATTCTTGAAATCATCAATCTTTTGCTTCATACTATTGGCTGTGTGCTTCATCTCCACCATCTCGGCATGCATCATACTCAGGCATCCCTAGGTATAACGAAGTCTTGCTTCAAGTATTTCTCCAATCTGACGTATGGCCTCCATAGCAACTTCACGAACAGAATCGAAGAATGTTGTTCACGGTACTCGGGAGATGAAAAAGTATTGACCCATAGTCTTTGGGCAAACTCCTTTCACACGGTGGAGGTGTACCTCCACGTACCAAAGTTCAACTCCATTCTCCATGAAGGGATAACCCTTGTAAACTGCATCTCCTTCCAGTTGAATATGCTTCATCATGTCCTTCAGGATCTTTGGATAATCCTGATCACTAGTCAGGGTCATGATGGTTTCCGGGCCTTTGAGAAAAGACTCGTAAAGGGTTGTCATCTGTAGTCATAAGACAGAAGTTCTCAGGACAACATACGGGCATCCTTGGGTAAAAATGGGGTCTTTTGTCTGAGAAAGGTTTGGGGTCAACTGGTCCATGGGTTCTAGGTCTTGGTCGGGGTGAGATAGCAAGAGAGGCACTCACAATCATCCAACAACTCATAACTTTTCCTTCTTAGATTCCAGATATATCAACTTCTATTGCTTCACGAACTATTACAATGTTATTTCCATACTCAACTCAACATTGTAAAAGGGTGTTCCACTTTTAGTTACATGCTTCATTCTAATTTCCAGATCTCAACTACTCTGATCATCCTTCCTGTGGTCTGAAACTTCTCTGGCAAAATGCCCTACTTCCTTGCAGCGTAAACTAATGACATAAGACAAATCTAGGGACTTCATGGCGACTATCCTGGTTCACTGGTTTCTTCGCTTCCTGGTTGGGCAGTTGCTAGCATAATGACCTAAATCCTTGCATCGGTAACATGTGATGTGACTCAGGTCCTTTTCCGCAGAAATTGGGTTGTTCTGGGGACACATGTTCTTCCTCTTCCTCGACTTCTTCGTTCCTATCAATTCTTCTATCTTCTGTGGATCAAACTCCACTTCTTCTGTCGGGAAGTCTCCCAGATACTCTTGATTTTCCCTCGTGCATTGCTGTGAAAGATGTCCTTTCTCTCCACATGAGTAACAAGCACGGGAGTAATATCTGTCTAGTCCTTCTCCATCATGGTCGTCAATATCTTCTTCCATCGCGGATTCCCTTAAGGTTTCCTTGAGGACTTCTTTCATTGCTTCTTTCTTCTGCTGGACAGTCGTTGTACCATGGGGTAAATGTGACACTGTGCAGGGTAGTGGGTAGTTCCTTCACACAAGAAACAAGTAATCTGCCTAGTTGGGCATTCTTCAGCTAGGTGATTTCCTTCACAATTAGGGCGTTCATCCTTGTGCTCCTCCTGGGTGTGTCCTATTTCTCCACAAATCCTACAGGCACAATGTTTCTTCTCCGGGTTGTCAGCACGCTTGCGGATGAGACGGGATCCTAACAGGGTCTTCTTGAATTCTTCCCAATTTTCTGCTCTATTACATCCTTGTATGGCTTGATGCATCTCCCACCACGTTGCAGCACTTTTTGTATAGTACTGAAGAACGTATTGAACCTCATACTTCCTTGCAACCAAATTTTCCCTGAAGTGATCCTCCATGTTTTGTATCCATAGCCCTGCCTTCAGTTGGGTCATTGGTCCCGAAACTTCAAGTCTATCTTCAGTCATCCTCTATTGGGTCTAAGGGTTTTGGGATGGGATTCAGAAGAGATAGAGAGAGATACACTCAATACAAACAATGATTTCGAAAAGACGGGTTTTAGTTTGTGGCCGTCAGAAAACATCAAACAAATGACGGCTCACAATCATCGCATCTAACATAAGTACATAACAGGGGTTTGGTCTTCTAAATATCATCATCTCCTCAAAGTTGTCAACTCTTCAAACCTTCGGAGTATCCATTGTTGTAGCTTCAACACTTCCAATGCATAGCGAAATCCTCTTTACTCCGAGGTGGTCCAAATGGTAAAGGGTATTGTCTAACTATTTAAGGTCAAGGGGAAGATTTGACAAAGCTCAGAAAAGAAGAGAGATAAGAATCTTTTTGAGAAAGATAGTTTTAGAGAAATCTCTCCTATGGGCATTGCTAGTTTCTAGGGTCACGTCCTATAGTCAACATGTGCTCTGATACCATCTTGTAGCGACCACGATCCGAATGGACCAAAGTCTCTATGTTCTGTGTCATCCCTGTATCGGTATGCTGACACACAGAATACACGAGGATTTATAACAGAGGTAAATCACATGTATTAAGTAATGTAAATACTATTACCTCAATCGATCATAGCGGAAGCAACAAGGTTGTGGATTCCCATCAACACCAACGGCAAAGTTGAGTGTAGAAATTGTAACCCTAACGTATCACTTACTCGTCGTAAGATAATCCTGCAACATGAGACGTTGCAGCCACAGAGGGTCAGTACATTGAATGTACTGGCAAATTCACACTGTAATGATAATGATGAATAAGGCCTACAACTAAATGCATATTTGGCTGGTGGAGGCTGTAGGGTTAAAGTTTTTGCGTAAAGCCAATTTTTCCCTACTGCAAAGGAATAAATTTTAATTAACTATCATGGTAGTTGAAACATCGTTGAGAAGATAGACATCCTCTCAACCCCAATTAAAGTTCATCATTAAACCCAACAATATTAAATTAAAGTAACATGATGAGATCCACATGATAATCCAAGTACTAGATACTCAAGACGTCCGTAACCGGGGACACGGCTAATCATGATCAGTTTGTACACTCTACAGAGGTTTGTGCACTTTTCCCACAAGACTCGATCGCCTCCGTTTGGTTTCTCGCACTACATGGTGTTTGAGAAACGGATGACCAAGACATAGTCTTTCAGAAGTGCTAGGACCTTACGATCGGGCGGACCGTACCAACCTACATCCCCTACATCTGCTAGTCCACCACTGTAAGAGTTCGCACGACTTACTCATACTATGCTAGAGCCCATAATAGCATTGTGGCTGCACACGGAAGTTTCTAGTATGAATAATCTCATGACCCCTTTGAACCTGGGTGGCGGTCCAAAAGAAAAACAGGCAATCACTGGAATACCCAGATGCCTCAATCCACCCAGATGTGTATTAATGTTGCCACCTTAAGTTGAACCATTAATTAACAAACTCACATCTGTCATAGATTTCACTCACCCAATCCACGTCTACGAGCATAGCATGTCCTAACAGCAAATGTAGAAGTAACTCCCAAAGGTTTGAATGTAATGCAGGTAATAGGTACTACCTCAATCTACTTCCCCAATCCCACAAGTTAATTGATCCTACTCATGCAATGTGTGAGGGTTGGACTAATGCAATGAAAACTAGGTAATTGGAAAGTATGATCAAAGTGTGAACGTGCCTGCAATGTTGATGAAGATGATTCGCACTCAAAACTCTTGATATCTCTACTCGTCAGACTCCGGTCAATCTATCGTAAGCAAGCAATGGTAACCACACATAAGCAATCACTCAGAAAGATCGGACAGAACGAATAAACACATCGAAAAACTTCGAAAACACACGAATGACTCTTGGAACATAAAACAATTCCCAACAGTACCAATTATGTGAATTTGGCCTTATCAGAAAGTTTAGGTCAAGAGCTTCGATTTGCAAAAAGAATCAACTGAAACGGAGTTACGAAACTCAAGTTATGATCAAACGAAGTTTGAAACTAAAACTAGTTGAATTCAAATTTTAAAATTTTCAAAAACATGTTGAAGTTGTATTACTGGAAAGAGGGGATCGTAACGAAGACGTGGGCGTTGGTTTCGTTGGATTTGGACCAACGAGCAAAAAGTTAAGGCCGTTTGAAGTTTAGGGGCTAATCTGTAAAAGAAAATATTTACAGAGAGGTCCCTGATCGAAAACTAACAGAAAAAGAAAAAGCTATCAAGCGAACGTTCGTTTTCTAGTCTTAACTGGCGAACATTCACTGTATAACTAAACCTAAAAAAATAAACCGATCTGGTTTTTTAGAAGAAAACCTAACTAAAAGTAACGAAAAAAAATCGTGCGGGTTTATACCATGGCGGTTCGGGCTTCGGGTCCGGTCGGAGTGGATCGGACTAGCGGTTCGGAGCTCCGGCGAAACTCCGGCGTGGGGCGGCGGCGGCAGTGCGAAGCAGCGGCGGGTGGCGCGGCGCTGCGGGAGGGCAGAGGCGCGCGGCGGCGCGGCGTGGTGGAACGGCGGGGAGGCGGCGAGGCAGCAGCAGCAAGCAGCTGTGGCGGCGGCGAGCGAAAGCGGCGGCGGAGGCTGGATTTGCGGCGGCGACGGCGCAGCTTGCGGCGAGGAGAGGAGAAGAACGGGGCGGCGACGGCGGGCTTTATAGGGGGCAGGGAGGCGAGTTTTCTTGGAGTAGGGGGCACGGCTGCGGTGGCCTGACGGGGCACGCACGCCGAGGCGGCGGCGGTGTCCATCGCCTGCACGAGAAGGAGACGGTGGCGAGCTGGGCTGGGCTGGGCCTGGCGGAGCTGGGCCGGCCCAGTTCGGTCCGGAGGGAAAAAAAATTAAAACATTTTTTTAACAAACAAGAAAACGAATAAAAGCAAAATAAATAAATAAAATATCCTATAGGCATATAATATATCAAAATTTGCAGAACAATAAGCCATAAAACCTGAACATTTTACTACTGTCAAATAAAATGCCCACAAAATCTAATAAATCAAAAGGTCCTGCTAATGCAATAATAATCAAATAAAAATCATTTTTAAAATACCAAAAGACTTCAAATTCATTTCTCTCCAATTTTCTGCTGTAGGGAATCATGTTATCCTATTTTCCATGTAATTTATTTTTGGAGAAAAATAATTTGAATAAAAACCAAATAACTCAATATTTGAAATTGAGTTCCAGAAAATTTCAGAAAACTTCCAACTCATATTTTCTATAATTTGAAGAAGTCATTTTATCTTCTCTCGGGAAAATCATTGAGTTGCTTAAAGTTTCTGAATTGGGAATATTTCGAGGATGAAATTCAAAATCCTTTCAAAACCCTTTATCATTTTAAAATAAATGGAAGATGTCATATTATCTTCACTCTAGGGTTTTGTGTTGAAAAGAATTTGGATTCCCTCGGAGATCAAAAAGCAAAGTGAAAGTTTTGGGAAAGTCATTTTATTCCCTCTCATTTAACTTTCAAAAGTTTCAAATTTCACTCAATTTCACTCAGCACAACAACAAGCAATCAATTCTATCTATTTATTATAACATTCCAAAATTTAGAATTTTGGGATGTTACACGCGGCCACCCCTTGTGGCCCTTTCTCTTTCTCCACTAAGGCCTATTAGTTCCCTCGGGGTTTCCGATAACCCTCTGACACCCTGATAATTGTCTGGTACCCCTCGGAACTCATCTGGTGTCCGAATAATATTGTCCAATATATAGTTCTATATGTCTCGACCATTTCGAGATTCCTCGTCATGTCCGTGATCTCATCCGGGACTCCGAACAATCTTTGGTCATCAAAAACTCATAACTCATAATACAAATCGTCATCGAACGTTAAGCGTGCGGACCCTACGGGTTCGAGAACTATGTAGACATGACCGATAAACATCTCAGGTCAATAACCAATAGCAGAACCTGGATGCTCATATTGGCTCCTACATATTCTACGAATATCTTTATCAGTCAAACCGTAATGACAACATACGTTATTCCTTTTTTCATCGGTATGTTACTTACCCGAGATTCAATCATCGGTATCTTCATACCTAGTTCAATCTCGTTATCGGTAAGTCACTTTACTCGTTCTGTAATACAACATCCCGTGACTAACTCATTAGTCATTTGCTTGCAAGGCTTATTATGATGTGTATTACCGAGAGGGCCCAGAGATACCTCTCCGATACTCGGAGTGACAAATCCTAATTTTATCTATTCCAACCCAACAAACACCTTTGGAGATACCTGTAGAGCATCATTATGATCAACCTGTTACGTTGTGACGTTTGATAGCACACAAGGTATTCCTCTGGTATTCGGGAGTTGTATAATCTCATAATCGGAGGAATATGCATTTGACATGAAGAAAGCAATAGAAGTAAAAATGAACAATCATTATGCTAAGCTAACGGATGGGTCTTGTCTATCACATCATTCTCCTAATGGTCTGACCCTGTTCATTAAATGACAACACATGTCTATGGTTAGGAAACTTAACCATCTTTGATTAACGAGCTAGTCTAGTAGAGGCTTACTAGGGACACGATGTTTTGTCTATGTATCCACACATGTATCATGTTTCCTATTAATACAATTCTAGCATGAATAATAAACATTTATCATGATATAAGGAAATATAAATTAACAACTTTATTATTGCCTCTAGGGCATATTTCCTTCAGTCTCCCACTTGCACTAGAGTCAATAATCTAGTTCACATCACCATGTGATTTAATACTGATAGTTCACATCGTGATGTGATTAACAACCATAGTTCACATCGCCATGTGACCAACACCCAAAGGGTTTACTAGAGTCAATAATCTAGTTCACATTGCCATGTGAGTAACGCCCAAAGAGTACTAAGGTGTGATCATGTTTTGCTTTGTGAGAGAAGTTTAGTCAACGGATCTGTCACATTCAGATCCTTATGTATTTCACAAATTTCTATGTCTACAATGCTGTGCATGGAGCTACTCTAGATAATTGCTCCCACTTTCAATACGCGTCCAGATTGATACTTAGAGTCATCTGGATTAGTGTCAAAGCTTGCATCGGCGTAACCCTTTACGACAAACTCTTTATCACCTCCATAATCGAGAAACATTTCCTTAGTACTCCAGTTACTAAAGATAATTTTTGCCGTTGTCCGGTGATCTACTCCTGGCTCACTATTGTACCTCCTTGCCAAAGTCATGGCAAGGTACACAACAAGTTTGGTACACAGCATGGCATACTTTATACAACCTATGGCTGAGGCATAGGGAATGACTTTCATTCTGTCTATATTTTCCTGCTATGGCCGGGCTTTGAGTCTTACTCAACTTCATACCTTACAACTCAGGCAAGAACTCCTTCTTTGACTGATCCATTTTGAACTACTTCAAAATATCTAGGTATGTACTCATCGAAAGTCTTATCAAGCGTCTTGATCTATCTCTATAGATCTTGATGCCCAATATGTAAGCAGCTTCACCGAGGTCTTTTATTGAAAAACTCCTTTTAAACAATCCTTTATGCTTTCCAGAAAATCCCACATCATTTTTGATCAACAATATGTCATTCACATATACTTATCAGACATGTTGTAGTGCTCCCACTCACTTTCTTGTATATACAGGCTTCACCGTAAGTTTGTATAAAACCATATGCTTTAATCACCTTATCAAAGCTTATATTCCAACTCTGAAATGCTTGCACCAGTCCATACATGGATCGCTGGAGTTTGCACACTTTGTTAGCACCTTTAGGATGGACAAAACCTTCTGATTCCATCATATAGTATTCTTCTTTCAGAAATCCATTAAGGAATGTAGTTTTGACATCCATTTGCCAGATTTCATAAAATGCGACAATTGCTAACATGGTTCGAATAGACTTAAGTGTCGCTACGGGTGAGAAAGTCTCATCGTAGTCAATTCCTTGAACTTGTAAAAAACCTTTTGCGACAAGTCGATCTTTGTAGACAGTGACATTACCATCAGCGTATGTCTTCCTCTTGAAGATCCATTTATTCTCTATGGCTTGCCGATCATCGAGCAAGTCAACCAAAGTCCACACTTTGTTCTCATACATGGATCCCATCTCAAATTTCGTGGCCTCAAACCATTTCGCGGAATCTGGGCGCATCATCGCTTCCTCATAGTTCGTAGGTTCGTCATGGTCTAGTAACATGACTTCCAGAACAGGATTACGGTACCACTCTGGTGCGGAACGTACTCTAGTTGACCTACGAGGTTCGGTAGTAACTTGATCTGAAATTTCATGATCATCATCATTAGCTTCCTCACTAATTGGTGTAGGCATCACGGGAACGATTTTCTGTGATGATCTACTTTCCAATTTGAGAGAAGGTACAATTACCTCATTAAGTTCTACTTTCCTCGCACTCACTTCTTTCGAGAGAAACTCCTTCTCTAGAAAGAGTCCATTCTTAGCAACAAATATCTTGCCTTTGGATCTGTGATAGAAGGTGTACCCAATAGTTTCTTTTGGGTATCCTATGAAGACACATTTCTCTGTTTTGGGTTCGAGATTATCATGCTGAAGCTTTTTCACATAAGCATCACACCGCCAAACTTTAAGAAATGACTGCTTATGTTTCCTGCCAAACTATAGTTTGAAGGAAATATGCCCTAGAGGCAATAATAAAGTTATTATTGATTTCCTTATAGCATGATAAATGCTTATTATTCATGCTACAATTGTATTAACCGGAAACTTAGTACATGTGTGAATACATAGACAAATAGTGTGTCACTAGTATGCCTCTACTTGACTAGCTCGTTAATCAAAGATGATTAAGTTTCCTAGCCATAGACATGAGTTGTCATTTGATGAACGTGATCACATCATTAGAGAATGATGTGATTGACTTGACCCATTCCGTTATCTTAGCACTTGATCGTTTAGTATGTTGCTATTGCTTTCTTCGTCACGTATGCATGTTCCTATGACTACGAGATTATGCAACTCCCTAATACCGGAGGAACACTTTTTGTGCTATCAAACGTCACAACATAACTGGGTGATTATAAAGATGCTCTATAGGTGTCTCCGATGGTGTTTGTTGAGTTGGCATAGATCGAGATTAGGATTTGTCACTCCGATTGTCGGAGAGGTATCTCTGGGCCCTCTAGGTAATGCACATCACTATAAGCCTTGCAAGCAATGTGACAAATGAGTTAGTTGAGGGATGATGCATTATGGAACGAGTAAAGAGACTTGCCGGTAACGAGATTTAACTAGGTATGATGATACCGACGATCGAATCTCGGGCAAGTAACATATCGATGACAAAGGGAACAACGTATGTTGTTATGCAGTTTGACCGATAAAGATCTTCGTAGAATATGTAGGAGCCAATATGAGCATCCAGGTTCCGCTATTGGTTATTGATGGGAGATGTGTCTCGGTCATGTCTACATACTTCTCGAACATAGGGTCCGCACGCTTAACGATCGATGACGATTTGTATTATGAGTTACGTGATTTCATGACCGACGTTTGTTCGGAGTCCCGGATGAGATCACGGACACGACGAACAGTCTCAAAATGGTTGAGACGTAAAGATCGATACATTGGAAGGCTATATTCGGATATCGGAAAGGTTCCGAGTGATTCGGGTATTTTTTGGAGTACCGGAGAGTTACGGGAATTCGTATTGGGCCATACGGGAAAGGACAGAAAGGCCTCAAGGGTGGCCGCGCCCCTTCCCCATGGACTGGTCCGAATTGGACAAGGGAAAGGGGGTGCCCCCTTCCTTCCTTCTCCTTCCCCCTTCCCCTTTTCCTATTCCATGTGGGAGGTGGAATCCTACTAGGTCTAGGGAGTCCTAGTAGGACTCCACACTTTGGCGCGCCCTATGAGGGCCGGCCTCCTCCTCCCTCCATCCTTTATATACATGGCCAGGGGGCACCCCATGGACACACAAGTTGATTTTAGCCGTGTGCGGTGCCCCCCTCCACAAATACACACCTCGGTCATATCGTTGCAGTGCTTAGGCGAAGCCCTGCGTCGGTAGCTTCATCATCACCGTCACCATGCCTTCGTGCTGACAAAACTCTCCCGTGACGCTCAATTGGATCAAGCGCTCATGGGACGTCATCGAGCTGAACGTGTGCTGAACGCGGAGGTACCGTACGTTCGGTGCTTGGATCGGTTAGATCGCGAAGACGTTCGACTACATCAACCGCATCACTAGACGCTTCCGCTTTCGGTCTACGAGGGTACGTAGACACACTCTCCCCACTCGTTGATGTGCTTCTCCTAGATAGATCTTGCATGATCGTAGGAAAATTTTGGAATACTACGTTCTCCAACAGTGGCATCATGAGCCAGGCCTATGCATAGATGATATGCATGAGTAGAACACAATGAGTTGCGGGCGATAATAGTCATACTGCTTACCAGCATGTCATACTTTGATTCAGCGGTATTGTGAGATGAAGCGGCCCGGACCGTTACGGGCACTCGTTGCTTAAAGGTGACCGGCGAGTGTCTGTCTCTCTCACTTTAGTTGAATCGAGTGTGGCTACGCCCGGTCCTTGTGAAGGTTAAAACAACACACTTGACGAAAAGTCATTGTGGTTTTTATGCGTAGGTAAGAACGGTTCTTGCTAAGCCCGTAGCAGCCACGTAAAACTTGCAACAACAAAGTAGAGGACGTCTAACTTGTTTTTGCAAGGCATGTTGTGATGTGATATGGTCAAGACGTGATGAGTTATACGTTATTGTATGAGATGATCATGTTTTGTAAAGTTATCGGCAACCGGCAGGAGCCTTATGGTTGTCTCTTTATTTTATGAATTGATAAGGCCATGTAATTGCTTTACTTTATCACTATGAGTTAGCGGTAGTAGTAGTGGCAATAGTTGGCGAGACGATCACGACGCTACGATGAAGATCATGGTGTCTAGCCGGTGACGATGGAGATCATGACGATGCTTTGGAGATGGAGATCAAAAGCACAAGATGATGATGGCCATATCATATCACATATTTTGATTGCATGTGATGTTTATCTTATTATGCTTCTTATTTTGCTTAGAACGACGGTAGCATTATAAGATGATCCCTTATAAAATTTCAAGGTACAAGTGTTCTCCCCGAGTATGCACCGTTGCGAAAATTCGTCGTGCCGAGACACCACGTGATGATCGGGTGTGATAAGCTCTACGTTCACATACAACGGGTGTAAGACAGTTTTGCACATGCAGAATACTCGGGTTAAACTTGACGAGCCTAGCATGTACAGACATGGCCTCGGAACACTGGAGACGAAAGGTCGAGCGTGAATCATATAGTAGATATGATCAACATAAGATGGTCACCATTGAAAACTACTCCTTCTCACGTGATGATCGGACATGGTTTAGTTGATTTGGTTCACGTGATCATTTAGATCACTAGAGGGATGTCTATCTAAGCTGGAGTTCTTTAGTAATATGATTAATTGAACTTTAATTTATCATGAACTTAGTCCTCGTAGTATTAGCATATCTATGTTGTAGATCAATAGCTCTCGATGTAGCTCCCTGTTTATTTTTATATGTTCCTAGAGAAATATAAGCTGAAAGATGATAGTAGCAATGATGCGGACTTGTTCCGTGATATGAGGATATTCCTCATTGTTGCACAGAAGAATTATGTCCTTGACCCACCGCTAGGTGACAGACCTATTGCAGGAGCAGAAGCAGACGTTATGAACGTTTTGACAAAAGCTCGGTATGATGACTACTTGATAGTTTAGTGAACCATGCTTTATGGCTTAGAATCGGGACTTCAAAATGTTTTGAATGCCACGGAGCATATAAGATGTTCCTAAGAGTTGAAATTGGTATTTCATACTCATGCCTGTATCAAGAGGTATGAGACCTCTGACAGTACTTTGCCTACAAGATGGAGGAGAATAGCTCAACCAGTGAGCATGTGCTCAGATTGTCTGGGTACTACAATTGCTTGAATCAAGTGGGAGTTAATCTTCCAGATAAGATAGTAATTGACAAAGTTCTCTAGTCACTATCTCCAAGTTACTAGAACTTCGTGATGAACTATAATACGCATGGGATGACGAAAGTAATTCCCGAGCTCTTCGCGATGCTGAAATCAGTGAAGGTAGAAATCAATAAAGAGCATCAAGTGTTGATGGTTAACAAGACCACTTGTTTCAAGTAAAGGGCAAATGGATAGAAGGGGAACTTCAAGAAGAATGACAAGCAAGTTTTCACTCCCGTGAAGAAACCCAAAGGTAAACTCAAGACTGAAACTAAGTGCTTCTACTTCAAACGAAATGGTCAATGGAAGTGGAACTGCCCTAGATACTTGGCGGATAAGAAGGATGGCAAAGTGAACAAAGGTATATTTGATATACATATTATTCATGTGTACTTTACTAGTGTTCATAACAACCCCTGGGTATTTGATTCCGGTTCAGTTGCGAAAATTAGTAATTCGAAACGAGAGTTGCGGAATGAACAGATACTTGTTAAAGATGAAGTGACGATGTGTGTTGGAAGTGGTTCCAAGATTGATATGATCATCATCGCACACTCCCTATACTTTCGGGGTTAGTGTAGAACCTAAATAAATGTTATTTGGCATTTGCGTTGAGCATGAATATGATTTGATCATGTTTGTTGCAATACGGTTATTCATTTAAAGTCATAGAATAATTGTTGTTCTGTTTACATGAATAAAACCTTCGATGGTCATACAACCAATGAAAATAGTTTGTTGGATCTCGATCGTAGTAATACACATATTCATAATATTGAAGCCAAAAGATGCAAAGTTGATAATGATAGTGCAACTTATTTGTGGCACTGCCATTTAGGTCATATTGGTGTAAAGCGCATGAAGAAACTCCATGCTGATGGCCTTTTGGAATCACTTGATTATGAATCACTTGGTGTCTGCAAATCATGCCTCACGGGCAAGATGACTAAAACTCCGTTCTCCGAAACAATGGAGCGAACAACTGACTTGTTGGAAATCATACATACTAATGTATGCGGACCAATGAGTGTTGAGGCTCGCGGCGGGTATCGTTATTTTCTGACCTTCACAGATGATTTGAGAAGATATGGTATATCTACTTGATGAAGCACAAGTATGAAACATTTGAAAAGTTCAAAGAAATTTTAGAGTGAAGTAGAGACTCATCGTAACAAGAAAATGAAGTTTCTATGATCTGATCGCGGAGACAAATATTTGAGTTATGAGTTTGGTCTTCATTCGAAACAATGTGGAATAGTTTCACAGCTCACGACACCCGGAACACCACAGCGTAATGGTGTGTCCAAACGTCGTAACCGCACTTTATTAGATACGGTGCGATCTATGATGTTTCTTACCGATTTACCACTATCGTTCTTGGGTTATGGATTAGAGACAGCTGCATTCATGTTAAATAGGGCACAATCTAAATCCGTTGAGACGACATCATATGAACCGTGGTTTGGCAAGAAACCTAAGATGTCGTTTCTTAAAGTTTGGGGCAGCGATGCTTATGTGAAAAAGTTTCAACCTGATAAACTCGAACCCAAATCGGAGAAATGTGTCTTCATAGGATACCCAAAGGAAACTGTTGGGTACACCTTCTATCACAGATCCAAAGGCAAGATATTCGTTGCTAAAAATGGATACTTTCTAGAGAAGGAGTTTCTCTCGAAAGAAGTGAGTGGGAGGAAAGTGGAACTTAATGAGGTAATTGTACCTTCCCCCAAAATTGGAAAGTAGTACATCACAGAAACTAGTTCAAGTGATTCCTACACCAATCAGCGAGGAAGCTAATGATGATGATCATGAGACTTCAGATCAAGTTACTACTGAACCTCTTAGGTCAACCAGAGTGCGTTCCGGGCCAGAGTGGTACAGTAACCCGGTTCTGGAAGTCATGTTACTAGACCATGATGAACCTATGAACTATGAGGAAGCGATGATGGGCCCAGATTTCGCAAAATGGCTTGAGGCCATGAAATCTGAGATGGGATCCATATATGAGAACAAAGTGTGGACTTTGGTTGACTTGCTCGATGGTCGGGAAGGCATTGAAAATAAATGGATCTTTAAGAGGAAGACTGGCGCCGATGGTAATGTTACTGTCTACAAAACTCGACTTGTTGTGAAAGGTTTCCGACAAGTTCAAGGTGTTGACTACGATGAGATTTTCTCACTCGTAGCAATGATTAAGTCTGTCCAAATCATGTTAGTAATTGCCGCATTTTATGAAATCTGGAAAATGGATAACAAAATCATGTTCTTTAATGGATTTATTAAAGAAGAGTTGTATATGATGCAACCAGAAGGTTTTGTCAATCCTAATGGTGCTAACAAAATGTGCAAGCTCGGGCGATCCATCTATGGACTAGTGCAAGAATCTCGGAGTTGGAATATACGCTTTGATAAGTTGATCAAAGCATATTGTTTTATACAGGCTTGCGGTGAAGCCTGTATTTATAAGAAAGTGAGTGGGAGCACTACAGCCTTTCTGATAAGTATATGTGAATGACATATTGTCGATCGGAAATGATGTAGAATTTTCTGGAAAGCATAGAGGAGTGTTTGAAAGGAGTTTTTCAAAGAAAGAGACCTCGGTGAAGCTGCTTACATATTGAGCATCAAGATCTATAGAGATAGATCAAGACGCTTGATAAGTTTTTTCAATGAGTACATACCTTGACAAGTTTTTGAAGTAGTTCAAAATGGCACAGTCAAAGAAAAAGTTCTTCCATGTGTTGCAAGGTGTGAAGTTGAGTAAGACTCAAAGCCCGACCACAGCAAAAGATAGAGAGAGAATGAAAGTCATTCCCTATGCCTCGGCCATAGGTTCTATAAAGTATGCCCTGCTGTATACCAGACCTATTGTATGCCCTGCCCTGAGTTTGGCAATGGAGTACAATTTTGATCAAGGAGTAGATCACTGGACAGTGGTCAAAATTATCCTTAGAGGACTAAGGAAATATTTCTCTGTAATGGAGGTGATAAAGAGTTCGTCGTAAGGAGTTACATTAATGCAAGCTTTGACACCGATCTGGATGACTCTGAGTCTCGATCTGGATACATTTTGAAAGTGGGAACATTAGCTAGCGTAGCTCCGTGCAAAGCATTGTAGACATAAAAATTTGCAAAATACATACGGATCTAAATGTGGCAGACCCATTGACTAAACCTCTCTCACAAGCAAAACATGATCACACCTTAGTACTCTTTGGGTGTTAATCACATGGCAATGTGAACTAGATTACTGCCTCTAGTAAACCTTTTGGGTATTGGTCACATGGCGATGTGAACTATAAAGTATTAAATCACATGAGGATGTGAACTATTGGTGTTAAACCACATGGTGATGTGAACTGGATTATTAACTCTAGGGCAAGTGGGTGACTGAAGGAAATATGCCCTAGAGGCAATAACAAAGTTATTATTGACTTCCTTATATCATGATAAATGTTTATTATTCATGCTAGAATTGTATTAACCGGAAACTTAGAACATGTGTGAATACATAGACAAACAGAGTGTCACTAGTATGCCTCTACTTGACTAGCTCGTTAATCAAAGATGGTTAAGTTTTCCTAGCCATAGACATGAGTTGTCATTTGATGAACGGGATCACATCATTAGAGAATGATTTGATTGACTTGACCCATTCCGTTAGCTTAGCACTTGATCGTTTAGTATGTTGCTATTGCTTTCTTCATGACTTATACATGTTCCTATGACTATGAGGTTATGCAACTCCCGAATACCGGAGGAGCACTTTGTGTGCTATCAAACGTTACAACGTAACTGGGTGATTATAAAGATGCTCTATAGGTGTCTCCGATGGTGTTTGTTGAGTTGGCATAGATCGAGATTAGGATTTGTCACTCTGATTGTCGGAGAGGTATCTCTGGGCCCTCTCGGTAATGCACATCACTATATGCCTTGCAAGCAATGTGACTAATGAGTTAGTTGTGGGATGATGCATTATGGAACGAATAAAGAGACTTGCCGGTAACGAGATTGAACTAGGTATGATGATACTGACGATCGAATCTCTGGCAAGTAACATACCGATGACAAAGGGAACACCGTATGTTGTTATGCGGTTTGACCGATAAAGATTTCTGTAGAATATGTAGGAGCCAATATGAGCATCCAGGTTCCGCTATTGGTCATTGCTCGGAGATGTGTCTCGGTCATCTCTACATAGTTCTCGAACCCGTAGGGTCCGCACGCTTAACGTTCGATGACGATTTGTATTATGAGTTATGTGATTTCATGACCGACGTTTGTTCAGAGTCCCGGATGAGATCACGGACATGAAAAACAGTCTTGAAATGGTCGAGACGTAAAGATCAATATATTGGAAGGCTATATTCGGACATCGGAAAGGTTCCGAGTGATTCAGGTATTTTTCGGAGTACCGGAATGTTACGGGAATTCGTATTGGGCCTTAATGGGCCATACGGGAAAGGAGAGAAAGGCCTCAAGGGTGGCCGCGCCCCTTCCCAATGGACTGGTCTGAATTGGACTAGGGAAAGGAGGCGCCCCCTTTGTTCCTTCTCCTTCTCCCTTCCCCTTTTCCTATTCCATGTGGGAGGTGGAATCCTACCAGGACTAGGGAGTCCTAGTCGGACTCCACACTTTGGTGCGCCCTATGAGGGCCGACCTCCTCCTCCATCCATACTTTATATACGTGGCCAGGGGGCACCCCATCGACACACAAGTTGATTTTAGCCGTGTGCGGTTCCCCCCTCCACAGATACACACCTCGGTCATATCGTTGCAGTGCTTAGGAGAAGCCCTGCGCTGGTAGCTTCATCATCACCGTCACCACACCGTCGTGCTGACGAAACTCTTCCGTGACGATCAACTAGATCAAGAGCTCGTGGGACGTCATCGAGCTGAACGTGTGCTGAACGCGGGGGTGCCGTACGTTCGGTGCTTGGATTGGTTGGATCGCGAAGACGTTCGACTACATCAACCGCGTCACTGGATGCTTCCGCTTTCGGTCTACGAGGGTACGTAGACACACTCTCCCCACTCATTGCTATGTTTCTCCTAGATAGATCTTGTGTGATCGTAAGAAATTTTTGAAATACTACGTTCCCCAACATAGTTCATACGGTGTCATCTCAACGGATTTAGATGGTGCCCTATTTAACGTGAATGCGGCTGTCTCTAATGCATAACCCCAAAACGGTAGTGGTAAATTGGTAAAAGACATCATAGATCGCATCATATCTAATAAAGTACGGTTATGACGTTCGGACACACCATTACGCTGTGGTGTTCTAGGTGGCGTGAGTTGCGAAATTATTCCACATTGTTTTAAATGAAGACCAAACTCGTAACTCAAATATTCGCATCCACGATCAGATCGTAGATACTTTATTTTCTTTTTACGATGATTCTCTACTTCACTCTGAAATTCTTTGAATTTTTTAAATGTTTCAGATTTGTGTTTCATCAAGTAGATATACCCATATCTACTCAAATCATTTGTGAAGGTCATAAAATAACAATACCCGCCGCGAGCCTCAACACTCATCAGATCGCATACATCTGTATGTATTATTTCCAATAAGTCATTGGCTCGCTGCATTGTTCAGGAGAACGGAGCTTTAGTCATCTTGCCCATGAGGCATGGTTCGCAAGCATCAAATGATTCATAATCAAGTGATTCCAAAAGTCCATCGGCATGGAGTTTCTTCATGCGCTTTACACCAATATGACCTAAACGGCAGTGCCACAAGTATGCTGTACTATCATTATCAACTCTGCATTTTTTGGCTTCAATATTATGAATATGGGAATTACTACGATCGAGATTCAATAAACCATTCACCTTGGGTGTATGACCATAGAAGGTTTTATTCATGTAAACTGAATAACAATTATTCTCTGACTTAAATGAATAATCGTATTGCAATGAACATGATCCAATCTTGTTCATGCTCAACGCAAACACCAAATAACATTTATTTAGGTTTAACACTAATCCCGAAAGTACAGGGAGTGTGCGATGATGATCATATCAATATTGGAACTACTTCCAACACACATTGTCACCTCACCCTCAACTAGTCTCTATTTATTCTGCAACTCCTGTTGCGACTTACTAATCTTAGAAACCGAACAAGTATCAAATACCCAGGGCTACTAAGACCACTAGTGAGGTACACATCAATAACATGTATATCAAATATACCTTTGTTCACTTTGCCATCCTTCTTATCCGCCAAATATTTTGGGTAGTTCTGCTTCCAGTGACCATTTCCTTTGCCGTAGAAGTACTCAGTTTCAGGCTTGGGTCTAGCTTTGAGCTTTTTCTCGGGAGTGGCAACTTCCTTTCCGTTCTTCTTGAAGTTCCCTTTCTTTCCCTTGTCGTTTTCCTTGAAACTAGTTGTCTTGTTTAACCATCAACACTTGATGCTCTTTCTTGATTTCTACCTTCGCTTATTTCAGCATCGCGAAGAGCTTGGGAATCATTTTTTTCATCCCTTGCATATTATAGTTCATCACGAAGTTCTAGTAGCTTGGTGATAGTGACTAGAGAACTCTGTCAATCACTATCTTATATGGAAGATTAAATCCCACTTGATTCAAGTGATTGTAGTACCCAGACATTCTGAGCACACGCTCACTAGCTGAGCTATTCTCCTCCATCTTGTAGGCAAAGTATTTGTCAGAGGTCTCATACCTCTCAACACAGGCATGAGTCTGAAATACTAATTTCAAATCTTGGAACATCTCATATGCTTCGTGGCATTCAAAATGTTTTTTGAAGTCCCGGTTCTAAGCCATAAAGTATGGCGCACTAAACTATCAAGTAGTCACCACACCGAGCTTGTCAAACGTTCATAATGTCTACATCTGCTCCTACAATAGTTCTGTCACCTAGTGGTGTATCAAGGACATAATTATTCATTGCAGCAATGAGGATAATCCTCATATCACAGACCCATTCCGCATCATTGCTACTATCATCTTTCAATTTTTCTCTAGGAACATATCAAAAATATACAGGAGCTATATCGCGAGCTATTGATCTACAACATAGATATGCAAATACTATCAGGACTAAGTTCATGATAAATTAAAGTTCAATGAATCATATTACTAAAGATCTCCCACTTAGATTGACATCCCTCAAGTGATCTAAATGATCACGTGATCCAAATCAACTAAACCATGTCCGATCATCACGTGAGATGGAGTAGTTTTCAATTGTTAACATCTTCTGTTGATCATATCTACTATATGATTCGCGCTTGACCTTTCGGTCTCTAGTGTTCCAAGGCCATGTATGTACATGCTAGGATCGTCAAGTTTAACCTGAGTATTCTGTATGTGCAAAACTGTCTTACACCCGTTGTATGTGAACGTAGAGCTTATCACACCCGATCATCACGTGGTGTCTCGGCACGACGAACTTTCGCAACGATGCATACTCAAGGAGAACACTTGTACCTTGAAATTTTGTAAGGGATCATCTTATAATGCTACTGCCGTACTAAGCAAAATAAGAAGCACAATAAGATAAACATCACATGCAATCAATATGTGTGACATGATATGGCCATCATCATCTTGTTCTTTTGATCTCCATCTCCAAAGCATCGTCATGATCTCCATCGTCAGCGGCTAGACACCATGATCTTCATCGTAGCGTCGTGGTCGTCTCGCCAACTATTGCTACTACTACTACCGCTAACGCATAGTGATAAAGTAAAGCGATTACATGGCGTTTGCAATTCATACAATAAAGAGACAACCATAAGGCTCCTGTCGGTTGCCAATAAATTATAAAACATGATCATCTCATAAAATATCGAATAACTCATCACGTCTTGACCATATCACATCACAACATGCCCTGCAAAAACAAGTTAGACATCCTCTACTTTGTTGTTGCATGTTTTACGTGGCTTCTACGGGCTTCTAGCAAGAACCGTTCTTACCTATGCATCAAAATCACAACGATGTTTCGTCAAGTATGTTATTTTAACCTTCAACAAGGACGGGTCGTAGTCACACTCGATTCAACTAAAGTTGGAGAAACAGACACCTGCCAGCCACCTGTGTGCAAAGCACGTCGGTAGAACCAGTCTCATGAACGCGGTCATGTAATGTCGGTCCGGGCTGCTTCATCCAGCAATACCGCCGAATCAAAGTATGACGTTGGTGGTAAGCAGTATGACTATTATCGCCCACAACTCTTTGTGTTCTACTCTTTCAAATCATCTACGCATAGACCTGGCTCATGATGCCACTGTTGGGTAACGTAGCATGCAATTTCAAACATTTCCTATGCTCACGCAAGATCTATCTAGGACATGCATAGCAACAAGACGGGGAGAATGTGTCCACGTACCCTCGTAGAATGAAAGTGGAAGCGTTATGTTGACGCGGTTGATGTAGTCGAACGTCTTCTCGATCCAACTGATCCAAGTACCGAACGTACGGCACCTCCGTGTTCAACACGCGTTCAACACGATGACGTCCCACGAGCTCTTGATCCAGCAGATTCTCGAGGGAGAGTTCTGCCAGTACGACGGCGTGGCGAAGGTGTTGGTGATGTGATCCGCGCACGGCTTCACCTAAGCACCACGACTATATGATCCGAGGTGTAATCTGTGGAGGGGGCACCGCAAACGGCTAAGAGAAACTTGTGTGTCTTTGGGGTGCCCCCTCCTCACGTATATAAAGGAGGAGGAGAAGGAGGCCAGGCGGCCCTAGGGGGAGCACCAATAAGGGAGTCCTACCAGGACTTCCTAGTCCTAGAAGGATTCCTCTCCAAGGAAGAGAGGGGGAAGGAAGGAGAGGGAAAGAAGGAGAAGGAAAGGGGGGGGGGCGCCCCCTTCCCCTAGTCCTATTCGGTCTGCCATGGGGGGCGCGGCCACCCCTTGTGGCCCTTTCTCTCTCTCCATTAAGGCCCATGAAGGCCCATTAGTTCCCCTGGGGTTTCCGATTACCCTCTCGCACTCCGATAATTATCCGGTACCCCTCGGACTAATCTGGTATCCGAAGAACATCATCCAATATATCATTCTTTATGCCTCGACCATTTCGAGACTCCTCGTCATGTTCGTGATCTCATTCAGGACTCCGAACAATCTTTGGTCACCAAAAACTCATAACTCATAATACAAATCTTAATCGAACGTTAAGCGTGCGGACCCTACGGGTTCGAGAACTATGTAGACATGACCGAGACACATATCAGGTCAATAACTAATAGTGGAACCTGGATCCTCATATTGTCTCCTACATATTCTACGAAGATCTTTATCGGTCAAACCGTAATGACAACATATGTTATTCCCTTTGTCATCGGTATGGTACTTGCCCAAGATCCGATCATCGGTATCTTCATACCTAGTTCAACCTCGTTACCGACAAGTCTCTTTACTCGTTTCGTAATACATCATCCCTTGACTAACTCATTAGTCATTTGCTTGCAAGGCTTATTATGATGTGTATTACCGAGAGGGCCCAAATATACCTCTCCGATACTCGAAGTGAAAAATCCTAATCTTGATCTATGCCAACCCAACAAACACCTTTGGAGATACCTGTAGAGCATCTTTATGATCACCCAGTTACATTGTGATGTTTGATAGCACACAAGGTATTCCTTTGGTATTCGGGAGTTGCATAATCTCATAGTCGGAGGAATATGTATTTGACATGAAGAAAGCAATAGAAGTAAAACTGAACAATCATTATGCTAAGCTAACGGATGGGTCTTGTCCATCACATCATTCTCCTAATAATGTGATCCTGTTCATCAAATGACAACACATGTTTATGGTTAGGAAACTTAACCATCTTTGATTAACGAGCTAGTCTAGTAGAGGCTTACTAGGGACACGATGATTTGTCTATGTATCCACATATGTATCAAGTTTCCGATTAATACAATTCTAGCATGAATAATAAACATTTATCATGATATAAGGAAATATAAATTAACAACTTTATTATTGCCTCTAGGACATATTTCCTTCAGTCTCCCACTTGCACTAGAGTCAATAATCTAGTTCACATCGCCATGTGATTTAATACCGATAATTCACATCATGATGTGATTAACACGCGTAGTTCACATCGCCATGTGACCAACACCCAAAGGGTTTACTAGAGTCAATAATCTAGTTCACATTGCCATGTGATTAACGCCCAAAGAGTACTAAGGTGTGATCATGTTTTGCTTTGTGAGAGAAGTTTAGTCAACGGATCTGTCACATTCAGATCCGTATGTATTTCGCAAATTTCTATGTCTACAATGCTCTGCATGGAGCTACTCTAGCTAATTCCTCCCACTTTCAATACGTACCCAGATTGATACTTAGAGTCATCTGGATTAGTGTCAAAGCTTGCATCGGCGTAACCCTTTACGACGAACTCTTTATCACCTCCATAATCGAGAAACATTTCCTTAGTACTCCAGTTACTAAGGATGATTTTGACCGATGTCCAGTGATCTACTCCTGGATCACTATTGTACCTCCTTGCCAAACTCATGGCAAGGTACACAATAAGTTTGGTACACAGCATGCCATACTTTATAGAACCTATGGCTAAGGCATAGGGAATGCCTTTCATTTTGTCTGTATTTTTCTGCTATAGTCGGGCTTTGAGTCTTACTCAACTTCATACCTTACAACTCAGGCAAGAACTCCTTCTTTGACTGATCCATTTTGAACTACTTCAAAAATTTATCAAGGTATGTACTCATCGAAAGTATTATCAAGCATCTTGATCTATCTCTATAGATCTTGATGCCCAATATGTAAGAAGCTTCAACGAGGTCTTTTATTGAGAAACTCCTTTTAAACAATCCTTTATGCTTTCCAGAAAATTCCACATCATTTTCGATCAACAATATGACATTCACATATACTTATTAGAAATGTTGTAGTGCTCCTACTCACTTTTCTTGTAAATACAGGCTTCAGCGTAAGTCTGTATAAAACCATATGCTTTGATCACCTTATCAAAGCGTATATTCCAACTCTGAAATGCCTGCACGATTCCATACATGGATCGCTGGAGCTTGCACACTTTGTTAGCACCTTTAGGATCGACAAAAACCTTCTGATTGCATCACATACAACTCTTCTTTCAGAAATCCATTAAGGAATGTAGTTTTGACATCCATTTGCCAGATTTCATAAAATGCGACAATTGCTAACATGATTCGGACACACTTAAGTGTCGCTACGGGTGAGAAAGTCTCATCGTAGTCAATTCCTTGGACTTTTTAAAAACCTTTTGCGACAAGTAGATCTTTGTAGACAGTGACATTACCATAAGCGTATGTCTTCCTCTTGAAGATCCATTTATTCTCTATGGCTTGCCGATCATCGGGCAAGTCAACCAAAGTCCACACTTTGTTCTCATACATGGATCCCATCTCAAATTTCATGGCCTCAAGCCATTTCGCAGAATCTGGGCTCATCATCGCTTCCTCATAGTTCGTCGGTTCGTCATGGTCTAGTAACATGACTTCCAAAACAGGATTACCGTACCACTCTGGTCTGGAAGATACTCTGGTTGACCTACGAGGTTCGGTAGTAACTTGATTTGAAGTTTCATGATCATCATCATTATCTTCCTCACTAATTGGTGTAGGCATCACGAGAACGATTTTCCATGATGGGCTACTTTCCAATTTGAGAGAAGGTACAATTACCTCATTAAGTTCTACTTTCCTCCCACTAGCTTCTTTCGAGAGAAACTCCTTCTCTAGAAAGGATCCATTATTAGCAACAAAGATCTTGCCTTTGGATTTTGTATAGAAGGTGTACCCAACGGTTTTTTTCGGGTATCCTATGAAGACACATTTCTCCGATTTGGGTTCGAGCTTATCATGCTGAAGCTTTTTCACATAAGCATCGCAACCTCAAACTTTAAGAAATGACAGCTTAGGTTTCTTGCCAAACCATAGTTCATACAGTGTCGTTTCAACGGATTTAGATGGTGCCCTATTTAACATGAATGCATCTGTCTGTAATGCATAACCCCAAAATGACAGTGGTAAATCGGTAAGAGACATCATAGATCGCACCATATCTAATAAAGTACGGTTATGATGTTCGGACACACCATTACGCTGTGGTGTTCTAGGTGGCGTGAGTTGCGAAATTATTCCACATTGTTTTAAATGAAGACCAAACTCTTAACTCAAATATTCGCCTCCGCGATCAGATCGTAGAAACTTTATTTTCTTGTTACGATGATTCTCCACTTCACCCTGAAATTCTTTGAATTTTTCAAATGTTTCAGACTTGTGTTTCATCAAGTAGATATACCCATATCTACTCAAATCATCTACGAAGTCAGAAAATAATGATACCCGTCGCGAGCCTCAACACTCATCAGATCGCATACATCTGTATGTATTATTTCCAATAAGTCATTGGCTCGCTCCATTGTTCTGGAAAACGGAGATTTAGTCATCTTGCCCATGAGGCATGGTTCGCAAGCATCAAATGATTCATAATCAAGTGATTCCAAAAGTCCATCAGCATGAAGTTTCTTCACGCGCTTTACACCAATATGACCTAAACGACAGTGCCACAAGTATGTTGTACTATCATTATCAACTCTGCATCTTTTGGCTTCAATATTTTGAATATGTGTATTACTACGATCGAGATTCAATAAACCATTCACCTTGGGTGTATGTCCATAGAAGGTTTTATTCATGTAAACTGAATAACAATTATTCTCTGACTTAAATGAGTAATCATATTGCAATAAACATGATCCAATCTTGTTCATGCTCAACGCAAACACCAAATAACATTTATTTAGGTTTAACACTAATCCCGAAAGTATAGGGAGTGTGCGATGATGATCATATCAATATTGGAACTACTTCCAACACACATCGTCACCTCACCCTCAACTAGTCTCTGTTTATTCTGCAGCTCATGTTTCGACTTACTAATCTTATCAACCGAATAGGTATCAAGTACCCAGGGCTACTAAGAGCACTAGTGAAGTACACATCAATAACATGTATATAAAATATACCTTTGTTCACTTTGCCATCCTTCTTATCCGCCAAATATTTTGGGTAGTTCCACTTCCAGTGACCATTTCCTTTGTTGTAGAAGTACTCAGTTTCAGGCTTGGGTCTAGCTTTAAGCTTCTTCTCGGGAGTGGCAACTTGCTTGCCGTTCTTCTTGAAGTTCCCTTTCTTTCCCTTGCCCTTTTTCTTGAAACTGGTTGTCTTGTTTAACCGTCAACACTTAATGCTCTTTCTTGATTTCTACCTTCGCTAATTTCAGCATCGCGAAGAGCTTGGGAATCGTTTTCGTCATCCCTTGCATATTATAGTTCATCACGAAGTTCTAGTAGCTTGGTGATAGTGACTAGAGAACTCTGTCAATCACCATCTTATCTGGAAGATTAACTTCCACTTGATTCAAGTGATTGTAGTACCCAGACATTCTGAGCACACGCTCACTAGCTGAGCTATTCTCCTCCATCTTGTAGGCAAAGTACTTGTCAGAGGTCTCATAGCTCTCAACACAGGCATGAGTCTGAAATACTAATTTCAACTCTTGGAACATCTATATGCTCCATGGCGTTCAAAATGTTTTTTGAAGTCCCGGTCCTAAGCCGTAAAGTATGACGCACTAAACTATCAAGTAGTCACCATACCGAGCTTGTCAAACGTTCATAACGTCTACATCTGCTCCTACAATAGGTATATCACCTAGCGGTGTATCAAGGACATAATTCTTATGTGCAGGAATGAGGATAATCCTCATATCACGGACCCAGTCCGCATCTTTGCTACTATCATCTTTCAATTTTTCTCTAGGAACATATCAAAAATATATAGGAGCTATATCGCGAGCTATTTATCTACAACATAGATATGCAAATACTATCAGGACTAAGTTCATGATAAATTAAAGTTCAATGAATCATATTACGAGCTCCCACTTAGATAGACATCCGTCAAGTCATCTAAATGATCACGTGATCCAAATCAACTAAACCATATCCGATCATCACGTGAGATGGAGTAGTTTTCAATGGTGAACATCTTCTGTTGATCATATCTACTATATGATTCACGCTCGACCTTTCGGTCTCTAGTGTTCTGAGGCCATGTCTGTACATGCTAGGCTCGTCAAGTTTAACCCGAGTATTCTGCATGTGCAAAACAGTCTTACACCCGTTGTATATGAACTTAGAGCTTATCACACGATCATCACATGGTGTCTCGGCACGACGAACTGTCGCAACGGTGCATACTCAGGGAGAACGCTTGTACATTGAAATTTTTTAAGGTATCATCTTATAATGCTACCGTCGTTCTAAGCAAAATAAGATGCATAATAAAGATAAACATCACATGCAATCAAAATATGTGACATGATATGGCCATCGTCATTTTGTGCTTTGGATATCCATCTGCAAAGCATCATCATGATCTCCATCGTCACCAGCTTGACACCATGATCTTCATCGTAGCGTTGTGGTCGTCACGCCAACTATTGCTTCTACTACTATTGTTAACTCATAGTGATAAACTAAAGCAATTACATGGCGTTTGCAATTCATACAATAAAGAGACAATCATAAGGCTCCTGTCGGTTTCCAATAAATTACAAAACACGATCATCTCATACAATATCGAATAACTCATCACGTCTTGACCATATTACATCACAACATGCCCTGCAAAAACAAGTTAGACGTCCTCTACTTTGTTGTTGCAAGTTTTACGTGGCCGCTACGGGCTTCTAGCAAGAACCGTTCTTACCTACGCATCAAAATCACAATGACTTTTCGTCAAGTATGTTGTTTTAACCTTCAACAAGCACCGGCCGTAGTCACACTCGATTCAACTAAAGTTGGAGAAACAGACACCTACCAGCCACCTGTGTGCAAAGCAAGTCGGTAGAACCAGTCTCATGAAAGCGGTCATGTAATGTCGGTCCGGGCCGTTTCATCCAACAATACCGCCGAATCAAAGTATGACATTGGTGGTAAGCAGTATGACTATTATCACCCACAACTCTTTGTGTTCTACTCATGCAAATCATCTACGCATAGATCTGGCTCATGATGCCACTGTTGGGTAACGTAGCATGCAATTTCAAAAAGTTTCCTACGCTCACGCAAGATCTATCTAGGAGATGCATAGCAACAAGACGGGGAGAATGTGTCCACGTACCCTCGTAGAACAAAAGCATAAGCGTTATGTTAACGCGGTTGATGTAGTCTCCTTTTTCAAGGTAAGAAGAGGTAGAGAAATTGCCTCGAGCCGAGGTCCGAGTACCAAGCGTTGCAGCGCTGAAGTATGAGCCCCGTGGACTAGTTGTTGCTTCTCCACGAGGCTCATACCAGGTGCTATGGCGCTGAAGTATGTAACTGATGCCATACTCCCAGTAAAAGCTTGAACGACCTTCAACAAAAGGGTACCTGTACCCAAAACCGACACAGGTGGGTAGGTAGAGAATATCTAGGGGCGCGAGTCTTGAGTTGGGTTAAAAGCGCGAAAGGTATTTGCACCATCACCGTCCTCAAATAGAAAGTTTTCTACGGTCGCTCCATGCCCTACATGATTAGTTACAAAAGCTTTTTGACAAGCACTCGATCTCGTGCTAAAACATAAGTCGTTGGTTCGAATCTGATAGAGTAATTTTCTACTAAATTGATTCGGGTTGACCAAAATGATGATCCCAAATTGCATGAGCAATAGGTCTTACGTGTAAAGGATCATGTATCCATGATTCAAAATTTCCTTGTCAAGCTACATGAAACAGATTTTCGGATGTCCATAGAAAGATTATTGCTAATTGCCCAAAGCATGTTTCGAGGTCTCAAGAAAAGGGCGTGGAAACAGATAGAAACTCTTGAATGGAGGTTCACTAGGATTCTTATCGGTTGGGATTTCCAGTTATCCTGGTAAGAATATTATATCTATACTTCCATCTCAAGAAATTCTTTTTTTTCCGCAGGGGGTCGTGATGTCTTTCTATGGAATCGCAGGCTGTCGAACGTCTTCACGATCCAACCGATCCAAGTATCGAACGTACGACACCTCCGTGTTCAGCACACGTTCAACACGATGACGTCCCACGAGTTCTTGATCCAGCAGATGCTTGAGGGAGAGTTCCATCAGCACGATGGCGTGGCGAAGGTGTTGGTGATGTGATCCGCGCAGGGCTTTGCCTAAGCACCACAACTATATGATGTGAGGTGTAATCTGTGGAGGGGGACACCGCACACGGCTAAGAGAAACTTGTGTGTCTTTGGGGTGCCCCCTCCCCACGTATATAAAGGAGGAGGAGGAGGAGGGAGGCCGACCCTAGGGGGACGTCAATAAGGGAGTCCTACTAGGACTTCCTAGTCCTAGTAGGAGGAAGGAGAGGGAGAGAAGGAGAAGGAAAGGGGGGCGCCGCCCCCTTCCCCTAGTCCTATTCGGTCTGCCATGGGGGGTGCGCGGCCACCCCATGTGGCCCTTTCTCTCTCTCCACTAAGGCCCATGAAGGCCTATTAGTTCCCCCCTGGGTTTTCGATAACCCTCCCGCACTCCGATAATTATCTGGTAGCCGGCGGAACTCATCCGGTGTCCGAATAATATCGTCCAATATATCATTTTTGATGTCTCAACTATTTCCAGACTCCTCGTCATGTCCGCGATCTCATCCGAGACTCCGAACAATCTTTGGTCACCAAAAACTCATAACTCAGAATACAAATCGCAATCGAACGTTAAGCGTGCGGACCCTACGGGTTCGAGAACTATGTAGACATGACCGAGACACATCTGAGGTCAATAACGAATAGCGGAAGCTGGATGCTCATATTGGCTCCTACATATTCTACGAAGATCTTTATCGGTCAAACCGTAATGACAACATAAGTTATTCCCTTTGTCATCGATATGTTAGTTGCCTGAGATTCGATCATCGATATCTTCATACCTAGTTCAATCTCATTACCGGCAAGTCTCTTTACTCGTTTCGTAATACATCATCCCGTGACTAACTCATTAGTCATTTGCTTCCAAGGCTTATTATGACGTGTATTACCGAGAGAGCCCAGAGATACCTCTCCGATACTCGAAGCGACAAATCCTAATCTTGATCTATGCCAACCCAACAAACACCTTTGGAGATACCTGTAGAATCTTTATGATCACCCAGTTATGTTGTGACGTTTGATAGCACACAAGGTATTCCTCTGGTATTCGGGAGTTGCATAATCTCATAGTCGGAGGAATATGTATTTGATTTTGACATGAAGAAAGCAATAGCAGTAAAACTGAACGATCGTTATGCTAAGCTAACGGATGGGTCTTGTCCATCACATCATTCTCTTAATGATGCGATCCCGTTCATCAAATGATAACACATGTCTATGATTAGAAAACTTAACCATCTTTGATTAACGAGCTAGTCTAGTAGAGGCTTACTAGGGACACGATGTTTTGTCTATGTATCTATACATGTATCAAGTTTTCGATTAATACAATTCTAGCATGAATAATAAACATTTATCATGATATAAGAAAATATAAAATAACAACTTTATTATTGCCTCTAGGACATATTTTTTTCATATTTGCCATCCAACAACGTACGGGTGTCGTGTGGGCGAAAATGAATTCGCCCACACGCGTGTGGACTATGTGGGCAAAAATTAGTTCGCCTACATAATGCAGTTGGCAAACCGCGTGCTGCGGGCGTGTGGACGCTCTCTTCAACACCCACACACCAGCCCTGTCTTACGTGGCATGCGGATTCTGCATCAATGTGTCAAGATTCGTGCAAACTCGACTGGACGGTAATCCACACGTGTGGGCGAGTTGCAAAGCTGCCGCACGAGTGGGTGTTAGTATTTTCGATATGATCTTGCCCCGTCATTCAAGTAAACAGGGTCAGTTTATATCCCCAAAGACGAAACACGCCTCTACCTCCGTCACCGGCGACGTCCACTTGCGGACGGCTCCGTCGTGATCCCTCGCGAGGCACCGCTGGTTCTGTCTGGTGAACGAAATAGGGTCAGGTGTGATCTGATACTCGTTCGAGGTTCGACCCACGCGGCCCGACCTCCCGACGCGCGTGTCCTACCCCTACCTCGCGAATTACCCGAGCTACCCCGCTCGCACGCACGCCACCACCCGTCGCAGCCGTAGTTTGCCCCCGGCCCCGTAACAAAGCGCGACGCAGACTCCACCTCCCTCGCTTTCTCTATCTCCCCCTCGCCTCCCACCCTTCCCGTATCTTGCTTGTCTCCTCCGCCGCCTCGCCGGCGACCCGGCAGGACCTCCCCTCAGAGCCGGCCGTGCCTGCGCGTGTCCCTGCGCCGGACCGCGCGGACGACGGCCGACCGCGCGCCACGACGATGGCGGCCACCGCGGATCCGAGGGCGAAGACGCCGGGCACGCAGCCGCACCGCCTGAAGCCGTGGGCGCCACCACAACCGCCTCGTGGCCACTGCGTGCCTTCCCTGTCGTCGGTCTCCGGCGGGTCTCGAGCCATCCGCGATCGGCGCCGCTCCTCGACGTCCCACCGACGCGGTGGTGCCGACGCCGTAGACGAGGCACCTTACGACGGCGGACTGGAGGATCTCCGGGCTAAACTCATGGGCCACGTTCATGAAGCCGCCGACCGCCTTCGGCTGGCCCCGGCGATGCCCCAGCGGTCGCCGGAGCCCGAGACTCCGCCAGCGCCGCTTCCTCCGCCAGCGCAGGACGCCGCCGCGGTTGTGGCCGCCAGCATGCCGTGGACGCTCCGGGAGCGAAAGCGTCGTCCATCAGGCCGCGGCAGCACGGGCGCCGCATCGCCCACGACGCCGTGGTCGACGACCGCGGCGGCAACGGCGCGGCACGACGGCATGCGCGGTCCGTTCGCTGTGGCGCTGGATGCGGAGGAGATCGAGGAGGACGTGTACGCCCTCACCGGCGCCCGGCCGCGGCGGCGGCCCCGCAAGCGGGCGCGGGTCGTGCAGCGGCAGCTCGATGTAAGGCCAATTCCCCATACTACCCTCACCCCCCTAATTACCTAATTAGAGCAAAAATAACCTCCTATTTTATCATTGCCCTCTATCTATACGCTTTTCGTCTCAGAGTATAATAATAGTATACTGATGATCCAGCTAACAAAAACACTACTACTACCAATTGTCTGGTGCAGTCGCTGTTCCCGGGGCTATGGCTGACCGAGATCACCGCCGACGCCTACCGGGTCCCCGATGACCAGTAAGCAAGCAACCCGCTACCATATCCGGCCGGCCGGCCAGCTCTACCGCTCCCTTCTGCCCACGCTTTGGGCTGGGGTCACCAACAACAAGATGTATTACAGTAGTAAACTAGGTTTAGCTGAGTTGACAGGTACTAGTACTGTACTTGCGATTTCGCGTCTTTTAACATTGATTTCCTGCTTTCAAATCTAAGCAGCGCTGCTTTACTTTCATGTACTGTAGTATAGTTGCAATCTACTCCTGAACCATCTAGGTTGCCGTGCTTCTTAGATTGATAATCTGCTACCGTACGTACTCGATCTCTCTCCGCTGCTCGAGTTGCATGGTTTCGTCATCAATCGCAGGGGCAGCACGAGCTGCGCCTTTTCCCAGTCTGTTGCTTGCTTTTAACCGTTCTTTTGCTCACAGCTACTACTAGCCCATATATCTGTTTTTTTCCTACTCGATGGGTTTTGCCCGTCTGATCTGCGTGTTCGTTCAAGGCCGTAGGTATAGGTATATAGCCGTACGTCCTTGGCTCCGGGCGCGTCTGTGTCGTGCTCGTAGCGGCGAGGGCGGTGGTTGGGTCGTTTTGGGATGCTTGGACCCCACCACGGCACCACCTGTTCGTTTGGGGTTAACGTGGGACAGCCATTATGTGACATTATCATTGTGCGAAGCTCCAAAAGGAGCACTCCGGTTGTAGTAGATTTTTCACTCGTGCCTCCCAACAGTCATGTAACTAACTGGTTACCATTAGTCATTTTCGTACCTGTACTTATTGGTAGTAGGTTTATGGCCGAACAGCTTTCGCGCACGAGGGTCGAGGAAGCCAGAAGCCCAGAAGTAGAACAGTGGCTGGCGGGTAGAGGTTTGCTTGTCAGGTGCCATTGGCAGTTTGGAACACTGTTTACTGCGACAAAGGTCGAGTGTCAAAAATATATATACTGTCACAAAGCTCGTGTTATATCGAGAGAAAACACGTCGAAAAGAAAGTCTACCAGCAGAGCATGAGAGGACGTACTACTGCTACTTGTTGAGCATGGCACGTGCTGGGTCACACGATCAAGCATTCAAAGTTATAATTTCAAGCACCCACTGGCCCACATCAGATTCAAACAACGCGGCATATTGAGGGAGCAGTAGCAGTACTAGTGGAGTACAACCGCCGTCGAAGCCCGTGCCCATGTGTGATTGTGATTGATCAGCGTCACAATGTCCTTGCTTTTAGTTGAGAAAAATGGGATACTAGCGCTCAATCGAGTTTACTGTTTGCTGTTTGGGGCCCGATCCCAGATCTTATGTGACCAAGGGTGATAATATGCCACCCTAAAAGAATGGTTAAAATGCATCTGATGATTTGAATGCCATAGCGTCAATGCACACTCCGGTGCGACGCTGTCGAACGGGGTCCAGCGTACGTATCATTGATGAGTAGAAGATTCTCAAAGCAGGCCCACCGGTAAGTCCCGTGAAGGTTCCACACGAAAAAACAAATTAACACGAGGAGGAAGGAAGAGAATTCTGTGAGATACCGTATTTTCTCGGTCACGTTAGGGCATCTTCAACGGTAACCCATAAATTTTCTTCCGCATCCGTCCACAGAGACGGGAGACCGCCATCCAACACTATCTATATACATTTCAAATATATTTTTAACAAACCGGATGAAACTCATGCAAATACACCCGATTTCATATGAACGGGATGAAATTCATTATATTTTGGACATATTTTAACTAAAATAGCTTAAACTATGTGCACGTACGGCCGCGCGGAGCACCACCCCCACGACACAGATACACTTCACTAGTCTACGGCTGGCCGCGGCGGATCCCATCATCTTCTCCATGTCTGCCTGCCCGTTCGCCGGACTGTCGTGAGCCCCAGAGGTATATATTCTTCCCCCGTATCTTCCCTATGTATGGCTACGCCGTTCATCAGAGTGACATGGGGGTGCTTCTGCCGGAGGGGATTGGGGGCTCCGCATCCGTGAAGCCCATGCGGGGGTCGACGATGGTATACGATGAACCGCGCAAGATACCGGATGTGTACTTCGGTGTTGCCTCGGCGGTGGCCTTCATTGGACCTAGGCGGTGGTGGCCTCCCGTGTTCTACTTCTTCTCGATGACCTCGGTTGGCACAGATGTGCTGGACGCTGTGTCGCCGACCTCCACCGGCAGGGGGCGATCACGGACACGTTGACGGCTGATAGCACGAGCAGAGCAACAACACGGGAGTAGCGGTGCGATACTGCGTCATCCACGGCAGGCACAATGCTTGTGCCATCGTGGTCCACCGCGTGGCGGCCTCGAGAAACACGCCACTCATTGGTGAGCTAGCTTGGAGTGGTGAGTTGTTGAGCGACGCGCCGGCTTGGAGCTTCGGCCTCCGCGGGCTGGCTTGCAACTGCCTATACCATTGACGGGGGCGGAGTGGAGAGTTGCATTGCTCGTATCCGGCCGGGTCAACGGGCCACCCAGGCAGCTTGTATGCCGGAGAACTCGACTTCATGCTTGCCGAATGCCATGGAGCTTGTGGAGAAAATGATATACAAGAAGGATATGGGAGCACAGTGTGGTGCGATTTTTGCCCAGTGTTTGGCATCATTTAAATAGCGGCGGGAGGGAGGGGGGCGGTTGGAGCCAACCGACATTGTGTTTAATGATGGGCGGCTCACGAACGGACGTGTGGACGGAATAGATTTCTCGGCACAGTGCGGGTTTTAATGGAGAAAGGTGGGCAGTCTCTGGCCATTTGAATGTGGTGGCGAGGCATGCCCAGCCGTGCGAGCAACGATCGGCGCTCTCTCCGACGGTGCGTCACTTCAGTGCCAATAGTGAGAGGTTGCGTTCGTCTGCGCCGCCCTCCCGTCTGGTCAAGAGGGGGACCAAGATACTTGAGGGAAAGAAGAAGACCAGAAATGCACCCCTGGTCCCGATCGGACATATATAGAGGAACCCATGAGAGTCTTGGCGAAAAAGGACGACCCTCACCCTGCCAAAGGGAAACTGTGCCAATCACTCCGCCAATGAGACCGCCTGGGATATTAGGAAATACGTGCAGGCAGATTACCCACGGTTATCCCCGAAGAACGCAACTCTTGAGGACGAGATTCATCTTAAGGGGGTAGGTTTGTAACACCCTAATTTTTTGCCTCCTTACTTTTTTGGTTTCTGCTTTTGAATTTCCAGTTGCCTATCTGCTCTTGAGTGTTTTCTGGGTCATTTATCTTGGAGTTATTAGCAAACTAAACCAACTAAATTTGGCCATCCACCAACCTCATATGTTGAACAACTAATGACCTAACCCTCTCAAGTTAACCATCTTTTTTATTCCGTTTTCTTTAGAGAATTATTCTTTTTCAGACTAGAATAATAACAACAATACTTGAGTTGTGAAGCAACCCCCTCTTCCACTCTTTTGAAATTTCCCAAACAATTCTCATAAATTGTAGACTCTTAGGCAACAAGAGATGTACCCAAGTCCCCTCACCACTTTTACATTTGAGCCCCTCTTCATAAAAAATCATTTCTGACCCCCCACCTTTAGGTCCACCATTAGGTTACACAACAAGTACCTCAATGCCTGCTCTGTCATAGCTCAAACTTGGTTAAGATGATCACCCTAGTATATAATAGCACCCATCCAAAAATCATCCCTAACCTTCACTCTGTCCTCCCTCGGCACATCACGAACACCATGCTTTCAAAACCTTCTAGAAGATCCAACTAGCAGCTCAGATGCCCTGGGACCCAACTGCAGCTAGACTTAGCATCTACACACTTCACCCTAGCTACCAGACACAACCAAAATTAGCTAGGGCCAACCAAGCGCCCACTGGCCTGGTGACCACAGGGTTGGCATGCCAGCGGACGCGCTTGATGACCCACAAGTATAGGGGATCACTCGTAGTCCCTTTGATAAGTATGAGTGTCCAACCCAATGATCCGTCTCCAACATATCTATAATTTTTGATTGTTCCATTCTATTATATTATCCATCTTGGATGTTTTATATGCATTTATATGATTTTTGGGACTAACCTATTAATCTAGAGCCCAGTGCTAGTTTATGTTTTTTCCTTGTTTTTGAGTTTTACAGAAAAGGAATACCGAATGGAGTCCAATTGATGTGCCAATTTTTGATGATTTTTTATGGACCAAAAGAAGGCCCCGGAGTAAAAGAGTTGGGCCAGAAGAGTCCCGAGCCGTCCACGAGGGTGGAGGGCGTGCCCTACCCCCCTGGGCGCGCCCCCTGCCTCGTGGACGACTCGGAGACCCCCTGACGTGAGACCTACGCCAATAATTCTATAAATACAGAAACCTCCGAAAGAAACCTAGACCGAGAGTTCCGCCGCCGCAAGCCTCTATAGCCACCAAAAACCAATCGGGACCCTGTTCCGGCACCCTGTCGGAGGGGGGATCCATCACCGGTGGCCATCTTCATCATCACGACGCTCTCCATGATGAGGAGGGAGTAGTTCACCCTCGGGGCTAAGGGTATGTACCGGTAGCTATGTGTTTGATCTCTCTCTCTCTCTCTCTCTCTCTCTCTCTCTCTCTCGTGTTCTTGATATGGCACTATCTTGATGTATCACGAGCTTTGCTACTATAGTTGGATCTTATGATGTTTCTCCCCCTCTATCTTCTTGTAATTGATTGAATTTTCCCTTTGAAGTTATCTTATCGGATTGAGTCAATAAGGATTTGAGTGTTGGGGAACGTAGTATTTTAAAATTTTCCTACGATCACGCAAGATCTATCTACTAGATGCATAGCAACGAGAGGGGAGAGTGTGTCTACGTACCCTCGTAGACCGGGAGCGGAAGCGTCAAGTGACGCGGTTGATGTTGTCGAACTTCTTCGCGATCCAACCGATCAAGCACCGAACGTACGGCACCTCCGCGTTCAGCACACGTTCAGCTTGATGACGTCCCACGAGCTCTTGATCCAGTTGAGCTTCACGGGAGAGTTTCGTCAGCACGACGGCGTGGTGACGGATATGATGTATTCACCGGCGCAGGGCTTCGCCTAAGCTCCGCGACAGTATGACCGAGGTGTGTTTCTGTGGAGGGGGGCACCGCACACGGCTAAAACAATTCAACTTGTGTGTCTTTGGGTGCCCCCCTGCCCCCGTATATAAAGGAGCAAGGGGGGAGGCCGGCCGGCCCTTGTTTGGTGCGGCTAGGGTTGCAATCCTACTAGGAATAGGATTGCAATCCTATTCCTAGTAGGAATCACCAAAAGAAGGAAGAGAGGGAAAGGAAAAAGGAGAGGTGGCGCCCCCCCAATCCTAGTCCAACTAGGAACCCTAGGTGGGGCGCCGGCCAGCCCTATGGGCTGCCTCTCTCTTTCCCTTAAGGCCCACTATGGACCATCCCCCCTCGTAGGGGGTTCCGGTAACCCCCTCCGGCAATCCCGTTAAATCCGAAACTTTTTCGGAACACTTCCGGTGTCCGAATATAGTCGTCCAATATATCAATCTTTATGTCTCGGACATTCCGAGACTCCTCGTCATGTCCGTGATCTCATCCGGGACTCCGAACTACCTTCGGTACATCAAAACTCATAAACTCATAATACCGATCGTCATCAAACGTTAAGCGCGCGGACCCTACGGGTTCGAGAACTATGTAGACATGACCGAGACTCATCTCCGGTCAATAACCAATAGCGGAACCTGGATGTTCATATTGGCTCCTACATATTCTACGAAGATCTTTTATCGGTCAAAACCGCATAACAACATACGTTGTTCCTTTTGTCATCGGTATGTTACTTGCCCGAGATTCGATCGTCGGTATCTCTATACCTAGTTCAATCTCGTTACCGGCAAGTCTCTTTACTCGTTCCGTAACACATTATCTCGTGACTAACTCATTAGTCTTTTGCTTGCAAGGCTTATTATGATGTGTGTTACCGAGAGGGCCCAGAGATACCTCTCCGACACTCGGAGTGACAAATCCTAATCTTGATCTATGCCAACACCACAAATACTTTCGGAGACACCTGTAGAGCATCTTTATGATCACCCAGTTATGTTGTGACGTTTGATAGCACACAAGGTGTTCCTACGGTATTCGGGAGTTGCATAATCTCATAGTCATAGGAACATGTATAAGTCATGAAGAAAGCAATAGCAGTAAAACTAAACGATCATAGTGCTATGCTAACGGATGGGTCTTGTCCATCACATCATTCTCCTAATGATGTGATCCCGTTGATCAAATGACAACTCATGTCTATGGTTAGGAAACATAACCATCTTTGATCAATGAGCTAGTCTAGTAGAGGCATACTAGGGACATACTGTTTTGTCTATGTATTCACACATGTACTAAGTTTCCGGTTAATACAATTCTAGCATGAATAATAAACATTTATCATGATATAAGGAAATAAATAATAACTTTATTATTGCCTCTAGGGCATATTTCCTTCATTGAGAACACTTGATGTATGTCTTGCATGTGCTTATCTGTGGTGACAATGGGATATTCACGTGATCTACTTGATGTATGTTTTGGTGATCAACTTGCGGGTTCAGTGACCTTGTGAACTTATGCATAGGGGTTGGCACACGTTTTCGTCTTGACTCTCCGATAGAAACTTTGGGGCACTCTTTGAAGTTCTTTGTGTTGGTTGAATAGATGAATCTGAGATTGTGTGATGCATATCGTATAATCATGCCCACGAATACTTGAGGTGACAATGGAGTATCTAGGTGACATTAGGGTTTTGGTTGATGTGTGTCTTAAGGTGTTATTCTAGTACGAACTCTAGGATAGATCGAACGGAAAGAATAGCTTCGTGTTATTTTACTACGGACTCTTGAATAGATCAATCAGAAAGAATAACTTTGAGGTGGTTTCGTACCCTACAATAATCTCTTCGTTTGTTCTTCGCTATTAGTGACTTTGGAGTGACTCTTTGTTGCATGTCGAGGGATAGTTATATGATCCAGTTATGTTATTATTGTTGAGAGAACTTGCACTAGTGAAAGTAAGAACCCTAGGCCTTGTTTCGAAGCATTGCCATACCGTTTGTGCTCACTTTTATCATTAGTTACTTTGCTGTTTTTATATTTTCAAATTACAAAAACATATATCTACCATCCATGTTGCACTTGTATCACCATCTCTTCGCCGAACTAGTGCACCTATGCAATTTGCCATTGTATTGGGTGTGTTGGGGACACAAGAGACTCTTTGTTATTTGGTTGCAGGGTGGTTTGAGAGAGACCATCTTCATCCTACGCCTCCCATGGATTGATAAACCTTAGGTCATCTACTTGAGGGAAATTTGCTACTGTCCTACAAACCTCTGCACTTGGAGGCCCAACAACGTCTACAAGAAGAAGGTTGTGAAGTTGACATCAAGCTCTTTTCTAGCGCCGTTGCCGGGGAGGCTAGGTAAGCGGCACTCACACCCCGTCAACGAAGCTCTTTTCTGGCACCGTTGCCGGGGAGGTGAGTGCTTGAAGGTATATCTTTAGATCTTGCAATCGAATCTTTTAGTTTCTTGTTTTATCACTAGTGTAGTTTATAAAAGAAAACTAAAAAATGGAATTGAGGTTGCCTCATATGCTTCATCTTTTTAATGTCTTTCGTGAAAATGATGGAAAGGAAAATTGTGCCCAAGTACTAGAAGAAGAATTCATTAAAATGTTTGGCACTAAATACTTGAATGATGAGCATGGTTGCAATGTTGTTAGTGTGAATTCTTCGAATATCCATGATGCTAATGGTATGCAAAGCCACAAGCTTGGGGATGCTATGTTTAATGAAAATGATATTTTTAGTCCCCCAAGTTTTGATGAGAATATTTATTATGATGAAAGCATGCCTCCTATTTATGATGATTATATTGATGAAAGTGGATTTGGAGAGGTCATGACTTTATTTAGTGATGAATCCACTATTTCGGAAGAGGTTCCAATTGATTATGAGAACAAAGTTGCTATCTATGATGATTATTGTGATGACTTGTATGCTATAAAGATTAATGATAACCATGAAACTTGTCATCATGATTTTAATTTTCAATTGGATTACGCCTCACATGATAATTATTTTGTTGAGTTTGCTCCCACTATTATTCATGAGAAGGAATTCGCTTATGTGGAGAGTAACAAAATTTATATGCTTGGGGATCATGAAAAGAATGCTTTATGTGATGGTTATATTGTTGAATTAATTCATTATGCTACTGAAATTTATTATGAAGGAGGAACATATGCTTGTAGGAATTGCAATAATATCAAGTTTCCTCTCTATGTGTTGAAAATCTTGAAGCCATGCTTGTTTTGCTTTCCTATGCTAGTTGATTCTTGTTCCCATAAGTTGTTTGCTCACAAAATCCCAATGCATAGGAAGTGGGTTAGACTTAAATGTGCTAGTTATATTCTTCATGATGCTTTCTTTATGTTTCAATTCTTATCTTTTATGCGAGCATCATTGAAATCATCATGCCTAGCTAAAAGGCATTAAAGAAAAGCGCTTGTTGGGAGAAAACCCAATATTTACCCCTACTATTTTTGTGTGTTCACATGATTAAGATACTGTAGTAATAATGTTTTATAGCTTTTGTTTCAATAAAGTGCCAAGTAGAACCTTTTGGAAGACTTGGGTGAAAGTTAATGTGATCTTGCTATAAAAAACAGAAATTTTGCGCTCACGAGATTTGCTGCCGTTTTTTTACAGAAGAGTGCTTTTGAGTTGATTCTTTTTGCAGAAGATTAATAGACAAATTCCTCACGTCAACAAATTTATTTCAGAATTTTTAGAGTTACAGAAGTATTCAAAAGTTACAGATTGCTACAGACTGTTTTGTTTTTGATAGATTCTGTTTTTCGTGTGTTGTTTGCTTATTTTGATGAATCTATGAGTAGTATTGGGGGGTATGAACCATAGAAAAGTTGGAATACAGTAGATATTACACCAATATGAATTTAGAATGAGTTCATAACAGTACCTAAGTGGTGGTTTTATTTTCTTATACTAACGGAGCTTAGGAGTTTTCTGTTGAGTTTTGTGTTGTGAAGTTTCCAAGTTTTGGGTAAAGATTCGATGGAGTATGGAATAAGGAGTGGCAAGAGCCTAAGCTTGGGGATTCCCAAGGAACCCCAAGGTAATATTCAAGGACAACCAAGAGCCTAAGCTTGGGGATGCCCCGGGAAGGCATCCCCTCTTTCGTCTTCGTCTATCGGTAACTTTACTTGAGGCTATATTTTTATTCACCACATGATATGTGTTTTGCTTGGAGCGTCAATTTATTTTATTTTGTTTTGATTGCTGTTTGAATAATATCCCAAGATCTTAAATTCTTAAATGTGAGAGAGTCTTCACATAGTTACATAATTATTCAACTACTCATTGATCTTCACTTATATCTTTTGGAGTAGTTTGTCATTTGCTCTAGTGCTTCACTTATATCTTTTAGAGCACGACAATGGTTTTATTTTGAAGAAATTTATGAACTCTCGTGCTTCACTTATATTATTTTGAGAGTCTTAAACAACATGGTAATTTGCTTTGGTTATGAATTTAGTCTTAATATGATGGGCATCCAAGAGGGATATAATAAAAACTTTCATATAAAGTGCGTTGAATATGAGAAGTTTGATGCTTGATGATTGTTTTGAGATATGAGGATGGTGATATTAGAGTCATGCTAATAGAGTAATTGTGAATTTGAGGAATACTTGTGTTAAAGTTTGTGATTCCCGTAGCATGCACGTATGGTGATCCATTATGTGATGAAGTTGGAGCATGATTTATTTATTGATTGTCTTCCTTATGAGTGGAGGTCGGGATCGTGCGATGGTTAACTCCTACCAACCCTTTCCCTAGGAGCATGCACGTAGTACTTTGTTTTCAATGACTAATAGATTTTTGCAATAAGTATGTGAGTTGAGTCCATGGATTATACGCACTCTTACCCTTCCACCATTGATAGCCTCTCTAGTGCCGCGCAACTTTCACCGGTACAATACACCCACCATATACCTTCCTCAAAAAAGCCACCATACCTACCTATTATGGCATTTCCATAGCCATTCCGAGATATGTTTCCATGCAACTTTCCACCGTTCGGTTTATTATGACATGCTTCATCATTGTCATATTGCCTTGCATGATCATGTAGTTGACATCGTATTTGTGGCAAAGCCACTGCTACTTCTCGAGCTTGCGTTGTATTCCCTCGAAGAGGAAAGGGTGATGCAGCACAGTAGCGTAAGTATTTCCCTCAGTTTTTGAGAACCAAGGTATCAATCCAGTAGGAGACCATGCGCGAGTCCCTCGCACCTGCACAAACAAATAAGAACTTCGCAGCCAACGTGATAAGGGGTTGTCAATCCCTTCACGGTCACTTACGAAAGTGAGATCTGGTATATAGGATAGTATAATATTTTTGGTATTTTTGGTATAAGAACAGAAAGTAAATAAAGCAAAGTAAAGTAGATGGAAGATTAATATGTTGAGAATAGACTCAGGGGCCATAGGTTTCACTAGTGGCTTCTCTCATGATAGCAGAATTCTACGGTGGGTGAACAAATTACAATCAAGCAATTGATAGAAAAGCGCATAGTTATGAGAATATCTAGGCATGATCATTATATATAGGCATCACATCCGTGACAAGTAGACCAAACCGATTCTGCATCTACTACTATTACTCCACACATCGACCGCTATCCAGCATGCATCTAGAGTATTAAGTTCATAAGAATAGAGTATGCTTTAAGCAAGATGACATGATTTAGAGGGATAAACTCAAGCGATATGATATAAACCCCATCTTTTTATCCTCGATGGCAACAATACAATACATGACTTGCTTCCCCTGCTGTCACTGGGAAAGGACACCGCAAGATTGAACCCAAAACCAAGAACTTCTCCCATTTCAAGAACTATAGATCTAGTAGGCCAAACCAAAACAATAATTCGAAGAGACTTGCAAGGATATTATAATCATACATAAAAGATTTAAAAAAAGAATCAAATATTGTTCATAGATAATCCTGATCATAAACCCACAATTCATCGGATCTCGACAAACACACCGCAAAAAGATTACATCGAATAGATCTCCTCGAAGATCGAGGAGAACTTTGTATTGAGATCCAAAAAGAGAGAAGAAGCCATATAGCTAATAACTATGGAACCGAAGGTCTGTGGTAAACTACTCAAAACTCATTGGTGAGGCTATGGTGTTGATGTAGAAGCACTCCGTGATGGATCCCCTTCCGGCGGAGCTCCGGAACAGGCCCCAAGATGGGATCTCATGGGAACAGAAGGTTGCGGCAGTGGAATTAGGGTTTTCTCTGTTCCCTCGATGTTTTCAGGGTATGTGGATATATTGTTGGAAATATGCCCTAGAGGCAATAATACATTGGTTATTATCATATTTCATTGTTCATGATAATCGTTTATTATCCATGCTAAAATTGTATTGATCGGAAACTCTAATACATGTGTGGATACATAGACAACAAGATGTCCCAAGTCAGCCTCTACCTGACTAGCTCGTTGATCAAAGATGGCTATGGTTTCCTAGCCATTGACATGAGTTGTCATTTGATAATTAGGTCACATCATTGGGAGAATGATGTGATGGACAAGACCCAAACTGTGAACGTAGCATATGATCGTGTCAGTTTATTGCTATCGTTTTCTGCATGTCAAGTATATATGTTCCTATGACCATGAGATCATGCAACTCACTGACACTGGAGGAATACCTTGTGTGTACCAAACGTCGCAACGTAACTGGGTGACTATAAAGGTGCTCTACAGGTATCTCCGAGGGTGTCTATTGAGTTGGCATGGATCAAGACAGGGATTTGTCACTCCGTATGACGGAGAGGTATCGCTGGGCCCTCTCGGTAATACAACATCACAAGAAGCTTGCAAGCAATGTGACTAAGGAGTTAGTTGTGGGATCTTGTATTACGGAACGAGTAAAGAGACTTGCCAGTAATGAGATTGAACTAGGTATGGAGATACCGACTATCGAATCTCGGGCAAGTAACATACCGGTAGACAAAGGGAACTACATACGAGATTATCTGAATCCTTGACATCAAGGTCCAACCGATGAGATCTTCGTAGAATATGTGGGAACCAATATGGGCATCTAGGTCCCGCTATTGGTTATTGACCGTAGAGGTGTCTCGGTCATGTCTGCATAGTTCTCGAACCCGCAGGGTCTACATAATTAACGTTAGGTGACGATATAAGTATAGTTGAGTCAGTATCGTGGTCACCGAAGGTTGTTCGGAGTCCCGGATGAGATCCCGAACGTGACGAGGAACTCCAGAATGGTCCGGAGGTGTATATCGATATATGGGACGACGGGTATTGGAGTCCGGATGTGTTCCGAGGGTACCGGGTGATGGCCAGCATGACGGAAAGAGGTTTCGGGGGCCTCGACAAGTGTTGGGGGCCTCATGGGCCAAGGGGAGGGGGCAAACCAGCCCACTAAGGGGCTGTGCGCCCCTCTCACCCCTTCCCACATTGCCAGAGAAGGTTGGGGCGCCACCCCTAGGGTTCCCACCCCTTGGCTTGGGGGCCAAGTCTTCTAGGGAGGAAAACCCGTCTAGGGTTTCCCCCTTGTGGCCGCCGCCCCTAGATTGGATCTAGGAGTGCCCCTTCCTCTCCACCCTTCCCCTATATATAGAGAGGTATAGAGAGGGCAGCCGCACCCCAATACGCCACAACACTGCTGATACGTCCAAAACGTATCTATAATTTCTGCTTGCTCCATGCCTCTTTTGTGTGATATTGCTATGATATTTATACACTTCCATACACTTTTGATCATATTTGGACTAACCTATTAACTCAGTGCACCCCAGTGCCAGTTTCTGTTTTCTGCTGTTTTTGTATTTCAGGTTTTCCCATTACGTAAACTGCCAGAAAAATTCCGGGAAAATTATATAAAAAATCAGTGTTCCGGAAGCTTCCTTGCAGCCAAAGTAGGGCCGGAGGGGGGCCACCAGGGCTCCAGGCGCCCTGGGGGCGCGGCCCCCTCCTGGCCGCGCCGGGGGGGCGCCTGGGCCCCCCAGGCCTCCGCTGATGCCCCCCTTTGGCATATATTTACACCGCGTCCCAAAACCCTCGAGGACGGAACCCTTTTTCGCGATCTCATCTCTGTTCCGCCGCCGCCGCACTTCCAAGATCGGGAGCACCAGGAGAACTCTTCCCGGCACCCTGCCGGAGGGGAGGATCACCACCGGGAGCCTCTCCACCACCATGGACGCCTCCCGGATGAGTTGTGAGTAGTCTCCCTTGGACCATGGGTCCATGACCAGTAGCTATGTGATGTTCTCCTCCCCTTTTTGTCCTTCATCGATTAGACCTCGTGAGCTGCCCTACATGATCGAGGCACATATGTAATCCTTATGCTGTTGCTATGTTGAGTTTGCTGGGATCTGATGGATTGTGAGATCATGTTCAGATTGTGTTTGAGTAATATAATTGATTTACCTCTTTTATATTTATGTTCTTGAGTAATTCTTGCATGTTCTCCGTTGCTGTTTATTGCTTTGGCCAAGTAGTAGGTAGTAACTCCAAGAGGGAACGTTATGCTTGATTGTGGGTTCATGCCCCTCGATGACTAGCTTGAGTGACAGAAACATGAGTCTAGGGGATGTGCTGTTGCCACAAGGGGGAAAACAACGGTGCTTGTACTCGCGGGTGCAAGGAGTGTTTACTTTACGTAAAGTTCTTTTAATGCAGTTGTCTGTTGCTTTGAGTTTACACTATGGGCGGGACTCGCAACTTAATACCAGCGAGATGTTCTGGATAGATATCTCAAGGTGGATGATTAGTAGTAGATGCAGATGGATTTCGGTCTACTTACCTTGGCGTACCGCCCATGCTTTTGAGCCTCTACCTTTCTTGCAGCATAGTTAGCATTGGTTTGCGCACATAATCCTGTCAATTGCCCAGCTGTAATTTGTTTACCTCGCTTAGCTGTTTTATCGTCTTTTGGGAGAGAGACATCACTAGTGAACATCATGGGACCCCGGTCCATATTACCATCACTGATCACATCCACTATTTACTTTCTGTTTTTACTTACTAGTTGAAGTAATACCTATCACTATTATCTCTTGCGTTTGATCCTTTGTAAACGACAAGGCCGGAGAGATTGACAACCTCTCTGTACTCGTTGGGAGCAAAGTTATTTGTATCTGTGTGCAGGTCCGGTCGATCGCTAGTTGCGCCGCTAGCAGTTGACACCTTCTTGTTGAACCTTGGAGTCTCAGGGGAATTCGATCCTTGGTATCTTTGCCAAGGGAAAACTACCGCTACACTGCATCTCAAACCTTCCACTTGGGGTAACCAACGAGGGGCGAGAAGCCATCAAGCAAAGTTTTCTGGCGCCGTTGCCGGGGACTCCACTCTTCAAGATAGGGGAGTTGCACGCTATCTTTTACCTTTGCTTTTTAGTCTTGTTAGTTTACCTTTCAGTTTTTGCTTTAAGTGTCTTTTATCAAAAATCACAAAAATAGTTATCTTGCTTGCTTGCTGCTATGGGTTCCACCGAGAACACCAAGTTGGGTGACTTCACTAGTCATAACAACGATGACTTTATCTGCACGCCTATCACTACACCTGCCACTTCAGCACCTTCTTATGAAATTAAACCTGCTTTACTGAACCTAGTTATGAAAGATCAATTCTCCGGTGCTGGAGATGATGCTGCTTTACACTTAAACAATTTTTTTGAACTCTGTGATATGCAAAAGTACCAAGAAATAGATGGTAATATTGTTAAGCTTAAGCTTTTTCCTTTCTCCTTGAGAGGAGGAGCTAAAATTTGGTTTCAATCCTTGCCTAGAAATAGCATAGATTCTTGGGACAAGTGCAAGGATGCTTTTATTGGAAAGTACTATCCACCTGCTAAAATTATCCAACTAAGAAGTAACATAATGAATTTTAAACAATTGGATAATGAACACGTTGCCCAAGCTTGGGAACGCATGAAATCTCTTATCAAGAACTGCCTTACTCATGGTTTGACTACTTGGATGGTTATCCAAACTTTTTATGCAGGCTTGAACTTTACCTCGCGGAACTTGTTAGATTCGGCCGCGGGAGGAACCTTTATGTCAACTACACTTGGTGCTCCCACGAAGCTTCTCGATGAGATGATGACCAATTATTCCCAATGGCACACCGAACGCGCTCCAACAGGTAGGAAGGTAAACTCTGTCGAGGAGATCTCCTCCCTAAATGAAAAAGTTGACTTGATCATGTCTCTACTTTCCAAGCAATCTTCTGTTGATCCTCGTGATGTTCCTTTAAATTCTTTGATTGCTCAAGAACAAGTAGATGTGAACTTTATCTCTAGAAACAATTTCAATAACAATGCTTATAGGAATAATTTTGGTAGCAATCCTAGACCGTTCCCCTCTAGTTCCTATGGGAACAACAATGCTTATCCTAGCACCAAGAACTCCACTTCTGAACTAGAGATTATGCTTAAAGACTTCATCACTACCCAAAAAGCCTTCAATAAGAGTGTAGAAGAAAAACTAAACAAACTAGATAATCTCTCTTCTAAGGTAGACAATTTATCCCATGAGGTAGAATTGCTTAAAATTAGAACTTCCCCTCTTGAGGAGAGGAAGGTCACTCCTATGAATGCTATTCAAGTGCAAATTAATGAAAACATTAGGATGTTGGCTAAACTTAAAGAGAGATGGGCTAGAGAAAAGGAGGAAGAAGATAGGATTAAGAACCTTCCTACCCACCACACTGTTGCTACTATCCAAGTTGTTGAGGATATCCAAACTCTTAGCACCCAATGCACTCCTGGTCCCATTGGACCTATTAATGGTGATGCTATGACCATAGAAACTACCAAACAAGTGAGCCTAAAGGACACCACTACCACTCTACTTGATAGTAGTGACCTTGATTTTGATAATTGCACCCTTACCGAAGTTATTGATTTCCTTCACAAGATGTCTAGAGATCCCCGCACTAGCACGCTTAATCTTGCCTTCACAGAGCATATCACTAATGCTCTCATCAAAGCTAGGGAGGAGAAACTTAGAGTAGAAGCCTCCATACCTAGAAAGCTAGAAGATGGTTGGGATCCTATGATTAAAATTAAGTTGAATAACTTCTCTTGCTATGCTTTATGTGATGTTGGAGCTAGTACCTCCGTTATGCCCAAAAGAATATATGATATGCTTAAATTGAAACCTTTTGATTCTTGTTCTTTTGGTGTTCGTCTTGTTGATTCTTCCATAAAGAAACTCTTGGGGAGGATCGACGATGTTCTTATCATTGTCAATGATAACTATGTTCCCATTGATTTTACTATTATGGATATTGAATGTGAACCTTCTTGTCCAATTATTTTGGGACGTCCTTTTCTTCGCACCGTTGGTGCCGTCATTGACATGAAAGAGGGGAATATAAGATTCCAATTTCCTCTCAAGAAATGGATGGAACACTTCCCTAGAAAGAAGATTAAGTTACCTTTTGAGTCCGTTATACGGGCTAGCTATTCTTTTACTCTTGATAAGACTTGATCTCTTTGCATTATGCCTAGCTTAAAGGCATAAAAGAAAGCGCTTTTGGAAGGCAGCCCACAATGAATAAAATTTTATTTTGCTTTTGTTGTGTCTTGATGTTGTTACTACAGTAGCATCATGATTGTATCTTTACTTTTCAGCTTTGTGCCAAGTGTAGCCTCTGATTGCAAGAAAGTTCAAAAGTTGTGACGTGCTGTCCAGGAAACAGATTCTGTCCTTGGACAGAAAAATTCGTATAAAATCACCAGATCATCTTTTTGGTCAGAATTTTTTCGACAGCGTGCTCTATACAATTGTCTTTCGGGCGTCTCTTCTGAGTTTTTTTATTTGAGTTGCAGAAGTGCCCCGAAAAAATTATTTACTACCTGCTGGTCTGTTTTTCACAGATTCTGTCCTGTTTTGCCTTTCCTTCGTTTTGCAAACCTTGAGCTTGCTTTTTCTTTGCAAAAACGTTTTGGCAATCTTGAGAAACAGTAGACCTTCAAGAATATCCTTATTTCCAGCAAGGAAAAATTATTTTATTAAGGGTACTAACCTCGCTAATCAGATTATGATGAGTTATGTATGAAGGGAGTTTCCAAGTGTGCGAGGGAAGATGATAAAAAGATTCAGGAGTGTCAAACGCTCAAGCTTGGGGATGCCCACGTGCACCCCCAAGAAATATTCAAGAAGACTCAAGCGTCTAAGCTTGGGGATGCCCCTGTGCATCCCCTTCTCCATCAACATTATCAGTTCGTCTTTCGTTCCACTATATTTGTATCACTTCATGTGTTATGTGCTATGCTTGGAGCGTCTTGCTTTTAGTTTCCTTTTTAGTTTTCTTTAGCTTTGCTTGCTGTTCATAACGAGTTGGAACTCAGCCTTCTTTGTGTGGGAGAGAAACATGCTCCACTTCAACCTAGGACATAACATAGAATTTTCATGTCTATCTTTGCTGTGTGTGTTCTTTGTCTTTCAATAGATACTATCATGTTCAGCTCTTAGTTTTCATGCTTTACTTTTGAAGAGCTTTTGTTTAGTTGGTCGCTGGAACTCCCTTTAGTTATCATGCTTACCTTATTAAGAGAGTTGGCTTATGTTGCATTGGTTGATATGTCTATGATAAAAATGCTATGTGCATAATGGTGCTTAGTAGTTCATGTTTTCTTATGGTTAGTCTCAAATAGCTGGGGGGTTCTCAATGTGTTATTGGAGTACCAACATGATTTGTTTGCCTATGATGTGGTATGGTCTAGTGATATCTTCCTTCAAGAATTTATTTTGATTGACTTGGCATATGCTCACGCATATTTAAGACTGTAAAGAAAGTCTATCAAGCCTTGATGATCTTTAATTTCTGAGTAGCGATATAACTTCCATGCCCGATTCACTGTTGCTTTGTCGCTCTGCATGATTATGACCGTCATTGCTCTTTTAGTTGGTCGCTCCCAGTCTTTTGCTAACCTTCGCCTGTACTAAGCGGACTGACTGCTTGTGCATCCAAATCCTTTAAACCAGTTATGCCATATGAGTCCACCATACCTTCCTATACATGGTATTTACCTGCCATTCCTAACGAAGACTTTCATGTACCATCTCGAAATTAATCAAAAAAGCATTTCCCTTTTGTGCCTCTGTTTTAGTTCGTGAGGAAGTAGTAGTTAATTCATGATCTTTTTAAGTTGGACAAGCTTCACCCCGGGATTGCATGTCTAATGTGCAAACCCATAATACGAGAAGGAACTGGCAAAGAATGCGCCCGGCTCATTAAAAAATATACAACAAACAAACCCTCCTTCACGCTTTGTTCATGAGAAATTGGAAAACTTTGGCAGTGATAAACAAAGGAGATTAAGAGGATGTGATCGTCCTCATTCGGGAGCCGTTCCTCGAAACTTGTCCAGCTCAAGAAGTAATTGAGTTATCTGCTAGCATTCGTTGACGAAACATGCATATCCAAAAAAATAATTATTACCTCTGTTTTTAAAACCAAGAGCTCTGGTACATGTTTAGTTTTTCTTTCCGACCACGGGTTTTCAACCTTGCCAACAAAAGCCACGGTTCGAGAGTCTCCACCTTCTTTAAAGCACCAACTATTGAGAGCATGATTGTCATTCTGAGTGTAATGTGCATTGTCCCAAAGTAGCATTGTCTTTTGCATGATTATGATATCGTTTATTCTGAAATCATTGTATCTAGTTGTCACTTAAACCTTGGAGGTGCCCCTGCATTTATGTTTTGCTTCACTAAAGGGGGCAAGCGAGATACCACTTTATCATATTTGCACACCATGCTCATTACAAATCTATTGAGTGTTTCGGTATCATATTGAAAAACTTTCAGTTCTTTGTGATTTTCTCATGAGGCAACTTAATTACTACAGATTCATTGTCTCAATAAGCATTTGTCATGTGACTGTGAAAAGTTCTTATATGGTTAATAGCATGTCACCACAGAAATTATGCTTGTTATCATTTACCTACTCGAGGACGAGCAGGAATTAAGCTTGGGGATGTTGATACGTCCAAAACGTATCTATAATTTCTGCTTGCTCCATGCCTCTTTTGTGTGATATTGCTATGATATTTATACACTTCCATACACTTTTGATCATATTTGGACTAACCTATTAACTCAGTGCACCCCAGTGCCAGTTTCTGTTTTCTGCTGTTTTTGTATTTCAGGTTTTCCCATTACGTAAACTGCCAGAAACATTCTGGGAAAAATATATAAAAAATCAGCGTTCCGGAAGCTTCCTTGCGACCAAAGTAGGGCCGGAGGGAGGCCACCAGGGCTCCAGGCGCCCTGGGGGCGCGGCCCCCCTCCTGGCCGCGCCGGGGGGGGGGGGGGGG
>LR738711.1:680922183-680937721 GCA_902687465.1 Secale cereale
GACCCGCCGACGCCGCCCCGTTCCTCTCCTCTCTCTCCTCGCCTCGCCGCTGCCGCCGCCGCGCACATCTGCGCCGCCGCCGCTTTCGTTCGCCACCGCAGCCGCGCCTCCCCTCGCCACCGCACCGCGCCACCGCCTCGTCGCCGCTGCCGCGCTCCGCCCCTCGCCCCGCAGCCGCACGCCCACCGCCGCCCGCCGCAGGCCTCGCCGGAGTTCACCGCCGGCGGAGCCAAAGTCGCCCCGCGGAAAAAACCCGCCGAACCGCCACGGTAAAACCCGTTGGTCTTTTTTTTTTCGTTTTCGTTTAATTAGGTTTTCTTTTAAAACCGGAATGGTTTTATTTCTGGTTTTAATTTCAAAACCCTAGATCTAGATCCGTTTTTTTAGGTTTAGTTATACAGTGAACGTTCACTGGTTAGGCCCTAATAGCGAGCGTTCGCTCGATAGTTCTTTTCTTTTTCTGTTTAGTTATTCGGCCAAGGACTTAGATGTGAATATTTTATTTACAGAATAGTCCCTACACTTCAAAAGGCCATAACTTCTTACCAGTTGGCCAAATCCAACGAAACCAACGCCCACGTCTTCGTTACGAACCCCTCTTTCCAGTAATACAACTTAAACAAGTTTTTGAAAGTTTTAAATTTTGAATTCAACTAGTTTTAGATTCAAACCTCGTTTGATCATAACTTGAGTTTCGTAACTCCGTTTCAGTTGATTCTTTTTGCAAATCGAAGCTCTTGACCTAAACTTTCTGATAAGGCCAAATTCACATAATTTTCGTACTGTTGGAAATTATTTTGTGTTTCAAGAGTCATTCGTGTGTTTTCGAAGTTTTCCGAAGTGTTTATTCGCTCTGTCTGATCTTTCTGAGTGATTGCTTACGTGTGGTTACTATTGCTTGCTTACGATAGATTGACCGGAGAGTGACGAGTAGATCTATCAAGAGTTTTAAGTGCGAATCATCTTCATCAACTTTGCAGGCAAGTTCACACTTTGATCATATTTTTTCCAATACCCAGTTTTCATTGCATTAGTTATATCCTCAAACACATTGCATCAGTAGGATCTTTTAACTTGTGGGATTGGAAAGTAGATTGAGGTAGAACCTATTACCTGCATTATTTTCAAACCCCTGGGAGTTACTTCAATGTTTTCTTAGGTTCCCATTGCTATGCTCGTAGACGTGGTTTGGGTTTGAGTGAAATCCATGATAGATATGAGTTGTTAATTAATGGTTCAACTTAAGATGGCTACTTGAAAACACATCTGGGTGGATTGGTTTGGGGCACCCTGGGAGTGAACCAGTGGATTGCCCGGACACCTGGTGATGCCAGTGTTGTCCTAGGAAATCCCGGGGTTTCCGTGTGATTGTCCTATTGGAATGCCACCCAGGCTCAAAGGGATCATATAATATTTTATGCCTAGAAACTTCCATGTGCAACCACATGCCTATATGGGCTCTGTCATAGTTGAGTAAGTTGTGGGAAACCTTTCCATGATGGGCTAGCAGATGTAGGGGGATTGTAGGTGGTACGGCCTATCTATCTGGTTAAGGGGACCTCTTCGGAAAGACTGTGTCTCGGTCATCCGTTTCTCAAACACCATGCAGTGCGAGAAACCAAACGAAGGCGATCGAGTCTTGTGGAAAAAGTGCACAAACCTCTGCAGAGTGTGCAAACTATTCATGAGTAGCCGTGTCCCCGGTGATGGACATCTTTGAGTATCTAGAAGTGGATTATTTGCTGATCTCATCACTATCTAATTTAATATTGTTGGGTTTAATGATGATTTTAATTGGGGTTGAGAGGATGTCTATCTTCTCAACGATGTTTCAACTACCATGATAGTTAATTAAAATTTATTCCTTTGCAGTAGGGAAAAATTGTCTTTACGCAAAAACTTTAACCTTACAGCCTCCACCAGCCAAATATGCATGTAGTTGTAGGCCTTATTCATCATTATCATTACAATGTGAATTTGCCAGTACATTCAATGTACTGACCCTTTGTGGCTGCAACGTCTCATGTTGCAGGATTATCTTACGACGAGTAAGTGATACGTTAGGGTTACGATTTCTACACTCAACTTTGCCGTTGGTGTTGATGGGAATCCACAACCTTTGTTGCTTCCGCTATGATCGATTGAGGTAATAGTATTTATGTTACTTCATACATGTGATTTACCTCTGTTATAAATCCTCGAGTACTGTGTGTGTCAGCATACCGATCCAGGGATGACACAGAACACAGAGACTTCGGTCCATTCTGATCGTGGTCGCTACAAGATGGTATCAGAGCACATGTTGACTGTAGGACGTGACCCTAGAAACTGGCCAGACCATAGGAAAGGATTTCTCTAAAACTATCTTGCTCAAAAAGATTCTTATCTCTCTTCTTTTCTGAGCTTTGTCAAATTTCCTTTGACCTTAAATAGTTAGACAATACCCTTTACCATTGGACCACTTCGGAGTAAAGAGGATTTTACCATACAATGGAAGTGTTGAAGCTACAACAATGGATACTCCGAAGGTTTGAAGAGTTGACAACTTTGAAGAGATGATGGCCTTTAGAAGACCAAACCCCTGTTATGTACTTACATTAGATACAACGATTGTGAGCCGTCATTTGTTTGATGTTTTCCGACGGCCACAAACTAAAACCGTCTTTTCAAAAACTATTGTTTGTATTGAGTGTATCTCTCTTATCTCATCCCAAAACCCTTGGACCCAATAGAGGATGACTAAAGATAGACTTGAAGTTTCGGGACCGATGACCCAGCCGGAGGCAGAACTATGGATGCAAAACATGGAGGATCACTTCAGGGAAAATTTGGTTGCAAGGAAGTATGAGGTTCAATACGCTCTCCAGTACTTTACTAAAAGTGTTGCAACATGGTGGAAGATGCATCAAGCCCTACAAGGATGTAATGGAGCAAGAAGTTGGGAGGAGTTCAAGAAAACTCTGTTGAGATCCCGACTCATCGCAGAGCATGGTGACAACCCAAAGGAGAAACATTGTGCCTGCAGGATTTGTGGAGAAATAGGACACACCCAGGAGGAGCATAAGGATGAATGCCCTAATTGTGAAGGAAGTCACCTAGCTGAAGAATGCCCAACTAGGCAGATTACTTGTTTCTTGTGTGAAGGGACTACCCACTACCCTGCCCAGTGTCACATTTACCCCATGGTGCAACGAATAATCCAGCAGAAGAAAGAAGCGATGAAAGAAGTCCTCAAGGAAACCTTAAGGGAATCCGCGATGGAGGAAGATATTGACGACCCTGATGGAGAAGGACTAGATAGATATTACTCCCGTGCTTGCTACTCATGTGGAGAGAAAGGACATCTTTCACAGCAATGCACGAGGGAAAGTCAAGAGTATGTGGGAGACTTCCCGACAGAAGAAGTGGAGTTTGATCCGCAAAAGATAGAAGAATTGATAGGAACGAAGAAGTCGAGGAAGAGAAAGAGCATGTGTCCCTAGAAGAACCCAATTTTTGCGGAAAAGGACCTGAGTCACATCTCATGTTACCGGTGCAAGGATTTAGGTCATTATGCTAGCAACTGCCCAACCAGGAAGCGGAGAATCCAGTGAACCAGGACAGTCGCCATGAAGACCTTAGATTGGTCTTATGCCATTAGTCTACACTACAAGGAAGTAGAGCATTTTACTAAGAGAAGTTTCAGACTGCAGGAAGGATGATCAGAGTAGTTGAGATCTGGATATTAGGATGAAGCATGTAGCTAAATGGAATACATCTTTATTACAATTTTGAGTTGAGTATGGAAAGAACATTGTAAAAGTTCATGGAGCAATAGAAGTTGATATTTTTGGAGTCTAAGAAGGAGATGCATTGAGTTGTTGGATGATTGTGAGTGCCTCTCTTGCTATCTCACCCAGACCAAAACCTAGAACCCATGGAGAAGCTGACCCAAACCTTTCTCGGACAAAAGACCCCATTTTACCCAAGGATGTCCGTATGTTGTCTTAAGAACCCCTTTTGTATTATACCCACAGATGACAACCCTTTACGAGTCTTTTCTCAAAGGCCCGGAAACAATCATGACCCTGACTAGCAACCAGGATTACCCAAAGATCCTAAAGGACATGATGAAGCATATTCACCTGGAAGGAGATGCAGTTTACAAGGGTTATCCCTTCATGGAGAATGGAGTTGAACTTTGCTACGTGGAGGTACACCTCCATCGTGTGAAAGGAGTTTGCCCAAAGACTATGGGTCAATACTTTTTTTCATCTCCCGAGTACCACGACCAACATTCTTCGACTCTGTTCGTGAAGCTGCTATGGAGGCCATACGTCAAATTGGAGAAATACTCGAAGCAAGACTTCGTTATACCCAGGGATGCCTGAGTATGATGCATGCAGAGATAGTGGAGATGAAGCACACAGCCAATAGGATGAAGCAAAAAAATTGATGATTTTAAGAATCACGTTGCACAATTCCAGTGGGACTGAAGCGTCCTTAGCTAGGACAAAGGAATAAAGATGAGAGGAATGTTTGACCATACCCCACTATGTGGATGGCAACATTTGTAGTGAAGCACCTTTGTAATTGGAGTGATGAATAATGGTTCAGGATATAATAAGAGATTTGATATGAGGAGAATATGGATTTTGGATGAACCAGTGCATTTTGTTTAGTTGAACCTTATTGAGTGAATACGGGACCCATAGGAAAAGAAAGTGTTGCTCCAAGGAGTAGAGTTTGCACAAATAAGTTGGAGTTTATTTTGATATGAGGCTTACACCAAGAGTATGAAGGAAAGAAGTACGATGGAAATTTTAAGGATGGTGTAAGGCTGGAGTATGAAACTATAGTGACCCCAAGGATTGCGTTATGGATATACAAGTTCTAACGTGGACCCTTTAGCCGAGGACCTAAGGAGGCTACATAATCACAAGGGAACCACGAGACTTATCTATAGTTATGTGTATCTGCTGTAGTAAAGCAGTGCATTTTGCTATAGGTTGTACCAAGAGAAGGAGTTTTGTGCTAAGTATTGGAGTTGAAGCAAGAAAATGGAAATGCAGTAGATCGTAGTAAGTTGAGAATCAATACAGTTGGCATCATGGAATTGATTTTGGATTTTATGAGTTGTTACTCTATAGTGATGAGTGAAGACATGATGCATGGAAGGAGATTTTGAAGAAAACTAGTATTATTCATTTTAAGTGTGGTAGAACCCAACACCGTTACCCGAATACACTAACTAGTGGTTGGTTACGTCAGACTTGGAGTGATTTGCCCAAAGATGAGTCTGCGTAATTACATCATAGTTTTACCCACAGAGAAGTAAGGGATAATTGGATGGATTTAAGAGAGCCAATGAAGTGGGATGTTGGAAGCATGAGCATTTGCAACCCGAGGATGAGACCAAGTGCTGGTAGTGATGAGATGAGCCATAACCCACAGGCCCCAGGACCTGTCAAGAAAACAAGCTCATCCTTGCTGAAGGAAAACCCTGGAAGAAGTTACGACTTTGCCAACAGACGATTTTATAGGTGGTTACGTTAAACCCGAGGGTTCTGAAGAACACGTTATATGTTTTGTTTGGCTTGCAGAATCAATGGATTTCTCCGAACTCAGTTCGTCGACAAGAGAAATTCTGCAATGCCTGTGAGGATGACCGAGTGTTAGAATTCGAGATTCACTAAACCATATACAAGGTAATGATTTGGGTGCAGGATGGATTGATCACCATACCGACTTACTCTTATTATTCGCCTCTGTTATACGGGATGGTAAATCTGAGTGACTTACCTGTAGTAGAGAGACGACGATGTCAAAACTTTGTTTAAACCTTAGAACGTTATAGAAATTTTTTCCCTTGTACACGGCATGCTGTTGCCAACCGTAGGATATACGGTGAGGATGAAGCCCAGACCCGTTTCTGCAGGGACCCGGTTAATTTGCTTGACGACCACCATGAGATATCGATATTTGTTAGTATTGGCGCCAGACCTGTCAGTCAAGAAGAACCAGTCTCGAAAGAGCCCTACCAAGATGAAAGGACACAAGAATTGAGGACAAAGAGTTTGCCACTACCGAAAGAGCCAGAGAAGGAAATACCCTGAAGATTTGAGAAGACCGACGCCGTCAACCCAAAGGATGGAGTACCTGAGTTTTGATGGAACCGTATCCATGTTCCTAAGTGTGGTAGCACACTAGGCCACACCAATCAGTGGATTTGATAGGAGACCCCCAAACCCTAACCTATTTCTTGCTAGCCTCTCCGAATCTCGAGGTCGAGATTCATTTTAAGTGTGGTAGGTTTGTAAAATCCCAAAATTCTAAATTTTGGAATGTTATAATAAATAGATAGATTTGATTGCTGTTTGATGTGCTGAGAGAAATTGAGTGAAATTTGAAACTTTTGAAAGTTAAATGAGAGGGAATAAAATGACTTTCCCAAAACTTTCACTTTGCTTTTGATCTCCGAGGGAATTCAAATTCTTTTCAACACCAAACCCTAGAGTGAAGCTAATATGACTTCTTCCATTTATTTTAAATGATAATGGGCTTGAAAGGATTCTGAATTTCATCCACGAAATCTTTTCAATTCAAAAACTTTAAGCAACTCAATGATTTTCCCGAGAGAAGATAAAATGACTTCTTCAAATTATAGGAAATATGAGTTGGAAGTTTTTCTGAAATTTTCTGGAACTCAATTTCAAATATTGAGTTATTTGGTTTTTATTCAAATTATTTTTCTCCAAAAAGAAATTACATGGAAAATAGGGTAACATGATTCCCTATAGCAGAAAATTGGAGAGAAATAATTTTGAAATCATTTTGGTATTTTAAAGTGATTTTTATTGGTTTTTATTTGCAACAGTAGGACCTTTTGATTTATTAGATTTTGTGGGCATTTTATTTGAAATTAGTAAAATGTTCATGTTGTAGGGCTTATTTTTCTGCAAATTTTGATATATTATATGCCTATAGTTTATTTTATTTTATTTTGCTTTTATTCGTTTTCTTGTCTGTAAAAAAATGTTTAAAGAAAAAGAAAATAGTCTCCGCCGAACCTGGGCCGGCCCAGCTTCCGCCAGGCCAAGGCCCAGCTTGCCCTTCCCCGACCTCCCGAAGGAAACACCGCCGCCACCTCGGCGTCCGAGCCGCGCACGCCTCCCGGAGTCCACCGCCTCGCTGCCGTGCCCCCTCCTCCAAGATGGTCCCCCCCCCCTATAAGACCCGCCGACGCCGCCCCGTTCCTCTCCTCTCTCTCCTCGCCTCGCTGCTGCCGCCGCCGCTTTCGTTCGCCGCCGCAGCCGCGCCTCCCCTCGCCACCGCACCGCGCCACCGCCTCGTCGCCGCTGCCGCGCTCCGTCCCTCGCCCCGCAGCCGCACGCCCACCGCCGCCCGCCGCAGGCCTCGCCGGAGTTCACCGCCGGCGGAGCCAAAGTTGCCCCACGGAAAAAAACCGCCGAACCGCCACGGTAAAACCCGATGGTCTTTTTTTCGTTTTTGTTTAATTAGGTTTTCTTTTAAAACCGGAACGGTTTTATTTCTGGTTTTAATTTCAAAACCCTAGATCTAGATCCGTTTTTTAGGTTTAGTTATATAGTGAACGTTCACTGGTTAGGCCCTAATAGCGAGCGTTCGCTCGATAGTTCTTTTCTTTTTCTGTTTAGTTATTCGGCCAGGGACTTAGATGTGAATATTTTATTTACAGAATAGTCCCTACACTTCAAACGGCCATAACTTTTTACCAGTTGGTTCAAATCCAACGAAACCAACGCCCACGTCTTCGTTACTAACCCCTCTTTCCAGTAATACAACTAAAACAAGTTTTTGAAAGTTTTAAAATTTGAATTCAACTAGTTTTAGATTCAAACCTCGTTTGATCATAACTTGAGTTTCGTAACTCCGTTTCAGTTGATTCTTTTTGCAAATCGAAGCTCTTGACCTAAACTTTCTGATAAGGCCAAATTCACATAATTTTGGTACTGTTGGAAATTGTTTTGTGTTTCAAGAGTCATTCGTGTGTTTTCGAAGTTTTCCGAAGTGTTTATTCACTCTGTCTGATCTTTCTGAGTGATTGCTTACGTGTGGTTACTATTGCTTGCTTACGATAGATTGACCGGAGTGTGACGAGTAGATCTATCAAGAGTTTTGAGTGCGAATCATCTTCATCAATTTTGCAGGCAAGTTCACATTTTGATCATATTTTTTCCAATACCCAGTTTTCATTGCATTAGTTATATCCTCAAACACATTGCATCGGTAGGATCTTTTAACTTGTGGGATTGGGAAGTAGATTGAGGTAGAACCTATTACCTGTATTAATTTCAAACCCATGGGAGTTACTTCTACGTTTGCTTAGGTTGCCATTGCTATGCTCATAGACGTGGTTTGGGTTTGAGTGAAATCCATGACAGATGTGACTTGTTAATTAATGGTTCAACTTAAGGTGGCTACTTGAAAACACATCTGGGTGGATTGGTTTGGGGCAACCCTGGGAGTGAACCAGTGGATTGCCCGGACACCTGGTGATGCCAGTGTTGTCCTAGGAAATCCCGGGGTTTCCGTGTGATTGTCCTATTGGAATGCCACCCAGGCTCAAAGGGATCATATAATATTTCATGCCTAGAAACTTCCATGTGCAACCACATGCCAATATGGGCTCTGGCATAGTTGAGTAAGTTGTGGGAAACCTTTCCATGATGGGCTAGCAGATGTAGGGGGATTGTAGGTGGTACGGCCTATCTATCTGGTTAAGGGGACCTCTTCGGAAAGACTGTGTCTCGGTCATCCGTTTCTCAAACACCATGCAGTGCGAGAAACCAAACGGAGGCGATCGAGTCTTGTGGGAAAAGTGCACAAACCTCTGCAGAGTGTACGAACTATTCATGAGTAGCCGTGTCCCCGGTTATGGACATCTTTGAGTATCTAGAAGTGGATTATTTGCTGATCTCATCACTCTCTAATTTAATATTGTTGGGTTTAATGATGATTTTAATTGGGGTTGAGAGGATGTCTATCTTCTCAATGATGTTTCAACTACCATGATAGTTAATTAAAATTTATTCCTTTGCAGTAGGAAAAAATTGGCTTTACGCAAAAACTTAAACCTTACAGCCTCCACCAGCCAAATATGCATGTAATTGTAGGCCTTATTCATCATTACCATTACAGTGTGAATTTGCCAGTACATTCAATGTACTAACCCTTTGTGGCTGCAATGTCTCATGTTGCAGGATTATCTTACGACGAGTAAGTGATACGTTAGGGTTACGATTTCTACACTCAACTTTGCCGTTGGTGTTGATGGGAATCCACAACCTTTGTTGCTTCCGCTATGATCGATTGAGGTAATAGTATTTATGTTACTTCATACATGTGATTTACCTCTGTTATAAATCCTCGAGTACTGTGTGTGTCAGCGTACCGATCCAGGGATGACACAGAACACAGAGACTTCGGTCCATTCGGATCGTGGTCGCTACAGAATCACCCCAATCATGATCATTGCAACAAGTAGTAGTCATAGCAAAACTAGCATCCCCAAGCTTGAGGTTTTGCATATCATTAACACAATTGAACTTAATAAAATTTATAATAACATTATTGCAATTATGCTTTTTATTTAAGGAACTATCATGAATCACTTTTTCTTTTAACAATTCCTCACAATTTTTCAGATTCATGAATGATACGTCTCAAACGTATCTACTTTTCCAAACACTTTTGATATTGTTTTGACCTCATTCTTGCATGATTTGGACTAAACTAACCCGGACTGACGCTGTTTTCAGCAGAGCTGCCTGTATGGTTTATTTCTGTGCAGGAAAACGAATTTTTAAGCATCTCAGAAAAATCCACGAAAAATCACGAAAAATCCACGCACCCGAAGAAACCAAATGCCAGAAGTGGGGCCAGAGGGGGGCCAGGGGGTGCCCAGGCGCCCTGTGGGCGCGCCCCCCTGGGCCGCGCCGGGGGGGCGCCTGGGTGGGGCCCACACCCCCTGGTGCCCTACTTTAGCCCGTATTTTTCCTCCGGATGAAGAAACCCCAGATCGGAAGTTCTTTCGCTGTTTTTCGTCGCGGAGCCGCCGCCACCCTCTGTTCTTCTTCGGGAGGGCTAATCTGGAGGCTGATTTGGCCTCCGGAGAGGGGAGATCGTCGCCATCGTCATCATCATCACCACTCCATCATCCCTCCATGACTTCCCCCTTCATGTGTGAGTAATTCCCTTGCTGTAGGCGAAGGGGATGGTAGGGATTGGATGAGTTAGATCATGTAATAGTTCGTCAGATTGTTGGGGGCATGTTGCCTATCATCTAGTATGGTGTTTATCATGTTTGCTACAACTTGTTATTCTTAATGCTTGACACTTAGGGCCCGAGTGCCATGATTTCAGATCTGAACCATATGTGTTTGCATGAATATATTTGTGTTCTTGATCCTATCTATGAGTTGTATGCACCTGTTACGGTTCGGAACCGGCGATCCCAAAAGTGACAGCTTGGGACACCAAAGGGGATGGTCCGTAGTTTGAGGATTACATGTATCCATTGAGTTCATTGCTTTGTTCCGGTGCTCTTTGACAGGAGCACCTTAATATCCATTAGTTCCTTTTGGCCCCGTTCGTAGCGGGATGGTAGGACAAAAGATGTTGTGCAAGTTCTTATTGCAAGCACGTACAACTACCTACGGGATACATGCCTAATGTTTGATATTTGCCTAGATGATCATTACTTTTCCGTGTGCCATGCCCCAAGTTAGAATCTATCTCATCCATGCAGCGCCCAACCATCCATCTCCCTAGCCTACAGTATTTTAAACCTTGCTTGTCACTAGTTGCTACTTTTGCCATTTACTACTGCTATTTACTTTTGCTATTTACTTTTTACTATTACTATCATCACTATCATATCACTGTTACCACTTATCTTTTGTTGCAAGTTAGTATATTTCAGGTGCGGTTGAATTGACAACTCAACTGTTAAAGCTTATAAATACTCTTTGGCTCCCCGTGTGTCGAATCAATAAATTGGGTTATTCTTACCCGCGAAGACTATCTCGATCCCTTACGGTTGAGGGTTATCAAGTACCTTTTTCTGGCGCCGTTGCCGGGGAGCATAGCAATATTTACAAGTCTACTTGAGGTATCCTACCTGCTGCACTTTATTCACTATGGGTAAGAAAGGTGACCCCAAGGTTCCGATCTTACTATCCACTACAAGAAGAGGTACTGCTCTGAGCACTAGTGCTACGCTTGATTCACCTTCTGTTATGAGTAAGTTTGCCTCACCACCACCACATGATGCTCCTACTGAATCTGTTATTATGTCTGATACTCTTGATGGTGCTTCTACTACTTTTGATGATGATATTAGTTCGCTTGGTTATGCTCTTGAGAAACAAATTACTACTGCTGCTGAAAAATATGGAATTGAACTTCCTGTTGCTCGCTACCCTATTGGTGAAACTTATGATTATCCTGATTTGAGTAAACTCCTGGAGAGGCTCCTTGATGATGATTACTATATACTTGATGAAGATTTATGCAGGGAACTGACAGAGTTTGCCGGCTCTGACCCTGAAGTTATTAAGAAAATATTTGAAAAACACTCTTTGAAAAACAAAACCGTTCCTAACCCTGAGTTTGCTACATCTCCTATATGCATTGATGATCCTGATTTTGATTTCTCTGTTGATCTTTCACTTATACCTATGGTTGAAGCTGACCCCTTTTATGGCAGAGAAAATGATGATGCTATTGCACACCTAACTAAACTTGGTGAGCTAGGTAGCCTGTTTACCACAGATGAAAAGATACGCTACTTTTATGTGACCAAGCTTCTTCCTTTCTCCTTGAAGGAAGGTGCTAAAGCATGGTATGATTCACTCCCATGCGGTTCTATTAAGAGTCCTCAGGACTTAGCTCACTCTTTTGTTGATAAGTACTTTCCTGCTCACATGCAACATGCTGCTTTACAAAGAATTTACAACTTTAAACAATTGCAGGATGAGTCCCTCCCTAAAGCTTGGGGGAGGTACTGCGGTCTGATTCGGGCTAGACCAGGACATGAAATTCCTAAGAATGAATTAATTGATATATTCTATGCTGGTCTAACTGATGAATCTAGGTCCTATTTGGACAGTTGTGCTGGTTGTGTTTTCAGGAAAAGAACACCGGACGACGCGGAAGATTTAATGGGCAGGATTGCCAAAAACCATGAAGATTGGTCCGTCCCTGAACCACCTCCACCAACAAAGAAGAGGAGGCCCGCACACTCCGATCGAGTCACTAGAGCCGCAGCTTCACCATCGACTGCCAGGGTGAGCTATAATGAAGATCATGTGCCCCTGGAGTTGTTGGAAGACACAAGTCCAGCACGTGCGATGACGTTTCCATGTGATGAATTCATGGAAGCTGCGGGAATCAAGGATGAGTTTTATAATCTTTGTGCTAATGCAGGTTTGACACGACTCGTCACGAGCCGTGTTACGCAGTATCAGAAACTCACCTCCGGTTTCATTAACAGTTTTAGATATAATCCTGATTCAGGTGCTATTGAGTTTAAAATTTATAATGATCTTATCACCATGACTCTGGGAAATTTTTATGAAGTAATAGGTGTGCCGAATGTTGGGAGGACGGCAAGGATGGCCACTCAGCCCTCCCAGCTGAAAACCGTCATCAACTCTCTCTGCAGCATGGGTACAAGGGATATTCATCGGTCAAAGATCTCCAGCATCTTGTTCCCTCACCTCAGGTATTTTGCATATTATATTGCTAGAGGGGTGTTAGCTCGTGACAACACGAGCAACATTTCTGCTCCGGATATTGCTATCCTGGCAGCAGCCCTCTCAGGGAGGTCTGCTTATAATATTGGTATCTTAATTGCTCGACGCCTTGCTATGAACGGTAACAAGGGGGACTTATATGGTGGCATTTACGCCACACTTATCTTAGAGCATCTTGGAGGCACCCCACACCCTGATGATACTCCTTTTACTTATTTAAGCTTTGATCTTGCTGCTATGAAAAGGCATAAGTTTGTTACCATGGGTTCTGAGCTTGATAACCTTGTTTATATCTTGCGTTTCGGAACTACCGCGGAACGCGAGATCCGTCTACCTGCACCTCTTTTGTTTGATTGTTCTCGCAGGAACGGATGGTCCTTTGATATTGTCCAGTTCGATGAGTTCATGGTCCAGCATCAGTTCCATAACCCCATGGAGGGGGTTGTGCCCGACGAGGAGAGGCACGGTGAGATACCACATTTTCAGGATGAGACCGCCACCGAGTTTGGTGAAGGGTCTTCCTCTGTTTGGCGCTCGGAACCTTCCTCGTGGGAGACTCCAAGGAGTTCGGTGTACGCGCCATCATCCTTCTACGACCCTTGGTCTCACCACCATACCCCTGGAGCAGGAGGCTCCTGGGGGCAGTAGCTGCTACCAACTTAGGCCAAAAGCCTAAGCTTGGGGGAGTACGTGCCCTTCTCACTTTTCCATTGCATTATCCGTTTTATTCACTTTGATCTTTTCGAAGTTTTTACCCGTTCTTCTTTATTCCTCTATTTGCAAAAACAACAAAAAAAAATTCTCTTTCTTTTGCTTTTTATTCAACTTTTGAAAAAACTCAAAAATATTTCCTTTCTCTCTTTAGTTTGCTTTGTTTTCAGAGATCAGCTCGAGTCCGTGATGGCATTTGATTATATTTCCTACGTTTGATCGTGCAAGTGACAAGCAGTAATGACGAAGATCGACTGAAAGGAAGCAACAAGGAAGACTGGTATGAACTCTTTCTGTTTCTACTTTTGTACATATGCCTGTACTTATGATCTAGAGACCAGCTTGTAGCGACATAGTGCTATGTTTACAATGCTCTTTTAGTGGTTCATGCTTTCCTTGTGGCTAGTCCCGAACAACTAGAGTACATAATGTGTTATTGAAATTATCTACATGCATCGCACTGTTCATAGTCTGGCATACTAAGGTGGTATTTCCCTTTAGAGAATTTTTGGATTGACTTGGCACATGCTTACACATGTTTAAGACTAGAAAGTCTACTTTGCCTTGATGATCTTTGAGTTTTAGAATAGTTATATCACTTTCATGCCCGATTCAATGTTGCTTTGTCGCTCTGCATGATTATGACCGTTATTGCTCTCTAGTTGGTCGCTTCCCAGTCTTTTGCTAAACCTCCACCCGTACTAAGCGGAATGACTGCTTGTGCATCCAAAACCTCTAAACCTGTTATGCCATATGAGTCCACTATACCTTCCTATACATGGTATTTACCTGCCATTCCTAACGAAGACTTTCATGTACCATCTCGAAATTAATCAAAAGCATTTCTCTTTTTTTGCTATGTTTTAGCTCATGAGGAAGTAGTAGTTAATTCATAATCTTTTTAAGTTGGACGGGTTTCACCCCTGGATTGCATGCATAATGTGCAAACCCCTAATATGAAAAGGAACTGGCATTGAGTGCGCCCGGCTCGAAAAGATAATATAACAAACAAACCCTCCTTCACGCTTTGTTCATGAGAAATCAGAAAACTTTGGCAGTGATAAACAAAGGAGAATAAGAGGATGTGATCGTCCTCATGCGGGAGCCGTTCCTCGAGACTTGTCTAGCTTAAAAAGTGATTGAGTTATCTGCTAGCATTCGTTGACGAAATATGCACCTCTCAAAAACATATTTACTTCTGTTTTTAAAACCAAGAGCTCTGGTACATGTTTAGTTTTTGTTTCCGATCACGGGTTTTCAACTTTGCCAATAAAAGCCATGGTTCGAGAGTCTCATCTTCTTTCTTCAAAGCACTGACTAGGAGAGCATAATTGTCATTCTGGGTGTAATGTGCATTGTCCCAAAGTATTACATTGTCTTCTGCATACTTGTGATATGATTTATTCTGAAATTCTTAGTTCTAGTCTCCTTTAAAACTCTGGAGGAGTCTCTGCATTTATGTTTTGCTTCACTCATGGAGGCTAGCGAGATACCACCTTAATATGCTCAAGCTATGTGCAATGTGATCTTGTCTTGATTTTCGGTAATATATTGTTTACTCTTAATTATTTGTGACTGGTCACTTGAAAGAAGGATTGCTCCTTGCATTGTTCTCATAAGTACTGTTTTAATACTTGCTGAATTCTTTTCGTAGTACATGCTTATATACATCTAATGAAGCAAAAGAGTTTGCCAAAGTTTTCTTTGTCGCGTCCAGTTCGTTGAACTGAATTGCTTGAGGACAAGCAATATGCTAAGCTTGGGGGAGTTGATACGTCTCAAACGTATCTACTTTTCCAAACACTTTTGATATTGTTTTGACCTCATTCTTGCATGATTTGGACTAAACTAACCCGGACTGACGCTGTTTTCAGCAGAGCTGCCTGTATGGTTTATTTGTGTGCAGGAAAACGGATTTTTAAGCATCTCAGAAAAATCCACGAAAATCACGAAAAATCCATGCACCCAAAGAAACCAAATGCCAGAAGTGGGGCCAGAGGGGGGCCAGGGGGTGCCCAGGCGCCCTGTGGGCGCCCCCCTGGGCCGCGCCG
>LR738711.1:680938039-681094750 GCA_902687465.1 Secale cereale
AGAGGCTCCTTGATGATGATTACTATATACTTGATGAAGATTTATGCAGGGAACTGACAGAGTTTGCCGGCTCTGACCCTGAAGTTATTAAGAAAATATTTGAAAAACACTCTTTGAAAAACAAAACCGTTCCTAACCCTGAGTTTGCTACATCTCCTATATGCATTGATGATCCTGATTTTGATTTCTCTGTTGATCTTTCACTTATACCTATGGTTGAAGCTGACCCCTTTTATGGCAGAGAAAATGATGATGCTATTGCACACCTAACTAAACTTGGTGAGCTAGGTAGCCTGTTTACCACAGATGAAAAGATACGCTACTTTTATGTGACCAAGCTTCTTCCTTTCTCCTTGAAGGAAGGTGCTAAAGCATGGTATGATTCACTCCCATGCGGTTCTATTAAGAGTCCTCAGGACTTAGCTCACTCTTTTGTTGATAAGTACTTTCCTGCTCACATGCAACATGCTGCTTTACAAAGAATTTACAACTTTAAACAATTGCAGGATGAGTCCCTCCCTAAAGCTTGGGGGAGGTATTGCGGTCTGATTCGGGCTAGACCAGGACATGAAATTCCTAAGAATGAATTAATTGATATATTCTATGCTGGTCTAACTGATGAATCTAGGTCCTATTTGGACAGTTGTGCTGGTTGTGTTTTCAGGAAAAGAACACCGGACGACGCGGAAGATTTAATGGGCAGGATTGCCAAAAACCATGAAGATTGGTCCGTCCCTGAACCACCTCCACCAACAAAGAAGAGGAGGCCCGCACACTCCGATCGAGTCACTAGAGCCGCAGCTTCACCATCGACTGCCAGGGTGAGCTATAATGAAGATCATGTGCCCCTGGAGTTGTTGGAAGACACAAGTCCAGCACGTGCGATGACGTTTCCATGTGATGAATTCATGGAAGCTGCGGGAATCAAGGATGAGTTTTATAATCTTTGTGCTAATGCAGGTTTGACACGACTCGTCACGAGCCGTGTTACGCAGTATCAGAAACTCACCTCCGGTTTCATTAACAGTTTTAGATATAATCCTGATTCAGGTGCTATTGAGTTTAAAATTTATAATGATCTTATCACCATGACTCTGGGAAATTTTTGTGAAGTAATAGCTGTGCCGAATGTTGGGAGGACGGCAAGGATGGCCACTCAGCCCTCCCAGCTGAAAACCGGTATCAACTCTCTCTGCAGCATGGGTACAAGGGATATTCATCGGTCGAAGATCTCCAGCATCTTGTTCCCTCACCTCAGGTATTTTGCATATTATATTGCTAGAGGGGTGTTAACTCGTGACAACACGAGCAGCATTTCTGCTCCGGATATTGCTATCCTGGCAGCAGCCCTCTCAGGGAGGTCTGCTTATAATATTGGTATCTTAATTGCTCGACGCCTTGCTATGAACGGTAACAAGGGGGACTTATATGGTGGCATTTACGCCACACTTATCTTAGAGCATCTTGGAGGCACCCCACACCCTGATGATACTCCTTTTACTTATTTAAGCTTTGATCTTGCTGCTATGAAAAGGCATAAGTTTGTTACCATGGGTTCTGAGCTTGATAACCTTGTTTATATCTTGCGTTTCGGAACTACCGCGGAACGCAAGATCCGTCTACCTGCACCTCTTTTGTTTTATTTTTCTCGCAGGAACGGATGGTCCTTTGATGTTGTCCAGTTCGATGAGTTCATGGTCCAGCATCAGTTCCATAACCCCAAGTTGATTAAGAAGTGATCCTAGCTACTCACGGTCAAACATAACCCCATCGTGTTCACTTCCTGAAGCCCTTCGGAAAGAGACCATCACGGTTACTCACACAGGTAGTGTATTCTTAAGGATATGTTGTCAAGTTATCTACAACCGGATATTAACAAATTCCCATCTACCACATAACCGCGGGCACGGCTTTCGAAAGTTCAAACCCTGCAGGGGTGTCCCAACTTAGCCCATCACAAGCTCACGATCTGCGGAGTCGCAACTCCAAAGTGGGAAGACCCGGGTATTCTTGGAATCCCGTGCTCAAGATATTTCGACAAAGGTAAAACTAATCCAGCAAGACCTTCCGGCGTGCCGACACCCTGATAGTAGCCGTGCATATCTCGTCTCAGGCCATGACCGAATGGGACAACCTACATGAAAATACTAGACCTCGGGTTTCCCCAAGGTGGCCCTATAGTCTGCCCAGTTTGGACCAACACTCGTGAGGAGCACTGGCCCGGGTTGTTAATTAAGAACTTGGGTTCGCAACGCCCTATGCAAATTTTAGTTGTTAGGAAAATGTAGTACCAATGTTGGGTCTTGCTGGAAAAGCTTTAAGCAGTGCGAATTATCAAGGGGGGCCCATAAACCCCAACCGTGTTAGGAACGCAAAATCAAGGAACATAACACCGGTTTATCGGGTCCTAAGGTGGCATGAGTGGAACAAAACACCAAGCAGAAGGCCAAGCCTTCCACCCATTGCTAATATATATGTGCATTGATTAACATAGATATATATTGTGTTATCCCAATAAACAAGTTCATCATGGAGCAGTTGATACGTCCAAAACGTATCTATGATTTCTGCTTGCTCCATGCCTCTTTTGTGTGATATTGCTATGATATTTATGCACTTCCATACACTTTTGATCATATTTGGACTAACCTATTAACTCAGTGCACCACAGTGCCAGTTCCTGTTTTCTGCTGTTTTTCTATTTCAGGTTTCCCCCATATTAAAAGTGCCCTAAAAATTCCAGGAAAAATACAGGAAAAATCAGCGTATCGGGAGCTTCCGGAAAAACCAAGGCAGGGCCAGAGGGGAGCCTGGGGTGGCCCAGGCGGCCACCCGGCGCGGCCCCACCCCTGGCCGCGCCAGGGGGGCGCCTGGGGCCCCACCTCCGCCTCTGGTGACCCCCTTTGGCATATATATTGCTCGCGTCCCGAAACCCTCGAGGACGGAACCCTTTTTCGCGATCTCATCTCTGTTCCGCCGCCGCCGCGCTTCCAAGATCGGGAGCACCAGGAGAACTCTTCCTGGCACCCTGTCGGAGGGGAGAACCACCACCGGGAGCTTCTCCACCACCATGGACGCCTCCCGGATGAGTTGTGAGTAGTCCCCCTTGGACCATGGGTCCATGACCAGTAGCTATGTGATGTTCTCCTCCCCTCTTTGTTCTTCATCGATTAGACCTCGTGAGCTGCCCTACATGATCGAGGCACATATGTAATCTTTATGTTGTTGCTCTGCTGAGTTTGCTGGGATCCGATGGATTATGAGATTATGTTCAGATTGTGTGTGAGTAATATATTTGATTCACCTCTTTTATATTTATGTTCTTGAGTAATTCTTGCATGTTCTCCGTTGCTGTTTATTGCTTTGGCCGAGTAGTAGGTAGTAACTCCAAGAGGGAACGTTATGCTTGATTGTGGGTTCATGCCCCTCGATGACTAGCTTGAGTGACAGAAACATGAGTCTAGGGGATGTGCTGTTGCCACAAGGGGGAAAACAACGGTGCTTGTACTTGCGGGTGCAAGGATTGTTTACTTTACGCAAAGTTCTTTTAATGCAGTTGTCTGTTGCTTTGAGTTTACACTTTGGGTGGGATTCGCAACTTAATACCAGCGAGATGTTCTGGATAGATATCTCAAGGTGGATGATTAGTAGTAGATGCAGATGGATTTTGGTCTACTTGCCTTGGCGTACCGCCCATGCTTTTGAGCCTCTACCTTTCTTTGCAGCATAGTTAGCATTGGTTTGCGCACATAATCCTGTCAATTGCCCAGCTGTAACTTGTTTACCTCGCTTAGCTGTTTTATCGTCTTTTGGGAGAGAGACATCACTAGTGAACATCATGGGACTCCGGTCCATATTACCATCACTGATCACACCCGCTATTTACTTCCTGTTCTTATTTCCTAGTTGCAGTCATACCTATCACTATTATCTCTTGCGTTTGATCCTTTGTAAACGACAAGGCCGGAGGGATTGACAACCTCTCCGTACTCGTTGGGAGCAAAGTTATTTGTATCTGTGTGCAGGTCCTGTCAAGCGAAAGTTTCTGGCGCTATTGACACCTTCTTGTCGACCCTCGGAGTCTCACGAGATTCGATCCTTGGTATCTTTGCCAAGGGAAATTTGCCGCTACGCTACATCTCAAACCTTCCACTTGGGGTAACCAACGAGGGGCGAGAAGCCATCAAGCAAGTTTCTGGCGCCGTTGCCGGGGACTCCACTCTTCAAGATAGGGGAGTTGCATGCTATCTTTTATCTTTGGTTTTTAGTCTTGTTAGTTTACCTTTCGGTTTTCGCTTTAGTTTCCTTTACCAAAAATCACAAAAAATAGTTATCTTGCTTGCTGCTGCTATGGGTTCCACCGAGAACACCAAGTTGTGTGACTTCACTAGTCATAACAACAATGACTTTATTTGCACGCCTATTACTACACATGCCACTTCAGCACCTTCTTATGAAATTAAACCTGCTTTGCTGAACCTAGTTATGAAAGATCAATTCTCCAGTGTTGGAGATGATGCTGCTTTGCATTTAAATAATTTTGTTGAAATCTGTGATATGCAAAAGTACCAAGAAATAGATGGTGATATTGTTAAGCTCAAGCTTTTTCCTTTCTCCTTGAGAGGAGGAGCTAAAATCTGGTTTCAATCCTTGCCTAGAAATAGTATAGATTCTTGGGACAAGTGCAATGATGCCTTTATTGGGAAGTACTATCCCCCTGCTAAAATTATCCAACTAAGGAGTAACATAATGAATATTAAACAATTGGATAATGAACACGTTGCCCAAGCTTGGGAACGCATGAAATCTCTTGTCAAGAACTGCCCTACTCATGGTTTAACTACTTGGATGGTTATCCAAACTTTTTATGCAGGCTTGAACTTCTACCTCGCGGGACTTGTTAGATTCGGCCGCGGGAGGAACCTTTATGTCAACTACACTTGGTGCTGCCACGAGGCTTCTCGATGAGATGATGACCAATTATTCCCAATGGCACACCGAACGCGCTCCAACAGGTAGGAAGGTAAACTCTGTCGAGGAGATTTCCTCCCTAAATGAAAAAGTTGACTTGATCATGTCTCTCCTTTCCAAGCAATCTCCTATTGATCCTCATGATGTTCCTTTGAATTCTTTGATTGCTCAAGATCAAGTAGATGTGAACTTTATCTCTAGAAACAATTTTAATAACAATGCTTATAGGAGTAATTTTGGTAGCAACCCTAGACCGTTCCCCTCTAATTCCTATGGGAACAACAATGCTTATCCTATCACCAGGAACTCCACCCAAAGAGATAGAGACATGCCTAGTTATGAGAAACTTCTATAAATAGAGAAGGCCACTAAGAACTACATGCACACCCAATATGAACAAAACAAGACCTTCTCGAGGCAATTAGATGAGCATACTGCTATCTTGCAAGACATTGGTAGACAACTGGAGAGCCTAAATATTGAGATTTCTAACCTCCAGACTAGGCTCACCATCACTGAGACCCAAGTTTCCAATATGTCCCACACACAAGCCACTTTGATAAACCAAATGGCAGCTAAACCCGAAGTGGTTGCACCCCTGAAGGAGGAAGAAGATAGAATTAAGAGCCTTCCTACCCACCACACTGTTGCTACTATCCAAGTTGTTGAGGATATCCAAACTCTTAGCACCCAATGCACTCCTGGTCCCATTGGACCTATTAATGGTGATGCTATGACCTCAACCGTAAAAGAAGAAACTCCTATGACCGTAGAAGCTACCAAACAAGTGAGCCTAAAGGACACCACTACCACTTTACTTGATAGTAGTGACCTTGATTTTGATAATTGCACCCTTTCTGAAGTTATTGATTTTCTTCACAAGATATCTAGAGATCCCCACACTAGCACACTTAATCTTGCCTTCACGGAGCATATCACTAATGCTCTCATCAAAGCTAGGGAGGAAAAGCTTAGGGTAGAAGCCTCCATACCTAGAAAGCTAGAAGATGGTTGGGATCCTATGATTAAAATTAAGTTGAATAACTTCTCTTGCTATGCTTTATGTGATGTTGGAGCTAGTACCTCCGTTATGCCCAAAAGAATATATGATATGCTTAAATTGAAACCTTTTGATCCTTGTTCTTTTGGTGTTCGTCTTGTTGATTCTTTCATAAAGAAACCTTTGGGGAAGATCGACGATGTTCTTATCATTGTCAATGACAATTATGTTCCCGTTGATTTCACTATTATGGATATTGAATGTGAACCTTCTTGTCCAATTATTTTGGGACGTCCTTTTCTTCGCACCGTTGGTGCTATCATTGACATGAAAGAGGGGAATATAAAATTCCAATTCCCTCTCAAGAAATGAATGGAACACTTCCCTAGAAAGAAGATTAAGTTTCCTTTTGAGTCCGTTATACGGGCTAGCTATTCTTTTACTCTTGATAAAACTTGATTTTCTCTCTTTGCATTATGCCTAGCTTAAAGGCATAAAAGAAAGCGCTTTTGGGAGGCAGCCCACAACGAATAAAGTTTTATTTTGTTTTTGTTGTGTCTTGATGTTTGTTACTACAGTAGCATCATCATTGTATCTTTTCTTTTCAGCTTTGTGCCAAGTTTAGCCTCTGATTGCAAGAAAGTTCAAAAGTTGTGACGTGATGTCCAGGAAACAGATTCTGTCCTTGGACAGAAAAATTCGTATAAAATCACCAGATCATCTTTTTGGTCTCAATTTTTTTGACAGCGTGCTCTATACAATTGGCTTTCGGGCGTCTGTTCTGAGTTTTTGATTTGAGTTGCAGAAGTGCCCCAAAAAAATTATTTACTACCCGCTGGTCTGTTTTTCACAGATTCTGTCCTATTTTGCCTTTTCTCCGTTTTGCAAACCTTGAGCTTGCTTTTTCTTTGCAAAAACCTTTTGGCAATATTTAGAAACAGTAGCTCTTCAAGATTTTCCTTATTTCCAGCAAGGGAAAAGTTATTTTATTATGGGTACTAACCTCGCTAATCAGATTATGATGAGTTATGTATGAAGGGAGTTTTCAAGTGTGCGAGGGAAGATGATAAAAAGATTCAGGAGTGTCAAACGCTCAAGCTTGGGGATGCCCCTGTGCACCCCCAAGAAATATTCAAGAAGACTCAAGCGTCTAAGCTTGGGGATGCCCCCGTGCATCCCCTTCTCCATCAACAATTATCAGTTCGTCTTTCGTTCCACTATATTTTAATCACTTCATGCGTTATGTGCTATGCTTGGAGCGTCTTGCTTTTAGTTTCCTTTTTAGTTTTCTTTGGTTTTGCTTGCTGTTCATAATGAGTTAGAACCCAGCTTTCTTTGTGTGGGAGAGAAACACGCTCCAGTTCAACCTAGAACACAACATAGGATTTTCATGCTTATCTTTGCTGTGTATGTTCTTTGTCTTTCAATAAGCTACTGTCATGTTTAGCTCTTAGTTTTCATGCTTTTCTTTTTAAAAGAGCTTTTGTTTAGTTGGTTGCTGAACTCTCTTGAGTTTTCATGTTTATCTTGTTAAGAGAGTTTGTCTGTTGCACTAAGTTGTGTGTCTTAACTTAAAGTAGGTAACTGAGGTTGCTATTTAATTTTAGTAGTAACTTTCAATAGTATTGAGGTATTGCCATGAGTAATGTCTGAACTTTTGGTGTCAAGAGCTTTAGCCTATTAGTGATAGATGTCGTATTTTGGGCAATCCGTGTTTATTTTCGAAAACCTACAAAATAGTTGAGAACTTTAGCTACTAAATGGATCACTAATCTTTGGAGGGATCGAATATTAGAGTACACTCACGTACCATGGGTCGAGGATGCGCAAGGGTAACCAAACCCCCATACACACCTCCTCGGGGTACTTGTCTCTTTGTGAACCTCCTTAGATTGAGAGTTACCAATAATAAGTGCATGAGTTCTTCGGACTAATGTGAGTATTCGAAATTTGACACTTCCACCTATCCATATTTTTCTAGCCTCTTCGGTGCCGTGCATTGCCCTTTCTCACCTCGAGAGTTGGCGCATACTTCGCCGGTGCATCCAAATCCTTGGCACGATACGCTCTGTCATCATAAGCCTCATTATATCCTTCCTCAAAACAGCCACCATACCTACCTATTAAGGCATTTCCATAGCCTTTCCGAGATACATTGCCATGCAACATCCATCCTCTCATGACTTGATCTTCATGTCATACATGCTTTTTGCTTGATCGATGAGCCACATGCTAGTTGGGCCTTGCCCTAATCATTGCTACATGACGCGCTAGTATCATTGCATATCCTGCTACACTGGCAGAGGCATACATTTGCATACATCATGATAGTTTCATTTTCTTTATGTTGAGTACTTTTGTAAAGTGTGAAAGATCTTCTATACTTCTTGTAATACATAGAGTGTTGCCCCTAAAGTGAGGAAAAGATCCCAAAGAGGACAAATCAAAAGATCCCAAAGAGGACAAAATTAAAAGATCCCAAAGAGGACAAATGAGAGATAAATAGAAAGAGCCATTGAGGCCACAAAAAAATAGAAAAAATAGAAAAAAAGAGAGAAAAAGAAATAAAAAGAGAGAAGGGGGCACACTACTATTTCCTTTTGGGAGATCCACACACGTACTCCATCTTATACCTTGTGCTCCATAGAGATTATCATTCATGCATATAGCTATGTGGGGACCTTTACACTATAGAACTTGGCTTGTATATTCCAATGATGAGCCTCCTCAAAAGAGCTCTAGGTCTTCTTGAGCAAGCAAGTTGGATGCACCCCCACTAGTTCCATTGGAGAGCTTACCTTAGCTCATATGTGCATCCGTTGCATGGCAATCCCTACTCCTCACATCATATCTATCATTTGGCTTTCTCTCGCCGATGATTGTCCTCATTGATGTGAGCCTTTCACACCTTTTTTGTCTTCCCCCTCTATCATTTCTCTCTTTGCCATCCTAAGTGTCGACTTTCTTGCTTACGCTCATCCATTGCATGAGTGCTCAAAATATCGAAAGGGAGTGGATCATTTTGACTTGTACCTGGCTGACGGTCTGGGGATGAGTCAAGATAAGATTCCAAAGAAGACCAAGTGTGAAACTTTAGTAGATTAAGTTCTCAACAATACAAAAACTATGTTTTACTCTCTCATATATCCCTATCCCCTTTCTTGCACGCAAACACCATTTGGAGACATTCGAATCACGGACAGCGAGAGCTCTTGCACCTTTATGTTCTTATGTTCCTTGTTACAATGCTAATATAGACTCTTGCTTGTTATGACTTGAATTGAATTACATGCCTTGATTACTTTACTTAAAAGTTCTTATATGGTTGATAGCATGTCACCACAGAAATTATGCTTGTTATCATTTACCTACTCGAGGACGAGCAGGAATTAAGCTTGGGGATGTTGATACGTCCAAAACGTATCTATAATTTCTGCTTGCTCCATGCCTCTTTTGTGTGATATTGCTATGATATTTATGCACTTCCATACACTTTTGATCATATTTGGACTAACCTATTAACTCAGTGCACCACAGTGCCAGTTCCTGTTTTATGCTGTTTTTCTATTTCAGGTTTCCCCCATATTAAAAGTGCCCTAAAAATTCTGGGAAAAATACAGGAAAAATCAGCGTATTGGGAGCTTCCGGAAAAACCAAGGCAGGGCCAGAGGGGAGCCTGGGGTGGCCCAGGCGGCCACCCGGCGCGGCCCCACCCCTGGCCGCGCCAGGGGGGCGCCTGGGGCCCCACCTCCGCCTCTGGTGACCCCCTTTGGCATATATATTGCTCGCGTCCCGAAACCCTCGAGGACAGAACCCTTTTTCGCGATCTCATCTCTGTTCCGCCGCCGCCGCGCTTCCAAGATCGGGAGCACCAGGAGAACTCTTCCCGGCACCCTGCCGAAGGGGAGAACCACCACCGGGAGCTTCTCCACCACCATGGATGCCTCCCGGATGAGTTGTGAGTAGTCCCCCTTGGACCATGGGTCCATGACCAGTAGCTATGTGATGTTCTCCTCCCCTCTTTGTTCTTCATCGATTAGACCTCGTGAGCTGCCCTACATGATCGAGGCACATATGTAATCTTTATGATGTTGCTCTGCTGAGTTTGCTGGGATCCGATGGATTATGAGATTATGTTCAGATTGTGTGTGAGTAATATATTTGATTCACCTCTTTTATATTTATGTTCTTGAGTAATTCTTGCATGTTCTCCGTTGCTGTTTATTGCTTTGGCCGAGTAGTAGGTAGTAACTCCAAGAGGGAACGTTATGCTTGATTGTGGGTTCATGCCCCTCGATGACTAGCTTGAGTGATTGAAACATGAGTCTAGGGGATGTGCTGTTGCCACAAGGGGGAAAACAACGGTGCTTGTACTTGCGGGTGCAAGGATTGTTTACTTTACGCAAAGTTCTTTTAATGCAGTTGTCTGTTGCTTTGAGTTTACACTTTGGGTAGGACTCGCAACTTAATACCAGCGAGATGTTCTGGATAGATATCTCAAGGTGGATGATTAGTAGTAGATGCAGATGGATTTCGGTCTACTTGCCTTGGCGTACCGCCCATGCTTTTGAGCCTCTACCTTTCTTTGCAGCATAGTTAGCATTGGTTTGCGCACATAATCCTGTCAATTGCCCAGCTGTAATTTGTTTACCTCGCTTAGCTGTTTTATCGTCTTTTGGGAGAGAGACATCACTAGTGAACATCATGGGACTCCGGTACCATCACTGATCACACCCGCTATTTACTTCCTGTTCTTATTTCCTAGTTGCAGTCATACCTATCGCTATTATCTCTTGCGTTTGATCCTTTGTAAACGATAAGGCCGGAGGGATTGACAACCTCTCCGTACTCGTTGGGAGCAAAGTTATTTGTATCTGTGTGTAGGTCCTGTCAAGCGAAAGTTTCTGGCGCTATTGACACCTTCTTGTCGACCCTCGGAGTCTCACGGGATTCGATCCTTGGTATCTTTGCCAAGGGAAATTTGCCGCTATGCTACATCTCAAACCTTCCACTTGGGGTAACCAACGAGGGGCGAGAAGCCATCAGCAGTCTTCAAACTTCACCTGCAGCTAACAACGCTATAAGAGGGGCTGAGCAAAAGCGTACTTAGCCAATCAACGGTTTGCTAGGAAGGCGGTTATAGTGTTTCATGGCAACAAATAAGAGGCTGACAAACAGGAATAGGCATCGAGGCATAGCTAAAGAGCGAGACAACTAGCATAGGAAAAGATAGAGGTGATATCAAGGAATGGTCATATTACCTAGTAAGTCGGCAGTGGGATGGTAAGACGGCTCCTCAAACTCAGTCTCGACAAGATCCTCGAACTCGGTATCGGCTCCCGGCTCTACCCAACACAAGAGCACAACAACGGCACAATATCAAACACGATGCAATGCACAATCAACATGATGCAAGACATGTCATGGAATGCAAGTATGATGTGCGTATGCATGAGGATGGTCTCGAGCTTAAGGAGAAGGTGATGGAAAAGGCCTCATCTTGGGCAACCAAGCAAGCCATTGGATAGAGGGGAAGATTTTGGTCGAAATCGATATAAAGATCATCGGAACGGATGCACGGTTTGCAAAAGACAAGCAAAACAATATGCAATGCAAAACTGCAGTTATCAGCAACATGGCATCTTTGGAGCAAGAAATAAATATGCTATAGCACCCAAACATGAAGACAAAAGGCATAGATGTGAAATAGACATGATTCTTAACAAGTATGAACTTAGAGCACACCCGAAAACCTGCTAGAACACAATTAAACAAGCATGGCAAGGTTCAATAAGTTTACAAATTTCTCAGACTTAGTGAAAATTACAAGGCATGGCAGAAATTACAACAAGTAGGCATGTTTGCAAGCTTGTGCAACTCAACTCAAAGCATATCATGGCATGTGAATATAACCAACAGCAAGAAGACATATTTGTGAAGCTACTCATGGCAAGAACATGGCCATAGGATGCATAGAACACTAGCTATTCACATGACAAAACTAAACTTGTTGATAACAGGCTGACAGATATGTTTTATAGCCAATTGAGAGCATGAAAACAACAAGCTACAGCAAGCCATCATGCAAGAAAAAGGCATGGCAATAACATACATAATATGCTCTTCAAGAATAACCACATGGCTACTTCTACAACATACTATAACATGTCCCAAACATCATGGCAAAAGTGCAAAAGTTTATTTAGACTTAGCAAAATCTGGGCATGCTGACAGAAAACATTTTAAAGCAACTAGATAGCCTCAAAAGAACAAGCTACAACATGGCATCATGGCAAACAAGATCATGGATAGCTAGATCATAACATATACATCAAGGAACACCCACTGGACAACTCTAAACATGCACAACAATGGCGGTGGCATCATGGAAACACGGCATAAAAATTAATAGATCCACACTTAGCAGAAATTTATCATCACGATGGCATGTTAACAAGCTTGTAGCACTCATCTCAAGACATAACATGGCATGAAAATGAATCTATCGTGTAGATCACATTCCAAAGGGCAAATCTCATGTTGACACCTAGCTCATATGACACATGGATTAATATACACAAGCAAGACAAAACATCATCTCATAACAAGTTCAGAAACTTATCAGCCACATGCACTTTTGCAACAGAGATAAACATGGCATAATGCAACCTAACATGCTTGCAAATGCATCCATCTTGAATAGCATCACAAGACGAACATCTGGACATATCATACACTCCATTTTGATGAACATGCACCAAAGTTACTAGCTCATGAACATGACAACAAATTTACACACACAACAAGTGCTGAAACAGTTTCATCACGAAGCACTCTTGCCACGAAGATTACGACATCTAGATGATCCCTATCATGCATGAAACTGATGCTAACATGTAGATCATGCCGAGACGAACATTTCAACATATCATATGCAAAAAACGGAACACCGAGCACAAAGTTATCACATGTCAAAGAGGGCAAGAAATTTAACAGATCTGGGACTTAGTGATATTTCACCTCCGCGAAAAGTCAACGCGGGACGAGGATATCCGGGACGGAGGGATCCGAGATGGCGGGTGACGTTTGGATCGCGGAACCGGTGGATCTGGTCCAACTTCTCCAGATCCGGCCGGACCTCGCCGGAGTGGAGGCGGCGGATCGCCGGAAGGTCGACGAGGCGGCCGGCGGTGAGGGGAAGCGGGGCTGGCGTGGAGCCCGCGGCGGTGCGGCGGTCGTTGCCGGAGCGGCGGCGGTAGATGCTTCGCGCGGCGGCGACGGGTGAGGCGGCGCGGCGGCTGGGATGTGCGCCGGCGGCCAGAGGCGGGAGGAGGCGCGGCCTAGGCGGCGGAGATGTGGGCTAGCGGCGGCGGACGAGCCGGGCCGGCGGGCCGGCTACGGGCCCCGCGGGCCCGCGCGGTGGAGGAGGGAGGAGACGGCGGCGGGATGACAGGTGTCGCACCGTGAGTGGCTGTGGGGTGGCGACGGACGTGTCCGGCGCGGTGGGAGGATGGATCTAGTGTTTTTTGACCCGAAAATGAACGTGGGGAGGCCTACTTATAGATTCTGGGAGCTAGGAGTGTCCAAATGGGGTGCGGTTTTCACCCACACGATCACGATCCGACGACTAAGAGGATGGGGGTGGTTGTGCTGGGTTAGTGGGCTGTTGTAGAGGGGTGTTGGGCCAAAAGAAAGAGGGGCTTTTAGCCCATTAGGTTAACCGTTGGAGTATCAAATGACCTCCAAACGCGACAAAACTTGACAGGCGGTCTCCACGTACTAAAACAACAACGTACGACAAGTCTCACCTCATTCGGAGAACGTTCTACGGCCACATACGAAAGAAGGACTCGGAGGTGCCACGGGCACGTGTGTGAGTGTCGGAACTCGAAACAGACAACGGGAAGAGGCGAGCATGACCGGGTGCAAGTGACAACATGAATGCAATGCAATGCACATGATGACATGACATGGATGATATGCACACACTCACGCGGCAAAACAAAGAAACCCAAAATGAAGTAAGAGCCCATAATGGAATTGATGAAGTCAACGTTGCATATATTGCCATAAATGGAATTGTTACATCCGGGGTGTTACAAGCATGCATCTAGAGTATTAAGTTCATAAGAACAGAGTAATGCCATAAGCAAGATGACATGATGTAGAGGGATAAACTCAAACATAGTGATATAAACCCCATCCTTTTATCCTCGATGGCAACAATACAATACATGCCTTGCTGCCCCTACTGTCGCCGGGAAAGGACACCGCAAGATTGAACCCAAAGCCAAGCACTTCTCCCATTGCAAGAACTATAGATCTAGTAGGCCAAACCAAACCAATAATTCGAAGAGACTTGCAAGGATATTATAATCATACATAAAGAATTCAAAAAAGAACCAAATATTTCTCATAGATAATCTTGATCATAAACCCATGATTCATCGGATCTCGACAAACACACCGCAAAAAGAGATTACATCGAATAGATCTCCTCGAAGACCGAGGAGAACTTGGTATTGAGATCCAAAGAGAGAGAATAAGCCATCTAGATACTAGTTATGGACCCGAAGGTATGTGGTAAACTACTCACACCTCGCGGTGAGGCGATGATGATGATGTAGAAGCACTTCGTGGTAGACTCCCCCCCTCTCCGACGGAGCTCCGGAACAGGCCCCAAGATGGGATCTCACGGGAACAGAAGGTTGCGGCGGTGGAACTAGGGTTTTCTTTGTTGTTCTGATGGTTTCGGGGTACGTATGTATATATAGGAGGAAGGAGGGCACCGGGGACCAAACGTGGGGCCCACGAGGCAGGGGGCGCGCCCTGTAGGGGGGCGCCCCCACCCTCATGGACACCATGTGTGCCCTATTCCGTGGTTCTCAAGTCTCCCGTGCGTATTTTGCTCCAAAAATATCTCTCCCGAAGTTTCATTCCGTTTGGACTCCGTTTGATATTCCTTTTCTGTAAAACCCTAAAATAGGCAAAAAAACAACAATCTGGACTGGGCCTTTGGGTTAATAGGTTAGTCCCAAAAATAATATAAAAGTGTATAACAAAGCCCACTAAACATCCGAAACATCATAAATAATAGCATGGAACAATAAAAAATTATAGATACGTTGGAGACGTATTAGGTGTCTGTCTCTCCCACCTTAGTTGGATCGGATTCGATGAAGGCGGTCCTTGTAGAAGGTTGAATAGCAATTTTCATATCACTGTTGTGGCTTTGCGTAGGTAAGAATCACTCTTGCTAGATACCCATAGCAACCACGTAAAACATGCAACAACAAATTAGAGGATGTCTAACTTGTTTTTACAGGGTATGTTGTTATGTGGTATGGCCTAGGACATGATGAGATATATTTGATGTATGAGATGATCATGTTTTCTAATAGTTTATCAGGACTTGCATGTCGATGAATACGGCAACCGGCAGGAGCCATAGGGTTGTCTTTAATTATTGTATGACATGTGTGTCAATCATTAAACGCTTTGTAATGCTTTACTTTATCGCTAAGCGGTAGCAATAGTAGTAGAAGCATGGTTGGCGTGACAACCCCGATGGCAGCACGATGATGGAGATCATGGTGTCATGCTGGTGACGATGGAGATCATGCCGGTGCTTTGGAGATGGAGATCAAAAGCACAAGATGATGGCCATATCATGTCACTTATGATTTGCATGTGATGTTAATCCTTTTATGCATCTTATTTTGCTTAGGACGACGGTAGCATTATAAGGTGATCCCTCACTAAAATTTCAAGATAAAATTATGTTCTCCCCAAGTGTGCACCATTGCGAAAGTTCGTCGTTTCGAAGCACCACGTGATGATCGAGTGTGATAGACTCTATGTTCACATACAACGGGTGCAAGCCAGTTTTGCACATGCGGAACACTTGGGTTAAACTTGACGAGCCTAGCATGTACAGACATGGCCTCAGAGCACAAGAGACTGAAAGGTCGAACACGAGTCATGTAGTAGATATGATCAACATGGAGATGTTCAGCATTGAAACCACCTCATCTCATGTGATGATCGGACTTGGGTTGGTGAATTTGGATCATGTTACACTCGGACAACCGGAGGGATGTTGATTCGAGTGGGAGTTCTTAAGTAATAAGATTAATTGAACTCATTTATCATGAACAATAGTCTAAGTTGTCTTTGCAAATTATGTTGTAGATCAAATAGCTTGCGCTGTAGCTCCCTGTTTTAATATGTTCCTAGAGAAAGACTAAGTTGAAAGATATTGTGAGAAATTATGTAGACTAGGTCTGTAATCTGAGTATTGTCCTCACTGCTACACAGAAGGCTTATGTCCTTAATGCACCGCTCGGTGTACCAACCCCTCTAGCATCGTCTGTGGATGTTGTGAACATCTGTCAGACACGTTCTGATGGCTACTTGATAGTTTAGTGCTCCATGCATACGGCTTAGAATTGGATCTTCAAAGGCGTTTTGAACGTCATGGAGCATATAAGATGCTCCAGGAGTTGAAGTTTATTTTTGTGAAAAATGCACGGGTCGAGAAGTATGAGACCTCCGACAAGTTCTTTGCCTACGATATGGAGGAGAATAGCTCAGCCAGTAAGCAAGTGGCCAGAATGTCTGGGTGCTATAATCGCTTGAATCAAGTGGGAGTTAATCTTCTAGATAAGAGAGTGATTGGCAGAGTTCTCCAGTCACTGTAACAAAGCTGCTAGAACTTCGTGATGAACTATAACATGAAAGGGATGGAGATGATCCCGGAGTTGTTCGCGGTAGGCCGCGAAGGTAGAAATCAAGAAGGAGCATCAAGTGTTGATGGTTAACAAGTCCACTGGTTCAATAAGGGCAAGGGCAAGAAGGGAACCTTCATGAATGGCAAGCCAGTTGACGCTACAGTGAAGAAACCCAAGGTTGAACCCAAACCCGAGACTAAGTGCTTCTATTGTAAGGGGAACGGTCACTGGTAGCGGAAATACCCCAAATACTTGGATAAGAAGGCTGGCGACTTCAACAATAGTGTATTTGATATACGTCTTGTTGATGTGTAGCTTACTAGTACTCCTAGTAGCACCTGGGTATGAGATACCGGTTCAGTTGCTAATATTGGTAACTCGAGACAAAAGCTGCGGAATAAACGGAGACTAACTAAGGGCGAGGTGATGATGTGTGTTGTAAGTGTTTCCAAGGTTGATGTGATCACCATCGCATGCTACCTCTACCTTCGAGATTATTGTTGAACCTAGATAAATGTTATCTGGTGCCTGCGTTGAGGCATGAACATGATTAGATTGTGTTTATTGCACTACAGTTATTCATTTAAGTTAGAGAATAATTGTTATTCTGTTGACGTGAGTAATACCTTCTATGGTCATGCACCCAATGTGAATGGTTTGTTGAATCTCGATCGTAGTGATACACATGTTCTTAATATTGATGCCAAAAGATGTAGAGTTGATAGTGATAAGTACCACTTTCTTGTGGCACTGCCGCTTAGGTCATATTGGTGTAAAGCGCATGAAGAAACTCCATGCTGATGGACTTTTGGAGTCACTTGATTTTGAATCACTTGACACATGCGAACCATGCCTCATGGGCAAGATGACAAAACCCCCGTTTTCTGGAATAATGGAACGGGCAAGTGACTTGTTGGAAATCATACATACTGATGTATGTAGTCCGATGAGTATAGACGCGCGTGGTCGATACCATTATTTCCTCACCTTCACCGATGATTTGAGTAGATATGGGTATATTTACTTAATGAAGCATAAGTCCGAAACATTTGAAAGTTCAAGCAATTTCAGAGTGAAGTTGAGAATCATCATAACAAGAAGATGAAATTCATGCGATCCGATCGAAGGGGAGAATATCTGAGTTATGAGTTTGGCAATCACTTAACACAATGTGGAATTGTTTCACAGTTGATGCCACATGGAACACCACAGCGTGATGGTGTGTTCGAACGTCGTAATCGTACCTTATTGGATATGGTGCATTCTATGATGTCTCTTGGCTATCTGCCATTGTCGTTTTGGGGCTATGCATTAGAGACAACTGCATTCACTTTAAATAGGGCACCATCTAAGTCCGTAGACATGACACCGTATGAACTATGGTTTGGCAAGAAACCTAAGTTGTCATTTCTTAAGGTTTGGGGCTGCGATGCTTAAGGTTTCAGTCGGAAAAGCTTGAACCCAAAGCGGACAAATGCGTCTTCATATGATACCCAAAGTAGATTGTTGGGTATACCTTCTATCTCAGATCCGAGGGCAAAGTGTTTGTCGCTGAGAACGGGTCCTTTCTCGAGTAGGAGTTTCTCTCGAAAGAATTGAGTGGGAGGAAGATAGAACTTGATGAGGTTGTTGAACCCTTACTTCAAACAGAAAGTAGCGCATCACAGAAAGATATTTCTGTGGCACCTACATCAGTTGAAGACGAAATTAATGATGGTGATCATGAACTTTTCGATCAAGTTACTATCGAACCTCGTCGGTCGACAAGGATACGTTCTCCTCCCGAGTGGTACGGTAACCCTGTCTTAGAGGTCATGTTGTTGGATAACGATGAACCTATGAGCTATGGAGAAGCGATGATGGGCCCGGATTCCAATAAATGGCTAGGAGCCATGAAATTCGAGATAGGATCCATGTATGAGAACAAATCATGGACTTTGGTGGTCTTGCCCGATGATCGGCAAGCCATTGAGATTAAATGGATATTTAAGAATAAGACAAACGCTAATGGTAATGTAACCATTTATAAAGCTCGACTTGTCACAAAACATTTCCGACAAAGTTCAAGGAGTTGACTACGATGAGACTTTCTCACCCGTAGCGATGCTTCAGTCCGTCAGAATTATGTTAGCAGTTGCTGCATTTTTCAATTACGAAATCTAGCAGATGGATGTCAAAACAGAGTTTCCTTAGTGGTTTCCGTGAGGAAATGTTGTATGTGATACAACCGGAAGGTTTTGTCGATCCTAAGGATGCTAAAAGGTATGCAAGCTCCAGCGATCCTTTTATGGATTGGAGCAAGCATCTCGGAGTTGGAATATACGCTTTAATGACGTGATCAAAGCTTTTGGGTTTATACAAAGTTTGCAAGAAACTTGTATTTACAAGAAAGTGAGTGGGAGCACTACAACATTTCTGATAAGTATATGTGGATGACATATTGTTGATCGGAAATGAGTAGAATTTCTGGAAATCATAAAGGGTTGTTTGAAAGGAGTTTTTCAAAGGAAGACCTGGGTAAAACTGCTTACATATTGGGCATCAAGATCTATAGAAATAGATCAAGACACCTGATAAGACTTTCATAGAGCACACACCTTGATATGATTTTGAAGGAGTTCAAAATGGATCAGTCAAAGAAGGAGTTCTTGCCTGAGTGGTAAGGTGTGAAGTGAGTGAGACTCCAAGCTCGACCATGGCAGAAGAAGAGGAAGGACGAAAGTCGTCCCTATGCCTTAGCCATAGGCTCTATATGGTATGCCATGCTGTGTACCGCACCTATGGTGTGCCTTGCCACGTGTCTGGCAAGGGGGTACAAAAGTGATCTAGGGGTGGATCATTGGACATCGGTCAAAATTGTCCTTTAAGAAATAAGGAAATATTTCTCGGCTATGGAGGTGATAAAGAGTTCGGCATAAAGGGTTACGTCGATGCAAGCTTTAACACCTATCCGGATGACTCTGAGTAGCAAACTGGATACGTATAGTGGAGCAACCATTTGGAATAGCTCCAAGTGGAGCGTGGTAGCAGCATCTACAATATGACATAGAGATTTGCGAAGTACATACGGACCTGAATGTTGCAGACCCGTTGACTAAAACCTCTCTCACAAGCATAACATGATCAAACCCCAAAACTCATTGAGTGTTTATCACATGATGATGTGAACTGGATTATTGACTCTAGTAAACTCTTTGGGTGTTAGTCACATGGCGATTTGAACTATGAGTGTTAATCACATGGCGATGTGAACTAGATTATTGACTCTAGTGCAAGTGGGAGACTGTTGGAAATATGCCCTAGAGGCAATAATAAATTGGTTATTATCATATTTCCTTGTTCATGATAATCGTTTATTATCCATGCTAAAATTGTATTGATCGGAAACTCAAATACATGTGTGGATACATAGACAACAAGATGTCCATAGTCAGCCTCTACCGGACTAGCTCGTTGATCAAAGATGGCCATGGTTTCCTAGCCATTGACATGAGTTGCCATTTGATAACGAGGTCACATCATTGGGAGAATGATGTGATGGACAGGACCCAAACTGTGAACATAGCCTATGATCGTGTCAGTTTATTGCTATCGTTTTCTGCATGTCAAGTATATATGTTCCTATGACCATGAGATCATGCAACTCACTGACACCGGAGGAATACCTTGTGTGTACCAAACGTCGCAACGTGATTGGGTGACTATAAAGGTGCTCTACAGGTATCTCCGAGGGTGTCTGTTGAGTTGGCATGGATCAAGACAGGGATTTGTCACTCCGTATGACGGAGAGGTATCTCTGGGCCCTCTCGGTAATAAAACATCACAAGAAGCTTGCAAGCAATGTGACTAAGGAGTTAGTTGCGGGATCTTGTATTACAGAATGAGTAAAGAGACTACCCAGTAATGAGATTGAACTAGGTATGGAGATACCGACGATCGAATCTCGGGCAAGTAACATACCGATAGACAAAGGGAACTACATAAGGGATTATCTGAATCCTTGACATCAAGGTTCAATCGATGAGATCTTCATAGGATATGTGGGAACCAATATGGGCATCAATATGGGCATCCAGGTCCCGCTATTGGTTATTGACCGTAGAGGTGTCTCGGTCATGTCTGCATTGTTCTCGAACCCACAGGGTCTACACAATTAACGTTTGGTGACGATATAAGTATAGTTGAGTCATTATGGTTGTCACCGAAGGTTGTTCGGAGTCCCGGATGAGATCCCGGATGTGACGAGGAACTCCGGAATGGTCCGGAGGTGAAGATCGATATATTGGACGAAGGCTATTGGAGTCCAGATGTGTTCCGGGGGTACCAGGTGATGGACAGCATGACCGAAAGAGGTTTCGGTGGCCCCGGCAAGTGTTGGGGGGCCTCATGGGCCAAGGGGAGGGGCAAACCAGCCCACTAAGGGGATGTGCGCCCACCTCACCCCTTCCCACGTTGCGAGAGGAGGTGGGGGCGCCACCCCTAGGGTTCCCACCCCTTGGCTTGGGGGCCAAGTCTTCTAGGGAGGAAAACCCATCTAGGGTTTCCCCCTTGTGGCCGCCGCCCCCTAGATTGGATCTAGGGGCGCCCCCACCTCTCCTCCCTTCCCCCTATATATAGAGATGTATAGAGAGGGCAGTCGCACCCCAATAAGCCACGGCGCTTCCCCTTCTCTCTCTCGTAGCCTTCTTCTCTCTGTAGCGCTTAGCGAAGCTCTGCTGAGATTTTCTCCACCACCACCGCCACCACGCCGTCGTGCTGCCGGAGGACTTGAGCTACTACCTCACCATTGCTCGCTGGATCGAGGAGGTGAAGGCATCATCAAGCCATACGTGTGTTGAACGCGGAGGTGCCGTCTGTTCGGCACTAGATCAGAGTTCGCGGGACGGATCGTGATTGGATCGCGAAGATGTACCACTACATCAACCACGTTCTTGAACGCTTCCGCTTTGCGATCTACAAAGGTATGTGGATCCAACTCTCCTCTCGTAGATGTGCATCTCCTAGATTGATCTTGGGTGTTCGTAGGAAATTTTTTGTTTCCCATGCAACGTTCCCCAAGATATATATAGGAGGAAGGAGGGCATCGGGGGAGCCAGAGGGGGCCCACAAGGGTGGGGGCGCGCCCTGGACCCTCGTGGCCACCTCTCTCGTTCCCTCGCGTGTACTCCAAGTCTTCTGGGTAGATACGGTTCCAAAAATAACTCTCCCGAAGGTTTCATTCCGTTTGATATTCCTTTTCTGCGAAACACTGAAATAGGCAAAAAGCAACAATTTGCACTGGGCCTTGGGTTAGTAGGTTAGTCCCAAAAATAATATAAAAGTGTATAATAAAGCCCATTAAACATCCAGAACAGAATATATAATAGCATGGAACAATCAAAAATTATAGATACGTTGGAGACATATCAAGCATCGCCAAGCTTAATTCCTGCTCGGCCTCGAGTAGGTAAATGATAAAGTAGAATTTTTCATGTGGAATGCTAACCAACATAATTCTCAATGTAATTTCTTTATTGTGGCATGAATGTTCAGATCCGAAAGATTCAAGACAAAAGTCTATATTGACATAAGAATAGTAATATTTCAAGCATACTAACAAAGCAATCATGTCTTCTCAAAATAACATGGGCAAAAAAAGTTATCCCTACAAAATCATATAGACTGGCTATGCTCCCTTTTCATCACACAAAATATTCATATCATGCACAACCCCAGTTTCAGCCAAGCAATTGTTTCATACTCAATTTTTTCCAAACCTTTCAACTTTCACGCAATACATGAGCGTGAGCCATGGATATAGCACTATAGGTGGAATAGATTGGTGGTTGTGGAGAAGACAAAAAAGAGGAAGATAGTCTCACATCAACTAGTTGTATCAATGGGCTATGGAGATGCCCATCAACAGATATCAATGTGAGTGAGTAGGGATTGCCATGCAACGGATGCACTAGAGCTATAAGTGTATGAAAGCTCATCGAAAGAAACTAAGTGGGTGTGCATCCAACTTGCTTGCTCATGAAGACCTAGGGCATTTGAGGAAGCCCATCGTTGGAATATACAAGCCAAGTTCTATAATGAAAATTCCCACTAGTATATGAAAGTGACAAAACAAGAGACTCTCTATCACGAAGATCATGGCGCTACTTTGAAGCACAAGTGTGGAAAAGGATAGTAGCATTGTCCCTTCTCTCTTTTCTATCATTTTTTTGGAGGGGCTTTCTTTTTTTTATTAGCCCCTCTCTATTTTTTTGGGCCATCTCTTTTTTTGTCCTTTCCTCACATGGGACAATGCTCTAACAATGAAGATCATCACACTTTTATTGACTTACAACTCAAAGATTACAACTCGAAGCTAGAACAAAATATGACTCTATGTGAATGATAATGAAGGATGTCATATGAACGGAACGGTGGAAAGTTGCATGGCAATATATCTCGGAATGGCTATGGATGCCATGATAGGTAGGTATGGTGGCTGTTTTGAGGAAGGTATATGGTGGGTGTATGGTACCGGCGAAAGTTGCGCCGTACAAGAGAGGCTAGCAATGGTGGAAGGGTGAGAGTGCGTATAATCCATGGACTCAACATTAGTCATAAAGAACTCTGTGTGATTTCCCTGGATTCCCCCACTGTAATACTAGCAAGGAATTCTCTAAACAGATTTGCGAGGATCACCCATACTGCCCCACTGTGGGAGCTTACAAGCATCATTAAAATCCTCTAAGTCCATGGTGTAAGATTTATCATACAGGTCAAACAGTACAGTGTGAGAGTTACGTGAAGATGAAAATTTAAACCTTCTCACAAAGCTATCAATAAAGCCACGGTATTGAGGGCACTTATATTGTATGAAGCCCTCGAGGTCAGCGTTGCGCACGTATGCGTAAAATTCATCCTTGATGCCAGCCTGAATCATGAAGTCATCTGACGGCCATTCACAAGGCCGCACATCAGCATCCCTCGGTAGTTCATCATCCAGCTCACGAAACGCGAGCCTCGGTTCTTGCTTCCTTGAAGAACCACCTTGGAAGTTTTTCCTATGCATTTTTCTGATTTTTTTTTGAAATTTTTAGTAACTCAAAATAAAAGTTAACCAAACTCAACAAGATTGCGAGCAACAACTCCTATAAGTGCCTAGAGACTATAGCATGCATTAGAACTACTTGGAACCAAGAAAATTTGTCATGCAAGCTCAAGAACAAGGTCACCACAGCAGCATGAATTTGCAATAAATAGAGCACTATATCAAAAACTAATTGGACCAATGGAGGAGTCACATACCAATGAACAATCTCCCCAAACGGTTTGGTGAATGGTGCTTTGATCAAGGAGATCAAAAATGGCAGCAAGATGAGCTAGAACTCAGGTTTGAGCTGGTTGGTGATTTTTTTGGGAGGAAGAAGAAGAGCATGGGTGCAGGAATAAGTAGAGGGGGGCCACGTGGGGCCCATGAGGCAGGGGCGCGCCCTGGGCAAGGGGGCGCGCCCTGGACCCTCGTGGCCAGGTGCTGGCTCCCCTCGCTGTGTGTTCTGTGCCATATTTCCTCAAATATTCTAGAAAAAAAAATCATATTTCATTTTCATGGCATTTGGAGAACTTTTATTTTCGGGATATTTTTTTATTGCATGGATAAGTCTGGAAACAGACAGAAAATACTATTTTTGCTTTATTTATCCTAATTAACAGAAAGTAAAAAGAGGGTACAGAAGGTTGTGCTATCTAGATTCACCTATCCCATGCTCATCAAAAGGAATCCATTAACAAGGTTGATCAGGTCTTGTTAATAAACTCTTTCCGAATAGCATGAAACCGGAGAATTTTCGAATAACACTAGGTTACCTCAATGGGGATATGTATGTCCCCAACAATAAGGATATCATATGTCTTCTTGATAGTAGGAATAGGAAATTCAAAACCTCCAATAGTAATAGTTGAAGTTTTTCCAATATAATTGATACTGTGGACCTAAGGTTGTTTCCTCGGAAAGTGTACCGTATGCTCATTACCATTGACATGAAAAGTGACATTGCATTTGTTGCAATCAATAACAGCTCCTGCAGTATTCAAAAAGGGTCTTCCAAGAATAATAGACATACTATCGTCCTCGGGAATATCAAGGATAACAAAGTCCGTTAGAATAGTAACATTTGCAACTACAACAGGCACATCCTCACAAATACCGACAGGTATAGCAGTAGATTTTTCACCCATTTGCAAAGATATTTCAGTAGGTGTCAACTTACTCAAGTCAAGTCTACGATATAAAGAGAGAGGCATAACACTAACACCAGCTCCAAGATCACACAAAGCAGTTTTAACATAGTTTTTCTTAATGGAGCAAGGTATAGTAGGTACTCCTGGATCTCCTAATTTCTTAGGCATTCCACCCTTAAAAGTGTAATTGGCAAGCATGGTGGAAATTTCTACTTCGGGTATCTTTCTTTTGTTGGTAATAATATCTTTCATATACTTGGCATAAGGATTTGTTTTAAGCACATCAGTCAAACGCATACGCAAAAAGATAGGTCTAATCATTTCAGCAAAGCGCTCAAAGTCATCATTATCCTTTTTCTTGGACGGTTTTGGAGGAAAAGGCATGGGTTTCTGAACCCATGGTTCTCTTTCCTTACCATGTTTCCTAGCAACAAAGTCTCTCTTATCATAACGTTGATTCTTTGATTGTGGGTTATCAAGATCAACCACAGGTTCAATCTCTACATCATTATCATTGCTAGGTTGAGCATCATCATGAACATCATCATTAACATTATCACTAGGTTCATGTTCATTACCAGATTGTGTCTCAGCATCAGAAACAGATATATCATTGGGATTCTCAGGTGTGTCAGCTACAGGTTCACTAGAAGCATGCAAAGTCCTATCATTTTTCTTTTTCTTCTTCTTAGAAGAACTAGGTGCATCTAAATTAGCTCTCTAAGAATATTGCTCAATTCTCTTAGGGTGGCCTTCAGGATACAGAGGTTCCTGAGTCATTTTACCACCTCTAGTTGCAACTCTAACAACATAGTCATTATTCTTACTATTTAATTCATTGAGCAAATCATTCTGAGCCTTAAGTACTTGTTCTACTTGAGTGGTGACCATGGAAGCATGTATACTAATGAGTTTCAGTTCACCTTTAGCTCTAGACAGATAATCACTCAAGCGTTCAATCATATAAGCATTGTGTTGCAATTGTCTACCAACATAAGCATTGAAGTTTTCTTGTTTCACAATAAAATTGTCAAACTCATCTAAGCATTGGCTAGCAGACTTATAACGAGGAATATCACCTTCATCAAATCTATAAAGAGAATTTACCTTTACTACCTATGTCAGGTTATCAAGACCATGTATTTCTTCAATAGGCGGTAAATTCTTAACATCTTCAGCCTTAATACCTTTTTCTTTCATAGATTTCTTTGCCTCTTGCATATCTTCAGGACTGAGAAATAGAACACCTCTTTTCTTTGGAGTTGGCTTAGGGGCTGGTTCAGGAAGTGTCCAATTATTTTCATTGGCCAGCATATTATTCAATAGTAGTTCAGCTTGTTCAACTATTCTTTCCCTGAAAACACAACCACCACAACTATCCAGGTGGTCTCTGGAAGCATCGGTTAGTCCATTATGAAAGACATCAAGTATATCATGCATCTCAAGAGGATGATCAGGCAAAGCATTAAGTAATTGGAGAAGCCTCCCCCAAGCTTGTGCGAGACTCTCTTCTTCAATTTGCACAACGTTATATATTTCCCGTAAGGCAGCTTGTTTCTTATGAGCGGGAAAATATTTAGCAGAGAAGTAATACATCATATCCTGGGGACTACTTACACAACCAGGATCAAGAGAATTAAACCAAGTCTTAGCATCACCCTTTAACGAGAAAGGAAACAACTTAAGGATATAGTAGTAACGAATATTTTCATCATCGATAAACATGGTGGCTATATCATTCAACTTAGTAAGATGTGCCACAACAGTTTCAGACTCATAGCCATGGAAAGGATCAGATTCAACCAAAGTAATTAACTCAGGATCAACAGAGAATTCATAATCCTTATCAGTAACACATATAGGTGAAGTAGCAAAAGCAGGGTCATGTTTCATTCTAGCGTTCAAGGACTTTTCTTTCAACTTAGCTAATAACTTCTTAAGATCATTGCAAGCAAGAAAGTCTCTAGAAGTTTCTTCATCCATAACATAACCCTCAGGAACAACAGGCAATTCATATCTATTGGGAGTAGCCTCATCATCACTTTCATAAATATCATCAGTTTCAACATTTGCATTCTCCCTAACCTTAGCAATTTGTTCATCTAGAAATTCACCTAGTGGCACAGTATCAGGCATAGAGGTAGTTTCATCATACATAGCAGAAGTAGCATCATCAAGAACATACGACATATCAGATTCAATAGCAGGAGTAGGTGTCGGAAGTTTACTCATAACAGAAGGAGAATCAAGTGCAGAGCTAGATGTCAGTTCCTTACTTCCCCTCATAGTTAAGGGTAAGATCTTGGTTGTTGAGTCCTTCAAATTCTTCATTGTGATCAACAGATATAAATCCCAAGTGACTTAAAGAATAGAGCTATGCTCCCCGGCAACGGCGCCAGAAAATAGTCTTGATAACCCACAAGTGTAGGGGATCGCAACAGTTTTCGAGGGTAAAGTATTCAACCCAACTTTATTGATCCGACACAAGGGGAGCCAAAGAATACTCTTAAGTATTAGCAGCTGAGTTGTCAATTCAACCACACCTGGAAACTTAGTATCTACAGCAAGATAGTTTAGTAGCAAAGTAATATGATAGTGGCGGTAGCAGCAATAAAAGTAACGATAGTGTTTTTGTAGTTTTTGTGATAGTAGCAACGGAAAAGTAAATAAGCAACAAGCAATATAGGAAAAGCTCGTAGGCATTGGGTCGGTGATGGGAAATTATGTCGGATGCAATTCATCATGTAGAAGTTATAACCTAGGGTGACACAGAACTAGCTCTAGTTCATCAATGCAATGTAGGCATGTATTTCAAATATAGTCATACGTGCTTATGGAAAAGAAGTTGCATGACATCTTTTGTCCTACCCTCCCGTGGCAGCGGGGTCCTATTGGAAACTAAGGGATATTAAGGCCTCCTTTTAATAGAGTACCGGACCAAAGCATTAACACATAGTGAATTGATAACCCACAAGTGTAGGGGATCAGTTGTAGCCTCTTTCAATAAGTAAGAGTGTCGAACCCAACGAGGAGCTAAAGGCAGAACAAATATTCCCTCAAGTTCTATCGACCACCGATACAACTCTACGCACGCTTGACGTTTACTTTACCTAGAACAAGTATGGAACTAGAAGTACTTTGTAGTTTTTGTGGGATAGGTTTGCAAGAATATAAAGAGCACGCAAATATAAACTAGGGGCTGTTAAGATAAAGAATCAATAAAGTTAGTGATAGCGAGTGTGGAAAAGTGGTGGTAGGAGTTGCGAAATTTCCCCTAAGCAATTGACTACGTAGCTAGACCGATATCAAGTTTTATGTGGGAGAGGCCACTGCTGGCATGTTATCCCTTACTTGGAATTCTATGCACTTATGATTGGAACTATTAGCAAGCATCCGCAACTACTAACGTTCATTAAGGTAAAGCCCAACCATAGCATTAAGATATATTGGTCCCCCTTCAATCATGTATGCATCAATTTCTATGCTAGGTTGAAGTTTCTGTCACTCTTGCCCTCCAATACGTAGTCCTATCAACATACAACTAACCCTATGGTGTGATCCACGCGCGCGCTCATGTGATGGGCACCAAAGGACAGCAACATAACCACAAGCAAATTAAATCAATCATAGCAATTCACCAATCACCGATAGGACAACGATAATCTACTCAAACATCATAGGATGGCAACACATCATTGGATAATAATATGAAGCATAAAGCACCATGTTCAAGTAGAGGGTACAGCGGGTTGCGGGAGAGTGGACCAATGTAGATAGATGGGGGAAGGTGATGGAGATGTTGGTGAAGATGACGGAGGTGTTGGTGTAGATTGCCGTCACACGAGGATGGCCCTGGTAGCACTCCGGTGCCACCGGAAGCGAGGGGGAGAGAGCCCCCTCCTTCTTCTTCTTCCTTGACCTTCTCCAAGGATGGGAGAAGGGTTTCCCCTCTGGTCCATGGCCTCCATGGCGGTGGAGGGGCGAGAGCCCCTCCGAGATTGGATCTGTCTCTCTGTCTCTCTCTATTTCTGCGTTCCCAGATTTTGGCCCTTCACCGTTTCTTAAATTCCCGGAGATCCGTAACTCTAATTGGGCTGATTTTTGACACGATTTTTATCCGGATATTAACTTTCTTGCGGCGAAAGAAGGGCATCAACCGCCTTACGGTGTGGCCACGAGGGCCCAGGGTGCCCCCTGCCTCATGGCCCACCTAGGTATCGTCTCGTGTTGGTTCCGCTTCCCAAAATTCACATATATTCCAAAAAAATCCCCGTCAGTTTTTATCCCGTTTGGACTCCGTTTGATATGGATATTCTGCGAAACAAAAAACATGCAACAAACAGGAACTGGCACTGGGCACTGGATCAATATGTTAGTCCCAAAAAATAGTATAAAAAGTTGCCAAAAGTATATGAAAGTTGTAGAATATTGGCATGGAACTCTCAAAAATTATAGATACGACGGAGACGTATCAGCATCCCCAAGCTTAATTCATGCTCGTCCTCGAGTAGGTAAATGATAAAAAAGATAATTTTTGATGTGGAATGCTACCTAGCATAATCTTGATCATGTTATCTAATCATGGCATGTATATTAAGACACGAGTGATTCAAAGCAATAGTCTATCATTTGACATTAAGACAATAATACTTCAAGCATACTAATAAAGCAATCATGTCTTTTCAAAATAACATGGCCAAGGAAAGTTATCCCTACAAAATCATATGGTCTGGCTATGCTCCATCTTCACCACACAAAGTATTTAAATCATGCACAACCTCGGTTTTAGCCAAGCAATTGTTTCATACTTTAGTATTCTCAAACTTTTTCAACTTTCACGCAATAAATGAGCGTGAGCCATGGACATAGCACTATGGGTGGAATAGAAGGTGGTGATAGACAAAAGGAGGGAGAAAGTCTCACATCGACTAGGCAAATCAATGGACTATGGAGATGTCCATCGATCGATATCAATGTGAGTGAGTAGGGATTTCCATGTAACGGATGCACTAGAGCTATAAGTGTATGAAAGCTCAAAAAGAAAACTAGTGGGTGTGCATCAACTTGCTTGCTCATGAAGACCTAGGGCATTTGAGGAAGCCCGTCGTTGGAATATACAAGCCAAGTTCTATAATGAAAATTCCCACTAGTATATGGAAGTGACAAAACAAGAGACTCTCTATTATGAAGATCATGGTGCTACTTTGAAGCACAAGTGTGGAAAAGGATAGTAGCATTGCCCCTTCTCTCTTTTCTCTCATTTTTTTGTTTTTTTGGAGGGGCTTTCTCTTTTTTTAGCCCCTCTCTATATTTCTTTAGGCCATCTTTTTTTTATTTGGCCTTTCCTCACATGGGACAATGCTCTAATAATGAAGATCATCACACTTTTATTTACTTACAACTCAAAGATTACAACTCGAAGCTAGAATAAAATAGGACTCTATGTGAATGCCTCCGACGGTGTACCGGGATGTGCAATGATCTAGCATAGCAATGACATAAAAAAACGGACAAGCCATGGAAACATCATGCTAGCTATCTTACGATCATGCAAGGCAATATGACAATGATGGTGCGTGTCATAATAAACGGAAAAGTGGAGTTACATGGCAATATATCTCGGAATGGCTATGGAAATGCCATAATATGTAGGTATGGTGGCTGTTTTGAGGAAGGTATATGGTGGGTGTATGGTACCGGCGAAAGTTGCGCGGTACAAGAGAGGCTAGCAATGGTGGAAGGGTGAGAGTGCATATAATCCATGGACTCAACATTAGTCATAAAGAACTCACATACTTATTGCAAAAATTTATTAGCCATCGAAACCAAGTACTACATGCATGCTCCTAGGGGGGGAGGTTGGTAGGAGTTAACCATCGCGCGCCTCCGACCTCCACACAAAGGATGACACTTAATAAATAAATCATGCTCCAACTTCGTCACATAATGGTTCACCATACGTGCATGCTACGAGAATCACAAACCTCAACACAAGTATTTCTACAATCCACAACTACCCACTAGCATGACTCTAATATCACCATCTTTATATCGCAAAACTATTGCAAGGAACCAAACATATCATATTCAGCGATCTACAAGTTTATGTAGGATTTTATGACTAACCATGTGAATGACCAATTCCTGTCAACTCTCTAAATAGATATAAGTGAAGCAAGAGAGTTTTAATTCTTTCTACAAAAGCTATGCCCACGCTCTAACAATTATAAGTGAAGCAAAAGAGCATTCTACAAATGGCGGTTTTCTATGTGAAGAGAAACAAGCAATCCAAACTTCAAATGATGTAAGTGAAGCACATGAAGCATTCTATAAAGCAATACTCAAAAGATATAAGTGAAGTGCAAAGAGCATTCTATAAATCAACCAAGGACTATCTCATACCAGCATGGTGCATAAAAGAAAAGGTGAAAACTAAATGCAAAAGACGCTCCAAGATCTGCACATATCACATGAATGAAACGAATCCGAAAACATACTGATACTTGTTGAAGAAAGAGGGGATGCCTTCCGGGGCATCCCCAAGCTTAGACGCTTGAGTATCCTTGAATATTTACTTGGGGTGCCTTTGGCATCCCCAAGCTTGAGCTCTTGCCTCTCCTTATTCTCCTCACATCGAGACCTCCTCGATCTTCGAACACTTCATCCACACAAAACTTCAACAGAAAACTCGGTAAGATCCGTTAGTATAATAAAGCAAATCACTACTCTAAGTACAGTTGCAAACCAATTCATATTTTGTTTTTTCATTGTAGCTATTGGAATATAACTTTTCCATGGCTTAATTCACTGATAGAAATTGATGGTTTCATCAAAACAAGCAAACTATGCATCAAAAACAGAATATGTCTAAAACAGAACAGTCTGTAATAATCTGAACATTCACCATACTTCTGATACTTGAAAAAGTATGCCAAAATTACGAAAAATAAACAATTTGTATAAAAAACAGTGCAAAAAGTTTCAGAACCATTTGATGTTCCAACAAAAATGTAAAATCGCGCACTACAGCCAAAGTTTCTATCCTGCACCACACAAACTAACAAGCATTGTAAACATCCTAAAGGCAAACCTTGGAACATTATTTTTATAATACAATGGAATTGTACAAGGGGATAATTATTTTTGTTGAAAAGTTTCTGTAATTAAGATTCACAAAGTTTCCATGGGTATGAACAAAGTTCAAGGATGTCCCCCACTTTCACAATGCTCGTCTATATCACTTTCACTTTTCCCTTTTTGAAAAGTTTTGGGCTCCCCTCTTTATTTATTTTGTTTTTGAACTTTATAAAAGCACACAACAGAAATAAATGACTCTCTAAAACTTCTGGGTTGTCTCCCTGGCCGCGCTTTCTTTAAAGCCATTAAGCTAGGCATATAGTGCTCAAGTGATGGCTCCACCCGCATCCCAAGGTATATCAAAGCCAATTTTAATTAGCAATGATTTGGCATTTAGTAGTGAGCACAAAGTGATATGTGTCATGAAACAACGAAGTCTAACTCTCTTCCTATGCATAGGCATGTCATACAAGAACAATTCATGCACATCAAGTAAAGGCTAATGCATAGTATTAGCAGTTTCTTGCAATTTTATCGTGTTGGAAACATAGAGAGGCGGAGATGTAGTTCCTCTCTCATAATAATTGCAAGCAGGAGTAGCAAGCACATGCATATTATATTTATCAAAATCATCATGTGTAACAGAAAAAGGCAACCCATCAATATAATCCTTAATAAGTGCATCCTTCTCCGATATAGTGTAGTTTGGAGAATTTAAAAAGATAATAGGACTATCATGTGTGGGTGCAATAGCAACTATTTCATGTTTAACTTAAGGAATTATAGCAAGTTCATCTCCATAAGCATAATTCATATTGGCATCTTGGCCACAAGCATAGCAAGCATCATCAAAAAGGGATATTTCAAAAGAATCAACGGGATCATAGCAATCAGCCTTCGGTAAGCACGAAGGGAAATTAAACAATGTATGAGTTGAAGAGTTACTTTCATTAAAAGGTGGGCACGGGTAGCTAATCCGCTCTTCCTCCTTTTGTTCTTCGCTCTCCTCGTCATCTTTTTCATCTAACGAGCTCACAATGTCATCAATTTCTTCTTCCATAGACTCCTGCAAAATATTAGTCTCTTCTTGGACAGCGGAGACCTTCTCAATAAACGCATCAATATTGGAGTTATATTCATAATTCAAATAGCAATATTTCAATATAGCAAGATTTTCAGGCCTAGAAACATCATCATCAAAAGCATCATTCTTTCTAAACAGAGATTCAATTTCATAAGCACCCTTAAAAGCAACGAATTCATCTATTTGTTCCACATCATAATAATCATATATACCATTATTATAAGAAGCTAAGGTTTCATTATCATTAAATTTGCATGAAAAGGGAAGGTGTGGAGCCTTCATCCTAGAGCAACAAGTATAATCATATCTCAAGCATAGTTGTCGAGCATACCAATGCAACATATGAATTTGATCCCATAACAGTTTCCATTTTTGTGCCAAGCGATAATCCCTAAAGTATTCACGTTGATCCAACGTTACTCCCATTACATAGTTGAATGGGGTTTTCTCAGGATTATCAAAGTTGTACATGATATCTTTCACATAATGAGTATCGAGGGTTTTAGGAGGTTCCCCATCTCCATGAGTAGCAAGTACACCTAAGTTTTTTGGTATTTCTTGTTCCATATCCATAACTAAAGATAGAGAACAACTTAGAATAGCAAATAAAATCTACTTAGTGATAAAGCAAACAAGCACACACGAGAATATTCACCTCACGCTATTGCTCCCCAGCAACGGCACCAGAAAAAGGTCTTGATAACCCACAAGTGTAGGGGATCAGTTGTAGCCTCTTTTGATAAGTAAGAGTGTCGAACCCAACGAGGAGCTAAAGGCAGAACAAATATTCCCTCAAGTTCTATCGACCACCGATACAACTCTACGCACGCTTGACGTTTACTTTACCTAGAACAAGTATGAAACTAGAAGTACTTTGTAGTTTTTGTGGGATAGGTTTGCAAGAATATAAAGAGCATGCAAATATAAACTAGGGGCTGTTAAGATAAAGAAGCAATAAAGTTAGTGATAGCGAGTGTCGAAAAGTGGTGGTAGGAGTTGCGAAATTGCCCCTAAGCAATTGACTATGTTACTAGACCGATAGCAAGTTTTATGTGGGAGAGGCCACTGCTGGCATGTCATCCCTTACTTGGAATTCTATGCACTTATGATTGGAACTATTAGCAAGCATCCGCAATTACTAACGTTCATTAAGGTAAAACCCAACCATAGCATTAAGATATATTGGTCCCCCTTCAATCCCGTATGCATCAATTTCTACGCTAGGTTGAAGTTTCTGTCACTCTTGCCGTCCAATACATAGTCCTATCAACATACAACTAACCCTATGGTGTGATCCACGTGCGCGCTCATACGATGGGCACCAAAGGACAGCAACATAACCACAAGCAAATTAAATCAATCATAGCAATTCACCAATCACCGATAGGACAACGATAATCTACTCAGACATCATAGGATGGCAACACATCATTGGATAATAATATGAAGCATAAAGCACCATGTTCAAGTAGAGGGTACAACGGGTTGCGGGAGAGTGGACAACTGTAGATAGATGGGGGAAGGTGATGGAGATGTTGGTGAAGATGATGGAGGTGTTGGTGTAGATCGCCGTCACACGATGATGGACCCGGTAGCACTCCGGTGCCACCGGAAGCGAGGGGGAGAGAGCCCCCCTCCTTCTTCTTCTTCCTTGACCTTCTCCCTAGATGGGAGAAGGGTTTCCCCTCTGGTCCATGGCCTCCATGGCGGCAGAGGGGCGAGAGCCCCTCCGAGATTGGATATGTCTCTCTCTATTTCTGCGTTCCCAGATTCTGGCCCTTCACCGTTTCTTAAATTCCCGGAGATCCGTAACTCCGACTGGGCTGATTTTTTGACATGATTTTTACCCGGATATTAGCTTTCTTGCGGCGAAAGAAGGGCATCAACCACCTTACAGTGTGGCCACGAGGGCCCAGGGCGCGCCCCCTGCCTCGTGGCGCACTTGGGCATCGTCTCGTGTTGGTTCTGCTTCCGAAAATTCACATATATTCCAAAAAAATATCTCCGTCCGTTTTATCCCGTTTGGACTCCGTTTGATATGGATATTCTGCGAAACAAAAAAACATGCAACAAACAGGAACTAGCACTGGGCACTGGATCAATATGTTAGTCCCCAAAAAAGTATAAAAAGTTGCCAAAAGTATATGAAAGTTGTAGAATATTGGCATGGAACAATCAAAAATTATAGATACGACGGAGACGTATCATGAATACATGAACTCCTCAAACTATGGTCATCACCGGGAATGGTCCCGATTATTGTCACTTCAGGGTTGCCGGATCATAACACAGAGTAGGTGACTATAGACTTGCAAGATAGGATCAAGAACACACATATATTCATGAAAACATAATAGGTTTAGATCTGAAATCATGGCACTCGGGCCCGAGTGACAAGCATTAAGCATAGCAAAGTCATAGCAACATCAATCTCAGAACATAGTGGATACTAGGGATCAAACCCTAACGAAACTAACTCGATTACATGATAGATCCCATCCAACCCATCACCGTCCAGCAAGCCTACGATGGAATTACTCACGCACGACGGTGTGCATCATGGAATTGGTGATGGAGGAAGGTTGATGATGATGATGGCGACGATCTCCACTCTCCGGAGCCCCGAACGGACTCCAGATCAGCCCTCCCGAGAGAGATTAGGGCTTGGCGGCGGCTCCGTCTTGTGAAACGTGATAATTCTTTCTCCCTGATTTTTTTCTCCCCGAAAGTGAATATATAGGCTTTGGGGATACGTCGGTGGAGCACCAGGGGGCCCACGAGGCAGGGGGCGCGCCCCCCACCCTCGTGGACAGGGTGTGGGCCCCCTGGTCTTGATCTTCTTGCAGATATTTTTTATATTTTCCAAAAAAAATCTCCGTGGAGATTCAGGTCATTTCAAGGACTTTTTATTTCTGCACAAAAACAACACCATGGCAATACTGCTGAAAACAGCGTCAGTGCGGGTTAGTTCCATTCAAATCATGCAAGTTAGAGTCCATAACAAGGGCAAAAGTGTTGGGAAAACTAGATACGTTGGAGACGTATCAAATACCAGATGTGCTTTTCTTGTATAGTTCACCTTCGTGAACTTTGTAGGCTTTAGAATGCCGGACTATGCGACGGGCCTCATTCTGGTCATCGGGGAGTTCCTGCCTATTAAGGTATGCTAGGAAAGGCTCTGTCCAGGGGGATATTATAGCCATGATTTTGTGAGCCAAAGGAGTTATATCCGTGCCTGAATCTCCGATGACATCATGGTTGAGTTCGGCTGGGGGTGTATTCGGATCCGAATTTGTATCGTCGCTCGTGTCCTGCCATGTTACTGATGGCTTAAACAGCCCTTCCACAAATGTGTCCGGTGGGACAGGGTCACATTTAGCTCCCATGCGAGCGAGTACGTCAGCGGCCAGGTTGTTATCCCGGGCTACGTGATGGAATTCCAACCCCTCAAATCGAGCCGATATTTTTATTATGGCATTGCGATAAGCTGCCATTTTTGAATCCTTCGCATCAAAATCCCCATTAATCTGGGATATTGCGAGGTTTGAGTCTCCACGTACCTCGAGGCATTGTATGCCCATGGATACGGCTAGCCGGAGACCATGCAATAAGGCCTCATATTCGGCCGCATTATTCGAGTCCGTATACATGATCTATAGAACGTACCGGACTGTATCCCCTGTTGGAGATATCAATATTACGCCGGCCCCCAGCCCGGCTAGCATTTTGGAACCGTCGAAGTACATTGTCCAGTGGGAGTATGAGCCATACTCTTTAGGGAGTTCGGCTTCGGTCCATTCTGCGACAAAGTCGGCCAAAACATAGGATTTAATAGTCCGGCGCGACTTATAGGTAATTTCGAACGGTAAGAGCTCGATGGCCCATTTGGCTATGCGTCCCGTGGCGCCTTTATTATTGATAATATCATTGAGTGGTACCTCGGATGCCACTGTGATCGAACACTCTTGAAAGTAGTGCCGGAGTTTCTGAGATGACATGAAGACTGCATAGGCGATTTTTTGGTAGTGGGGGTACCGTGATTTACATGGTTAGAGAACCTCGGATACATAGTATACGGTCTTTTGAACGAGGAATTTATGTCCCTCTTTGGATTGTTCGGCGACGAGCACGGCACTCACCACCTGGTGAGTGGCTAATATGTACAACAACATTGGTTCGCCAACACCGGGGGCGGCTAGGATTGGGTTGCTTGCTAGTAAAGCTTTTATTTCTTCCAATCCGGCTGTGGCCGCATTTGTCCATTCAAAATTGTCAGTGCCCCGTAGCAATCTGTAAAGTGGCAATGCTTTTTCTCCTAACCTGGAGATGAAGCGGCTTGAAGCCACTACGCAGCCTGCTAGTTTTTGCACTTGCTTGAGATCGGTTGGTATTTTGAGTTCTGACAGGGCCCGGATTTGGGCTAGGTTAATTAGCTTCGATTCCTCTATGGGATACGATGAACCCTAATAACTTTCCGGCTGGAACACCAAAGACACATTTTTCGGAATGAGCCTTATGTCATATTCTCGGAGGTTGGCAAACGTAAGGCGGAGATCATCCACCATGGTCTCGACGTTATTGGTCTTTACGACTACGTCGTCAACATATGCCTCCACTGTTTTGCCAATTTGTTTTTCTAAGCATGTTTGAATCATGCGTTGATATGTGGCGCCAGCGTTTTTGAGTCCGAAAGGCATAGTGTTGAAACAAAAAGGGTCGTACGGGGTAATGAATGTCATTGCGGCCTGATCGGATTCTTTCATCTTTATCTGATGGTATCCGGGGTAAGCATCAAGGAAGCACAGCGAGTCATGTCCGGCCGTTGCATCAATAATTTGGCCAATATGGGGAAAAGGAAAGGGGTCCTTTGGGCAAGCCTTATTCAAGTCTGTGAAATCGACACAGAGGCACCAGGATTTATCCTTCTTCGGTACCATGACTAGGTTGGCTAGCCGATCCGGATATTTGATTTCTCTGATGAATCCGGCTTCCAATAGTTTGGCTAACTCATCTCCCATTGCTTGTCTTTTGGGTTCAGAAAATCGCAGCAGTGACTGCTTGACTGGTTTGAACCCTTTTATAATATTGAGGTTGTGTTCGACTAGCCTACGCGGGATTCCTGGCATGTCTGAAGGGTGCCAGGCGAATATATCCCAATTTTTCCGAAGGAAGGCGCGTAACGTGCTATCTACCGCCGGATCCAGCTGTGCCCCGATGGATGCTGTTTTATTAAGGTCCGTTGGGTGCACTTGGAACTTGATGATTTCCTCAGCAGGCTTGAAGGAGGTAGACTTCGATCTTTTGGCGAGGATGACATCGTCGGCATCCACTTTTGATAGTAGGGTAGTTAGTTCTTCAGCCGCGAGAGCTTCAGATAATGCCTCTAAGGCTAAGGATGTCGTTTTATTTTTGGCGCGGAGTGGTCTATCCGGATCACTTATTATCGTGATCACCCCATTGGCCCCTTGCATTTTAAGCTTCATGTACCCGTAATGGGGTATAGCTTGAAAGCGTGAGAAAGCTTCCCGTCCTAGAAGGGCGTGGTATCCGCTGTGAAAGGGCACGATGTGAAAGAGTAGTTCCTCCGATCTGTAGTTGTTGGGTGAGCCGAACACTATGTCGAGCTTAATGCTTCCCGAACACTTGGCCTCGCGGCTTGGTATAATTCCCCTAAAGGTTGTTGATACGTCCAAAACGTATCTATAATTTCTGCTTGCTCCATGCCACTTTTGGGTGATATTGCTATGATATTCATACACTTCCAAACACTTTTGATCATATTTGGACTAACTTACTAATCCAGTGCACCCCAGTGCCAGTTTCTGTTTTCGGCTGTTTTTGTATTTCAGGTTTTCACGTTACGAGAACTGCCAGGAAAAATCCAGAAAAATTATATAAAAAATCAGCGTACCGGAAACTACCGTGCGTCCGAAGGACAGCCGGGGGGGGGCACCAGGGCTCCAGGCGCCCTGGCGGCGCGCCCCCCCTGGGCCGCGCCGGGGGGGGCGCCTGGGCCCCCCGAAGCTTCCCCGATGCCCCCCTTTGGCATATATTTAAAGCGTGCTCCGAAACCCTCAGAACAGGAACTCTTTTCGCGATCCCATCTCTGTTCCGCCGCCGCCGCCGCTTCCAAGATCGGGTGCACCAGGAGAACTCTTCCCGGCACCCTGCCGAAGGGGAGGATCACCACCGGGAGCTTCTCCACCACCATGGACGCCTCCCGGATGAGTCGTGAGTAGTCTCCCTTGGACCATGAGTCCATGACCAGTAGCTATGTGATGTTCTCCTCCCGTTCTTGTGCTTCACTAATTAGTCCTCGTGAGCTGCCCTACATGATCGAGGCACATATGTAATCCTTATGCTGTTGCTATGTTGAGTTTGCTGGGATCCGATGGATTATGAGATTATGTTCAGATTGATCTTGAGTAATATATTTGATTTACCTCTTTTATATTTATGTTCATAAGTAATTCTTGCATATTCTCCGTTGTTATTTATTGCTTTGGCCAAGTAATAGGTAGTGACTCCAAGAGGGAACGTTATGCTCGATTGTGGGTTCATGCCCCTCGATGACTAGCTTGAGTGACAGAAACATGAGTCTAGGGGATGTGCTGTTGCCACAAGGGGGAAAACAACGGTGCTTGTGCCCGCGGGTGCAAGGATTGTTTACTTTACGCAAAGTTCTTTTAATGCAGTTGTCTGTTGCATTGAGTTTACACTATGGGTGGGGCTCGCAACTTAATACCAGCGAGATGTTCTGGATAGATATCTCAAGGTGGATGATTAGTAGTAGATATTGATGGATTTTGGTCTACTTACCTTGGCGTACCGCCCATGCTTTGAACCTCAACCTTTCTTGCAATGTAGTCAGCATTGGTTTGCGTTCGTGGTCCTGTCAATTGCCCAGCTGTAATTTGTTTACCTCACATAGCTGTTTTATCGTCTTTTGGGAGAGAGACATCACTAGTGAACATCATGAGACTTCGGTCCATATTACCATCATTGATCACATCCGCTATTTACTTTTCGCTTTTATTTACTATTGCAAAACACTATCTATCACTACTATCATTGCTTTTAATCCTTTGTGAACTACAAGGCCGGAGGGATTGACAACCTCTCTGTACTCGTTGGGAGCAAAGTTATTTGTATCTGTGTGCAGGTCCACGTTGATTGCTAAAATCTGGCGCCGTTAGCAGTTGACACCTACTTGTTGAACCTAGGAGTCTCTGGGGATTCGATCCTTGGCATCTTTGCTAAGGGAAAAACTTCCACAACACTACATCTTACACCTTCCACTTGGGGTAACCAACGAGGGGTTAGAGGCCCATCAAGGAGTATTTTCTGGCGCCGTTGCCGGGGACTCCACTCTTCAGGATAGGGGAGTTGCACGCTATCTTTTACCTTTGCTTTTTAGTCTTGTTAGTTTACCTTTCAGTTTTTGCTTTAGTACCTTTTTATCGAAAATCACAAAAATAGTTATCTTGCTTGCTTGCTACTATGGGTTCCACCGAGAACACCAAGTTGTGTGACTTCACTAGTCACAACAACGATGACTTTATCAGCACACCTATCACTACACCTGCCACTTCAGCACCTTCATATGAAATTAAACCTGCTTTACTAAACTTAGTCATGAAAGAACAATTCTCCGGTGCTGGAGATGATGCTGCTTTACACTTGAACAACTTTGTTGAACTTTTTGATATGCAAAAGTACCAAGAAATAGATGGTAATATTGTTAAGCTTAAGCTTTTTCCTTTCTCCTTGAGAGGAGGAGCTAAAATTTGGTTTCAGTCTTTGCCTAGAAATAGCATAGATTCATGGGACAAGTGCAAAGATGCTTTTATCGGAAAATACTATCCACCTGCTAAAATTATCCAACTTAGAAGTAACATAATGAATTTTAAACAATTGGATAATGAACATGTTGCCCAAGCTTGGGAACGTATGAAATCTCTTATCAAGAACTGCCCTACTCACGGTTTGACTACTTGGATGGTTATCCAAACTTTTTATGCAGGCTTGAACTTTACCTCGCGGAACTTGTTAGATTCGGCCGCGGGAGGAACTTTTATGTCAACTACACTTGGTGCTGCCACAAAGCTTCTCGTTGAGATGATGACCAACTATTCCCAATGGCACACCGAACGAGCTCCAACAGGTAGGAAGGTAAACTCTGTCGAGGAGATTTCCTCCTTAAATGAAAAAGTTGACTTGATCATGTCTCTACTTTCGAAGCAATCTACTGTTGATCCTCGTGATGTTCCTTTAAATTCTTTGATTTCTCAAGAACAAGTAGATGTGAACTTTATCTCTAGAAACAATTTTAACAACAATGCTTATAGGAGTAATTTTGGTAGCAATCCTAGACCGTTCCCCTCTAATTCTTATGGGAACAACAATGCTTATCCTAGTACCAAGAACTCCACTACTGAACTAGAGATTATGCTTAAAGATTTCATCACTACCCAAAAAGCCTTTAATAAGAGTGTAGAAGAAAAACTACATAAACTAGATGATCTTTCTTTTAAGGTAGACCATTTAGCCAATGAGGTAAAATTGCTAAAAATTCAAACTTCTCCTCTTGAGGAGAGGAAGGTCACTCCTATTAATGCTACTCAAGTGCAAATTAATGAAAACATTAGGATGATGGCTAAACTTAAAGAGAGATGGGCTAGAGAAAGGGAGGAAGAGGAAAGAATTAAGAGCCTTCCTACCCACCACACTGTTGCTACTATCCAAGTTGTTGAGGATGTTCAAACTCTTAGCACCCAATGTACTCCTGGTCCCATTGGACCTATTAATGGTGATGCTATGACTATAGAAGCTACCAAACAAGTGAACCTTAAGGACACCACTACCACTTTACTTGATGCTAATAACCTTGATTTTGATAATTGCACTCTTACCGAAGTTATTGATTTCCTTCACAAGATGTCTAGAGATCCCCGCACTAGCACGCTTAACCTTGCCTTCACAGAGCATATCACTAATGCTTTCATCAAAGCTAGGGAGGAGAAACTTAGAGTAGAAGCCTCCATACCTAGAAAGCTAGAAGATGGTTGGGATCCTATGATAGAAATTAAATTGAATGACTTCTCTTGCTATGCATTATGTGATGTTGGAGCTAGTACCTCTGTTATGCCCAAAAGAATATATGATATGCTTAAATTGAAACCTTATGATTCTTGTTCTTTTGGTGTTCGTCTCGTTGATTCTTCCATAAAGAAACCTTTGGGGAGGATCGACGATATTCTTATTGTTGTCAATGATAATTATGTTCCCGTTGATTTTACTATTATGGATATTGAATGTGATCCTTCATGTCCAATTATTTTGGGACGTCCCTTTTTGCGCACCGTTGGTGCTATCATTGACATGAAAGAGGGTAATATAAAATTTCAGTTTCCTCTCAAGAAAGGGATGGAACACTTCCCTCGTAAGAAGATCAAGTTACCTTTTGAGTCCGTCGTACGGGCTAGCTATTCTTTTACTCTTGATAAAACTTGATCTATGCATTATGCCTAGCTTAAAGGCATAAAAGAAACGCTTTTGGGAGGCAGCCCACATGAATAAATTTTTTGCTTTTGTTGTGTCTTGATGTTGTTTACTGCTGTAGCATCATCATTGTATCTTTGCTTTTCATATTTGTGCCAAGTATAGCCTCTGATTGCTAGAAAGTTCAAAAGTTGTGAGGTGCTGTCCAGGAAACAGATTCTGTCCTTGGATAGAAAAATTCGTATAAAATCACCAGATCATCTTTTTGGTCTGAATTTTTTCGACAGCGTTCTCTATATAATTTTCTTTCGTGCGTCTGTTCTGAGTTTTTTTATTTGAGTTGCAGAAGTATCCCGAACAGATCAATTACTACCTGCTGTTCTGTTTTTCACAGATTCTGTCCTGTTTTGCCTTTCCTTCATTTTGCAAATCAAGAACTTGCTTTTTCTTTGCAAAAACCTTTTGGCAATCTTTATAAACAGTAGAACTTCAAGAATATATTTATTTCCAGCAAGGTATAATTATTTTATTAAGGGTACTAACCTCGCTAATCAGATTATGATGAGTTATGTATGAAGGGAGTTTTCAAGTGTGCGAGGGAAGATGATAAAAAGATTCAGGAGTGTCAAGCGCTCAAGCTTGGGGATGCCCCCGTGCACCCCCAAGAAATATTCAAGGAGACTCAAGCGTCTAAGCTTGGGGATGCCCCCGTGCATCCCCTTCTCCATCAACATTATCAGTTCGTCTTTCGTTCCACTATATTTTTATCACTTCATGTGTTATGTGCTATGCTTGGAGCGTCTTGCTTTTAGTTTTCCTTTTAGTTTTTCATAACGAGTCGGAACTCAGCTTTCTTTATGTGGGAGAGAAACACGCTCCACTTCTACCTAGAACATAACATAGAATTTTCATGTCTATCTATGCTGTGTGTGTTCTTTGTCTTTTAAATAGCTACTATCATGCTTTGCTCTTAGTATTCATGCTTATCTTTTCAAAGAGCTTTTGTTTAGTTGGTTGCTTGAACTCTCTTTAATTATCATGCTTACCTTATTAAAAGAGTTTGCTTCCGTTGCATTGGTTAATGTGTCTATGATAAAGATGCTACTTGCATAATGGTGCTTAGTAGTTCAGGTTTTCTTATGGTTAATCTCAAATAGCTGGGGGGTTCCCAATGTGTTATTGGAGTACCAACTTGATTTGTTTGCCTATGATGAGGTATGGTTTAGTAGTATCTTCCTTCGAGAATTTATTTTGATTGACTTGGCGTATGCTCACGCATATTTAAGACTGTAAAGAAAGTCTGTCAAGCCTTGATGATCTTTTATTTCTGAGTAGCGATATAACTACCATGCCTGATTCAATATTGCTTTGTCGCTCTGCATGATTATGACCGTCATTGCTCTCTTAGTTGGTCGCTCCCAGTCTTTTGCTAACCTCCACCTGTACTAAGCGAACTAACTTTGCAATACATAGCTCATGGGAAAGTAGCTTAAAAACTATTGTGGTAAAGAATATGTTGCTTATGTATCTTATTTCTTATAAGTTGCTTGCTGAGCGGTAACCATGTTTCTGGGGACGCCATCAACTGTCACACTTTTGTTGAATATCATGTGAGTTGCTATGCATGTTCGTCTTGTCTGAAGTAAGGGTGATTTGACGTGGGTTGAATGAGTATGCATATTGTTAGAGAAGAACATTGGGCCGCCAACCAAAGCCATGTATCATGGTGGAAGTTTTAGCTTGGACATTAATCCTCAATCTCTTATGAGAATATGCTTATGCATTGACGAGGAGTCCATCATCTATTTTCTATGTTGTCCCGGTATGGATGTCCTCAAGTTGAGATCTATCAAAAACGAGAAATCAAATGCGATTTATCTCCTTGGACCTTTGTACAGGTGGCATAGAGGTACCCCTTTGTGACACTTGGTTGAAACATATGTAATGCAATGATAACCCATGAAAATCCGAGCTAATTAGGACAAGGTGCGAGCACTATTGGTATTCGATGCATGAGGCTTGCAACTTATAGGATGTCTTATGCATGACACATATGAAGTACTACTACCGTTGACAAAATTGCTTCCATGTTTTCAAAATAAAAAAAAAAGCTCTAGCACATAACCATTCTTTTACTTTTATGTTAAAGCACCAACTACTGAGAGCATGATTGTCATTCTGAGTGTAATGTGCATTGCCCCAAAGTAGCATTGTCTTTTGCATGATTGTGATATCGTTTGTTCTGAAATCATTGTATCTAGTCATCACTTAAACCTTGAAGGTGCCCCTGCATTTATGTTTTGCTTCACTAAAGGGGGCAAGCTAGATATCACTTTATCATATTTGCACATCATGTTCATTGCAAATCTTTTTGATGTTTCAGTTTCATGTTGTAAAACTTTCAGTCATTTGTGATTTTCTCATGAGGCAACTTAATTACTATAGAATCATTGTCTCAGTAAGCTTTTGTCATATGACTATGAAAAAAGTCCTATATGGTTAATAGCATGTCACCACAGAAATTATTCTTGTTATCATTTACCTACTCGAGGACGAGCAGGAATTAAGCTTGGGGATGTTGATACGTCCAAAACGTATCTATAATTTCTGCTTGCTCCATGCCACTTTTGGGTGATATTGCTATGATATTCATACACTTCCATACACTTTTGATCATATTTGGACTAACTTACTAATCCAGTGCAACCCAGTGCCAGTTTCTGTTTTCGGCTGTTTTTGTATTTCAGGTTTTCACGTTACGAGAACTGCCAGGAAAAATCCAGAAAAATTATATAAAAAATCAGCGTTCCGGAAACTACCGTGCGTCCGAAGGACAGCCGGGGGGGCCACCAGGGCTCCAGGCGCCCTGGCGGCGCGCCCCCCCCCTGGGCCGCGCCGGGGGGCGCCTGGGCCCCCCGAAGCTTCCCCGATGCCCCCCTTTGGCATATATTTAAAGCGTGCTCCGAAACCCTCAGAACAGGAACTCTTTTCGCGATCCCATCTCTGTTCCGCCGCCGCCGCCGCTTCCAAGATCGGGAGCACCAGGAGAACTCTTCCCGGCACCCTGCCGGAGGGGAGGATCACCACCGGGAGCTTCTCCACCACCATGGACGCCTCCCGGATGAGTCGTGAGTAGTCTCCCTTGGACCATGAGTCCATGACCAGTAGCTATGTGATGTTCTCCCCCCGTTCTTGTGCTTCACTAATTAGTCCTCGTGAGCTGCCCTACATGATCGAGGCACATATGTAATCCTTATGCTGTTGCTATGTTGAGTTTGCTGGGATCCGATGGATTATGAGATTATGTTCAGATTGATCTTGAGTAATATATTTGATTTACCTCTTTTATATTTATGTTCATAAGTAATTCTTGCATGTTCTCCGTTGTTATTTATTGCTTTGGCCAAGTAATAGGTAGTGACTCCAAGAGGGAACGTTATGCTCGATTGTGGGTTCATGCCCCTCGATGACTAGCTTGAGTGACAGAAACATGAGTCTAGGGGATGTGCTGTTGCCACAAGGGGGAAAACAACGGTGCTTGTGCCCGCGGGTGCAAGGATTGTTTACTTTACGCAAAGTTCTTTTAATGCAGTTGTCTGTTGCATTGAGTTTACACTATGGGTGGGGCTCGCAACTTAATACCAGCGAGATGTTCTGGATAGATATCTCAAGGTGGATGATTAGTAGTAGATATTAATGGATTTCGGTCTACTTACTTTGGCGTACCGCCCATGCTTTGAACCTCAACCTTTCTTGCAATGTAGTCAGCATTGGTTTGCGTTCGTGGTCCTGTCAATTGCCCAGCTGTAATTTGTTTACCTCATATAGCTGTTTTATCGTCTTTTGGGAGAGAGACATCACTAGTGAACATCATGAGACTCCGGTCCATATTACCATCATTGATCACATCCGCTATTTACTTTTCGCTTTTATTTACTATTTTAAAACACTATCTATCACTACTATCATTGCTTTTAATCCTTTGTGAACTACAAGGCCGGAGGGATTGACAACCTCTCTGTACTCGTTGGGAGCAAAGTTATTTGTATCTGTGTGCAGGTCCACGTTGATTGCTAATATCTGGCGCCGTTAGCAGTTGACACCTACTTGTTGAACCTAGGAGTCTCTGGGGATTCGATCCTTGGCATCTTTGCTAAGGGAAAAACTTCCACAACACTACATCTTACACCTTCCACTTGGGGTAACCAACGAGGGGTTAGAGGCCCATCAGTTGTGTTGTTGTGCTCAATGCGGGATTTCTCGACCTCCATTTTTGCAAGCGTTTCCTCATATAGTGAGGCGGAAGCCATCTACTATTGGGTCTAGTACAAGAGCTGCTGATGCTCGGGTCGGCCGGACTCGAGGTGCGTCTTTGGCAGAAAAACTAATTGCCATGTCGCTCCATGGGCTTGCAGAGCTAATTTGGTAAACCTTGGCAAGTTCGCGATTTGCTCTCTTGCGACAGTTATTTGAGGAGAACGTCTCGAAGACAGTGAAGGCATTGATGTCTTTCTCCCTTGGTGCGGTGGTGGCAAGTATTGCCGTACCACTTTTTGCTACTTGCCGAAGTACCCAGCATGCTCTAAGGCGATGGTTTGGAACATTATCCGGGGTTGCGTGTATTTGGCAAGGTGTATCGAGTAGTTCCTCTAGTACAGACTTGTGCCTTGAAAGAGGCTTGTTCTTCTTTCCAATATGACTGCTATCGGACGACCAACTAGGGTAAGTCCGTTTAGATTTGGTAACGTACTGTCCGGAGATGGACCGTTCCAGAGGTGTATTCTGGGCTTTCCAAGTATTTTCCATTATGCAGTACTTCCGTAGTAACTGCAATAGTTCTGTGAAACTCGGAACACGACGTCGGTTGAGAGCGTTCAAGACTCCCTCGTCCGTGCAATTGCGGTGAAATAGAGAGACCGCCTTGTCATCGCAGCAGTCCCTGATCTTGTTTTTAACGAGTAGGAATCTGGCCCAGAAGTGGTTGACCATTTTCTCGGGCTGTTGTTGTATGTTCGTGAGATCATCTATATCCGGGATTCCGTATTTGCTTGAAAAGTTTTTCCCAGGGTGGGTGGGTGTTGGAGCTTTTGAATCCCGACCCAGAGTGATATTCGGGGTTTTAACAACCTCCGTTGGTGACAATCAGGATCCGATGGGGTCTGATTGCCCTTCGGGTCCGGCGTCGGTCCCAGAGCTCAAAGAACATAGTGCGTCTCCTGGCTAGGAGGTGTTCGGCTCGATGGGTTCGGAGATACGGACTGTTGCGGTCTGTCTGGAGAGGAGATGTCTCTATGGCTCCGTCCTCAACTACTGCTACCATATGAGTAATCGGAGAAGGGTCGATCTCATCAGGGCCGGATTTAGGTCTGATCTGATCTCCTGGCGATGAGAGCCTCATGGCCTCGATGCGATCCAGCAGCTCGTTTAAGGGTGAGTGTTCTACCGAAGTCGCGTCATCGGAGTAGCCGGAGTCGGCATAAAGGTGATGCTCGACGACCACATGGGGTGCGGCCAGCCCAGAGGCCATGCGGGTGCATACGGTGAACCCGCCGAGCTGGAGGACCTGGCCGATAGCCGAGTTGTTTCCGAGGGTGATCTCGTCGTTGATGACGAGGCGCGCCATCGATCGCTCATTGCGAGTGCACAACGGAGCTCTCAATGAAAGCACCATTGTCAGTGTCAAAACCGGCAGATCTCGGGTAGGGGGCCCAAGCTGTACGTCTAAAGATCGATGGTAACAGGAGGCTGGGGACACGATGTTTACCCAGGTTCAGGTCCTCCCGATCGAGGTAAGACCCTACTTCCTGCTATATTAGTATGTATGAGTATGAATACAAGAGTTGATCTACCTCGAGATCGTAATGGCTAAACCCTAAGTCTAGCCTATGAGGATATTGTAATGACAATGATCCCCTACAGACTAAACCTCTCGGCTTATATACACGCCTGAGGAGACCTAGGGTTATAAGGGTGACTTGGGGAGGAAGTAATTGATACATCCGGACTCAAAACCTGCCTTTCTACAAACATAGGAGTCGTGACCGAATACGGGGGAAGGTCTTCTGCTTCTTCTTTATGCGGCCCACCAGTGCGACCCAGCTTCCTTGACCTAGATGCGTGAGGACCCCTGAATACAGGACTCCCTCAAGGGCCAACCCTCCGATAAAGGTAGCGCCCGAACGACGGGGAGAGGAATCAAAGGTCGAAAAGGGCACTCACCGACAGGCTAACACCGAAGAAGTCAAGCCGCTGCCATGAATCGACCCAGACCACCGCCATGGGCCACCACCACGCCATGTGTAAGGGCATATTTCTCCCTAAGTAGTTTTGGTGATTGATGACAATGCTTTTGCGGACTAATCGTGTGCTCTAAGCTCCTACAGGTATATCTCACTTAGGCACAAGACGATTGATTGCCCCTCGGATTCGATGGAAGACGGTGTTTCCTTTTTGCTCCTTGTCGGTGGCTTTGAGTAATAGGAAAGCCGTACTATTAAGAGGGGGTCCGCTTCGGAAAGGTTTGGGTGGAATCAACACGTACACATCTTTCTCTCACACCACCTTTCCCTCGCTTCTCTGGAGTTCCAACCGCTTATTATCGTATATGCAAAACTTGACTTCTTAACTAAATCATCTACCTGGCAAGTGGTAGTACCGCTCCTTAAAGCGGTAGTACCGCACAGCCACGCGGTAGTACCGCCTGGAGACACGGTAGTACCGCACCAGCGGTAGTACCGCGGCTCCAGAGCGGTAGTACCGCGTATCTGGCCCGGCACTGATTCTAAGTGCAGAAGTAGGTGCGGAAGTAAATTTTTACTTCCGCATCCTATGCGGTAGTACCGCTTACTCCAAGCGGTAGTACCGTGTCGCGTTTTGCTACTACCGTTTTCTCTGCAGATGTAGCCGCGGATGTAATTTATTTCATCCGTGGTCGGTAATCATGTCGCAAGCTTTTGCCTAGCGGTAGTACCGCTCAGCCAGCGGTAGTACCGCAACTTACGTGCGGTACTACCGCTCTCTGCGGGCTGAAAACGCACATAACGGTTGGATTAGCTCTCCCACTATATATAGGGGGTCTTCTTCTCCAAGAAGACTTACCTCTTCCCCCACTACTCCATTGTTGCTCCAAAAGCTCCATTTCCGCCCGATCTCTCTCCCTAGCCAATCAAACTTGTTGATTTGCTCGGGATTGCTTGAGGAGGCATCGATCTACACTTCCACCAAGAGATATTTGATTCTCCCCACTAATCCCTTGCGGATCTTGTTACTCTTGGGTGTTTGAGCACCCTAGACGGTTGAGGTCACCTCGAAGCCATATTCCATTGTGGTGAAGCTTCGTGGTTTTGTTGGGAGCCTCCAAGTTGCGGAGATAGCCCCAACCTTGTTTGTAAAGGTTCGGTTCCCGCCTTAAAGGGCACCACTAGTGGATTCACGGCACCTTGCATCGTGTGAGGGCGTGAGGAGAATACGGTGGCCCTAGTGGCTTCTTGGGGAGCATTGTGCCTCCACACCGCTCCAACGGAGACGTACTTCCCCTCAAAGGGAAGGAACTTCGGCAACACATCCTCGTCTCCACCGGTTCCACTTGTGGTTATTTCTTACCTTTACTTGTGCATGCTTTACTTGTTCAACTCCTATAGCATGCTTGTGTAGTTGTTATCCTTCTTTCCTTTAGTTGTCATCTTAGTAGAATATCTAGACAACTTACTTTGTCGTTTAATTTAAAGTGGTTAAGAAAAGTTAAAAATTGTTAGTTGCCTATTCACCCCCCCCCCTCTAGTCAACCATATTGATCCTTTCAATTGGTATCAGAGCCTCGTCTCTTTTTAAGGACTTTACCGTCCAAAGAGTATGGGTGACAACGTAGTCGAGACGGAGGATCATTCCGGTGGAACTCCGTCCTTGCCTACGTCAGATGGGGGAGCCTCGGTCTCTCGTGAGGAGTTCAATGTGGCCTTGACCACATTGAAAGAATCACTAGCGAGCGAGGTCAAAGGCATGTTTAAAGATTTGCTTGAGGGGCTTAAATTATCCACCACACCGTTGGAAGTGGCTCGTCCCGCTACCAATGTGTCGGAGGCTAATCCCGACAAGGGAGAAGCTAGTAGTGAACAAGCCCCGGTTACTAAGAATGGGAGTGGGAAATTTGCCAAATCCGCTCCTCCTACTCACTATGGAGGACCCGTTCCCACACCGCATTTAAATTCCGTTGGGCCCCCTCCCAAGTTTATCAAAAATACTGATTTTGCTACTTGGGTGTTTCGTTTCAAACGTCATATTAATCATTGTTCCACTAACCTTTGGAGAATCATTGAGCAAGGTTTTTATCCGTATGATCCCGACAACATGACTCCAAGAGAAACTGCAGATCATCAGTTCAACGAGTCCGCTCTTTGCATTCTTCAAGATTCCATCCCTCCTGAAGACATTGCACACCTTCGACCCTTCACTGTGGCCAAGGAAGCTTGGGAGCATGTTGGCACGATGTACAAGGGAAGCACCAGTATTCAACGCTCCAACTATGAAGTGGTGCAAGATGAAGCTGATGAGTTTGCTATGATCGAAGATGAAGATCCTCGTGAACTTTATCGAAGATTAACTATCCTTGCGGTTTCTCTTCGAGATCATGGCAGTAAGGATACGTATGACAATTGGATCAAGCGCAAGTTCCTCAAGGCCATGATGCCCTATCATAAGGCCATGTCCTCTGTCATACGTCAGAGACCGGACTTCCACACTTTATCCTCAAATGAAGTGTTGGATGAATTTGTTGCCATGAGGATCTTGGACGTGACCGCCGACAATGCGGTCTTAAGAGCTCAACGATCAAAGAAGCCTAATCTTGCACTGAAGGCCAAGGCTTGTGTGGAAGAGGAGGAAGTGGAAGATGATGATGAGTGTAGCCCCGAGGACACCAAATATGCCTATCATGAGCACATGGCTCTTGTTTCAAGGCAATTCTAGGGCAAGAAGAACACAAGATCCAACTTCAACAGGAACAACTCTAGTGGGAACAAAGGGAAGCAACGAGTAAGGACATGCTTCAACTGTGGAAATGTAAGTCACTTCGTTGTGGATTGCCCATATGAGAAGAGAGAAGACTTTGGAGGCAAGCTTATTCGGAAGGACAAGTCAAAGTCCTATCCCAACAAGAACAACTTCATCAAGAAGACTCCTCCGAAAGTGTTGGTGGCCCAAGAAGAATATGTGGAGGATGATGATAATGATGAAGACGATGAGGTGACCACTATGGCCACAATTGCAATTGCGACTACTCCGCACTCATCTCTCTTCGACTCACCAAACGAGAACATCACCGCCAAGTGTCTCATGGCCAAGGCCACCAACAAGGTAACCCCAAACATCAATACTACTATCTCGTCTAATCCTTCATTGACAAATTGTATTGATGAGGGTGAGGGTGTTAAGGAGGGAGAAAATGAATTTGAGTTGTTCATGAAAAATCTCAAGGGCAAACCCAAGAAGCATTTTGTTGCTCTCTTGGAACAACTCGGTGAGGCCAATGACATGATCGAGGCTCACGAGGAAACCATTACTAAAATGGAAGGACATAGTCGAGACTATGCCGATCAGATATCGGATCTCTCTAACGCCCTAGAGGAAGAGCGTGGTCTTCGTTTGGCTCTTGAGGAGTCACACAACGATGGTCATGCTAAATTAAAGAAAGATCTTGATCATGCTTTAGTTGTCTCTCGCGTCCTTAACTCCGAGAAGGCAAAACTTGAGGTTGACCATGCTAAACTCAAAGAGGAGTTTGACATACTTGACAAGGCTCACAAGGCCTTGAAAGGTATGCATACTACTCTCAAGGAGTCTCATGATCAACTCCAAGTTTCGCTAACCAAGGAAAAGGCTATCTTTCCTCACATGGTTTTAATTGATAATGCAAATGCTACTAACCCATGTTGCGAGCATGTGCATCTTGTTGAAGAGAATGCCGAGTTGAAGAAGCAACTTGAGAAAGGCCTTGTGACTTGCATACAAGGTGAGAAGAACCTCAACACCCTTTTGAGCAATCAAAAGGAAGTTGTGGCAAAGGAAGGAATTGGGTTTGTTCCTAAGCCCAAGAAGAAGAAGAATGACAAGACGAAGCAACCACCCCCTCTCCGACAATATTTTGTGAAAGAAGGAGAGGACACATCAACGAAGAAGAAAAGTGGTGGTGTCAAGAAAAACTCCACCATACCATCAAACATGGCCGGCGATTTTAATCCTTCATATGTTTTATGCCGTGCTAGTGATGGTCATGTGTTTGCTAAATTTGTTGGTTCTTCTTATGAGTACATTGAATGGTCCATTTGGGTTCCTAAGACCCTTGTTACTAACCTCAAAGGACCCATTTCCAAATGGGTACCTAAATCCAAGCATTGATCTATTGTAGGAGTTTGCTTCCGGTGGGGGATCATGGTTGCTCGATAGCGGAGCCACAAATCATATGACCGGAAGCAAAGACTTGGTGGTGGACGTGCATCTCGGTTCATCTATGGCCACCAACGTCGAATGGGGTGATGCTTCATCCTCTAAGGTATTGGGACTCGGCAAGGTTGTTATCTCTCATGATCTCACGATCGAGAAAGTCATGCTTGTTGAGTCCCTTGCATACAATTTACTTTCTGTACGCCAACTTGCACTCATGGGCTTTGCTACATTCTTTGATATTGATACCGTGGCCCTCTTGTGGAGCAAGACTCTTAAGGTAGCCTGTGTTGGGCATGTCGAGAACGGCCTTTATGTGGTTAACTTCTCGAAGCAATCCACTAAGGTTGCGACATGCCTAATGGCTAAAGTTGATGTGGGATGGCTTTGGCATCGCCATTTGGCCCATGTCAATATGAGATCTTTGCAAAGTCTTCTCAAGGGGGACCATGTCCGAGGACTAACAAATGTTAGCTTTGCCAAAGATCGTGCTTGCAGGGCTTGCATTGAAGGAAAATTACATGAGAAGGCACACCCTCCCACGACTATCATCTATTCAAAGAGACCCCTAGAGCTCCTCCACATGGACCTCTTTGGGCCTCCATCTTTTGATAGTCTTGGGGGTAGGAAGTATTGCTTGGTGATTGTGGATGATTACTCAAGATACACCTGGGTATACTTCTTCAAGAAGAAGAGTGAGACCCAACAAACTGTCATCAACTTTGCAAATGAAGCTCAACGACAACATGAATCAAAGATTTTGATGATCAGAAGTGACAACGGCACCGAGTTCAAGAACTACACCTTGGATGAGTTTCTTGGTGATGAGGGGATCAAACATCAATATGCAGCCCCATATACCCCTCAACAAAATGGTGTAGCGGAGAGAAAGAACCGAACTCTAATGGATGCTGCAAGAACCATGATGGGTGAATTCAAATCTCCATACAACTTTTGGACCGAAGCCATCAACACCGCTTGCCATGCATCAAATTGTCTCTATCTCCGCAAAGGCTTGAACAAAACTCCGTATGAGATTCTTACCGGTAACAAGCCCAATCTCAAGTACTTCCGGGTATTCGGGTGTAAGTGTTTCATTCTCAAGAAAGGTGTTCGTTTGTCTAAATTTGAATCTAGATCTCATGAGGGCATATTTGTTGGTTATGCTACAAAATCTCATGCTTACCGTGTCCTCAACAAGTCCAATGGACTCATTGAGGAGACGAGTAACATAGAGTTTGATGAAAATAACGGCTCCCAAGTGGAGCAAAGTGGTACTTGTGATGCAGGTGATGAAATTCCTCCTCAAGCCATAAGAAGAATGGGTGTTGGATATATCCTACCCATTGAGGAACCCCTTGTGGCCGAAGGAGAAGGACAATGTTCCACTCAAGTGGAACCATCACCAACCCAAGACCCACACGCTTCCGAAGAACAAAGTGAAGGCCCTCAACCTGATGAACAAGGCTAAGTGCAAGATCAATCTCAAGTTGGTGGAGAGCCACCAAATGATGCACAAGGCCAAGTTATGTCCCCCGAGCAAGATCAAGATCAAGAGGAAGCTCAAGATCAAGATCTAGCTCCTGACGACGCTCAAGATGATCAACTCAGTGCTTCTCCGTTAACACTTGAAGAGCAATTAGAGCGTCGTGCTGCAAAAGTTGCCTCCAGGCTTGCTTCCAACGAGCATCACATCGAGAACATTCTAGGAAGCATCAAAAGGGGGGTAAGCACTCGTAGACAATTAGCAAACTATTGTGCTCATCAAGCTTTTGTCTCCTGTGTTGAACCTCAGAAGGTTTATGAGGCGCTCGAAGACCCTGATTGGCTCAATGCCATGCATGAAGAACTCCATAACTTCGAGCGCAACAAGGTGTGGCGTCTGGTGCCAAGACCAAAGGAGAACCATAATGTCATTGGAACCAAATGGATCTTTAAGAACAAGCAAGATGCTCATGGCATTGTCATCCGCAACAAGGAGCGTCTGGTGGCTCAAGGCTACTCCCAAGTCGAGGGTATCGACTACGGTGAAACCTTTGCCCCCGTTGCTCGTCTTGAATCCATTCGTTTGTTGCTTGCCTATGCTTCCCATCATAACTTTAAATTACAACAAATGGATGTGAGAAGTGCATTTATTAATGGTCCTATTAATGAGTTGGTGTATGTTAAACAACCCCCGGGGTTCGAGGATCCTAAGTTCCCCAATCACGTGTACCAACTCGATAAGGCTCTCTATGGCCTTAAACAAGCCCCACGTGCGTGGTATGAGCATCTTACCGAGTTGCTACAAGATCGTGGGTTTGAAATTGGGAAAATCGACCCCACTCTTTTTACTAAGAAGGTCAAAGGGGAGTTGTTTGTATGCCAACTATATATTGATGATATTATCTTTGGTTCTCCTAACAAAGCTTTCAATGATGAGTTCGCCGCACTCATGACCACACATTTTGAGATGTCCATGATGGGAGAGTTGAAGTACTTCCTTGGATTTGAGATCAAACAAATAAGAGAAGGCATCTTCATCAAACAATCCAAGTATACTCAAGACATGCTCAAGAGGTTCAATCTAAGTGATGTCAAGCCGGCTACTACTCCAATGCCAACCAAATGCCAACTTGACATTGATCCCAATGGTAAAGCGGTGGATCAAAAGGTATATCGCTCTATGATCGGATCCTTGCTTTACCTTTGTGCATCTAGACCGAATATTATGTTGAGTGTAGGAATTTGTGCACGGTTTCAAGCCTCACCTAAGGAGAGTCACTTTCTGGCTGTCAAGCGAATCTTTCGATATTTGGCTCATACCCCAAACTTTGGCTTATGGTACCCGAGAGGAGCAAATTTCAACCTTGTAGGTTTCTCTGATTCTGACTGGGCGAGAGACAAAGTGGATAGGAAGTCCACTTCGGGAGGGTGCCAATTTATTGGTTGCTCTCTTGTTAGTTGGTCTTCCAAAAAGCAAAGTTGTGTATCTCTCTCGTCCACCGAAGCAGAGTATGTGGCTGCTGGCAGTTGTTGTGCTCAACTATTATGGATGAGGCAAACTTTAAAGGATTAAGGTGTCACTTGTGACAAAGTGCCTCTTTGGTGTGACAATGAAAGTGCCATCAAGATTTCTCTCAACCCGGTGCTACACTTCAAGATGAAGCATATTGAGATTCGGTATCACTTCATCCGGGATCACATAAGGCAAGGAGAGATCGAGCTTCACTACGTCAACACTCATGATAACCTTGCAGATATCTTCACGAAGCCATTGGATGAAGCAAGATTTCGCGAGTTAAGGCATGAGCTAAATATCATCGATTTGAGCAATGTGGTTTGAGTCTGTGCACACACCCCTCACACTCAATATAGTTATCTTGTCTAGATGTAGGCATGGACATAGGGGGAGTATTGTTCTCTCAATGAACCGTTCCTCCCCCCATTATGCATAAACTAATCAAGTCTTTATCATTTGCCATACATAGTTGGTTTAAATGCTTCAAGTCGAGTATTGGTCATGGGCCCAAGGATAATTCTTCGCGTGCCATATCTATGAACTCAAACATAAGTGGCCTCGGCCACCGCCCACCTCTGAGGAGTTGTGTTATTTGCTTTGCTTGTGCGTGCGTTTGCTTTTCTCTCTTCTTTGCTTAAAGCATCTTGTCAAAACGTGCAAGCTCTTGGAGGAGCGGTACTACCGTGCTTGTTTACGGTACTACCGCAAAGGGGTTACGGTACTACCGCACGTCCAGCACGGCAGTATTTATTTACTACCGCTGGTAGGGCGGTACTACCGCTTGGCGAGCGGTACTACCGCGCAAGCGGTACTACCGCGATGACCGCGGTACTACCGCACATATTCGAACGGGTGGGGGTTATAAGCAGGCAGGGGGAGTTCCAACTACCCCATACCCATTCACTCCTAACCCCCACGTCGTCCCTATCTCTCCCTCTCAAGAACGCCACCGGAGGACCTCGCCGGATCTCCTCCCTCGGCCACTCTCCTCGCATTCCGACCGGTGGGATCGCTCCCCACCGCGCCCTCTTGCCATGGATGAAGGTTTCTCCCCTTTTCCCCACTTCTTGTTGCCTTGTTGTTGATTTTTAGGGTTAGGGGAGATGCTTAGTGTTCTTGTGTTCTTCGTGTTCTTATCCATGGAAGTTTAGGATGTAGGAGAGTGTTTTTGCACTAGAAATGCGAATATGTATGTTGCTACCAAGTTACTATGATCAGCCGTAGTACCGCTAGTCGATCTATATGGCCTTCTCTAGATCTGTTCCTCTCAGATCTGTTCCGTACGGTACTACCGCTGGAGAACCGCGGTACTACCGCCCGATCTGGTCCAGATCAGATCTGACCAGAGCGGTACTACCGCTGTCCTCAGTGGTACTACCGCTCAGGCGGAAGTAAAATTTTACTACCGCTTGCCGAGCGGTACTACCGCTCCCCAACGCGGTACTACCGCTCCGCAAGCAGCACTAATTTTTTTACTTCCGCTCCTGTACACGGAAGTACATTCTTATTACCGCAGAGTATGCGGTACTACCGCATCCACCATGCGGTACTACCGCTTACTAAGCGGTACTAATTTTTTACTTCCGCATCTGGTCAGCAGTACTACTGCTTGTGTCATATTGTCTTCGTAGCTTGTACACATTCATCTTTCTACTGGTTTCTTGTGCTTTTTGAGGCTTTGGCATTGATTCTCTTTGTGTTTTTGTCGTGTTCTTGTGGTTGTGTTTTAGGTGGTGGCTCCGGTTTCGATGCTCGTCGTACCAACCCTGTCCGCGACACCGGGTCCAAGCGTCTGCGCAACCCCAGTGATGTGGCAGAGGGCTCCAATCCCCAGCGCAGGTACAAGACTGCCGCCAACAAGCAAAAGGAATCCTCGATGACTATGGAAGAAATGCCAGCAAATGAGTTCATGGCACAGAGGAAGCACAACCCCTATGGAGAACCCCGTGCTCAGTTTCCTGGAGATGAGCTTTTCTGGACCAGGCAGCAGTATCGCATCTACCAGGAGGTGCTCAAGAGCAAGACCAACCTGTATGTGGATGCTCACTGGGTGGATGTGGACCACATGCGGAAGGACTCCAACCGGGCCTACTTTGCTGAGGCTCTGGATCGGGCCGAGCAGTTGGGGCTTGAGCACATCATGACCTTCCAGAATGATTTTGATCCGGAGATTATTGCTCAGTTCTATGCATCAGTCCATTTCCACACCAAGGATGATCGCCCAATGACATGGATGACCAATGGTCACAAGATGACTTCATCTTGGACGGAGTTCATGGATCTTCTCCAGATTCCTGACGAGGGTCTCCACAACCCAGTTGGATTTCGGCCTCACGCCAATCCTGAATCTGCCAACAAAGACAAGCTGCTACCATTCTATGTGGAAAAGACTCTTGCTAGTGGCAAGAAGACATGGGTGTTGATCCACTTTTTGGACATCATGTATCGGATCTTTCGCAACACTCTGTTCCCTCGCGTTGGAGACAAGGACAAGGTCCATGCCTACCTGGTTGACATGCTGCTAATGTGTGAAGAGGCTCGCACGACCCAGACTGCACCACTTGACATATCCCATATCATGTGGAATGAGCTCCGTTTTGCAATCTACACTCGCAAGGTACCCATCTATGGTCCATTCTTGTTTCTGCTAATCTCCAAGACTTGGGAGAAGCTATACCCTGATGAGGAGTTCGAGGCCGACTGTTTCCGTCATGATCCCATCCGTCTGCGCATCAAGACTCGATGGGCCAACACCACCACTCGTGCGCAAGCTGCTGCAGCCCAGATGGGCACTGATGAGGAGCCTGTGGAGGAGGCTGATGATGAAGGCCCTGGAAGATTTGCTCCTTCTTCCTCCTCTGCTGTGGAGGAGCCTTCTTGGGCTAAAAGGCTTAAGCAAAAGATGAAGGCCCTCTTCTGCATGCAGGCTAAAGGTCAATACAGGGCTCATGTGACTGACAAGAAGACACGCCAGCGTGACAAGAAGCTCTTGGCAGTCTATGGAGAGGACGTGTCAAATGGGTCCGAGGATAACATCACCCCTGAGGCAACTTGGATGGCCCGTCAGGGGTACAAGTGGTCAGAGTCTGACGAGGAGCGTCAGGAGGAGCAGCCGGGATCTGATGATGAGTACGATGACTGAGTTTCTCCAGGGCTGCCACCCTGCTTAGTGTCCTCTTTCCCCTTTGTGGTGTCTCGATGACAAAGGGGGAGAGAGTGATTTGCGTCTTGTGCCAGTTGCCAGTTGTTTCTTTTCGAACTCTGTTTATTTGCGTGCTTTTGTGTCGTGTGCGTGAGACTATCGTATGGTGTAAGACATATGCTTCTCTATCGTTGAACTCGTCGTTATGTCTTTATTATTATGTCGTGAGCAGTTAATTTACTTTCCCTTGTTTATGTGCTCAGTGGTATATAAGGAGTTTATTTTGTGAAGAATATAGGGGGAGCACTGAACCCTGTATGTGTGTTGTGCAGTCCAAAGCATAATCTTGTGTAGGCACACATCCAGGGGGAGCTCACCTATTTTCTAGTTTTAAGTTTGCATACTCTCGTATTTTATTCCTGTGCAAATCCCGTATTGTCATCAATCCACCAAAAAGGGGGAGATTGTAAGGGCATATTTCTCCCTAAGTAGTTTTGGTGATTGATGACAATGCTTTTGCGGACTAATCGTGTGCTCTAAGCTCCTACAGGTATATCTCACTTAGGCACAAGACGATTGATTGCCCCTCGGATTCGATGGAAGACGGTGTTTCCTTTTTGCTCCCTGTCGGTGGCTTTGAGTAATAGGAAAGCCGTACTATTAAGAGGGGGTCCGCTTCGGAAAGGTTTGGGTGGAATCAACACGTACACATCTTTCTCTCACACCACCTTTCCCTCGCTTCTCTAGAGTTCCAAACGCTTATTATCGTATATGCAAAACTTGACTTCTTAACTAAATCATCTACCTGGCAAGCAGTAGTACCGCTCCTTAAAGCGGTAGTACCGCACAGCCACGCGGTAGTACCGCCTGGAGACACGGTAGTACCGCACCAGCGGTAGTACCGCGGCTCCAGAGCGGTAGTACCGCGTATCTGGCCCGGCACTGATTCCAAGTGCAGAAGTAGGTGCGGAAGTAAATTTTTACTTCCGCATCCTATGCGGTAGTACCGCTTACTCCAAGCGGTAGTACCGTGTCGCGTTTTGCTACTACCGTTTTCTCTGCGGATGTAGCCGCAGATGTAATTTATTTCATCCGTGGTCGTCAATCATGTCGCAAGTTTTTGCCTAGCGGTAGTACCGCTCCCAGAGCGTTAGTACCGCTCAGCCAGCGGTAGTACCGCAACTTACGTGCGGTACTACCGCTCTCTGCGGGCTGAAAACGCACATAACGGTTGGATTAGCTCTCCAACTATATATAGGAGGTCTTCTTCTCCAAGAAGACTTACCTCTTCCCCCACTACTCCATTGTTGCTCCAAAAGCTCCATTTCCGCCCGATCTCTCTCCCTAGCCAATCAAACTTGTTGATTTGCTCGGGATTGCTTGAGGAGGCATCGATCTACACTTCCACCAAGAGATATTTGATTCTCCCCACTAATCCCTTGCGGATCTTGTTACTCTTGGGTGTTTGAGCACCCTAGACGGTTGAGGTCACCTCGAAGCCATATTCCATTGTGGTGAAGCTTCGTGGTTTTGTTGGGAGCCTCCAAGTTGTGGAGATAGCCCCAACCTTGTTTGTAAAGGTTCGGTCGCCGCCTTCAAGGGCACCACTAGTGGATTCACGGCACCTTGCATCGTGTGAGGGAGTGAGGAGAATACGGTGGCCCTAGTGGCTTCTTGGGGAGCATTGTGCCTCCACACCGCTCCAACGGAGACGTACTTCCCCTTAAAGGGAAGGAACTTCGGCAACACATCCTCGTCTCCACCGGTTCCACTTGTGGTTATTTCTTACCTTTACTTGTGAATGCTTTACTTGTTCAACTCCTATAGCATGCTTGTGTAGTTGTTATCCTTCTTTCCTTTAGTTATCATCTTAGTAGAATATCTAGACAATTTACTTTGTCGTTTAATTTAAAGTGGTTAAGAAAAGTTAAAAATTGTTAGTTGTCTATTCACCCCCCCCTCTAGTCAACCATATCGATCCTTTCACCATGGCAGCCCACATCCAGTCGGGACCCCGAGGGGTAGCCCCGAGCCAGCGCCACAACCCTCGCCGCCAACGGCCGCTGCACGCAAGGTCGGCCAAAGCCCACATCGCCGCCAGCACCGCCACCACTACGCCGCTGCCGCCGCCGTCACCTACCACTTCAGGGCGGCCACCCACGGCCCAAGCCGCCCACGGCCCGCGCCGTCATAGGGTCGAGCAAGCAAGCCCGCGGCCACCTGCCCGCATGGACACGCACCAACCACCGCCGCCACGCCGCCCATGGCGGAACCAGACGCCCGTGACCCACGCAGCACGCTGCCCCGCCGAGCGTCGGGCCACCGGAGCCAAATCCACCAGATCTGGGCAGGCCGTCGCGCGCGCCCCCGCCGGAGAAGCCACGCCGCAGCCGCCACGCGTCGAAGGGGCCTCAAGCTGCTGCTCCACCGCCGCCACCCAGCACGCCCGTCGTCGCGTCGCTGGGCCCCGCACAGCCCAGCACCGTCTCGCGCCATATGCCAAAGCGAGGAGAGGGGAAAGATCCCCGTCGCCACCAACGCCGGTCAGACTTTGCCCAGCGGCGCCGAGCGGTGGCGGCGCGGGGAGAGGCCGGCGAGGGAGGACGAGAGGTGGCGCGCTAGGGTTTCCCCCGAGGACGCTCGCGGGTGCGGCTCGAGGGTCTTTTAATGAGTGATTCCACTCTACATCAAGCTTGATCCTCAATAAATTGAAAAACAAAATCCATTACATCATGTGTCAATTCTAAGAATTAAAGTCGGGTCGTTAGGCTGCACAAGTGCATGTCCAAACAAGACAAAAATGCTCTCGTCACCCATACATGGCGCACAATAGCTCTGTTTTGATCCCAATCGTTATACGTGATTAAAAAAAAAACGAATGCAGACGGTGCTTTTATACGAGTTTTGTAGAGATCGATGAGCCGTCTCTTCGTGGAGCAGCGCAACTTTTTCGGTTTATCTTCCCATAGCTCCCGTTAGTAGTATTAAATTAGTCTCATCAATTGTTTGGCGTTGCCTCTCGTCGGCAAGTGCATCGCTTCAGCTCCCTTCAGTTGTGATGACGGAGACGGGTGACCACCTGGGAAGCGCCGTGATGGGCATCGACCCCGGGACGGCGTGGTCATGCGTCGGCGTGTACCAGCAGGGCCGCGTGGAGATCGTAACCAACGAACACGGCGGCCGGACAACGCCGTCATACGTCGCGTTTACCGACACGGAGAGGCTCGTCGGTGATGCAGCCAAGAACCAGGCCGCCCGGAACCCCGCCAACACCATCTTCGGTGAGTGCACACTATCTCTGTTTAGTCTTGAACATTTCCTCGGTTTCTCGAATGGCTAACTGGTTTTGTGTGGTAGGTACCAAGCGATTGATGGGAAGGAGATTCAGCGACGCGTCCGTGCAGGCCGACACGAAGCTGTGGCCGTTCAAGGTCATCGCCGGCCGCGGCGACAAGCCAATGATCGCGGCGAGCTACAAGCGCAAGCCGAAGCTAGTTGCCGCTGAGGAGATCTGGTCGATGCTGCTCGCGAAGATGAAGGGGGACGCCGAGGCCTACCTCGGCGCCCCCGTCACGGACGCCGTGGTCACGGTCCCCGTGTCGTTCGACATTCTACAGCGTCGCGCTACCAAGGACGCCTTCGCCGTCGCGGGGCTGAACGTCATCGGCGTCGTCCACGAGCCCGTGGCCGCGGCCATCGCCTATGGCCTCCACGAAAGCACGGATACGCTTCATCACCTTCATCACCTGCACGGATACGCCAATCCGACGTGCATTCCTTTGGGCCGGTTGCGACAAAGTCTCTGGTGGCAAGTGCAAAATAAATTGGGACAGAGTTTGCAGCCCTAAAGCTCTGGGCGGCCTGGGCGTCCTAAACCTTGCCAAATTCGCCACTGCCCTGCGCCTGAGATGGCTTTGGAACGAGTGGACGGAGCAGCAAAAGCCGTGGGTGGGTCTGGGCACACCTTGCACTCAGGCTGACATGGATCTCTTCGCGACAGCAACAAGGGTCGCAGTTGGAAACGGAGATAAAGCTTGCTTCTGGACGTCCCCCTGGCTACATGGTCTCAGGCCCATGGACATCGCCCCTAAGATTTTCGAGATCTCCAAAAAGACAGATTGCTCTGTCAGGAAGGCTTTCACTGATGATCTTTGGATTTCTCAAGTTGACATGGAAAATGGCATTACTCTCGAGCACATACAGGAGTTTACCATCCTTTGGGACAAATTGGATGGGATAACCTTAGATCAAGCCACGGATGACACGATCATTTGGAAACTCACTGAGAGCGGTAGCTACTCCACCTCATCGGCCTATTCGCTGCAATTTGAGGGGCGCACCTCAACACCACTACTGAAGACCGTTTGGAAAGTCTGGGCAACACCAAAATGCAAGTTCTTCGCTTGGTTGATCATCCATAACAGAGTTTGGACGGCTGATAGGCTGCAGCGGAGAGGATGGCCAAACTGCGGTTTGTGTCCACTTTGTTGCCAAGTTCAGGAGTCAGCGGCGCATCTTCTCTTCCAATGCAAATTCTCGATTGCGGTCTGGAATGCGGTAAAGGTGAGGACGGGGCTGAGTGATTTGGTCACGTCGGATTGGGCGGCTACGCAAAGTGTCAAGCATTGGTGGACTAAGATGGTTCTTTCACGCTCCCCCTATAGAAAAGGACTGGCCTCCCTACTTATGCTTATCTCTTGGGAACTTTGGAAGGAAAGGAATGCTCGGGTGTTTCGGAACGTCTCCACACCTTCGATGATTCTCGTGGGGAAGATCATGGATGAGGCGGCCATGTGGGCTTTGGCGGGTGCCAAAGGGATGGATGTAATTTTACGCCATGAGTAGTTGATTTATTTTCGCCATTGCATGGCTGCTGTCCTAGGACTCTGTTACAACTCTTCCTTAATTAATGAAATGGCAAATCTTTTGCCTCGTTTCAAAAAACGAAAGCATGAGGCGAAAAACGTGCTCGTCTTCGACCTTGGAGGTGGTACCACCAGCGTGGCGCTCCTCGCGGTTGCGGCAGGCAAGATCACAGTACGGGCAACCGCCGGTGAACCCCACGTCGGCGGCGAGGATTTCGACAGCCGCATGGTCGAGCACTTGGTCGATCAGTTCAAGACAGAGTATAATAAGGATGTCAGTGGCAGCGCGAGAGCTCTGGTGAGGCTGAGGGCAGCCTGCGAGCATGCGAAGAGGACGCTCTCATCGGCGACGTGGGCTGCCGTCGAGATCGACTGTTTGCTCGACGGCATCGACTTCCGCACGGCCATCACCCGCGACCAGTTCGAGGACCTCAACTTAGACCTGTTCTGCAAGTGCTTGGACCCCGTCAAAAAGTGCCTCAGCGACGCAAATATCCAGAGGAGCGACGTGCACGACGTCGTCCTCGTCGGCGGGTCCACTCGAATCCCGCGCGTGCGGCGTATGCTTCAGGACTTGTTTGATGGGAAAGAGCTCTACCCAGACATCAATCCCGAGGAGGCGGTGGCCCACGGAGCTGCCATCCTCGGCGCCATGGCCAGCCGCGTGCCCGCCGGTGACTCGCTGGACCTGTTCCTACTGGACGCCACGCCGCACTCGCTCGGCGTGGAAGAGTCCGGAGATGGTATGATGACCGTGATCGTCCCAAAGAACACTACCATTCCCATCAGGAGGGAGCAGATCATTTCCCTCCAGTCCCATCACAAGAGAAGTGTCGTTGTCTCGGTCTTTCAAGGGGAGAATGCCACTGCAAGGGAGAACAGGTTGCTGGGAGAGCTCAAGCTTTCGGGTGTCCATCATGGCGATGGAGCGCACAACGGAGCCAAGCGCCAGATTTCAGTGTGCTTCGACATCGATGCCGACGGTGTCCTGACAGTCTACGCGACAGACAAGACGACCAAGCGTAGGCACCAGATGAAGTTCATGGACAATTGTCAGCTAAGCAGGGAGGAGATCGCGAGGATGGCCGAGGAGGCTGCGGAGTACATGTCAGAAGACGCGGAGAAGAGGGAGAGGGCGGAAGCAAAGAATCTGCTCGAAGAATACTTGTACCAGATACGCCGTGCAATCGAGGCTGAGAGGAAGAAGGTGGACGATGCGCTGTCCAAAGTGGAACTGATGATTCAGCAGGTGCTCGACGACCAGGTCTCTAGCGCCAGAAAGTTCCTAGACGATTTGGAGGGGCTTAAGAAGTCAGCGAAGCATACAATTGTTGGAGAGCAGAGTCATGCATAGTGGTCATTTTAATGCCGCGTGTTAACTTAACATTTCTGTTGGAAGCAGTGCTACAAAGACCGAAAGTATGCTTCTAATCTGGAGCTCAAACGCTCATGCTGTGAACAGTAAAATCTTTTTATTTTTGAAAAATTCTGATTTTCTTCTGCAAACTTTAAAAATGTTTGAAGTGCATGTAAATTTTCATCACGAAATCACATTCGACCTGAGTCATGAAAAAATAACAAATTGAGAGCTTCAAAATGCGTTTGAAAGTAACATCTTCAGAACATCAATTTTGTTTTTTTACCACGCCTTGCAACGATGTGATTTTGTGTTGAATTTTTGCATGCTCTTCAAACATTCTTTGAAGTTTTTTTCTTCTGAATTTACTGTTCATACATGAGCATTTGAGCTTGAGTTTAGAAACTCCACGTCAAAGAGAGATGACATATTTTCACCCGAAATCTGGACGATATCAAATCATCCGTTAGATTGCACCTTTTCGCAAATGAGCACTGTTTAAGATGGACATCGTCCGTGCAACCAGTTTTCAGTTGGGCGAATGTGATGTCCATAACTCCATATAGAGTTTTATTTTATTTTTGTGGGAAAGTACATATAGAATTCTGAAGTCCAAAATATTCCACCAAAAGTATTAAGAATCCAACAAAACATAGTCCCTCTGATCACAAATATAAGATGTTTTGGATATTTTAATATGAACAAACACATCAAAATAAGTCTACATACAGCCAATTCAGAAATAAGTTAAAACATCTTATATTTGGATAATAGATTCATTCTTGTAATTTCTTTTAGAGTTTTAGGTCTTGTTTGACCGATGAAAGACAGGGAGTAAAAAAAAAAATTTAAGTTAAAACTGCCTTTCTAGCGCACATATGTTAAAAAACATGTCTCACCACACAACACGCGATTCAGTAAACAAAAAGACATAAAGCCAAATTTCTGGTTATTTAATAAAGTAGTGATCTAAATGCTCTTATATTTCTTTATAGAGGGAGTAACAATTTTTAGTTTTATGCATTTTTTACATTCCTTGGTTACAAGGTTTCTTATTTTATGAATCACTTTTAACTTCTCTAACAACACAATGTACAAACTTCAAAAGGTTTTATATTTCTATTTTTTTCAAATCTCATACTTAAAAAAACTGGGTTTTAATAACCACTTTCGAATATTCACCCACCCACCCATATGTGTACATCCGCGTCCGAAGCACCACCACACGGGCGCGCCGGGGAACTGCCCACGCAGTCGGCCCTCCTCGCCCATCACGTCCAATCGCTTTCCTCATCCCTCCCGCCACAGCGCCGTTTCGGGAGGCCACCGCGATTGACGAGCCGAGTCATGGTGCTCCACCCCGGTCCCCCGTGGCACGAGCAAGGGCAAGGCACCGCCGAGATCATCTCACGAGACCTCTCATACCCCTTGCAGTTCATGGCAATGCTTGTCGTGTCCGACAACACCTCTCCTCTCACGATGGCGGAGCCAGGACATGTCCGTTTCAAATGGGGTAGCACCATCCGTGTCCACATGTCCGTTTGATGACTCTGATGGACAAAAAAGGAACATATTTCGTGTCCGTTCGAGTCTCCTGGTTGGAGTTGCCCTAATGTGTGTTTTTACACAGTACAATCAAAGCCACGAGATGCCTCGAGTGGGGTCACTGTAAATCAAATTGCCAGGCTCCGGTTATTTGCCTAAATTACTCTGGTCCGGGTCACAAGGTATCTGATTGCACTTCCCTTCTGAATTCACAATCTAATGGTAGGTCTTTTATGACCAAAGATACGCAGTGTTTGGTCACATCTCCCGTCTTGGGGCATCAAATCAACACTTCCAAATTTATTGTTAACATCGGCCCCTCGACTCGTGCTCGCCACTTCCAACCATCCACCGTTCGATGCAGCTCATGTGGACACTGACACTTGGTTGAATCATATTGGAGAAGTAGGTGGGCCCAGTGGTGGCGATGGGTTCCCAAGCCTAGCTCCTCCACCCTTGATGCCTCGCATCCGCCCTACTCGCTTCCCCGAGAACACCCATGCCACCAAGCGTCGCCACCAACATGCTGCCACCCCATCCACCACACCATCCTCCGCCCTTGCCATGGCCAACTACCCAGTGAACCCCATCCCCTTCCTCCCCAACCTGGGCTACCAGATCGCAAGGTGCGTGCGAACATGGTGGTCAACCCCATCCCGCCACTCAATAATAGCTACCTCGCCATTCTCGAGGCCAGTCACTTCGTCCCACTGCATCTCCGAGTTGGGCTTAGGGACACCATCGAGGGCTTGTTGCACGAATCAAATATGCTGGCGACAGAAGCATCTGACCACCCGCTCGGTATTGGTATGTTCGCCTTTCCTGATTCCTTCGTCCGCGTTACTGCAATCAACACCACGTTTCAGTTAGAGGATGAAGACTAGTCATACCATTTGTCCATCACAATACTGCTTTGAACATGCGTAAGGAAACCTCTGGTCCTGAGGTGTGGTTAATGTATATTGGGTTTTCGGATGATTATCAGACTGATTTCTATCTTGAGCGTTCTGTTGATAATTATGGTTGCCTGGTTTCTTTGAACAATCCTCACATGGACCGTAGGGTTGTGTTGATTATGGTGCGAATGATTCACATCCGCCTCATCCCCAAAAGTATTGTGGTGCGCCAACTCGGTGGAGATAGAGATTGTTGGATTGTTTAAGTCAATATTCCGAGGGGTGCAAATTAGAATGCTCATGATCCTGAGCCCCCCTCCCCGGCAGATGAGGATACGCCGCCGCCAATGTCATCCCCCATCCCATGTTCGATGATGGCCTCACCTTGGAGCAACTCTAACAACATAAACTTCAGAATTGGCTACTCCAGAATGGCATCGGCAATTATCCGGTTCAGCCTCACCCTCTCGTCCCCCTCGTGCCGCCCCCGCGGGCGACCCAGGGGGAACCCTAGTCGTCGCCCCCCTCGTCCCTCCTCAGCCTCCATCTCTCCTCGCCGCCGTCCGCATCGCCGCCGGGCAAAGCTTGGCCGGCTGGGCGGCGGCGGGGCATCTCTTCCCCTTGGAGCATCTTGGGCGGCGCGGGACGACCAGATCGCGAAGAGGCGTCGGGCTAGCGCGGGGTCTGGCGGCGCGGCGGGCGAGCATCTTGGCGGCTGCCCGATGCGGCGCTAGTAACGCGGCGCGGCAGCTACGGCTTGGATGCGACTCCACGGCGAGGTGGTGGCTGCGTGTTCATCAGATCGGGTGGTCGCGGGCGCCGCCATGTTCAGGCCGGATCCATCTGGATCTGGCGCTTGGATGTTGTCGGCCGGCGCAGGGTGGTGGTCTACGTCGCTGGCCTCGCCGGATCGTCGGATCCGGCGCCTGGAGATCTACGGCGGCTGTCCTTCTTGATCCTCCTTCCTGATGGGTTGAGCCCCATGGCACTTGCATCTGTGCTGGTCTCGGTTCGTCTCGCTGTCAGATCCGGAGCAGGCGGAGGTTTGGTGGTATAGGTTGGGGACCGGAGGAAACTTTGGCCGTCTGGTCCGGCCCGGCATCGGCGGCGTCCCACGACGCCGTTACCCTCCTTGGAGGCGAAGCCGAGGTCCCTACTATCCACATCCGAACCCCTCCCGGACGAAAGTCTAAAATTCAGTCTGGATTGGGCGGCGGCGGCGCCCTGCGCGTCGTAACCTCCATGGAGGCGCCGTCTTGGGAGGCTCAGATGGTCGGGCAAGAGATGCTATGGGTGTTGGGCGCTGCGTAGCTCCAGCAGCGGCGACGGCGTGAGCTCCAGGGGAAACCCTTGATCTGGGTATACCGGATCTGACGATGATGGCACCTTCGATGTCGTGTCCCTCCTGGGGGCATCGTTTTGGAGCACGCGCTGGCTGGAGGGGACAAGAGGAGGAGCGGTGTTACATCTACCGCGAGGCCGACGGCGGATCCTGGCGGCATGGCGCCGCGGAGGTTCAGCGATGGGCGCGTCTGGAGATGAACTCGCGCAGGAGGAGGAAGTTGTCTAGCGTCATGGTGACGTTGATGGCAGAGAGGCCTGCCAAGGTCGGTGCAACAATTTTGCTCTGAGTATGGACCGAGGGATGATGGAGGTGTCGGCCCTTGCAGCGTGCGGTGCTCACTGGGAGTGTGCCTGAACCGGTGTGGGACCTAATCCAGGTAGTGGCTTGGAGGGGACACCCGGCTTTAGATGTTAGGCTTTAGTGCGATGTCTGTTTGGTATTAGGCCCGGACATTCGACACGCCTTCATCAAAGGGATAGGAGTAGCAACGGTGTTGCCAAGATGGTGGCTTCAGGCTTATTGATGTATCACCTTGTATGGTCTTTGTGAATAATTAATAATATGGCTGCATGCATCGTCTAGATGCAGAGGCCGGGGGTACATCCTCCTTTTCTAAAAAAAAAATATCCGGTTCAGCAGAATGGGTAGCAACATGTTGCTAAACAGCCAACACAATGAGTTGCTTGGCCAGAACCTCCTACTCCACAAATCCCACCTACTCTAGTCATCTTTCAATCATGGTTGTGACGGTGTCCAGGATTAGGGGGTACCAATCTAGTCGGCTGCTCCTCGGGCTGAGCCGATGGGCCCTCATTCATTCTCACGAAGGACTTCTAAGGTTGTACGCAAGAGGCGTGTGCTACTTGTGAACCACGTCAGTAAATTCCCCAAAGATGAGGGGATGATGCAGGTCAACGGCGGTAAGTATTTCCCTCAATTATGAAACCAAGGTTATCAATCCAGTAGGAGAACCAAGCAAGCTATGTAAACATCACCTGCACACAAATAACAAATCCTCGCAGCCCGACTTGTAGACGGGTTGTCAATCCCTCTTGGGTCAAGTAGTATGCTAAAAAGATAGATTGATAGATGCAAATAAAATAAAAGCAAATAAAATGCATCAAGGTATTTTTGGGTTTTTGATAATATAAATCTGAAATAAAAGAAGCAAATGAATGGGAAACACAAATAGCAATATAGATCTACAAGTGTATGATGAGAAATAGACCCGGGGGCCATAGGTTTCACTAGTGGCTTCTCTCGAGAAAATAGCATATGTTGGGTAAACAAATTACTGTTGGGCAATTGATAGAAGAGCGAACAGTCATGACGACATCCAAGACAAGAATCATGTATATAGGCATCACGTCCAAGATTAGTAGACCGACTCCTGCCTGCATCTACTAGTATTACTCCACACATCGATCGCTATCCAGCATGCATCTAGTGTATTAAGTTCATGAAAGAACGGAGTAATGCCTTAAGAATGGTGACATGATGTAAACAAGATCTATTCATGTAGGAATAGACCCTATCGTTTTATCCTTAATAGAAACGATACATGCGTGTCATGTCTCTTTCTGTCACTCAGATTGAGCACCGCAAGATCGAACTCATTACAAAGCACCTCTTCCCATTGCACGATAAACCAGTCAAGTTGGCCAAACAAAACTGAAATATGAATACGAAATATGAGGCTATAATAATCATGTATGGATAGAAATAGATCTGCTCATAAACTCACAATTCATCGGATCCCAATAAACACACCGCAAAAAAGTTACATCAAATAGATCTTCAAAGAGAACATTGTATTGAAGATCACAAAGAGAGAAGAAGCCATCTAGCTATTGCCTACGGACTCGTAGGTCTGTGGTAAACTACTCACGCATCATCGGAGAGGCACCAATGAGTATGATGAACCCCTCCGTGATCGTGTTCCTTTCCGATAGAGTGCCGGAAAAGGGCTCTAGATTGGATCTCGTGGTTCTGGAACTTGTGGCAGCTAATTTGTTTTTGAAAGAAATATGCCCTAGAGGCAATAATAAAGTTGTTATTTATATTTACTTATATCATGATAAATTTCTATTATTCATGCTAGAATAGTTTTAACCGGAAACTTGATACATGTGTGGATACATAGACAAAATACCAAGTCCCTAGTAAACCTATACTAGACTAGCTTGTTAATCAAAGATGGTTAAGTTTCCTGACCATAGACATGTGTTGTCATTTGATTAACGGGATCACATCATTAGGAGAATGATGTGATGGACATGATCCATCTGTTAGCTTAGCATATTGATCGTTTAGTTTTATTGCTACCGCTTTCTTCATGTCAATTACATATTCCTCCGACTATGAGATTATGCAACTCCTGGATACCGGAGGAATGCCTCGTGACCTATCAAACGTCACAAGGTAATTGGGTGATTATAAAGATGGTCTACAGGTATCTCCGAAGGTGTTTGTTGGGTTGGCACAGATTGAGATTAGGATTTGTCACTCCGAGTATCGGAGAAGTATCTCTGGGCCCTCTCGATAATGCACATCATAAGAAGCCTTACAAGCAATGTGACTAATGAGTTAGTTGCAGGATGATGCATTACAGAACGAGTAAAGAGACTTGCCGGTAATGAGATTGAACTAGGTATGAAGATACCGACGATCGAATCTCGGGCAAGTAACATACCGATGACAAAGGGAATAACGTATGTTGTCATTACGGTTTGACCGATAAAGATCTTCATAGAATATGTAGGAACCAATATGAGCATCCAGGTTCCACTGTTAGCTATTGACCGGAGAAGTGTCTCGGTCATGACTACATAGTTCTCGAACCCGTAGGGTCCGCATGCTTAACGTTCGATGACAATTTGTATTATGAGTTATGTGATTTGGTGATCGAATGTTGTTCCGAGTCCCGGATGAGATCACGGACATGTCGAGGAGTCTCGAAATGGTCGAGAGGTAAAGATTGATATATTGGATGATAGTATTCAGACACCGGAAGTGTTCCGGAATGTGTCGGGTACATATCGGAGTACCGGGGGTTATCCGAACCCCCTGGGGAAGATATGGGACATATGGGCCTTAGGAGGGAGGTAAACCAGCCCACATAGGGGTGGCGCCCCCAAGGGAGGAGTCCTAATTGGACTAGGAGAGGGGGCGGCGCCCCCCTTTGCTTCTCCATCTCTCTCCTTCCGCCTTTCCCCCTCCAATAAAAGGAAGGGGGGACGAATCCTACTAGGATTCCAAGTGGGACTCCTCCCCACTTGGGGTGCGCCTAGGGCCGGCCTCCTCCCCCCTCTTTCCTTTATATACGTGGGGAGGGGGGTCTCCAACACACATCAATTGTTCTAAGCCGTGTGCGGCGCCCCCTCCACAGTTTGCTCCTCAGGTCATATTCACGTAGTGCTTAGGCGAAGCCCTGCGCGGATCACTTCACCATCACCGTCACCACGCCGTCGTGCTGACGGAACTCTCCCTCGACACTTTGTTGGATCAAGAGTTCGAGGGACGTCAGCGAGCTGAACATGTGCAGAACTTGGAGGTGCCGTACGTTCGGTGCTTGATCGGTTGAATCGAGAAGACATTCGACTACATCAACCGTGTTAAGTAAACGCTTCCGCTTTCGGTCTACGAGGGTACGTGGACACACTCTCCCCTTCTCGTTGCTATGCATCTCCTAGATAGATCTTGCGTGATCGTAGGATTTTTTTGAAATTGCATGCTACGTTCCCAACATTTTTCTCCGACTCCTCTAGGGTTTCCGAAATATTTGGGTATTTATCGATCTGAGAGGCGGTGGGGGGGGGTCTCGTTGGCCCCACTACCCACCAGGGCGTGCCAGGGGGCTGGGGCGCGCCCTGGTGTCTTGTGGGCCCCACGGGCCTTCTCTCGTGGACTTCTTTGGCCTACTGGATGGCTTCTAGTCCAAAAAAATTCTCAAAACGTTTTGTTGCATTTGGACTCCGTTTGATATTGATATTCTGCAAAGTGTAAAACAAGCAGAAAAACAACAACTGACACTGGGCACTATGTCAATAGATTAGTCCCAAAAAATGATATAAAGTTGCTACAAAATGATTGTAAAACATCCAAAAATGATAATATAACAGCATGGAACAATAAAAAATTATAGATATGTTGGAGAAGTATCATCATCCCCAAGCTTAATCCCTACTCGTCCTCGAGTAGGTAGATGATAAAAGACAACATTTTTATGTGTAATGTTCTCTAACACGTTCATCATATTATTTTCTTTGTAGCATGGATATATGGACTTTTAGATGATTTAAAGCAATAGTCTATAATTTGACATGAAGACTTCAATACTCAAGTAATATCAACAAGCAACCATGTCTTTCAAAATATCAACGCTAAAGAAAGTTATCCCTAGCCCATTATGCTCAATCATTGATCCATTCATGCAACACATCCAAATATTAGCTACATCGAATGCTCAAGTGTGATAATAGTGTTCCATAGTTGGTGCTTTATAAGAGAAAATGGAGACTCGACAAAAGAATTGCACAATATATATATATATATATATGCCCTTCGCATAGGGAAGCAAAGATTTGTAGAGGTGCCAGAGCTCAAAGCTTAAATTGAGAGATAAAACTATTTTGGGTGGCATGTTTTTCTCATCAACAAAAATGACTAAGAGTTCCCAATATCTTCCATGCTAAATAAATCATAGGTGGTTCCCAAACATAAACAAAAATCATTCCACCATTCTTTCACAATCCATGGCTAGCTGTATCCACGGGTGCCTTCCATACCAACACATACCAAGGAATTTATTATAGTAATTTTTTTTTTGCATTTCGGGATTGGGCATCCCTATTACCGCCACACTCTCATGCAATGACAAATGAATAAACACTCATCTTGAGAATAACCTACTTAACATGGAAAATATCGGCCACCCCTCGCCGCTTAATGAGCGGTACAGACATACAAAAGATAAGTGTATTTTGAAAATTAGAGTTGGCACATACAAATTTACTACGGCTGTCGCGGACTCATCCTCTGCTGCAAACACAAGACAAGAACACCAGGCCTACTCCACCTCCAACTCCTATACAAATCATGCAGTCTATTGGTGTCAACCATTGCGCCATCCCACCTGAAGAGCTCACAGAGGAAGCCCTGCTTGGTGCGCCGCATGAAGCCACTCCGACTAAAAATGCCGACACGGAGGAGGGCTCCTCCTCGGCTTGATCTTGCCTTTGCTTCATGGCACTTTTGCGTTGCTGGAATGTCCTCTGCTGAAACATTTGTGGTCTCAATTCGGATAAAAAACAGTTAGCCTGATATAATGCGATCTCGGTTAGTGGTTGCTCCATCGTATGTCTCCAAGAAACGAAAAAACCTGTTATCGATGATGTGTCCGAAACGCTTTGATAAATTTTCCCATGTTCCATCTGTGGTGCTTCGGGTGGTCTATGATACGCCCATTTTGCATCATGATTTTATATTGATATTTATTGCATTATGGGTTGTTATTACACATTATATCACAATATTTATGCCTTTTCTCTCTTATTTTACAAGGTTTACATAAAGAGGGAGAATGCCGGCAGCTGGAATTCTGGACAGAAAAAGGAGCTAATCTGAGATACCTATTCTGCACAACTCCAAAAGTCCTGAAACTTCATGGAGAATATTTTTGGAATATATAAAAAATATTGGGCGAAAGAAGCACCAGAGGGGGGCCACCAGCCAGCCACAAGGGTGGGGGGCGCGCCCCCTACCTTGTGGGCCCCCTGGCAATCCCCCGACGTCAATCTTCTGCTATATCAACGTGTTTTGACCTGGAAAAAATAAGAAGGCGGTTTTCGGGATGAAGCGCCGCTGTCTTGAGGAGGAACCTGGGCGAAACCAATCTAGAGCTCCGGCAGGGCTGTTCTCCCGGGGATACTTCCCTCTAGGAGGGGTAAATCGAAGCCATCATCATCACCAACGATCCTCGTATCGAGAGGGGGTCAATCTCCATCAACATCTTCACCAACACCATCTCTTCTCAAACCGTAGTTCATCTCTTGTATCCGATCTTTCTCTCAAAACCTCAGATTGGTACTTGTGGGTTGCTAGTAGTGTTGATTACTCCATGTAGTTGATGGTAGTTAGTTTATTCGGTGGAAGATCATATGTTCAGATCCTTAATGCTATTCAATACCCCCGAACATGGATATGCTTTGTGAGTAGTTATGTTTGTTCCTGAGGACATGGGAGAAGTCTTGTTATGAGTAATCGTGTGAATTTGCTATTTGTTCGATATTTCGATGAGATGTATGTTGTGTTTCCTCTAGTGGTATTATGTGAACGTAGACTACATGACACTTCACCATTATTTGGGCCTAGGGGAAGGCATTGGGAAGTAATAAGTAGATGAATTGTTGCTAAAGTGACAGAAGCTTAAACCCTAGTTTATGAGTTGCTTCGTAAGGGGCTGATTTGGATCCCTATGTTTCATGCTATGGTTAGATTTATCTTAATACTTCTTTCCTAGCCACGGATGCTTGCGAGAGTGGTTAATCATAAGTGGGGGCTTGTCCAAGGAAGGACAACGCCCAAGCACCGGTCCACCCACATATCTTATTATGAAAGTACCGAACGCGAATCATATGAGCATGATGAAAACTAGCTTGACAGTAATTCCCATGTGTCCTCGGGAGCACTTTGCTTTATATAAGAGTACGTCCAGGCTTGTCCTTTGATACAAAAAGGATTGGGCCACCTTGATTCACCTTAGTTACTTTTGTTACTTGTTACCCGTTACGAATTATACTATCACACAACTATCTGTTACCGATAATTTTAGTGCTTGCGAAGAAAACCTTACTGGAAACCACTTGCCATTTCCTTCTGCTCCTCGTTGGGTTAGACACTCTTATTTATTGAAAGGACTACGATAGATCCCCTCCACTTGTGGGTCATCAAGACTCTTTTCTGGCGCCGTTTCCGGTGAGTGAAGCGCCTTTGGTAAGTGGAATTTGGAAAGGAAACATTTATAAAGTGTGCTGAAATTTACTGTCACTTATTACTATGGAAAATAATCCTTTGAGGGGTTTGTTCGGGGTATGTTCACCCTGACCGGAGGAACAAAGAGTTTCTCCTCAACTTACTGCACCTACTGAAAATATTTACTTTGAAATTTCTTTGGGTATGGTAGAGAAACTGCTAGCTAATCCTTATGCAGGAGACGAAACATTGCATCATCATTTACACCTAATCTATGTGGATGAAGTTTGTGGATTATTTAAGCTTGCATGTATTCCAGATGATGTTGTCAAGAAGAAGGTCTTCCCTTTATCTTGTAAGGGAAAGGCATTCATGGTATAGGCTATGTGATGATATTGGATCATGGAACTACAACCGATTGAAATTGGAATTTCATCAGAAGTTTTATCCTATGCATTTAGTTCATCGTGATCGGAATTATATATATATAATTTTTGGCCTCGTGAAGGAGAAAGTATCTCTCAAGTTTACAGGAGGCTTAAGTGAATGTTATATTCATGCCCCAATCATGAGCTTTCAAGAGAAATTATTATTCAGAATTTTTATGCTCGGCTTTCTCATAATGATCGATCCATGCTCGATACTTCTTGTGATGGCTCTTATATGAATAAGACTATTGAATTAAAATGGGATTTATTGGAAAGAATTAAATGCAATTTTGAAGTTTGGGATCTCGACAAAGGTAATGAGTCAGGTATAAACCTTAAGTTTGATTGTGTTAAATCTTTTATGGATGTCGATGCTTTTCATGCATTTAGCACTAAATATGGACTTGACTCTGAGATAGTAGCTTCTTTGTGTGAATCATTTGCTACTCATGTTGATCTCCCTAAGGAGAAGTGGTTTAAATACCATCCTCCCATTGAAGTTAAAGTAGTTGAACCAATTAAAGTTGAAGAAGAGACTATCACTTATAATGTTGATCCTGTTATTCCTACTGCTTATATTGAGAAACCACGTTTTCCTTTTCGAATAAAGGATCATGCTAAAGCTTCAACTGTGGTTAATAAAAGTAATATTAGAGCACCTAGACCACCTGAACAAATCAAAGTAGAACCTAATATTTCTATGGTTAAAGATCTCTTGGCTGATAATGTTGATGGGCATGTTATTTATTTCTGTGATGAAGCTGCTAGAATTGCCAAACCTGATATTAAATATAAAAATAGACCTATTGTTGGCATGCCTGTTGTTTCTGTTAAAATAGGAGATCATTGTTATCATGGCTTATGTGATGTGGTTGCTGGTGTGACTGAAATTCCTTTTACTTTATATGAAGAAATTATGAATGAAATTACACCTGCTGAGATAGAAGAAATTGATGTTACTATCAAGATTTCTAATAGAGATACTATATCACCTATTGGGATTGTTAGAGATGTTGAAGTCTTGTGTGGGAAAATAAGATATCCTACTGATTTTCTTGTTCTTGGTTCCCCACAAGATATTTGGTAGACCTTTCCTGAACACTGTCAATGCTAGGATAGACTGCGAGAAAGATATTATTACTGTCGGTCTAGGGGATATGTCTCATGATTTTAATTTCTCTAAATTCCGTAGACAACCCCATGATAAAGAATTGCCTAGTAAAGATGAGATTATTGGTTTTGCTTCTATTGTCGTGCCTCCTACTGAACCTTTAGAGCAATATTTTCTAGAACATGAGAATGATATGTTTATGAATTAAAGAAGGGAAATAGATGAAATATTCTTTAAACAAGGACCTATTCTGAAAAACAATTTGCTTGTTGAAATCCATCGGGATCCTCCTCAACCTAAGGGTGATCCCGTGTTTGAGCTTAAACCATTACCGATACTTCGAAATATGCTTATCTTGATGAAAAGAAGATATATCCTGTTATTATTAGTGCCAACCTTTCAGAGCATGAAGAAAAAAAGACTATTAAATACTCTGAAGAAGCACTGTGCTGCTATTGGATATACTCTTGATGATCATAAGGGTATTAGTCCCACCTTATACCAACACAAAATTAAGCTGGAACGAGACACTAAACCAGTTGTTGATCATCAACGTCGATTAAATCCGAAGATGAAAGAGGTGGTAAGAAATGAAATACTAAAACTTCTGGAGGCAGGTATTATTTATCCTATTGCTGATAGTCAGTGGGTAAGTCATGTTCATTGTGTCCCTAAGAAGGGAGGCATTACTGTTGTTCCTAATGATAAAGATGATTTGACCCCGCAAAGAATTGTTCAGGTCATAGAATGGTAATTGATTTTCGTAAACTGAATAAAGCTACCAAGAAAGATCATTACCCTTTACCTTGTATTGATCAAATGCTAGCAAGACTATCCGAACATACACATTTTTTCTTTCTAGATGGTATTTCTATTTTCTCTCAAATACGTGTGTCAAAAGAAGATCAATAAAAGACTACTTTTACTTGCCCTTTCAGTACTTTTGCTTATAGATGTATGGATTTTGGTTTGTGCAATGCACCTGCTACCATTCTAAGATGTATGATGCCTATATTCTCCGACATTTGTGAAAATATTGTTGAGGTTTTCATGGATGATTTCTCCATTTACGGAACTTCTTTTGATGATTGCTTAAGCAACCTTGTTCGAGTTTTGCAGAGATGCGAAGAAACTAATCCTGTATTGAATTCAGAAAAGTGCCACTTTATGGTTAATGAAGGCATTGTTTTGGGGCATAAGATTTTGGAAACAGGTATTGAACACTACAAAAAAAAGACACATCCGTGACATTTTGGGCCGAACAAAACTTTTTTCTGTCATACTTATGACACTTCTATGACGATAATTGTGACAAAACCCGATATCATCACAGATTTGGTGGGGTCCTACTTCTATAACAAAAAATCATGATAGAAAATGGGCTTTTCGTCCTGGGCGGGCCGGAGACGCAGCTGCATGACATTCTTTGGGCCATCCATGACGGAAAAAACAGTGGTAGAAGCGAGGGCGAGGAAAATATCGGGATGTTCCCAGTTACGGTAGGTGGTCGGAGCCGAGCAATTTGCGTTTTCTCGTACACGCACGCGCGTGGGTGCAAGGCGTTGGGCTCTAACTAAACCCGAGTGAGGCGTTGGGCTCTAACTGAACCCGAGCGATTGCACTGCAGGCTACGCGTTACTGAACCTGAGCGATCGATCGATGGCTGTTAACTGAACCCGATCAAGCGATTCCTTCGCTACTGCTGCTAACTGAAGCTGATCGATGCTGCCTCTGCATGAACAGTGAGCGTTGCTGGGGGTTTTGATGAACAGTTCCCGGTGGGGGTGGCTGAACAGGACCGTGGTGTTGCCTCTGCATGAACAGGACCCCGTTCGATCGAGCCGGTTGGGACTGCATGAACAGGACCCCGTGGAGGCCTGCATGAACAGGACCACCCCGTGGAGAGCTGCATGAACAGTAGAGGGTGAAGGGCTGGATGAACAGTAGCCCGTGGAGGGGTGGTTGAACAGGAGCCCGTGGAGAGGGCTGGTTGAACAGTAGACGGTGGAGTAGCGCGCGGTGGAGGCTAAACAGTCGTAGGTGGAGGCTGGAGGAGGTCGACGGTGGATGAACAGTAGCCCGTGGAGGCTGGAGGGGTTGACGGTGGTGATGAACAATATCCCGACAGGACCCCCGTTTCGACCGTAGCGCTCCAACACAAGCCCGTTTCCTGCGTTTTGCGGTACGCCACACCCCTACCGATGAACAGGACCCCCGTTTCGACCGTAGCGCTCCAACACAAGTCCGTTTCCTCCGTTTTGCGGTACGACACACCCTCCCGATCAACAGGACCCCCGTTTCGACCGTAGGAGGTCCATTTTCTCCGTTTTGCGGCAGCCAGACCCCTCCCGATGAACAGGATCCCATTTCCAACGTGGTCGGTCGAACACAAGGCCGTTTCCTCCGTTCTGCGGTACGCCAGGCCTCATTTCCATCGGCTGTTCCGTCCAAGCCCTCTCGATGAACACGATGACGCATTCCGTTCCGACCGAGCTGGTTGGCTCCCCATGAACACGACGACGACGTTGTTTCTCCGTTCTGACCCAGCTATGTAAACGAGCCCTGGCCGTACGTATGCGCGAGTAGGCATTCGAGACCCTGCCCGTATGTACGTACATGGCCGTATTTTCTTTCTTGCACACTGGCCATTGCACATACGTGTACATGCTACGTGCGCGCCTCTACTACGACACGTGCGCGCCTCTACATCGACCAGTATGTACGTACACGTTCGCGACCAGAATGACAACGCTACGTACGCTTAGACCAGGTGGGTCCCGACTGTCAGGCACTTCCTTGCCTGCAAAGATGTAGCTGGTGGGTCCCAGCAGTCAGGGGGCGAATCGTTTTTTTGCCCGAACGCACTTCCTTGCATGCAAAGAAGTAGATGGTGGGTCCCAGCAGTCAGGGGGAAGCGTTTTTTCACGAAATACGGTGGCCCGTCCAGTGGGTCCCCGCTGTCAGGTGGAGGAATAATTATTTTGCGCGTAATAAGGAGGCACTTCCTTGCTGTGGCCGTGGACCCAGCTGTCAGCCTCTCGACGTACCGTCCACGTCCGATGGAAGCCGTTCCTTGACCACGTTGACCACGCTGCGCCGAGAGCACAAGGGCGGTGGACGACGGCGAGGCCTAAGAAGGGGACGACGCGGAGCCGGGGAAGACGTGGCAATGGATGCCCATGCGTAGAGGAGTACGAGGGTTCACTGGTTCGCTGCGGTGTGAGGCTGCCGTCGCCGCAGAATAACATGGGGTATGGGTGAGTAGAGGGATGGCCTGGCCAGTAGTGGGAATAGTAGGGGCGGTGAGGCCTCCGCCGTAGCAGAGCCGGCCACGGGAGGCAGGAGCATGCGGCACGACCGGCGCTGCTTTGGGCGGTTGGAGCAACAAGATCAGAGGTTGAAGAAGCACTACAGCCGTTGGATGGACATCGTACGGTCACTGGAGCTAGAATCATTCATACTGACTAAGTTGACAAAGCACTCCGTCCTCGTCAACTTAGTAAGCCCACAAGTTAGCCACCCACCACGGTGGGTCCCAACTAGCAGGGGGAGTATTCATTTTTTTGTGCGTAATAAGGAGGCACTTCCGGTGGGTCCGAGCTGACAGCGGGGGGAACATTTTTTTCACTAAATACGGTGGCCCGTCCGGTGGGTCCCAGCAGTCAGGGGGGACGTTTTTTTCACCATATACGGTGGCCCGTCCGGTGGGTCCTTGCTGTCAGGTGGAGCAATAATTATTTTCCACCTAATAAGGAGCCACTTCCTTGCGGCTGCCGTGGACCCAGCTGTCAGCCTCTCCATGTACAGTACTCTTCCGATGGAAGTCGTTCCTTGACCACGTTGACCATGCCGCGCCGAGAGCAAGGGCGATGGACGACGGCGAGGCCTAGGAAGGGAACGACACGGAGGCAGGGAAGACTCGACAGTTGTTTCCCACGCGGAGGGGAGTACGACCAGACGAGGGTTTACTAGTCGTCTGCCGTCGCCGGAGAATAACAGCAGGTGTGGGTGAGTAGAGGGATGGCTAGGCCAACGATGGGAGTACGGTGGGGCGATGAGGCCTTCGCGGCAGCATAGTCGGCCACGGGGAGGAGGGAGCAGGCAGTCCCGCCGGAGCTTGTTTGAGCGGCTGGAGCAGGAAGAGCAGAAATTGAAAAAGCACGACGGTCGTTGGATGGACATCCAACAATCACTACTTGTGCGTCAACCTTTTTTTAGGAAAGCCTCAAATCTGTGGAAAACATCATACAACCCATCTGCCATTATATCTAATAATTTACAGGCCATTTGCTAATTCTTAAGGTGTTTTTGGAGCCCATATTCTTTTTGTTAGCATTACAGCCCATATTGTGGCCACGGTTAAAAAATTATACAAAATTTTGCATATTTCGGTGCGGTCCGAACTGTTTTTAATCCGAAATTTCGAGTCACATTCAAACTGATTTTAAAAATAAATGTATATCAATATAAAATCCAACAAATTGTCCATGCATAAAAATCAATGCAATTTAAAATCTCGAAATGAAAAAAAGAAATTTGAAATTAATTGCCGGTTTGATGTGTTTTAAAAATGTACAACCCATTTCTTATTAATGATAGGCCATTTTCTCGGCCAGCCGAATGAAGCTGACAACGATTTGCAGCCCAACAGGCATGACAACGCGACTTACTTGGCAAATCACAAAAAAACTGGGTTGTGGCCGTGGACCCAGCTATCAGCCTCTCCACGTACAGTACTCTTCCGATGGAAGTCGATCGTTGACCACATTGACCACGCCGCGCCGAGAGCACCAAGGCGGTGGACGACGGCGAGGCCTAGGAAGGGGACGACGCGGAGCCGCAGAAGACGCGACAGTGGATGCCCACGCGGAGAGGAGTATGAGGGTTTACTGGTTCGGCTGCAGTGTGAGGCTGCTGTCGCCACAGGATAACACGAAGTGTGGGTGAGTACAGGGATGGCCTGGCTGTTGGGTAATGTAGCAGAATTCAAAAAAAATCCTACGCTTCACCAAGATTAATCTAAGGAGTCATCTAGCAAGGAGCATAAAGGAGTGCATCTACATACCCTTTGTAGATCGTGAGCGGAAGTGTTCAAGAGAACGTGGATGATGGAGTCGTACTCGTCGTGATCCCTATCACCGATGATCCCAGCGCCGAACGGACGGCACCTCCGCGTTCAACACACGTACGGTGCCGTGACGTCTCCTCCTTCTTGATCCAGCAAGGGGGGAGGAGAGGTTGATGGAGATCCAGCAGCACGACGGCGTGGTGGTGGATGCAACGGAAAAACTGCAGGGCTTCGCCAAGGACCTGCGGGAGGAGGGAGATGTGTAACGGGGGGAGAGAGGCGCTAGGGGCAAGGGTGCGGCTGCCCTCTCCCCCCCCACTATATATAGGGGCCAGGGGGGCGCCAGCCCTAGGAGATGGGATCTCCTAGGGGGCGGCGGCCAGGGGGAAGGCTTGCCCCCCAAGCCAAGGGGGGCGCCCCCCACCCCTAGGTTTCCCAACCCTAGGCGCAGGGGGAAGGCCCAAGGGGGTGCGCCAGCCCACAATGGGCTGGTCCCCCTCCCCCTATGGCTCATGGGGCCCTCCGGGATGGGTGGCCCCACCCGGTGGTCCCGGTACACTACCGGTGACCCCCGGAACTCTCCCGATGGCCGAAATTGGACTTCCTATATATATAATTATTTACCTCCGGACCATTCCGAAACTCCTCGTGACGTCCGGGATCTCATCCGGGACTCCGAACAACATTTGGGTTACCGTGTGCATATATCTCTACAACCCTAGCGTCATCGAACCTTAAGTGTGTAGACCCTACGAGTTCGGGAGACACGTAGACATGACCGAGACGACTCTCCGGTCAATAAGCAACAGCGGGATCTGGATACCCATGTTGGTTCCTGTGTGTTCCTCGATGATCTCATCGGATGAACCACGATGTCAAGGATTCACTCAATCTCGTATGCTATTCCCTTTGTCTATCGATATAGTACTTGCTCGAGATTCGATCGTCGGTATACCGATACCTTGTTCAATCTCATCATGGCAAGTCTCTTTACTCGTTCCGTAATACATCATCCCGTGACTAACTCCTTAGCCACATTGAGCTCATTATGATGATGTCTTACCGAGTGGGCCCAAAGATACCTCTTCGTCATACGGAGTGACAAATCCCAGTCTCGGTTCGTGCCAACTCAACAGACACTTTCGGAGATACCCGTTGCGTACCTTTATAGCCACCCAGTTACGTTGTGACGTTTGGCACACCCAAAGTATTCCTACGGTATCCGGGAGTTGCAAAACCTCATGGTCTAATGAAAAGATACTTGACATTGGAAAAGCTTTAGCATTACGAACTACACGATCTTGTGCTAGGCTTAGGATTGGGTCTTGTCCATCACATCATTCTCCTAATGATGTGATCCCGTTATCAATGACATCCAATGTCCATGGCCAGGAAACCGTGACCATCTGTTGATCAACGAGCCAGCAACTAGAGGCTTACCAGGGACACGTTGTGGTCTATGTATTCACACATGTATCACTGTTTCCGTATAATACAATTCAAGCATGAATAACAGACAATTATCATGAACAAGGAAATATAATAATAACCATTTTATTATTGCCTCTAGGGCATATTTCCAATAGTCTCCCACTTGCACTAGAGTCAATAATCTAGTTACATTGTGATGAATCGAACGCCCATAGAGTTCTGGTCTTGATCATGTTTTGCTTGTGGAAGAGGTTTCGTCAACGGATCTGCGACATTGAGATCCGTATGCACTTTACAAATATCTATGTCTCCATCTTGAACATAATTCCGGATGGAGTTGAAACGGTGCTTGATTTGCTTGGTCTTCTTGTGAAACCTGGGCTCCTTGGCAATGGCAATGGCTCCAGTGTTGTCACAGAAGAGAGTCATCGGGCTTGACGCGCTTGGAATGACTCCTAGGTCGGTGATGAACTCCTTCATCCAGACTCCTTCCTGCGCTGCTTCGCAAGCAGCTATGTACTCCGCTTCACATGTAGAATGCGCCATGACGCTCTGCTTGCAACTACACCAGCTGACTGCCCCACCATTCAAAATATACACGTATCCGGTTTGTGACTTGGAGTCATCCAGATCTATGTCGAAGCTAGCATCGACGTAACCCTTTACGACGAGCTCTTCGCCACCTCCATAAACGAGAAACATATCCTTAGTCCTTTTCAGGTACTTGAGGATGTTCTTGACCGCTGTCCAGTGTTCCATACCGGGATCACTTTGGTACCTCCCAACCAAACTTATGGCAAGGTTCACATCAGGTCTGGTACACAGCATGGCACACATAATAGAACCTATGGCTGAGGCATAGGGGATGACACTCATCTTTTCTCTATCTTCTGCCGTGGTCGGGGATTGAGCCGTGCTCAATCTCATACCTTGCAATACAGGCAAGAACCATTTCTTGGACTGATCCATATTGAACTTCTTCAATATCTTATCAAGGTATGTGCTTTGTGAAAGACCAATGAGGCGTCTTGATTTATCTCTATAGATCTTGATGCCTAGTATGTAAGCAGCTTGTCCAAGGTCCTTCATTGAAAAACTCGTATTCAAGTAGGCCTTTATGCTCTCCAAGAATTCTATATCATTTCCCATCAGCAGTATGTCATCCACATATAATATGAGAAATGCTACAGAGTTCCCACTCACTTTCTTGTAAATATAGGCTTCTCCCCAAGTCTGATAAACCCAAACGCTTTGATCACATCATTAAAGCGAATATTCGAACTCGGAGATGCTTGCACCAGCCCATAGATCGAGCGCTGGAGCTTGCATACCTTGTTAGCATTCTCAGGATCGACAAAACCTTCCGGCTGCATCATATACAGCTCTTCCTTGAGGAAGCCATTAAGGAATGCCGTTTTGACGTCCATTTCCCATATCTCATAATCATATAATGCGGCAATTGCTAACATGATTCGGACGGACTTCAGCATCGCTACGGGAGAGAAAGTCTCATTGTAGTCAGTCCCTTGAACTTGTCAATAACCTTTAGCGACAAGCCGAGCCTTATAGATGGTCACATTACCATCCGCGTCAGTCTTCTTCTTAAATATCCATTTATTTTCTATGGCGTGCCGATCATCGGGCAAGTCCACCAAAGTCCATACTTCGTTTTCATACATGGATCCTATCTCGGATTTCATGGCTTCAAGCCATTTGTTGGAATCCGGGCCAGCCATCGCTTCTTCATAGTTCGAAGGTTCACCGTTGTCTAACAACATGATTTCCATGACAGGGTTGCCGTACCAATCTGGTGCGGAACATGTCCTTGTGGACCTTCGAAGTTCAGTAGTAACTTGATCTGAATCTTCATGATCATCATCATTAACTTCCTCCCCTGTCGGTGTAGGCACCTCAGGAACAATTTCCCGCGCTGCGCTACTTTCCGGTTTGGGAGGGGTGACTGTCACCTCATCAAGTTCTACTTTCCTCCCACTCACTTCTTTCGAGAGAAACTCTTTCTCCAGAAAGGATCCATTCTTGGCAACGAAGACCTTACCTTCAGATCTGAGGTAGAAGGTGTACCCAATCGTTTCCTTTGGGTATCCTATGAAGACGCATTTTTCCGATTTGGGTTCGAGCTTTTCAGGTTGAAGTTTCTTGACATAAGCATCGCAACCCCAAACTTTCAGAAACGACAGCTTAGGTTTCTTGCCAAACCAAAGTTCATACGGTGTCGTCTCAACGGATTTTTACGGAGCCCTATTTAAAGTGAATGCGGCAGTCTCTAAAGCATAACCCCAAAAAGATAGCGGTAAGTCGGTGAGAGACATCATAGATCGCACCATGTCCAACAGAGTACGATTTCGACATTCAGACAGACCATTACGCTGAGGTGTTCCGGGCGGTGTCAATTGTGAAACAATTCCATGGTTCCTTAGGTGTGTGCCAAATTCATGACTTAAATATTCACCCCCATGATCTGATCGTAAGAACTTTATTTTTCTCTCACGTTGATTCTCAACCTCATTCTGAAATTCCTTGAACTTTTCAAAGGTCTCAGACTTGTGTTTCATTAAGTAGACATATCCGTATCTACTCAAGTCATATGTGAGGGTGAGAACATAACGATAGCCTCCGCGAGCTTCAACACTCATTGGACCGCACACATCGGTATGTATGATTTCCAATAAGTTGGTCGCTGGCTCCATTGTTCCGGAGAACGGAGTCTTGGTCATCTTGCCCAAAAGGCATGGTTCGCACGTGTCAAATGATTCATAATCAAGAGACTCTAGAAGTCCATCTGCATGAAGCTTCTTCATACGTTTGACACCAATATGACCAAGGCGACAATGCCACAAGTATGTGGGACTATCATTATCAACTTTACATCTTTTAGTATTCACACTATGAATATGTGTAACATCACGTTCGAGATTCATCAAGAATAAACCATTGACCAGTGGGGCATGTTCATAAAACATATCTCTCATATAAATAGAACAACCATTATTCTCGGATTTAAATGAGTAGCCATCTCGCATCAAACGAGATCCAGATACAATGTTCATGCTCAAAGCTGGTACTAAATAATAATTATTAAGGTTTAAAACTAATCCCGAGGGTAGATGTAGAGGCAGCGTACCGACGGCGATCACATCGACCTTGGAACCATTCCCTACATGCATCGTCACCTCGTCCTTCGCCAGTCTCCGCTTATTCCGCAGCTCCTGCTTTGAGTTACAAATGTGAGCAACCGCACCGGTATCAAATATCCAGGAGCTACTACGAGTGCTGGTAAGGTACACATCAATAGCATGTATATCATATATACCTTTGACGTTGCCGGCCTTCTTATCTGCTAAGTATTTGGGGCAGTTCCGCTTCTAGTGACCCGTTCCCTTGCAATAAAAGCACTCAGTCTCAGGCTTGGGTCCATTCATTGGCTTCTTCCCAGCAACTGGCTTACCGGGCGCGGCAACTCCTTTGCCGTCCTTCTTGAAGTTCTTCTTACCCTTGCCCTTCTTGAACTTAGTGGTTTTATTCACCATCAACACTTGATGCTCTTTCTTGATCTCCACCTCCGCTGATTTCAGCATTGAATACACTCCGGGAATGGACTTCTCCATCTCTTGCATATTGAAGTCCAACACGAAGCTCTTGTAGCTAGGTGGGAGCGACTGAAGGATTCTCTCAATATAATGCCCAGGATGGGACTATACCTCCTACGTGTCGAGGCACGACTTAAAGGTATAAGCCCATTCTGGAATGATCTCAAGTTTGGTATCTTTGCACGACTCATGTAAAAGAGGGATTAAAATGCAAAAGGAGATAGTTGGCTTACACTCGCCACTTCACACAATACATTACATAAGCAAAACATCATTCAAAACATCACAGCCCATCTAAGGATAAGATCCAAAAGAAAGATACCAAAACAACATAAAGCCACAGGTCTAGATCGAATCCTAGTAGAAACCACTACTGATCGTCGAAAACGTCACAAGCATACGGCCAAACTCTTCATCGAGCTCCCAGTGAAGAACTGAACCAGCTCCTGCTTCAATCTCGGCTGAACCTGCATCTGGTGTTGTAGTATCTGTGAGCCACGAGGACTCAGCAATCCCATAACCATGGGTATCAAGACTAGCAAAGCTTTATGGGTAGGAAGAGGTAAAGTGGTGAGGTTGCAGCAGCGGCTAAGCATAATATGGTGGCTAGCTTACGAGTACAAGAATAAGATGAGCATCTACGCAAACGGTCGCAAAAGTAGTGATCGCTAAAGATCCTGATCTACATACGAGTCAAACATAACCCCACCGTGTTCTCTTCTCAAAGTGAAAAGAGACAGTCACAGTTACTCACACAGTTGTGTGTTTTACTTCGGATCCTCTGTCAAGTTTTCTACAACCGGACATTAACAAATTCCAATCTGCCACATAACCGCAGGCACGGCTTTCGAAAGATCATAACCCTGCAGGGGTGTCCCAACTTAGCCCATCACAAGCTCTCACGATTAGCTGAAGTGATAAATATAATATCATCACCCCTTATCTTAGGGAAATCCGATCAGGCTCGGCATCCCGGTGCACAAGACATTTCGACAATGGTAAAACAAGTCCAGCAAGACCTCCCGGCGTGCCGACACCCTGATAGTAGCCGCGCGTATCTCGTCTCAGGCCACATCAGGATGAGCAATACGTACAGCAACCGAAGACCCCAGATAACTGGGTGGCACCGCAAGTGGCTCTAGTTTGGGACCAACACCATCAGCACTGGCCCCCCCTGTTATGTAGAATTAAGAACCCGGGGACATGACCCCCTATGCAATTAATTAATTAATTAAGTTGTTATTATGAGCAAATTAAAACCAATGTTGGGCCTTGCTGGAGGAGTTTTATTCAAAGTCGAACTGTCAAGGGGTCCCCATCCACCCATCGTGTAAGGAACGCAAAATCAAGGAACATAATGCCGGTTTATCGGCGCCTAAGGTGGCATGAGTGGAACAAAACACCGAGCAAAAGGCCAAGCCTTCCACCCATGCCCAGTATATAGGTGTGTTAATAATAATAATAGATATTGTGATATACCAACAACAACAAGTTCCCTCCTGGAACGAACTTCATCTTCACCTGCAACTAACAACGCTATAAGAGGGGCTGAGCAAGCGGGTAACATAGCCAAACAGTGGTTTTGCTAGGTAGGTTTCAAAGGTTAGAGGTTTCATGGCAACAAGGAGAGGCTGACATAAAAGATGGGTAGCGCGACATGTAACGATAGCATCGAGACAACTAAGCATGGCAATGGTAGTAAAGGTATCCAAGGGTATGATCATCTTGCGTGGGAATCCGCAAGGGAGAAGAACGGATCCATGAAGTAGACGGAGCAACACAGTTGAGCGAATCCTCACAACTCCGGAACGAAACCGAAGCTAACAAGAGAAGCAACCGGAAAGAAGAAACAACGCGGTAAACACACAAGCATAAACATGGCATACGATGCACATCCAAGTATGATGCATGTCCGGTTTAATTATGCATGGCATGGCAATGTGCACAAACAACACTACAAGTTAAGTGGAGCTCAATATGCAACGAGTTGCATATTGACGAAACACCACATTTTATTTATTTAATTGACTCTCGTTTATTTACAAGACAAGGTTAAATGTTTGTTAACATAGCAAGAGGTGAATCAAAAGTAAACTACCTATCTAGGCAAGTTTAAATGAGGCCGGGAAATAACAACAACAATTCCGGAAAATCCCCATGAGCATGTTTAGCAATATTAAGCAACAACAATTAAACATTTTTAATGTTGTTAACATGATGCGGATGACATGATCAAGCTTTATGCAATTTTTATTAAAAGTTGACATGAAGATGATAAGGAGTATTTGTCACCATGGTGGAAGGAAAGGGTGCCACGGCAACGATCCAAAAATGATGCAACGGCAACATCTCGGTTCCGGTAACTCGTTGAGAGACCGAAGCAAAAGAAAAGATGGCGTGAGTGAGCGAAACAAGATGGAAGGTGGGGTGATCCCGTCACCGGGTTCCCATGGGTCGGCGACGAGGCAACCGAGGAGCACGACAAAAGAAGGGCACAATGGGCACGGAGCACACAAGTGGATCATCTCATACAACACACAAGCAACATCCACGGTCCACGTCTCGGGGTTATACCTTCGGAACGAACGTTTCGGGGCGGCTCGAGATCGTAGAGGAAGAAGTCGTTCTCGCGATTCGTAGAGGAAGTAGTTGTACACGGGGCGACGGTAGTTGTACACATTGGCGTTTCCGTTTCCGAAGAGGTACTTGTCGCGTCGTCGTAGAGGAAGTAGTGGAAGTAGACGTTCCGTTAACGTGTCGTGGTACTTGACATATCGCCGTGTAGTTGTTCCCGTTCGTAGTCGTTCACGTCTCCGAAGAGGTACTTGGTGTTTCCGGCGATGGTAGTGGTACACGTTATGTAGTGGTACTTGGTCTCGGCGACGGTAGTTGTTCACGAGCTCGTTTTTGTAGATGTTCGGGTCGTCGTGGTACTTGTCGGGGTCGGTCTTGGTTCTTGTGACGTAGTGGTACTTGGTTCTTGTAGTCGAACTTGACACTTCGTGGAACTTGGCGCAATCCACGTAGTTGAACTTGAAGATCCGACGACGTTCACGGTGTAGTGGTACTTGGCAGAAAACCTGGGCGGTCTTGCGGTTTCAACAACAACAAAAACACAAGGCCTCGGTCACGGCGAGGAGGCTGCTGCCTTGGGGGGCGGACGCCGGACGACGGACGACGGCGGGAGGGACTTGGACTTGGTGCGGAGGAGGCGAGGTAGAGGTCGCACGGGACGAGGCAGAGGCGCGGTGGCTCTGGCCGGCGAGCTGGAGGACGGAGCGTGGCCGGCGCCAGGGCTGCGGCCTGGGGCTCCTGGACGGGGCGCGGAGGTAGAGAGGCTGGCCGCGGTGGCCGGATTCACGGACGAAGGGGGAACCTCGCTGGGTTCGCGAGCGGGGAGAAGGACGGCGGCTACTGGCCGGCCGCTGCTGGCTCCGGCTCGAGGAAGTGGCGCAGCGCCCCGCTGCTCGGGCTCGCGAGGCGACCGAGGGGCGCAGAGATCGATGAAGATGGAGGGCCCGAGCTGGAGACGAGGAGAGGCGCGGCCTCTGCGCTGGGGGAACGAGGGTGCGGCTCCAGCTGCGGCTTCGGGCGATCGATGGGTGAGGAGCGGAATCGAGCGGACGGGAGGAGAGCGACGAGGGGATGCGAGGGGTGGCGGCGGTCGATGGGGAAACGAGGGAGCGAGAGGAATGGACGAGGGGATCGGGCTGGCTAGGGTTAGGGAGTGGCTGGGCCAGGAGGCCTAGGCCTGAGGGATGGAGTTGGAAAAAAAACAGAGGCCTGGGCCTAGGAGGAGAGGGAGGCTGGGCTGGTGGGAAGGAGGAGGCCCGCTGCGGCTGCTCTCTTCTTTTATCTCTTAGCGGAAATAAAAATAGAGAGGGATAAAAATTAATAAGAAAAGAGGCGAAGAACAAGAATAAAATGATGGAACATTTGTGTAAGGCTTCAATGAATATTACCAACCCAACAAAAATGGTTCCAACAAAATAGGGAAGTGCAAACCAAAAATATTAGCTTGCCTTAAAGGAGTTTGAAAGGAGTCTAGATTTTAGGAGGAGCCTCGATACAACGGAAGGAATTATGGACAAGGTTTAGAAAGCAAGGAATTGAGAAAGAAAAGGCATGGGGAATATTTGCAAGTGTGTTGGTTAATTCCAAACAAATGGAATATTTATAATATAGCTCCTTAAATATTGGGAGGATATGTTATAAAGAGAAGACATCCTTCCCTCGATTTAAATGGACCGAAGGTCCACACAATTTATTTAAGTTGAGATGCAAAGATTAAAGACATGATGCCATGATGACATGATGCAATGCAAAAATAAATAACACAAGCACAAATAAAACACACGGGAGAACCCGGAACATCTGGAATCTTCTGGAATCTTCTGGGACGTCGATCTTCGGGCGTCACAACTCTCCCACACTAACAGAGGATCTCGACCCGAGATCCTAGAGATGGCACCGGGTTAAAAAAAACGGAAGAAGAAGAGGTAAAACAAAGTTGCTTCTTTGACAGGCGAGTGAAACCAGGAACCTTGAGAGGTTGAACAATCTTGAAAGAAAGAAAGTAACGGAGATGAAAGAAGTAAGGAGCACTCCGGTAAAATGAGGAACAAGGAACATAATGAGAACCTTGTAGGTTGAAAGACATGAAACAAGAGCTTACGAACGAAAAGAATATGAAGCCGCCATGGTATAGCCCATGAATAAGAATGACATAATTTGGACAGCACTCCGTCTGAAAATGGAAGGAATTAACAAGAACTTGAGAAGATGGACTGATAGTTGATGAAATCAACAACACACTGCCTCCGGAACAATTAAAAGAATGGCACACGGGGTAAGAAAGATTTAGACAGCACTCCGGTTGAAAAGAGAGGCAAAACTAGATAAGATGACGGAACTTGAATGGAGGACACAACACTCCAGTTAAATAGATAAACAAGGAAAAGAACATGATCTTGACAAAACGATATGATGGTTTGGAGAGAGCAACATCACAAAGCCTCCGGAATGAAAGAATAAAATATAGATCAAAGAAAGAAATGAATGGAGGAAAAAAATGACAACTTCTCCCACAAAGAATTAGGAAATCCTCCTTACAAAGAAGGGTTGAATGGAGTTGTTGGAAATTCAACAACGAGAAGAATAAGCTTGATGTGGGCTTATGGAAAACATCTCAAAATTATGAGGTGACCAGCCACTAACGGAAATATTTGATTGGATTGAGATCAACAAGGAGACGAAAACTTATTTCACCGGAAGGATAAATGAAGAACTTGGGTCATTTATAAGCACCATAATTAGCAACAATTCTTAGGGAAAACTTTTAGGTGAAATACAACCCAAGATTACTCCAACAAATAAATTGAATGGTTGGAAAGATCTCCCGAACAAAGAAAATGATGGTTTTAAATATCTCATACTTGAAAACTCGTGAATCATGAAACATGAAGGAATTGTCAAGAATGACATAACACCATCTGAAAAGATAAGGTAGAAAGAATTGCAATTGGAATGCATGATGAAGAATGCTTGAGCTCCAACAAGAATCTTGATGAAGACTTCGAGGATGAATTAAATCTTGATGAACCACCATGAAGAACTCCGGTAATGAAAGCATGAGAAGTGAAAGATGAAAAGAATAAGATTCAAGGCCTGCGATGAATTAGATGGAGCTTGAAATGATATGATTGAAATAACATGAAGCTCCAGAAAACAAGATGAACAACTTAGAACCAAGGATATGATATGATGAACAAGCTCCAGACAAAAGAATTAAATCACCTTGAAGGAATAAGAATAAGATTTACTGTATGCTTGTCCTTCATCAAATTAAATGGATGACAAGCAACGGATTCGGCATACTACTTATTCTTCTTGAAAAGGATTGGAGAGAGATATGGCCAAACTTGAGAATAATCTTGAACGACTCACCGGTAGGATTATGAAAAGAATAGATGAATTAATACGATAACAACGGAATAGTAAACTTGAATGAACCACCGTAAGAATAGGGAGACGAACGAAGAGACATCGATGAAGAATATTTAGAGGGCAAAGTTGAAAACTGAGAACGAAGAAATCTTCTGAAATGATGGCCTTCGGAGGATCACTATGGAAAGAATTCATGAAATGCTTTGGATGGTATAAAAGAATTCCTCACAATCGAAACAATAATGAGGATGGCATGAAGCTAGAACCGCAACTCATCAAGAGAACGGGCCAAGATTAAGAGAAACTCTTCTCCAGAGTTCAAATGTTGAGAATGAAGACGAGAAATGCCATGAGAATTGTTGAGCACTCCGGAATGAAGAATTAAAAAGGTTGAACCAATGATGAAAAAGAATTTGAAAGCGATCTTGGAGAAGGACTGTGACTGATGGGATTCATACTTACGTCACACTTTGAAAAGAATTTGAGTATAACTCCGGAAAAATTGGAAGAGTCAGGTAAGATCCTGGAAAAGACCTGTGGGTTAGGGCCCACTCAAAAGAAATCACCGTTGAAAAGATTGCTTAAAAGATATTGCACCGGTTGAATTAAATGGCTTGAATAAGATGACAATCCTCAAAATAATTTGAACGGATTAAGAATGGAATTATGAATCATCTGAGTTATCTTGTACTCTCCGAATATGAATAGCAAGAGGAGAATGATTAATTGGAGCACCGGAATAAGAAAGCATTGTGAAATGAGGAAAAGGATAAGATCAACACCGAAATCTTGAATTACATCCATCGGCAGAATTTGAGAACAAAAGAATGAAAACTTGAAGCTCTTGAGCATCTTCACGATAAAGCACCGAATCAGAACATTGAAGGAAAAGAATGAAGAACTAACACAAGAATAAAATGGATACTTCATCTGAGAATTTCTGGCTCCGAGAAGGAGAAGGGTGGGAGGGCGGGGAAAACAAAGACAACTTGGAATGAATGAAACCGACAAATCGTCAGATTTCTGAACGGCGTCTGTATGGAATAACTTGAAGAGAAGGCACACCAGTTGAAAAGAATTAACATGAAAATCTCGATGGTCAAGAAGAATTAGCACTCCCATAGAAATATGAGAACACCGATTAGGAAAGGTATGAAATCAACATTTGACATCGAAGCAACTCGAATACCAGAATCAAAACAAAAACAATGGATAGATATGTTTAAGAAGAAGATTATGTTGCAACATATCTATCCGAACAGAGAATTGAACGAATGAATTCCGTAGGTACAACAACTTGTCGAGAAGCCACTTGGGAGAACAAAAGGTAAATAAAAAGGAACAAGGAGCAGATAGAACAAATACAAGATAGAAGCTTCATTCTACATCTTCGTGCTGAAAGCTCATGGAACGTGTTACAAAAGGGTTTTGCAATCCCCGAATCAGCATAGCCAAGGACCCTTTAAGATGCAACTCCCGATCGGAACAAGCCCATAAAACCACTTCACTCAATGTAGAACCCCGAACTTCATATCGTGCACTCGTTGGAAGAATGCCTAGAACTACTAGATGAACCCACCTATTAATTTCCGAAAGTTTCCAGTTATGCAATCATGTGTTGGGGATACAGGGGAAGCACCGTGCACTCAACTGTAATCCTACATCCAGCTGTATCCATCCTTCAACACATAACCAGTTATTTTCGGAAACCGTTTACCTCGGACCTTCGAAACGCATCCACTATACAAGCTATGGCAATACTCTCGAACTACCTCCCCAGTACTGGGTGATGTCGGGGTTATCTTGCCACTAACCGCATAGGAGAGTTTTCGATGTCGGCCGTCTTAAGTATTCTAGTACTGCCGCGATGGATTTGTGACGACAACACCTCGGAGCTCAACTCCCCGGGACACTGCCACAACCCCTAATGACAGGAGGCATCGAGAACAATGTTCTCGTCACAAAGACATCAAAACAATCCAAACAATACTCGCGTGATCCTAAAAAAAATTGTGCAATTTTTGAGAGTAGAAGAGACAAGAGTAATCGTCAGGAGTCCTCACTAGAGTGATAAGAGATGAGGAGCAAAGAAATCCTACTCTCCAATATAAATATAGGACTCAAAACATTTTAAGTGTGTGCCTAGACTCAACCGTCAACGATTCGATCAATCAGTGGGGGCTTCTAGGTCGGAGAAGTCTCTGAATACCAACTTATAATGCCCATGATGGGACTATACCTCCTACGTGTCGAGGCACGACTTAAAGGTATAAGCCCATTGTGGAATGATCTCAAGTTTGGTATCTTTGCACGACTCATGTAAAAGAGGGATTAAAATGCAAAAGGAGATAGTTGGCTTACACTCGCCACTTCACACAATACATTACATAAGCAAAACATCATTCAAAACATCACAGCCCATCTAAGGATAAGATCCAAAAGAAAGATACCAAAACAACATAAAGCCACAGGTCTAGATCGAATCCTAGTAGAAACCACTACTGATCGTCGAAAACGTCACAAGCATACGGCCAAACTCTTCATCGAGCTCCCAGTGAAGAACTGAACCAGCTCCTGCTTCAATCTCGGCTGAACCTGCATCTGGTGTTGTAGTATCTGTGAGCCACGAGGACTCAGCAATCCCATAACCATGGGTATCAAGACTAGCAAAGCTTTATGGGTAGGAAGAGGTAAAGTGGTGAGGTTGCAGCAGCGGCTAAGCATAATATGGTGGCTAGCTTACGAGTACAAGAATAAGATGAGCATCTACGCAAACGGTCGCAAAAGTAGTGATCGCTAAAGATCCTGATCTACATACGAGTCAAACATAACCCCACCGTGTTCTCTTCTCAAAGTGAAAAGAGACAGTCATGGTTACTCACACAGTTGTGTGTTTTACTTCGGATCCTCTGTCAAGTTTTCTACAACCGGACATTAACAAATTCCAATCTGCCACATAACCGCGGGCACGGCTTTCGAAAGATCATAACCCTGCAGGGGTGTCCCAACTTAGCCCATCACAAGCTCTCACGATTAGCTGAAGTGATAAATATAATATCATCACCCCTTATCTTAGGGAAATCCGATCAGGCTCGGCATCCCGGTGCACAAGACATTTCGACAATGGTAAAACAAGTCCAGCAAGACCTCCCGGCGTGCCGACACCCTGATAGTAGCCGCGCGTATCTCGTCTCAGGCCACGTCCGGATGAGCAATACGTACAGCAACCGAAGACCCCAGATAACTGGGTGGCACCGCAAGTGGCTCTAGTTTGGGACCAACACCATCAGCACTGGCCCCCCCTGTTATGTAGAATTAAGAACCCGGGGACATGACCCCCTATGCAATTAATTAATTAATTAAGTTGTTATTATGAGCAAATTAAAACCAATGTTGGGCCTTGCTGGAGGAGTTTTATTCAAAGTCAAACTGTCAAGGGGTCCCCATCCACCCATCGTGTAAGGAACGCAAAATCAAGGAACATAATGCCGGTTTATCGGCGCCTAAGGTGGCATGAGTGGAACAAAACACCGAGCAAAAGGCCAAGCCTTCCACCCATGCCCAGTATATAGGTGTGTTAATAATAATAATAGATATTGTGATATACCAACAACAACAAGTTCCCTCCTGGAACGAACTTCATCTTCACCTGCAACTAACAACGCTATAAGAGGGGCTGAGCAAGCGGGTAACATAGCCAAACAGTGGTTTTGCTAGGAAGGTTTCAAAGGTTAGAGGTTTCATGGCAAAAAGGAGAGGCTGACATAAAAGATGGGTAGCGCGACATCTAACGATAGCATCGAGACAACTAAGCATGGCAATGGTAGTAAAGGTATCCAAGGGTATGATCATCTTGCCTGGGAATCCGTAAGGGAGAAGAACAGATCCATGAAGTAGACGGAGCAACACAGTTGAGCGAATCCTCACAACTCCGGAACGAAACCGAAGCTAACAAGAGAAGCAACCGGAAAGAAGAAACAACGCGGTAAACACACAAGCATAAACATGGCATACGATGCACATCCAAGTATGATGCATGTCCGGTTTAATTATGCATGGCATGGCAATGTGCACAAACAACACTACAAGTTAAGTGGAGCTCAATATGCAACGAGTTGCATATTGACGAAACACCACATTTTATTTATTTAATTGACTCTCGTTTATTTACAAGACAAGGTTAAATGTTTGTTAACATAGCAAGAGGTGAATCAAAAGTAAACTACCTATCTAGGCAAGTTTAAATGAGGCCGGGAAATAACAACAACAATTCCGGAAAATCCCCATGAGCATGTTTAGCAATATTAAGCAACAACAATTAAACATTTTTAATGTTGTTAACATGATGCGGATGACATGATCAAGTTTTATGCAATTTTTATTAAAAGTTGACATGAAGATGATAAGGAGTATTTGTCACCGTGGTGGAAGGAAAGGGTGCCACGGCAACAATCCGAAAATGATGCAACGGCAACATCTCGGTTCCGGTAACTCGTTGAGAGACCGAAGCAAAAGAAAAGATGGCGTGAGTGAGCGAAACAAGATGGAAGGTGGGGTGATCCCGTCACCGGGTTTCCACGGGTCGGCGACGAGGCAACCGAGGAGCACGACAAAAGAAGGGCACAACGGGCACGGAGCACACAAGTGGATCATCTCATACAACACACAAGCAACATCCACGGGTCACGTCTCGGGGTTATACCTTCGGAACGAACGTTTCGGGGCGGCTCGAGATCGTAGAGGAAGAAGTCGTTCTCGCGATTCATAGAGGAAGTAGTTGTACACGGGGCGACGGTAGTTGTACACGTTGGCTTTTCCGTTTCCGAAGAGGTACTTGTCGCGTCGTCGTAGAGGAAGTAGTGGAAGTAGACGTTCCGTTAACGTGTCGTGGTACTTGACGTATCGCCGTGTAGTTGTTCCCGTTCGTAGTCGTTCACGTCTCCGAAGAGGTACTTGGTGTTTCCGGCGACGATAGTGGTACACGTTATGTAGTGGTACTTGGTCTCGGCGACGGTAGTTGTTCACGAGCTCGTTTTTGTAGATGTTCGGGTCGTCGTGGTACTTGTCGGGGTCGGTCTTGGTTCTTGTGACGTAGTGGTACTAGGTTCTTGTAGTCGAACTTGACGCTTCGTGGAACTTGGCGCAATCCACGTAGTTGAACTTGAAGATCCGACGACGTTCACGGTGTAGTGGTACTTGGCAGAAAACCTGGGCGGTCTTGCGATTTCAACAACAACAAAAACACAAGGCCTCAGTCACGGCGAGGAGGCTGCTGCCTTGGGGGGCGGACGCCGGACGACGGACGACGGCGGGAGGGACTTGGACTTGGCGCGGAGGAGGCGAGGTAGAGGCCGCACGGGACGAGGCAGAGGCGCGATGGCTCTGGCCGGCGAGCTGGAGGACGGAGCGTGGCCGGCGCCAGGGCTGCGGCCTGGGGCTCCTGGACGGGGCGCGAAGGTAGAGAGGCTGGCCGCGGTGGCCGGATTCGCGGACGAAGGGGGAACCTCGCTGGGTTCGCGAGCGGGGAGAAGGACGGCGGCTACTGGCCGGCCGCTGCTGGCTCCGGCTCGAGGAAGTGGCGCAGCGCCCCGCTGCTCGGGCTCGCGAGGCGACGGAGGGGCGCAGAGATCGATGAAGACAGAGGGCCCGAGCTGGAGACGAGGAGAGGCGCGACCTCTGCGCTGGGGGAACGAGGGTGCGGCTCCAGCTGCGGCTTCGGGCGATCGATGGGTGAGAAGCGGAATCGAGCGGACGGGAGGAGAGCGACGAGGGGATGCGAGGGGTGGCGGCGGTCGATGGGGAAACGAGGGAGCGAGAGGAATGGACGAGGGGATCGGGCTGGCTAGGGTTAGGGAGTGGCTGGGCCAGGAGGCCTAGGCCTGAGGGATGGAGTTGAAAAAAAAAACAGAGGCCTGGGCCTAGGAGGAGAGGGAGGCTGGGCTGGTGGGAAGGAGGAGGCCCGCTGCGGCTGCTCTCTTCTTTTATCTCTTAGCGGAAATAAAAATAGAGAGGGATAAAAATTAATAAGAAAAGAGGCCAAGAACAAGAATAAAATGATGGAACATTTTTGTAAGGCTTCAATGAATATTACCAACCCAACAAAAATGGTTCCAACAAAATAGGGAAGTGCAAACCAAAAATATTAGCTTGCCTCAAAGGAGTTTGAAAGGAGTCTAGATTTTAGGAGGAGCCTCGATACAACGGAAAGAATTATGGACAAGGTTTAGAAAGCAAGGAATTGAGAAAGAAAAGGCATGGGGAATATTTGCAAGTGTGTTGGTTAATTCCAAACGGATGGAATATTTATAATATAGCTCCTTAAATATTGGGAGGATATGTTATAAAGAGAAGACATCCTTCCCTCGATTTAAATGGACCGAAGGTCCACACAATTTATTTAAGTTGAGATGCAAAGATTAAAGACATGATGCCATGATGACATGATGCAATGCAAAAATAAATAACACAAGCACAAATAAAACACACGGGAGAACCCGGAACATCTGGAATCTTCTGGAATTTTCTGGAATCTTCTGGGACGTCGATCTTCGGGCGTCACACTCAACGACCGCTTCGTCTGGGAGATTCATTCCCAATTGAGACAAGCGATTGTGCAACCCAGGCAATTTGAGTATGTGCTCGCTGACAGAACTATTCTCCTCCATCTTACAACTGTAGAATGCATTGGAGACGTCATATGTCTCAACTCGGGCATGAGCTTGGAAAACCATTTTCAGCTCTTGGAACATCTCATATGCTCCGTGGTGCTCAAAACGCTTTTGGAGCCCCGATTCTAAGCTGTAGAGCATGTCGCACTGAACCAGGGAGTAATCATCACAACACGACTGCCAAGCGTTCATAACATGTTGGTTTGCCGGGGCGGGAGTGTCACCTAGCGGTGCTTCTAGGACATAAGTTTTCTTGGCAGCTATGAGGATGATCCTCAGGTTACGGACCCAATCCGTATAGTTGCTACCATCGTCTTTCAACTTGGATTTCTCTAGGAACGCGTTGAAGTTGAGGGTGACATGAGCGTGGGCCATTTGATCTACAAGACATATTGTAAAGAATTTAGACTAAGTTCATGACAATTAAGTTCATCTAATCAAATTTAATGAACTCCCACTCAGATAGACATCTCTCTAGTCATCTAAGTGAAACATGATCCGAATCGACTAAGCCGTGTCAGATCATCACGTGAGACGAACTAGTCATCAACGGTGAACATCTTCATGTTGATCGTATCTTCTATACGACTCATGTTCGACCTTTCGGTCTTCCGTGTTCCGAGGCCATGCCTGTACATGCTAGGCTCGTCAAGTGAACCCTAAGTGTATTGCGTGTGTAAATCTGGCTTACACCCGTTGTATGCGAACGTTAGAGCCTATCACACCCGATCATCACGTGGTGCTTCGGAACAACGATCCTTAGCAACGGTGCATAGTTAGGGGAAACACAATTCTTGAAATTTTAGTGAGAGATCATCTTATTTACTACCGTGGTTCTAAGCAAATAAGATCCATAAACATGATAAACATCACATGCAATCAAATAAAGTGACATGATATGGCCAATATCATTTTGCTCCTTTGATCTTCATCTTCGGGGCACCATGATCATCTTTGTCACCGGCATGACACCATGATCTCCATCATCGTGTCTTCATGAAGTCGTCTCGCCAAAAATTACTTCTACTACTAAGGCTAACGTTTAGCAATAAAGTAAAGTAATTACATGGCGTTATTCAGTGACACGCAGGTCATACAAAAAATAAGACAACTCCTATGGCTCCTGTCGGTTGTCATTCTCATCGACATGCAAGTCGTGATTCCTATTACAAGAACATGATCAATCTCATACATCACATATATCATTCATCACATCTTTTGGCCATATCACATCACATAGCACATGCTGCAATAACAAGTTAGACGTCCTCTAATTGTTGTTGCAAGTTTTTACGTGGCTGCTATAGGTTTCTAGCAAGAACGTTTCTTACCTATGCCATAACCACAACGTGATATGTCAATTTCTATTTACCCTTCATAAGGACCCTTTTCATCGAATCCGATCCGACTAAAGTGGGAGAGACACACACCCGCCAGCCACCTTATGCAACTAGTGCATGTCAGTTGGTGGAACCAATCTCACGTAAGCGTACGTGTAAGGTCGGTCCGGGCCGCTTCATCCCACGATGCCGCCGAATCAAGATTGGACTAGTAGCGGCAAGAGAATTGAACAAATCTACGCCCACAACTGCTTTGTGTTCTACTCGTGCGAGATGCTACGCAAAGACCTAGCTCAGATGCCACTGTTGGGTAACATAGCAGAATTCAAAAAAAAAATCCTACGCTTCAACAAGATCAATCTAAGGAGTCATCTAGCAACGAGCATAAAGGAGTGCATCTACATACCCTTTGTAGATCGCGAGCGGTAGCGTTCAAGAGAACGTGGATGATGGTGTCGTACTCGTCGTGATCCATATCGCCGATGATCCTAGCGCCGAACGGACGGCACCTCCGCGTTCAACACACGTACGGTGCAGCGACGTCTCCTCCTTCTTGATCCAGCAAGGGGGGAGGAGAGGTTGATGGAGATCCAGCAACACGACGGCGTGGTGGTGGATGCAACGGAAAAACTGCAAGGCTTCGCCAAGGACCTGCGGGAGGAGGGAGATGTGTAACGGGGGGAAGAGAGGCGCCAGGGGCAAGGTTGCGGCTGCCCTCTCTCCCCTCCACTATATATAGGGCCTAGGGGGGCGCCGGCCCTAGGAGATGGGATCTCCTAGGGGGGCGGCGGCCAGGGGGAAGGCTTGGCCCCCAAGCCAAGGGGGGCGCCCCCCACGCCTAGGGTTCCCAACCCTAGGCGCAGGGGGGAGGCCCAAGGGGGTGCGCCAGCCCACTATGGTCTGGTCCCCCTCCCCCTACGGCTCATGGAGCCCTCCGGGATGGGTGGCCCCACCCGGTGGACCCCCGGGACCCTTCCGGTGGTTCCGGTACACTACCGGTGACCCCCGGAACTCTCCCGATGGCCGAAACTGGACTTCCTATATATAATTCTTTACCTCCGGACCATTTCGGAACTCCTCGTGACGTCCGGGATCTCATCCGGGACTCCAAACAACATTCGGGTTACCGTGTGCATATATCTCTACAACCCTAGCGTCACCGAACCTTAAGTGTGTAGACCCTACGGGTTCGGGAGACACGTAGACATGACCGAGACGACTCTCCGGTCAATAACCAACAGCGGGATCTGGATACCCATGTTGGTTCCTATGTGTTCCTCGAAGATCTCATCGGATGAACTACGATGTCAAGGATTCACTCAATCCCGTATGCTATTCCCATTGTCTATCGGTATAGTACTTGCCCGAGATTCGATCGTCGGTATACCGATACCTTGTTCAATCTCGTCATGGAAAGTCTCTTTACTCGTTCCGTAATACATCATCCCGTGACTAACTCCTTAGCCACATTGAGCTCATTATGATGATGTCTTACCGAGTGGACCCAGAGATACCTCTCCGTCATACGGAGTGACAAATCCCAGTCTCGGTTCGTGCCAACTGAACAGACACTTTCGGAGATACCCGTTGCGTACCTTTATAGCCACCCAGTTACGTTGTGACGTTTGGCACACCCAAAGTATTCCTACGGTATTCGGGAGTTGCACAACCTCATGGTCTAAGGAAAAGATACTTGACATTGGAAAAACTTTAGCATTACGAACTACACGATCTTGTGCTAGGCTTAGGATTGGGTCTTCTCCATCACATCATTCTCCTAATGATGTGATCCCGTTATCAATGACATCCAATGTCCATGGCCAGGAAACCGTGACCATCTGTTGATCAACAAGCCAGCAACTAGAGGCTTACTAGGGACACGTTGTGGTCTATGTATTCACACATGTATCACTGTTTCCGTATAATACAATTCTAGCATGAATAACAGACAATTATCATGAACAAGGAAATATAATAATAACCATTTTTATTATTGCCTCTAGGGCATATTTCCAACACTGGCCAGCAGTGGGAGTAGTAGGGGGCGGTTAGGCCTCCGCGGCATCACAGCCGGCCACGGGAGGCAAGAGCACGCGGCACGACCGGCGCTAGTTTGGGCGGCTAGAGCAAGAAGACCAGAGGTTGAAGAAGCACTACAGCCATTGGATGGACATCGTACGGTCACTGGAGCTAGAATCATTCATATTGACTAAGTTGACAAAGCCCTCCGTCCCTGTCAACTTAGTAGGCCCACAAGTCAGCCTCCCACCAAGGTGGGTCCCAGCTAGCAGGGGGAGTATTCATTTTTTCTACGTAATAAGGAGGCACTTCCGGTGGGTCCGAGCTGACAGTGGGGGAACGTTTTTTTTTCCAGGAAATACGGTGACCTGTCCGGTGGGTCCCAGCAGTCAGGGGGGAAACATTTTTTTCGCAAAATACGGTGGCCCGTCCGGTGGGTCCCTGTTGTTAGGTGGAGGAATCATTATTTTCCGCGTAATAAGGAGGCACTTCCTTGCTGCGGCTATGGACCCAGTTGTCAGCCTCGCCACGTATAGTACACTTCCGATGGAAGTCGTTCCTTGACCACGCTGCATTCCGTTGCATGCATGCGTCCATGGGCGTGGTGCATCCCCACTGTCAGCCCCTCACGTACAGTCATCTTTCGATGACTCTCGGTTGTTGACCACGTCGAACACACCGTGCCGAGCGCACCAAAGGCCGGTGGACAACGGCGAGGCCCCAGACTAGAACGACCCAGAGATGGGGAAGATGGGGCAGTGGAGTCACAGATGGAGAGGAGTGGGAAACTTGACTGGTTTGGGTGCGCGGCAGCATAGCCGCGGTGCAGCCCACGGGAGACAGAAGCAAGAACAGAGGTTGAAGAAGGAGCACGGCTATTGGATTAACATCCAACGGTCTAGCTGCTAGAATCATTTGTTGATTAAGTTGACAAAGCCCTGCGTACACGTCCGCTTAGTAGGCCCACAAGTCAACCACCAAATCTGACGGGTCCCAGTTGTCAACGGGAGGAATATTTTTTCGCATAACAAGGAGGCACTTCCTTCCGTGTAAAGATACAACCGGTGGGTCCTAGCTATCAGGTGGAGGAAACATTTTTTCAAATTAATAAGCAGGAACTTTCCTTGCGTGCGACCCTGGACCTCGTGGGTCCCAGCCGTCAGGCTCTCCACGTACAGTCCTCTTCCGATGACTCTCGTTTGTTGACCACGTCGCACCGAGCGCACCGAGGCAGTGGACGACGGCGAGGCTCCGGACGGGAACGACTCGGAGATGGGAAGACGCGGCAGTGGAGTCGCAGATTGAGTGGAGGAGAAGGGTTATAACTGGTTCTGGTGCAGCGTGGGGCAGCAGTCGGTGGAGAATAACATGAGGTGTGGAGGGGTGGAGGGATAGCCTGGCCGACAGTGGGGTAGCGCTTCGCAGCGATGCGTGCTAAGCAGAGCCGCTAGCCGCCGAAGGCCGGACCAGGCTGTCCCGGCGACGCTGGAGGAAGAAGACGAGAGATTGAAGGTGCATGCCGACCAAGTTGACAACGCCCTGCGTAGGCTTCGACCTATTGGCCCACATGTCAGCCTGCAAAAATGTGGCATATATTTAACCCATGTTTTCTAGAATGTACACTCCATTTGCTGGGCTGGGTGATAAAATAATTTCGCATCAATGCAGCCCATTTATATTATCTAAGAAATCCCAGCCCATTTGCACTTCCTTCAAATACACGAATTAGCTGGGCTCGTTATATATATAATGTTATGTTAGAAGGAGCAATTAATATCAAAAATAAACCGGAGAGGCACATTTTATATATACATAATTAATAAATTAGTGAGTTATTGCTCAAAATAAAAATGAGCGCGTTATTATTACATTGGTCCTTAAAATCTTCGCAAGCTTTTGTACGCAATCACTAGGATTTTCCTTGCCGATGAGTCAAAAACAACCAGGATTTTCCTTGCCAACTTCTGTTAAACATTTACTTTTATAAGTTAATAACACGTGGGATGTTTTTATAATGTATATATAAGTCTCTATAAAATATACGATAATAGTAATAATATAAATATATATAATGTGGTTAAAAATACATTGGGCTGTCGATCTTTAAGAAAAAACCCATAGGCCGGTATGGACCTCAAAAAATAAGTTGAAACCACTGTCACCGTATGTCGTGGGCTACGCATGTTAAAATACAGAACCTAGGCCTAGTTGATACTTGTTCGCCCTCTGGAAAAAAATGATACCAGATCCCCGAGCGAACTGGATTATAGAGGGGGCCGGCGGCACGACTGAAGAAGCACATCATGAGCGATTTTTTTCTTCAGTGGATGGCTCTCGATGGCGTTTTTTACTTGCCTCTGCACCATACAACTTGTATTTTTAGCCTCCCAGTCCGTGGTGGACCAGCAGCCCATTTGCTGGGCGGGCCAACCTACAGAAACCAACACTCGATTTTGCATCAAGCCCCAAAAACAACAAAATACTATGTTTGTTTTGAGGCCGAAAACATTACGGCAGGGGTTGAGCGGGGGAGGGGGCAAGACAGAGCAAAAAGATTAAAAAGTGTTGATGCGCCGTTGCTACCCTAACAAAGCAGGTGCAATTCTTCTCGGGAAGAAGGTGTGCCATTGACACCCACACGTCACATACCCCACAGTAGGCATACTAACATGTTCACACACAAGCACAACAGAAAAGGTAAACATTCGTATCAAACTCAGGTTCACAGGACACGTTCATATTTAGCCAACATTCACTATCAACAACTCAAAAGATTCCTATATACACAAGTTCAGCATGTCTATGGATCCAAATATTTAATAGATCACACAACAATATTCATAGATAATTCACAAAAAGATTCAAATATACACATGTTCTGTATGTTTATGCATCCAAATGATTGAGATCACAGCCAATATGATCCATGGACGAACTTTAATTACCTAGGGTACAGACTGGTAAATGGTGTTTAGTCGGAGGTACTTCTTGCTAAAATTAATGCTTGTACAAGTAACCTCTCGAGTACATAAGAGGCAACACACAATCTGAACTTTGCTTGTAGGTCTATCCTCCAATAGTGGCCTCGTGCCGAGGGAGGTTTGAGCAACTTGGCCACTAGTTTCATCCAACTAGTTTACTGGCTCATCTTGGTCATGTAGCTTGCCAAAATTCTACATTGCAGACTGGTCAATGGTGTTCAGTCGGAGGTACTTCTTGCTAAAATTAATGTTGTACGAGTAATCTTTCGAGTACATAAGAGGCAACACAGACAATCTGAACTTTGCTTGTAGGTTTATCCTCAAACAGTGGCCTTGTGTCAAGGGAGGTTTGAGCAACTTGGCCACTACTTTCATCCAATTAGTTTACTGGCTCATCTTGGTCATGTAGCTCGCCAAAATTCTACATTGCAGACGAGAAAGGAGGAGGTTGAGAAAATGAACCACCCAATTTTTTTGTGCAGTTCAACTGAAATGGAGCATCCCTGGCGTGCAGACTGATTAAGTGTCAGATGAATATACGCGTCAACCAACTTGTCTGGAATCTTAGACTCCATGCCATACAGTTCGCTACCATATGTGCCGATAACCAAAAGGCATAAGTTGGGACCAAAGACTGGACTGCGTTTTTCTGGGCTATGCGCCAAGCAATAATTTTGGCGTTCACTCTCCTAATACTTGGAGTTTGACAATTGGTTGACGCCGGTTGATACTCGAATGAATATAGGCACTTCTTCTTGTCAACATCGATGCTGAGATTAGATGACAATTGGTCTGAGTGAACTTTGGAGTACATAGCAGCAGCATAAGTACATGTCCATCTGATCTTTTTGCGCAGTTCTACTGAAATCACCCAATGTAATGATAGGCCAAGCAACTGACAGCAAAGGAAGAATGCAAGCCGAGATTAGCGACTAACAGGAAAGGAAGGAAGCTGTCGAGGCAATGAAGCACCCAAAGTTGTTGTGCAGTTCCACCAAAATCGAGCATCCCTGTTGGCACATATATTGAGAGAGTGAGATTACTATAATAGTGGGACTAGTTGATGAAACATACACTAACAAATGGAAGCACCCTCATTATCTTAATGGGTAAAGTTAGCAATCCCTCCCTGCTCCACAACATGATTCACCTCCATAGACAAACTGTGGGGACCCCGACTCATAAGTCATGATCACCGAATGCACGTGTACAGTGATCACAGAGATCAATGCTCACTGAACACACAGAAGCTGAATAACAAGAGTCTTACATCCATACATACCGTATTACACAAATAGGACCATTATGGTCAAGTCTTGAGTATATCATTGCAGCGGAAATCTTCAATAACAACTTGGACCCATGCCATCCGCCTTAACCCTACATGCATTCTGACTGGGAAGCGTCCTAGCTCGCAAGTTCGTCACCAAGAGTTCTTCAACATATCATGTTCTTTCATGCCTGGCCAATAAAATAACCAGTGGCAAGCCAATGAGTACTTTGAATGTACTCGCAAGCAACCCAAGTGTGATGACAGAATAATTATGCAAGGCTCTACTGCTAAATTGGCAGTTTTGCGGAAAGCTAGTTTTTCATATGCAAGTATGATCAACATATAACAAGGGCATGTGTGCGTCTGCAACAAGTATCAGGAGGTTATAGACATCATGTAATGCCCCGGATGTAATATTTTCCCTTTTGGGTATATAATATATCTCCGGCTTCATCTATTTCCATTCCGGGTTCCTTCTCTTTCGGGCTTTCGTCGTTTTGTTGTGTGAGTGTGTGGCATTCATTCATATCATGTAGACATGTGCATGGCATTGCATTTGTGTTGTGGGTTGCATCCGGTTCCGCGTGTTTCTTCCCGTTGTTCGTTTCGCGTTCCGGAGCTCCCTCACGTGTCCGTGACGTCCCGTAGGCCTACTTTGTTGTTCGGGCGTTTTACGTTACCGGTGTGCCGCGAGGTTGTTGTCAGTGTTGTTGTTTTGTTGTGTGCAACCCGCCTCTCAAATCTCGTCTCGTTTGGACTCCGTTGACTTTTCCATCCGTTGTTCGTGTGGGTCCGAAGTGCCTTCACTTCGTGTCCCGAAAACATCCCTACTGCAGTCTCTTATCTCCGTCTAGGCCCTTTAAATCTACCCCCGCGATCGGATCCGTCGGATCGCGATCGGAGGGCTCCTAGCGCCCCTAAACTCTCCCTAACCCTAAAAACTGCTATTTATAGACCCCTAGTCTATTTTGGCATGTCCCCTTCTTCTTCCCCCTTCCCCTCTATTTTTTTCCCTTTCTTCAGTTCACAGATCCCTTAATTCTTCCTCTGGATCCGAGGGAATCAGCTCCCTCGAGCGATCCCGCAGGCGCCGCGCCAGGTCAACGCCAGCGCCAGCCGCTTCGAGCCAGCGCCGCGAGGCCTCGACCGCTCCGCAGATCCGCTCGCTGCAAGCCGACCGAACCCTCCCGTCGGGGGCCCATCTTCGTCAGCGGGCCGCACCAGATCCGTCGAAGTGGTCCAGCGGGACCACTTCCTCGCGAGTCGTCGCTCGCCAGCCACCGCAGGCCGCTCCGCGCGCGATCGCGCCGCCACGCGCCACTGGGCCCGAGGCCGTGCTCCGGGCCGCACCCTCCCGCCGGATCCGCCCAGGCCGCCAGCAGGCCTCCCGCCTGGGCCGAGACCCCGCACCGGGCCTTCGCCAGCCGCGGGGGCGCCACCGCGCCGGCTCGCTTGCCCCAGTGGGCCGGCCTCGCCCCCCTTTGCCCTGCTGCACCGGGCCGCCTCCCGCCGAGGCCGCGGTGGGCCGCCGCCGCTCGTCCGCTCCGCTTCTCCGCCGCGGCCCAGATCCGCTCGCTGGGCCAGATCCGCCGCCGCCGGCCCGTCCCTCCGTTTTTTTTTCCAGATCTGAATCTGCTAAGGTCGAACCCTAGATCTCTAAGTCCCTGTTCTGTTTAATCTGAGATGCTAAGTTTGACCTGCCCTAACTTTTACTGTGTTGCTCCGTTTTGCGCGTGTAATATGTCCAGACGTTCGTGGAGTTGTGCTCTACGTTTTACCTGTTATTGACATGCATGTTAGAGATCATCTAGGTGCTTGTTTTGCTGTTGCAAGAGTGCATCATGATATAAACTGCTGCTATGTGTTGTTTTCATGCCACCTTTGACATGTGATATCTTTTAGCTCGTTTGTCCAAACGATGCAAATGACATGTCCACGTGTTCGTCTCGCCACGAACTACGTGTTGTATGTGATAGGTTGCATGGTAGATTTATTATTTCCTTGTTATCATCGTTGCAAAGTGCCATGTTCATATGTTGTGTTTTTACTTGTTATGAAATGCCATCTTGTTGAGCTCGTTGCAATCATTGTGTTCACCTCTATGATGCATGCTTGTGTGTTTCGGGATCACCTTCATATGCACTTTGAGGAGGTGCTTACCCTTTGCCATGTTTAGTTTCGAGGCGACTTAAACATGCTCTTTTATATGCCATGATGATATTGCTGTTTTAGGACTTAGTGATTTTCCACTAAGTCTGAAATCTGTAACGTTCCGATGCCATGTTCGTGTGCTGCTCTAGGACAAAGCATGATAGTTTTGGGGTGGATTTTGATTGTTCCTTGTAGTATATATTGTTGTCTTTCCATCCATGTCCTCACATGTCCATTTGAGTGGCTGTAGCATGTTTATCTTTTGCTCTAAAGTTTCAATAAAATTCTGCTGCCAGAATTTTATTGTCAAGTTCAATATGTCCAAGATCATTGCTATTGATCCGTGACTCCGTTGGGGGTGCACTTTGGACATAGTTGCTGTACTATATATCTAGTTTGTGTTCATGTCCTTTGCCATGATTTTTGGGTGCTGTAGCTCAATTATTTTGAGCTCCGAAGTTGCTATGTTGCTGTAATTTTCAGCTTTCGCTCAAATCTTGTTTCGGGCATAACTTTTAGCCCGTAACTCCGATTTCAGCGAGTCTTATATCAAACTTGGTTGTTTTTCTGTGTAGATTAATAATATCAGATTGTTATCTTGTTTTGAGGTGTTTTGCTTGAGTGATATTTTTCGTGCTCCATGTGCATCCTTAGTGCATCCATCATGCATTCATGTTTTTCGAGTGCGCATTGCATCTTGTTGATTGGTGCTTGGTGTGATTGTTTTGTTTAGAGCCGGAAGCTGAGACCGAGTACGAGGTTGAGCACGAGGTTTCCAACGAGGTTGAGCACGAGGACCCTTCTTACGATCCGAACGACTTCTCTTCAGGCAAGATGACCGAACCCCGATAACATTACTATCTTTGCCTATTGCTAGTAGTCTCGATCTATAGTTTTGCCTCGATGCCCATGATCTTCTTGTCAGCCTCCTACTTGTAACCAATTGCCATGTTTAACCAACCTACCTATGCAAACCGTTGCTTGGCTAAGTACGCTTCGCTCAGCCCTTCTTATAGCGTTGCTAGTTGCAGGTGAAGATCGAAGATGCTTACTCCATGTTGAAGTTTGGTTGGGTTATATCACACTATATAAATGCTTAAAATGAAATCATCTATATATTGGCAAGGGTGGAAGGCTAAGCCTTTTGCTTGGTGTTTTGTTCCACTCATGCCGTTAGGAACCGTATAAACCGGTTTTATGTTCCTTGATTATGCGTTCCTAACACGGTTGGGGTGTATGGGACCCCCTCGATAAACCGCTAAGTGCTAAGTCTTTTCCAGCAAATCCCAACATTGGTACTATTTGCCTAATAACAAACTAAACATGCATAGGGAGTAATTAACTCTCTTTCTTAATCAACAACCCCGGGCCAGTGCTCCACATGGGTGTTGGTCCGAAACGGGGAGCCTGCGGGGCCGCCTTGAGGCAACTCGAGGTATCTGGCATCCACCCGTAGCTTCGCCCATCCGGTCGTGTCCTGAGACTTAGATACGCGTGGCTACTATCAGGGTGTCGACACGCCGGGAGGATTTGCTGGATTAGCCTTACCTTAGCTCGGTATATCTTGAGCACGGGATTCCGAGGATACTCGGGTCTTCCCACTTTGGAGTTGCGACTCCGCGGATCGTGGGCTTGTAATGGGTCAAGTTGGAACACCCCTGCAGGGTTTGAACTTTCGAAAGCCGTGCCCGCGGTTATGTGGCAGATGGGAGCTTGTTAATTCCGGTTGTAGATAACTTGACACAATGTTACTAATACACTACCAGCGTGTGTTCCGTGACTGTCAATTTCCGAATAGGGATTCAGGAGTTGAACACGGAGGGGTTATGTTTTGAGGAGCTTGTAGCTAGGATCACTTCGTGATCACTTCTCGCCGAGGCCTTCTCTTCTCGCTCTCACTTGCGTAAGCTAGATGCTAGTTGCTGCTGCAGACTTATTCTTTTCTTCAGCCTTTTCCTCACCCAAAGGCTTTGATAGTCTTGTTACCCGGAGACGGGATTGCTGAGTCCTCTGTGGCTCACAGTTACTTCTCACACCAGATGCAGGTCCAGCTGTGAGCTATCTAGGTGATGGCACCGAGCTGGATTGGGAGTACGACGAGGAGCGTAGTCGGTACTACGTGCGCTACCCGGACGATCAGTAGTGGAGTCTCTTACTAGGATTCGATCCGCCTGTGGTTTATTTATCTGAGTTTGGTACTTTGACATTTGGCTTTTGCCCTTAGAGGGTTGTAGTGTTCTTAATGTATGATGTTTGAGACTTGTACTGTAATTCTGTGACGTGGCGAGTGTAAGCCAACTAATTTCAGTTTTCTATCCCCTCTTTTACATGAGTTGTGCAAAGTTTACCAGACTTGAGATCATTCTAGGATGGAATTATGCCTTTAAGTCGTGCCTCGACACGTAGGAGGTATAACTCCATCCTGGGCATTACAAGTTGGTATTCAGAGCATTCTCCGACCTAGGAGCCCCCACTGTTTGATCGAACCGTTGACGGTTGAGTCTAGGCACACACTGAAAACTTTTGAGTCCTATATTATATCGGAGAGTAGGATTTCTTTGCTTCTCATCCCCTTTTTCTCTGGTGAGGACTCCTGACGTCTACTCTTGTCTCTCCTATCTTCAAAATTTGCACAAATTTTTTTTTAGGAATCCCGCGAGTATTCTGGGATTGTTTCGATGTTCTTGTGACAAGGATATTGTTCCCGATGCCTCCTGTTACCGAGGAGTTGAGCTTGGGGTATCATTGTAACAAGCATATCGCGGCAGTACTAAATACTTAAGACGGCCGACATCGAAAATCTCCCCTATACGGCCAGTGGCAAGATAACCCCGACATCACCCAGTACTGGGGAGGTAGTTCGGGAGTATTGCCATAGCTTGTTATAGTGGATGCTTTTCGAAGGTCCGAGGTACACAGTTTCCGAGAAAGACTGGTTATGTGTTGAAGGATGGATACACCTGGATGTAGGTTAGAGTTGATTGCGCGGTGCTTCCCGTGTATCCCCAACACCTGATTGCATAACTGGAATCTTTCGGAAAACTATAGGTGGGTTTTATCCAGTAGATCGTAGGCATTCTTCCAACGAATGCAGGTTAGTGAGTTCGGGGTTCGACATTGAGTGAAGGGGTTATATGACCGATGTTACTATCAGGAGTTGCATCTTAAAGGGTCCTTGGCTATGCTGATCCGGGGATTGCAAAACCTTTTCGTAACGCGTTCATATGCTTTCAGCACAAAGATGTTAGCACGAAACTCCTCTCTTGTGTTTGTTCCTTTCCGTACCTTGTTGTTTTCTTATTTTATCCTTTTGATCCCTATGTGGCTTCTCGTGAAGACTGATGTTATCATTTAACTGAGAAATATCATTCGTTCCTCTTGTTCGGATGATTTCATTCGTTCTTATTGTTCGAATGATTATTGTGAAGACTTGTTGCAATTCATTCCATTGATTCAGCTTATTCCTTTTGTCAATCAATTGCTGATTCGTGGTCATCTCTTACAGGATGGCTCCGAAATGGTTCCCAACGCCAACCCAGAGGGTGAAGAGGTTCCAGAACGTCCTCCTTCCCCTCCTCCTCCGCCTGAGGCTTGGAGAGCAATTATGCAGACTACAGCTCAGAACACTCAGTTGATGATGCAGATGATGCAGCTGATGCAAGCTAATCAAGCTAATCAAGCTAATCAGGGTGTTCCAGGGAATCAAGGCAACTTCTTCCAGCAGCACCATGCTACTCTCAACCAGTTCCTGGCTAACAATCCTAAAGCTTTCAGTTACTGTGTCGACCCTCTTGATGCTGAGGATTGGTTGACCGACATAAAGAAGCATTTTGAGTGCAGTAACGTGAAAGAAGATGACTATGTGAAGTTTGCAGCCTTCCAACTGAAAGATCAAGCAGCTGATTGGTGGCAGCAGTACAAAGACTCCAGGACGGGTCAAGTGATCTCTTGGGAGAATTTCTGCAAGGATTTCCGCTCGCATCACATTCCTACAAGTGTCATCGAGGGTATGCGTGAGCAATTCCGCAACCTCAAGCAGGGCTCCATGACAGTCTATCAGTATAATGTCAAGTTCCAAAACCTCGCTCGCTATGCAAAGCAAGACATTCCTGATGCAAAGAGTAAAATCTATCAGTTCCGTGGAGGTCTCAAAGATGAACTTCAGCTTGCTCTCACTTTGTTCGAGCCAGATGAATTCGACAAGTTCTATAACATGGCTTTGAAACAAGAAGCAGCTCAGCTCAAGATGGAGGCTTCTAAGAAGAGAATTCGAGATGCTGTTCACTCTTCCTCATCGTCTCAGATGGTCTCGAAGCAACATAAATTCTGGCTTCCTCCTCCTCCAGTGATTCGAGCTCCATACAACAACTCCAACAACAAGAACTCTAGTGGTCGTGGTTTCTCCCACCCACCCAACCCAAGCAACCAGTCGAAGAAGCAGTTTCAGTCTCAAGGCTCCAAGTCCAGTGGCTCTCATTTCCGTCCTCTCTCTGAAGTGGTGTGTAACAAGTGTGGCCAGAAGGGTCATTATGCCAACAGATGTCCGAATCCGAAGCGTCTTCCTCCTCCTCCACCTGTGAGTTCAGCTATTGTCAGGCATGATCCAAAGGCAGCAAGGGTCAATCTGATGAATGCAGCACAAGCGGAGGCTTCTTCTGATGTCATTCTGGGTAACCTTCCAGTGAACTCTTTTCCAGCTAAAGTGTTATTTGATTCGGGTGCATCATGCTCTTTCATGTCTCAACCATTTGCATCCAAGCACAATATTGCCACTTCAAATTTGCCTCAGAGGTTGGAAGTTATTTCTCCAGGGAGACGTATGTCTTCTACTGTCTATGCTCCGGATGTTTCTATTCGCATGGGTGATTATCGTTTTATGGCTAAACCGGTGATTCTTGGTCATTCTGACATCGACCTCATCCTCGGAATGGATTGGCTTTCTCAGCATGATGCTCACATTGATTGTGCTCAAAAGGAAGTCAAGTTGACTCATTCTGATGAAGATGTGATTATCTTCGCCTCCAGGGATAATACTATTCGGCTTTTCTCTCTCAATGATAAGAGTGAAATTAATGCCATAGAGCAAATTCCTGTGGTGAACGAGTATCAAGACGTCTTTCCAGAAGATCTTCCAGGCATGCCTCCACACCGTCAGGTGGAGTTTGTCATTGAACTCGAGCCGGGCACCGAACCTGCTTGCCGGCGTCCATACAAGCTTTCTCCGGATGAATTGAAGGAATTGAAGAAGCAGCTTGATAAGCAGGAGAGTATGGGTCTCATCAGACCGAGTACATCTCCATGGGGCTGTGGTGTCTTATTTGTCAAGAAGAAAGATGGCACGGAGCGTCTCTGTGTTGACTACCGGCCATTGAACAAGAAGACGATTAAGAACAAGTATCCGCTCCCCAACATCAACGAACTCTTTGAGCAGCTCAAAGGAGCTAAAGTGTTCTCTAAGCTTGACCTCCGAATGGGCTACCATCAAATTCGCATTCGCGAGGAAGACATTCCCAAGACGGCCTTCAGAACGAGCTACGGTTCATACGAGTATACCGTCATGTCCTTCGGTCTCGCCAATGCTCCTCCTACCTTTTCAAGGATGATGCATTACATCTTTAACCCCTATACTGGAGAGTTCGTGCTTGTGTATCTGGATGATATTCTGGTGTTTTCCAAGAATGAAGAAGATCACGAAAAGCACTTGCGTCTGGTTCTTGATCGACTCCGAGAGCATAAATTCTATGCCAAGTTCTCCAAGTGCGAGTTCTGGCTCGATAAGGTTTTGTACCTGGGCCACATCATCTCAGCTGACGGTATTGCGGTTAATCCCGAGAAAGTTGAAGCAATTGTCAACTGGGAAGCTCCTCAGAACGTCAAGCAGCTCCGCAGTTTTCTGGGTCTTGCCAGCTATTGCAGAAGGTTTGTGGAGAACTTCTCCAAGATTGCCAAGCCTCTTTCCAACCTGCTTCAGAAGAATGTCAAATACTTTTGGTCTCCCGAGTGTGAAGTGGCTTTCAAAACCCTCAAAGAGAAGCTTGTCTCTGCTCCAGTTCTGACTCCTCCGGATGAAACCAAGCCCTATGAAGTGTTCTGTGACGCTTCTCTTCAAGGTCTTGGTGGTGTGCTTATGCAAGATAAGAGGATTGTGGCATACACTTCTCGGCAGCTCAAGCCAAGTGAGAAGAACTATCCCACACATGATCTCGAGCTAGCAGCTGTGGTACATGCTCTGATTACGTGGAGACATCTGTTGTTGGGCAGAAAGGTCGACATCTTCACCGATCACAAGAGCTTGAAGTACATCTTCACACAGCCGCATCTGAACCTCCGCCAGACTCGTTGGGTTGAAATGATCCAAGAGTACAACCCCAGCATTGAATACACTCCAGGCAAGGCGAATGTGATTGCAGATGCTTTGAGCAGAAAGGCATATTGCAACAGCCTTCTTATCAAGCCGTACCAGCCTGAGCTTTGTGAAGCATTCAGGAAACTCAACCTTCAAGTTGTTCCGCAGGGTTTTCTTGCAAATCTCCAAATTGCTCCTACCTTGCAAGATCAAGTCCGTGAGGCCCAGCTCAGTGATACCATGGTGAAGAAAGTGAAACATGGGATTGCAAAGGGCACTCCAAAATACAAGTGCTTCCGTGTTGATGAGAGAGATACCTTGTTCTTCGAGGACAGACTCGTTGTTCCCAAAGGTGATCTCAGGAAGCTCATAATGGAAGAAGCTCATGATTCTCTCCTTTCCATTCATCCTGGCAGTTCCAAGATGTACCAAGATCTCAAGCAGTCTTACTGGTGGACACGCATGAAAAGGGAAATTGCCCAATTCGTGAATGAATGTGATGTATGCAGAAGAGTGAAAGCAGAACATCAACGTCCAGCCGGTCTTCTCCAACCTCTTCCTATCCCCGAGTGGAAGTTCGACCACATTGAAATGGACTTCGTCACTGGTTTTCCTAAATCCAAGCGAGGCAATGATGCTATCTTTGTGGTGATTGACAAGCTTACCAAAGTCGCTCACTTTCTTCCAGTCAAAGAATCAATCAATGCAGCTCAACTTGCAGAGCTGTACACTTCCAGAATTGTGTCCCTACATGGCATTCCTCAAGTGATATCCTCAGACCGTGGCAGCTTGTTCACATCAAGGTTCTGGGATTCTTTTCAGTCCGCCATGGGCACTAAGATCAGGTTCAGCACTGCCTTTCACCCTCAGACTAGTGGTCAAGTAGAGCGTGTGAATCAGATTCTAGAAGATATGCTCAGAGCATGTGTCATCTCCTTCGGCATGAAATGGGAAGACTGCCTTCCATTTGCCGAGTTCTCTTACAACAACAGCTTTCAAGCAAGTGCAGGCAAAGCACCGTTTGAAATTCTCTATGGCAGAAAGTGCCGTACCCCTCTCAACTGGTCTGAAACAGGCGAACGTCAACTTCTTGGCAATGACTTGATCTCAGAAGCCGAAGAAATGTGCAAAGTCATATGTGAGAATCTCAAGGCCGCTCAGTCGCGTCAGAAGAGCTACTATGACGGAAAGCATCGTGATTTGGCTTTCGACATCGGTGATCATGTCTATCTCCGAGTTTCTCCGATGAAAGGAACAAAAAGATTCGGTATCAAAGGAAAACTTGCTCCTAGATACGTCGGGCCTTTCAAGATTCTTGGCAAAAGAGGCGATCTAGCCTATCAGCTCGAGCTCCCTTCCAACTTTGCAAATGTTCATGATGTCTTCCATGTGTCTCAACTTCGCAAATGCTTCAAGGCACCTGAGCGCATGATTCCGTTTGAGGAGATTGATCTTCAGCAAGACCTTTCCTACCGAGAGCATCCAGTTGCAATTCTTGAAGAAACCGAACGCAAGACTCGCAACAAGTCCATCAAGTTTCTGAAAGTCAAGTGGTCACATCACACAGACCGAGAAGCTACCTGGGAACGAGAAGATCATCTTCGTTCCGAGTACCCTTCCTTTTTCCAGTCCTAGATCTCGGGACGAGATCTTTTTGTAGTAGAGGAGAGTTTGTAATGCCCCGGATGTAATATTTTCCCTTTTGGGTATATAATATATCTCCGGCTTCATCTATTTCCATTCCGGGTTCCTTCTCTTTCGGGCTTTCGTCGTTTTGTTGTGTGAGTGTGTGGCATTCATTCATATCATGTAGACATGTGCATGGCATTGCATTTGTGTTGTGGGTTGCATCCGGTTCCGCGTGTTTCTTCCCGTTGTCCGTTTCGCGTTCCGGAGCTCCCTCACGTGTCCGTGACGTCCCGTAGGCCTACTTTGTTGTTCGGGCGTTTTACGTTACCGGTGTGCCGCGAGGTTGTTGTCTGTGTTGTTGTTTTGTTGTGTGCAACCCGCCTCTCAAATCTCGTCTCGTTTGGACTCCGTTGACTTTTCCATCCGTTGTTCGTGTGGGTCCGAAGTGCCTTCACTTCGTGTCCCGAAAACATCCCTACTGCAGTCTCTTATCTCCGTCTAGGCCCTTTAAATCTACCCCCGCGATCGGATCCGTCGGATCGCGATCGGAGGGCTCCTAGCGCCCCTAAACTCTCCCTAACCCTAAAAACTGCTATTTATAGACCCCTAGTCTATTTTGGCATGTCCCCTTCTTCTTCCCCCTTCCCCTCTATTTTTTTCCCTTTCTTCAGTTCACAGATCCCTTAATTCTTCCTCTGGATCCGAGGGAATCAGCTCCCTCGAGCGATCCCGCAGGCGCCGCGCCAGGTCAACGCCAGCGCCAGCCGCTTCGAGCCAGCGCCGCGAGGCCTCGACCGCTCCGCAGATCCGCTCGCTGCAAGCCGACCGAACCCTCCCGTCGGGGGCCCATCTTCGTCAGCGGGCCGCACCAGATCCGTCGAAGTGGTCCAGCGGGACCACTTCCTCGCGAGTCGTCGCTCGCCAGCCACCGCAGGCCGCTCCGCGCGCGATCGCGCCGCCGCGCGCCACTGGGCCCGAGGCCGTGCTCCGGGCCGCACCCTCCCGCCGGATCCGCCCAGGCCGCCAGCAGGCCTCCCGCCTGGGCCGAGACCCCGCACCGGGCCTTCGCCAGCCGCGGGCGCGCCACCGCGCCGGCTCGCTCGCCCCAGTGGGCCGGCCTCGCCCCCCTTCGCCCTGCTGCACCGGGCCGCCTCCCGCCGAGGCCGCGGTGGGCCGCCGCCGCTCGTCCGCTCCGCTTCTCCGCCGCGGCCCAGATCCGCTCGCTGGGCCAGATCTGCCGCCGCCGGCCCGTCCCTCCGTTTTTTTTTTCAGATCTGAATCTGCTAAGGTCGAACCCTAGATCTCTAAGTCCCTGTTCTGTTTAATCTGAGATGCTAAGTTTGACCTGCCCTAACTTTTACTGTGTTGCTCCGTTTTGCGCGTGTAATATGTCCAGACGTTCGTGGAGTTGTGCTCTACGTTTTACCTGTTGTTGACATGCATGTTAGAGATCATCTAGGTGCTTGTTTTGCTGTTGCAAGAGTGCATCATGATATAAACTGCTGCTATGTGTTGTTTTCATGCCACCTTTGACATGTGATATCTTTTAGCTCGTTTGTCCAAACGATGCAAATGACATGTCCACGTGTTCGTCTCGCCACGAACTACGTGTTGTATGTGATAGGTTGCATGGTAGATTTATTATTTCCTTGTTATCATCGTTGCAAAGTGCCATGTTCATATGTTGTGTTTTTACTTGTTATGAAATGCCATCTTGTTGAGCTCGTTGCAATCATTGTGTTCACCTCTATGATGCATGCTTGTGTGTTTCGGGATCACCTTCATATGCACTTTGAGGAGGTGCTTACCCTTTGCCATGTTTAGTTTCGAGGCGACTTAAACATGCTCTTTTATATGCCATGATGATATTGCTGTTTTAGGACTTAGTGATTTTCCACTAAGTCTGAAATCTGTAACGTTCCGATGCCATGTTCGTGTGCTGCTCTAGGACAAAGCATGATAGTTTTGGGGTGGATTTTGATTGTTCCTTGTAGTATATATTGTTGTCTTTCCATCCATGTCCTCAAATGTCCATTTGAGTGGCTGTAGCATGTTTATCTTTTGCTCTAAAGTTTCAATAAAATTCTGCTGCCAGAATTTTATTGTCAAGTTCAATATGTCCAAGATCATTGCTATTGATCCGTGACTCCGTTGGGGGTGCACTTTGGACATAGTTGCTGTACTATATATCTAGTTTGTGTTCATGTCCTTTGCCATGATTTTTGGGTGCTGTAGCTCAATTATTTTGAGCTCCGAAGTTGCTATGTTGCTGTAATTTTCAGCTTTCGCTCAAATCTTGTTTCGGGCATAACTTTTAGCCCGTAACTCCGATTTCAGCGAGTCTTATATCAAACTTGGTTGTTTTTCTGTGTAGATTAATAATATCAGATTGTTATCTTGTTTTGAGGTGTTTTGCTTGAGTGATATTTTTCGTGCTCCATGTGCATCCTTAGTGCATCCATCATGCATTCATGTTTTTCGAGTGCGCATTGCATCTTGTTGATTGGTGCTTGGTGTGATTGTTTTGTTTAGAGCCGGAAGCTGAGACCGAGTACGAGGTTGAGCACGAGGTTTCCAACGAGGTTGAGCACGAGGACCCTTCTTACGATCCGAACGACTTCTCTTCAGGCAAGATGACCGAACCCCGATAACATTACTATCTTTGCCTATTGCTAGTAGTCTCGATCTATAGTTTTGCCTCGATGCCCATGATCTTCTTGTCAGCCTCCTACTTGTAACCAATTGCCATGTTTAACCAACCTACCTATGCAAACCGTTGCTTGGCTAAGTACGCTTCTCTCAGCCCTTCTTATAGCGTTGCTAGTTGCAGGTGAAGATCGAAGATGCTTACTCCGTGTTGAAGTTTGGTTGGGTTATATCACACTATATAAATGCTTAAAATGAAATCATCTATATATTGGCAAGGGTGGAAGGCTAAGCCTTTTGCTTGGTGTTTTGTTCCACTCATGCCGTTAGGAACCGTATAAACCGGTTTTATGTTCCTTGATTATGCGTTCCTAACACGGTTGGGGTGTATGGGACCCCCTCGATAAACCGCTAAGTGCTAAGTCTTTTCCAGCAAATCCCAACATTGGTACTATTTGCCTAATAACAAACTAAACATGCATAGGGAGTAATTAACCCTCTTTCTTAATCAACAACCCCGGGCCAGTGCTCCACATGGGTGTTGGTCTGAAACGGGGAGCCTGCGGGGCCGCCTTGAGGCAACTCGAGGTATCTGGCATCCACCCGTAGCTTCGCCCATCCGGTCGTGTCCTGAGACTTAGATACGCGCGGCTACTATCAGGGTGTCGACACGCCGGGAGGATTTGCTGGATTAGCCTTACCTTAGCTCGGTATATCTTGAGCACGGGATTCCGAGGATACTCGGGTCTTCCCACTTTGGAGTTGCGACTCCGCGGATCGTGGGCTTGTAATGGGTCAAGTTGGAACACCCCTGCAGGGTTTGAACTTTCGAAAGCCGTGCCCACGGTTATGTGGCAGATGGGAGCTTGTTAATTCCGGTTGTAGATAACTTGACACAATGTTACTAATACACTACCAGCGTGTGTTCCGTGACTGTCAATTTCCGAATAGGGATTCGGGAGTTGAACACGGAGGGGTTATGTTTTGAGGAGCTTGTAGCTAGGATCACTTCGTGATCACTTCTCGCCGAGGCCTTCTCTTCTCGCTCTCACTTGCGTAAGCTAGATGCTAGTTGCTGCTGCAGACTTATTCTTTTCTTCAGCCTTTTCCTCACCCAAAGGCTTTGATAGTCTTGTTACCCGGAGACGGGATTGCTGAGTCCTCTGTGGCTCACAGTTACTTCTCACACCAGATGCAGGTCCAGCTGTGAGCTATCCAGGTGATGGCACCGAGCTGGATTGGGAGTACGACGAGGAGCGTAGTCGGTACTACATGCGCTACCCGGACGATCAGTAGTGGAGTCTCTTACTAGGATTCGATCCGCCTGTGGTTTATTTATCTGAGTTTGGTACTTTGACATTTGGCTTTTGCCCTTAGAGGGTTGTAGTGTTCTTAATGTATGATGTTTGAGACTTGTACTGTAATTCTGTGACGTGGCGAGTGTAAGCCAACTACTTTCAGTTTTCTATCCCCTCTTTTACATGAGTTGTGCAAAGTTTACCAGACTTGAGATCATTCTAGGATGGAATTATGCCTTTAAGTCGTGCCTCGACACGTAGGAGGTATAACTCCATCCTGGGCATTACACATCAACATCGTGAAAGAGTCATGAACAACTCTTGCTCACGCTCATCGTGACTTTCTCACAATCACATCAACAGATTTACCAAACCGTGTTGTTTTCCAAAAACTTAAGGACATAGTCTAAGCAGCACCACCCAACTGTCCTTGACCGTGGACAAGGCTATTCGAATAGTTTTACACTCTGCAGAGGTTGCGCACTTTACCCACAAGATCCGGGAAGCTTTCGTGTCACCCACGATCCCGCAGTACCTCAAGTACTCGGGGGAAGCACCCGGTCATTACCTTTCCCTAGACGACACTAACACAGAGTCCACTCGATTGGTAATAGCTCCGTGCCGAACATTTCACATCTTAAAATTTTTGGAGCCTTGCTCCCATATGCATCTCATACCACTGACACGGGGTACCAACGGTGTGTTCGGTGCCCTGTGAAAATAGTCATGGCCGTCTATCCAAGCACGACCCCATCCCGAGAGTGACCTCATGTCACCCCCGTCACTAGTAATGCGGGCACCATGCTAGTATCGACCTAGGTAATCAATAATGCCCTTTCCCATATAAGGGTAGAGTGGTTGCGCATGTTTGGTTGGGACGGTAATCACACATAAATCTAATCCATCTCTATAAACAACACTTTCATCAAGCCTCGGTGCACTACTTCTCCACCAAGTAGTGCCCTAGTTTCTCATCATCTCCCAGGGGCATTAGTGGCACCCACTGGGTTATTTGCAAGTATGTCAAACCACACTTGTTTCTTTCCATGCATAACCCTGACCCACTTTGCGTAGCCAACTACTATAGCATATATCTATCTACTCCCACCCACATAACCCTCATAGGAAGGTAGGGTCATGTTTGATGCAAGTTTCAATAGTAAAGTAACAAAGGTACCAACCAAAGTGGTCACCACCTCTACATGATTCCGATGCATTGATAATAAGATGCTATGAGACATGCATAAAAAGGTTTCTCGAACATGGTCAAAGGGCTGCTTGCCTTGTCCTTCCGAGTCTTCAAACCTTCTGGTCCATCTCCAAGTACTCCGTTTATTTCGTCAACTAACGATGGAAACAATCATAATAAGCAACACAACAAGGCAAAAATAAAAGTGCTCTAAAAATAGGAGTTGGACTTTTCTAGGATATCCCTAGTCATATGAAAAATATCCAGAGTGGTTTAATTGGGATTGGATTAGTGGATGCTTCAGATCATTTCAATATGTTGGAATCAAGGGGTTTATGGATTTGCAAGAAGTGTACAGAAATATATTTTTGAAAAATGAGCAAAGGGACCCATTTAACAAATCATGATTTTAGAAGCATCTAGGAGTTGGTTTCACTGGATTTGGAGTTCAAATGAATTTCCTAGGATTTTGCAAAGTTGACAAATATGAAGAAATGGCTCATTATTTGGTGGGGTATAGAAAGTATTAATAAAAATGTTCGTAAACTAAGTTATGAACTTAGAAGCATCTAGGAATTTGAACCATTGCATTTGGATCAAATTTGAGCTCTCTGTGATTTTCTAAAGTTTATCACAGAAATAGAAAAATGATATTTTGATAATATTTGTGAAGAAAAGGTCTATGGAAAAATGTGCATGTTGCACCAACAGGTAGATCAGGATTTTAGAAACTCCTAGAAATTTGAATCATCAAATTTGGAATCCATTTGATTTATTTATGGATTTTTGAAGTTTACAGAAAAAAGAAAAAGGGAAAGGGAAAGGGTTTATACCCTTATACTGCGCACTGAGCGGGAGATAGCAGTATCGCAACTGGGCCGGCCCAACGGCTCGGCCGCGCGCACAGGGGGGGTGGTGACGTCGGAGGCGTCTTCGCGGAGTAAGCTTTCACGCCGGGAAAGCGACTTCCTGCCGTCCCGCCTCCACTTAAATGATGTGGCGGCTGGTGGGGTCGCTGACCCGTGGGGCCCAACCGCAGGTCATCCCGTCGCCCCTGGTCATCTTCTCCGGCCCGACGCCGGGCAAGGGAGGGCTCGGCCGCCGGCGCAGTCGCCGCCTGGCGACACGAGAGGGCCGGCCGACGAGCCCAGGAGCTCTGGCTCTCCTTTCCGCACCCGAGGGTGGCTGCGGGCTCGCCCAAGGAAGCCTACAACATCGCCACCACAGGGAGGCCGCGGCGGCCGCGGAGCTTCGGCGGCGTCACGCCGGGGAGGCTTCCCAGGCCAAGAGGAGGACTGGTTTGACCTTGGGACTCCCTGAGGACGGCGCGGACCTGGAATAAAGGAAGGGGGAGGAAAGAGGGGCCGAGGTGCCCGAATCCGAGCGGCGGTCGGCGGCGGCACTCCGGCCATGGAGGGGGTAGGAGGCCACGCGAGAGAGCTCGAGGGTGTCTGGGAGATGCACAACAGAGAGGGGGGGTCAGCAGAGGCTAGAGCGAGCTCGGAGGGTGGCTTAAATGTGTGTGGCTGCGGTGCACCGTGGGCGCGATCCAGGCCATGCTCGGGCGAGCTCGCAGAGGGGAGAGAAGAGAGGGTCAGGTAGGGGCCGGCGACGTGTCGTGTCCCAGACGTCGAGGCGACCTCGGGGGACATGCTGGGGAGGCCCGAGGTTGTCGGGGCATCGGGATGGGGGGCGGCTATAGTGCGCCAGAGCACTATAGCGCGCTCTAGAGCACGCATATGGCTGCCATTGGCATCGCTTTGGCGCCCAGGGCGTGGCCAATAGTGTCCAGGGGTCAGATGAGGAGTAAACAAAGGGGTGGTTGCCTTGGATGCCCTGGTGAGCTTCTAGAAGGAGAGAGTGCTGAGAGACAAGGGTGAAAATGGAGGTCCAGAGATGTAAAATGGGGTTTTACCCCCCCCCCTCAATCATTTAGCTGTGGAGGAGAAGGAGTTCCTGGAGGTAGAGGGTGACTAGGAGCAGTTGTGGTAAAAACTTGAGGCAAGGGGGAGTAGTGGAAGGGGTCAAAACAGTGGTTTTGGTAAAATGGCAGAAGGTGTTTGATGCAAATTTGGGCAAGGAAATTAACTCCACTTGACATGAGACTTAACAGGATCAAATGGCATATAGAAATAGGGTATTTCACCAAGTTTGAGCTCATTTGAAGAAACCTGCCAATGTAACTTTGGTGAACCCTAGAAATCAACAGAAATGGATTTTCCAAGATTAGGTTAAGCAAATCATCTCTCCTTGATGCACCATTTGGTGTAGTGTCATCATTTGGGGTTGTGAGCTTGTCCACAAAATTTGAGGCCCCAAGTAAAAAGTTGGCAATGCAGAGTTGTTCAAATTTGGATCTGGTCAGAAAGGGTTTTGGGGCACTTAGATCAAGTTATCCTTCTCCAAAACTTGTGCCATTAGGCATGGATGCATATTTACATCACTTGAGCATGTGCACCAAGTTTGAGAGCATTTGGACAAGTTTGGCAATGTAAAGTTGCTCAAACTTCAAAATGGACATAAATGGTTTTGAGGAGATTAGATGATGTTTTCTTGATCTTCAAGGCATGAGGCTTTGTAAGATCATCAAATATGTCATATCTGACATGATAGAATTTCCCTGGAATTTTTGGAGAATATTTCCTTTGAAAATATTTCAGAATCTTGAAATACCCAGAAAGGGTTTTGAAAGGATTTGCCCAATATTTTGAACATGACCATGTGTTGAAACTCTTATATATGGACAATATATGTCCTAGGAGGCTCTCTAAATTTTGGCAAATATTTTTGAAACAGTTAAATAATTTTAACCTATTAAAGACCATTTCTGGCCTAAAGAAAAAGCTTTTAAATAAAATATAAAAATAACTTTTAAAATTATAATTTTGTGGTTTATGGGAGTCCTATACCTAATAGGATTCAAATATACCTTTTGAAAGATTTTTCACACCCTAAATAAGGTACTTGTAGTGCAAACCTCAATTCAGGGGTTTTTGGAAAACTAATTTTAGAAAATACTATTTGGCCAAAATATTATTATAAGAAAATACTATACTGTTCTATACACATGGCATGATCATTGGGAAAAGGTTTTGGATCGAGGAGATGAAGTATAAGAGTTGGAGGATTTATTTGATTTTTAGAGCACTAGCAAGCAGCAAACAGAAAACCAATCAAGCAAAGTCAAAAACACTCAAAAGTTTTTGTTAAACCATATTTTAGCATGATTATTAGCTTAACTGATGTGGCATGAAAATCAGGGTGTGACACAAACATACACACGTACATGATTCAGCATAGGGTGCTACTCAAGATTTGTTTAACTCCGACAGGAAAATTAGGCAGCAATAAATTAGTGGTACTTAAGTACTCCTAATTAATTAAGTGAGACAACAGAAGTGGAAGGGCTCCCTGGAGGATCGTCTCACATGTAAGGTAGTCGTTGTCGGAGCCCTTGAATGGCCTCGACTGAGGCCTCTGGCTTCAGTAAGATCGCCTTGGCACTGTCTATTCTTCTTCTTCTTTCTCTTCATGCTCTGTTTCTCATTCTCCTCACCAGTTGGTGAAACCAAGTACATGATTGGCCTTCTATTTCAAAATTGGTTTTGTCAGTGAGGGAGTACAAGTGTACTAGTAAAAAATAGCATTATTTTCTCATGGCAGTCGCAAAATAGAGATGAACACATGCATTAAATATCATTATTACCTAAAGGAAGGTTATGGTGCCAATATGGATGATGAGGATTGGAACACAGATCTCCCTTTGTGCAGTTCCACTGAAATGAACCAACTGTTCCATTCTGACATTCCAGTTAAACATCAAAAAATTCACTTCGTTTAAGAAGAGTTTTGTGCAGTGCACCAAAAGGTCACAACAGCAACCAGGTGAAATGGATATCCCAGTTTACACAAAAAGCTACAGAGGAAACAGTCAGAGTCTCAAACAATTACAGGCAAAAATATTTGGCTAAACTTGTCATGGCTTATAACAGTGGCATGGCTTCATTTTTACCAGGGGCATTAGATTAAGAACAGCTAAATATTTGGTATAAGGGCATGGGATGGTGGGTGCACCAGCAGTCCAGCACCATTTGGCAAATTTTCGTGTTTTGACCCTTTTGCGATACAAATTCAGGATCTGACCCTAGTTCGAAAAAATTTCGAGATCTGACCCTTTCGCTACCACCACGGGTTCTGGCGGTAGGGTTACACAGGCTACCGCCAGGGTCCATGGCGGTAGGGTGCGACGGAGGGCGACGGCCGCCATTTGCCCGAGCTGACGTGGATAAGTAGCCTACCGCCAGGGTCCCTGGCGGTAGCCAACCTACCGCCAGAACCCATGGCGGTAAGGTGTGGCTGGGGTTTTGCCTCGTAAAGTTTCTTTTGGTTTCCAAGTTTAATTTTTGCTTCTTTTCAAAAACAATATCACAGCAATGATATATACCCGAAAATATGAGCTTACATATTGTTTTAGTGATTGTTTCTTTTGTAAAGTTTTATCACATAGTTTCACAAAGAAATCAAAATATGAGCTCACAAAGAACGCCAACAAACGGTACAACAAGTTCTTAAGACAAGTTTATAGGGTGGGTCCTGTGGGTTTAGGTTTTTACAAATTTTATTGATCGTTTGTTTTGTCACAAGTTTCACATAGTTTCACAAATAGCAAAATATGAGCTCACATATTAATAAAGGTTCCACATAGCAAATATCAAATAGTTTACACATTGATTCATAAGTAGGAAATAGAAAATAGCCAACTTGTCCACATAGTTTGACAACCCCTACTAAAACATAGATGCATATGCAATAGACATGTTTATAGGGCGGGTAAACCCCCCCCCCCCCTCGTATGTTACGCCTGGCCGTGGAGACAGATACGGCAGCGGATCCACCGGTTCAGGCGGAGGCGGAATGTTGGTCGGCATCCGACCGTTCAAGCACTCCCACCTTGCCTTGCCCGCTGGAGTTTTCACCTCTGCCCTTCCCCAGCTGATGATATTGAACACCGATGCACTTGGGGGTGGCATCCTGGCTCTCTCCTCCGCATTGCTCTCGAAGTAGATCCTCCGGCCCAAATTGCACAACTCCCAGTTGGAGTGCTGCTTGGCAACTTCAATGGTCCCTTCCCGGCGTTCACGGGAGATATTTGGATCTCCCTCCATCTCTACAGTCACTCTCTTGAACTCCTACACACTCTGCGACCAACACTTCACATCGTCGGCGATCCGTTCTGCCCTCTCGTGCCATTGCACTGCCCTCGTCTCCTGTAGGAACTCGTCTGAAAAAGCTCCCACCGGCTGTAGAAGCTTGGGGAAGGACTCATACACGTACGGAAGTGGCAAGGCTGAAGGGTCGTGTTGGAGATGAATGGGCGATGGTTGCGCCACTATTGCAGACCTAAACATATGGATCAAATAAATAAAATACATATATCAAGATGGTAGGAACTCGTCTGACCAAGTGCTGACGTGTATAAGCACCCTACCCGCCAGGGGCCCTGGCGGTAGCCTGTCTAACCCTACCGCCAGAGCCGATGGCGGTAAGAAAAAGGGTCAAATCCTGAAAAAATTTCAAACCGGGGTCAGATCCTGAATTTCTATCCAAAAAGGGTCAAAACACGAAAATTTGCCGCACCATGTACCTAAACAGGGGCATAAAGTGGTGATTCATAGTTTGTTGCCCCGAGAAACAAACATCCAAGAAACATATCTGGGTTGGTCCCATTTTTGTTCACTCTAGCCACCTACTCCTATGTGTGGATAGCAAATCAAGTCCTGGTCATACCACTGTGTTCAGCGTTACCCCTATATTTCCCTTTTCGACCAAGAGACCGGTTGGATGACCAGCCTATACTACTTTCACCCCCCTTTCCTTCCTGTTTGTACCAAGTCCTATGTACTGCGTACTAAATTCCCCCACCACCACTTTATTTCTTGTTTGAACCAAGTACAAGATTCGATTCCATGAAGTAGCTTTACCTCTAACAATAGAAGAAAAAAATAGGTGACGTTGGACCATCCGATCGAGAGGGGCAAAGAGGTAGAAAATGATGCACATGCAGCGACGTAGCGACCTGGGGAAGTAGAGCTAAGGCGGTTTCGAAGGAAGATATACCTGAAGATCGTCCGGATGTGGATAGGTGGGCGGCGGGAGGCCGGATCCACCCATGCTAGGGCAACGATGAAGGGATCGGAGGACATCATGCGCCGGCGCTCGGCCAGAGATAACGGTGCGGCCGGCGATGGGTCTCCTCCCTCGCTGTCGACGACGGCCTAAACGCTGCCCCTCCTCCCCTTCACCGGCGGAGGGGGATACGTCCGGATCTGTAACCAGCGGCGAGGATAGAAAGACAGTGTTTTTTGAAGGGAGAAAGACAATGTTACCACCCCCATCTTGTTTAGATCTGGAGACGATGAGAGTGCGTGAATAGAGCAACCCTAGCAAGCAAGCGTTGAGACTCATGCCTATATATACGTAGTGGAGTAGTTTTCCTTTTTCACTCCATCAAAACAATCGTTTAAAATTGTGTACTACGTGCTAGGTCGCCGTTTTTTTAGTTGTTGATTGTTTTTTGAGATAGCTACCCACTTGTTCCAAGTGGTGTTACGGTGTGCCAGGTCGCACTTTGTATCGTTCAATTCTGGTACAAGTCCCTCCATTAAATGAACAACCACCCCCTCGTAAAAATTGTGAACAAGCCCACGGCTAAAATTATCGGAAACGTGGTTTGCCCCAACATGCATTATTATTTATATTTTCTACTCCCTCCGTTCCTAAATATAAGTCTTTTTTTAGCCACACCTAAGACAAGAATTTTTTTATTAGCAGTGAACCCCACATGTCATAGACACAGAAAGTGTGGCAAGATTCCCTTAGGCAAGCCAAAGTGTGTCTAACAATTTGAGCAACTCAAGTTAGGCAAGTGTGGCAAGTGTGGGAAAAATATTGTGGCAACATAAGACAAACATAGTGACAATCCAAACAGCCCCGTCCTTTTTTGTGACATGCATAAAATTTGGTTAGTTAAATTTATAGTCAAAATTTGGTAAGGTGCATCAAATCAACACATGCAAGTATCAAAAGGGAAGTCACGGCATGCATGCATGCGTTGTACTCCCTCCGTTTCCAAATATAAGTCTTTTTAGAGATTGCAACAAGTGAAATACATACGAAGCAAAATATGTCTACATACATCCGTATGTAGTAGTCCATTTGAAATGTGTAAAAAGACTTATATCGAGTGCAGTGCTTTGATGTGTCGCGTCAACTCGTACAAGACCGAGAAGTTTGATTACTACAATGCCCTCTCCCTCGCGGACTGAGCTCCGGTGCCTTAACTTCACCTGCCTTTGGCTGCATGACAGGTGGGCCAACCACCTGTTGGGCCCACCTGCCATAGATGCAAAGGCAGGAGCAGTAAGTCAATGAAGTTGCGTCCCTCCCTCGCGCATGAGCATGGTGGCTTGCAGGACTAGTAGGAGCTTTCGCTACACGCTTCTTGACGGCGGCGAACTTGCGGATGGAGTTGACCATCATGTCGTCCATGCGAGAGGCGAAGCCGGCGTTAGCGATGGCTACGACGCCGGCGGTCGCTAGCACCGTCTGGAAATGTTGCGCGGTGCGGGGCCGTAGGCCGGCGCCTTGGATGATTTGGCGCAGCCGACTGCCGCTCGCGACCATCGCCTCCATAGGTGCTTCTGGCTTCTGGTCACTTGGTCTTGGATTGGAGTGAGCAGTGTTGCGCAGTGATTGAGAAAGAACATTTAGGGGCTGTTTCGTTTGAGACTTAATTTTGCCAAAGGTTGCCACACCTAAGGTTAGGCAAGTTTGACCAACTTAGGTGTGTGTTTGGTAAGATTCCCTTAGGCAAGTTTAGCAACAATTGTATGGTAAAGTGTGGCACTCCTAGGCCTAGAACCAAACAGCCCCTTATTGTCAATCTAACCCTGCCATCCATACACCTCTTTGGTTTAGAGTTAGTTCATGGTTAGAATCTAACTCTAACCTCTAACTGAGTTAGTAGAGTTCTCCTCGTCTCGGTTCATCGCCATCATACTTTCCCCATTTCTGTGTTTTCAGTATCCTATGAATCAAAGAGGCCCTTAGACTGTTTTAGGTCTGGTATTTTTTATAAACGTGTTATGTCCAAAATTTAATGAACGTGCTCCGGCTTCTACGAAAATAATCCGGCTTCATGTAGTAATTCATTTATTTATTTATTTTTCTGTGGGGGGTTTGCATGTAATTCGTGAGGTCTGAAATGTAAATTACCCCGGCATATGCTCCGAGTCGTGCATGCACTACGACCTAGATGCTCTATGTCCCACATGTCGGTGAAAGGGAGCACGTGGAAATAGCCTAGGATTACATATAGGAGGATAAATGCGTGAAAAAATATGTACGGTGAACCGTAGCTGCGGTTCGAAAAAAGACCTAAAGTGATGACAGGTATAGGTCGCATGCACCGAACTAGTGGTAGTACTAGACATACGACTGCTTTTCCCTAAAAAAAAGAGGTACGAGTGCTCAGTACTCCTATTCTATCAACGCGAGTCCCATCTGACAATAGCGTTTGTGCTACAGCTAGCTCTTCTCCCTCGTTTCTCTACTCGTATACTAATAAAACATTAAGGCCACGAGGCGATGAAATGCTAGTTACAGGAGGCAAGAAGAAGAGATGCATCCATGGACGACGTCCACCTCCTCGACTCAGGGCGCCGGCACACCGAACATCGGCTAAGTAGCAGCAGCTTTCGTGGCCAGGTCGACGTGCTTCTGAACAATGGTGTCCAAAGATTCCAGCCGCTGGAAGAAGGCCAACGTCTTTCTGTCCTCGCTGGCCTTGTAGTGGCCTATGTAGATGATTTCTTCGTAGACGTGGATGTGCAGGTCGACGATTTCTTGCATGGAGAGGCGCTGCGTGACGAGCGCGGCCTCGAGGTGCACATTCTTCATCGCGACCTCCAGCAACTGCTGGGCCACCAGGGCTTGAAAGAGTTCGTCACCATGGAGGCCGATGAGGGTGGCAGGAAATGAGGAGCCTGGGCGCGCGGGCTGGAGCAGTACGACAAGGTCGTCCGCGCGCTTCTTGACGGCAGCGAACTTGCGGATGGAGTTGACCATCCTGTTGTCCATGCGAGAGGCGAAGCCGACATCGGCGAGGGCAACGACGCCGGCGGTCGCCAGCACCGTCTGGAAACGCTGCGCGGTGCGGGGCCGCAGGCCAGCGCCTTGGATGATTTGGCACAGCTGACTGCCGCTCGCGTCCATCGCCTCCATAGGTGCTTCTGGCTTCTGGTCACTTGGTCTTGGATTGGAGTGAGCAGTGTTGCGTAGAGACTAAGGAGTAGATGGATTGGAGTGGTGGGGCACCGTTATATGAGAATCCAAACTATGTTGCATTCACATCGTGTTGGCTCTATTATGCTTCTCCAATTAATTCCCTCTGCATGTAGAGTAATTTGAGGATGCATCATTGACCGTTCAACGTCTCGGGAACCGCTACCCTCTCCCTCCTTGGCATTCAAGCACCTATGGAGGCGACTGCCGCTCGGGTCTATCGCATGTCAGGAGACGTTCCCGTCGACGACGAGGTGCCTATGTTGACTTCGTAAATTTCAAGATGATACTAGTATACTTAATATTGTGCACCGCGACAAAGGCCGAGAGGAAAACGAGAGAACTACGTATTTATTTACGGTGTAGATTCACTCATTTTGCTCCATATGTACTCCGTCTCAGTGTAGCTAGTCACTTGTTAAAATCTCTAGAAAGGCAAATACTCCTTTCTGATTTACAGGGCTATACTAGCAAGTAGTACTACAATAGTGGGCTCACCTAGCAATTTTATCTCATGCAAGAGCCTGGCTATATGCGTGCTCCAAGGTTCGCAACTGCCACGTTCGGGTTGCACTACTACTTCGACAGTATCGAATCCACTACTGCATGTCAGTCCACCGCGAGCGGGAGGGATAAGCAAAAGCATGTCATCGTCTGCGAGCCACCGCGCGCATGGGCGAGGGAGAAGGCGTGTAGTAGTAAAATCAAGCTTCTCCTCGTTGTACGAGTTGACGCGACACATCATAGCACTGGCCCCACATGGTTGCCTCTAAACTTGGCTGAAAGACCCGTAGTGTACAATACTCCATTTGCTGCAACCTCTAACATTTACCCCACCACAAATTAAAATATATATTCCTGTCTTGACCAGATGAGCGTGCAAACTAGAATCACCAGGATGACAGGTAGGGCCAAAAGATTATTTTAATCACAAAAATATAGCATGGAGCCGAGTAGCCGGCCCCAACGATTTTAAGCTTACATGCATGGTACACGCTATCCTAGACTACTCTACACATGAAACTGCCACACGAGCGTCCGGGCTGCGCTTGGCTCTTCGCCTCTTCTGGAGTACTACTGCAGTGGGGGAGTACTACAGTATGCTTCTGGCCATCTGACAACAATTGAACTGCTGCATGTCCACCGCGTACGGGAGGGAGAGCGTGTAGCGAACGAAAGCTTCTCCTAGTCCTGCCAGCCACCACGCTCATGGGCGAGGGAGGGACGCAACTTCATTGACTTACTGCTCCTTCCTTTGCGTCCATGACAGGTGGGCCCAACAGGTCGGTGGCCCACCTGTCATGCAGCCAAAGGCCGGTGCGGTTAAGGCAAGAGGGCGTTGTAGTAATCAAACTTCTCGGTCTTGTACGAGTTGATGCGACACATCAAAGCACTGCACTCGATATATTTCAATAATTTGCGTTTACCGATGCATTAATTACAACGCATGCATGCATGCCGTGACTCTCCTTTTGATACTTGCATGTGTTGATTTAATGCACCTTGAAGTAGTATCAATATGTGACGGTAAAGCTTTGTAATGCCCCACCCTAATAAAGCGAGATATGGTTGTGCATGAGGAGGGCGAGATCATGCAGACGGAACAGGACCCGACGATGGAGCTCTCTATGGTCTCGATGGACCTCACCTTGCTCCACTGCCCCTTGTGCCTCTGCCCCTTGGAGCCTCCAGTGTATGAGGTTTGAATACACCTCGTTCGTTCGGCTGATCGAGCAAGGTGCAGGTTTCTTGATTGATGTGTTGTTCGATTGATTTGTGTAGTGCAAGGGAGGGCACCTAGCTTGAGCAGACTGTCGCATCGAGCGCCCCGGGAACCAGCTGCAGTGCCAGAAGTGCGAGCATGGCGGTGGCTTCGACGTGCGGAACACGGCGGTGGACGCCGGCCTCTCCTCGGTGAGGGTGGAGTGCCCGCATGAAGGTTGTGGGATCTACGTCACTTACCACAAGCTCGCCGATCACCAAAGCGTGTGTACGCTCGTGCCCTGCAAATGCCCCGTGCCCATCTGCGGCTACGAAGGCTCGCCGCCGGTGCTCTCCCACCACATCAGCACCGTGCATCCCATGCCCATGCACAGGATCCAGTACGGCAAGGCGCTCCAGCTGCAAGTGCCACTGTCGGAGCCACGGCTCTTGCTATTCGCGGAGGAGGACGGCCGCGCGTTTTTCTTGGTCGGCGGCGTGCTCGACATCGGCGCACCTATCGCCATGTCGATCGTCTGCATCAGAGCGGGGGCGTCCCCACTGCCGCACTACGTGGCCAAGCTGTGGGCGAACGGCCCGTCGAGGGAGCCCAAAGGCAGGACCGATGTCATCAAGGTGGAAATGGAGGTGACAAGCAGCAGGGATCCCGGCGACGTCGCCATGCAGGAGCTGACCTTCTTCACAGTTCTGCCCAAGCTACTGGTCGGGGCTTAGCTGGTGTCCCTCCACATTCAGATTGACAAGCTCAGGTCCTAAATGATTCTATAGTGCCTTCCGTTTATCTTAGTAATATGCTAATATAGGGTTAGCTCGGTCTACTTTAGCTTAAGAGATGGTGGGTTTTGGTGGCGATGCAGCAATTACCTCGACATCAGATCAACAATGAAAGTAATTTCGAACAGTTGAATGGATATTTTGAGTATGTTGGACATAAAGATCCTTTGTGTAAGAAGTAACAACTTATATGCTTTTTTCGAAACGAAACATCGATACTAGTATAATTTTTGTTGGCATGCACTAATATTTTCGAAACGGATGTCGGGCTGTAGCTAGAAGGGCGATTGGGACGCGACATTGCCCCATACCGCGGTGACCCCCGATTGGGATGCACCGACTGTGGATTTTCTCCCTCGCCGATGTCGACCGTGTCTACGCAGAACATTGTTCCCTTCCCCCAGCTGCGGGATCAGGCCGGATATGTGACCAGCGGTGTGGCCATCGTCGTTCTATGCTTCTGAAGAGAGCAACCCAAGCAAGCAGGCTTGTAGCTTAGGCTCCTGCTAGTGTATATATAGTGGTTTTCTTTTTCTCTCCATATCAACCATTTTATATTGCGTATGTGTCATTGAAGAGTGAAATGATGGTTGCTTCTTCCGACTAACTTACTGTGTGATTTGACTGCTCCTTTAGTGGCCCCTACACGTACTCCCCCTACGTGTATGCAAAAGTCACACGTACACATGGACGCAAAAACGCGCGCGACGCCCTAATGCATGCATGTCCGAGCACACGACGGAACACACACGGTCATGCTCAAGTGCTCAACCTACACGTGCATGCACACACATACTCAACCAGGGTGAGCTAGTGACCGTATAAACACCGGAAAATGTATATATTAAGCGCAATGAGCGTATTATGAAGTCCACTGACCATATTTTTACAAATATACAGTGACAGACAGTGTATTTATCTCGTTTGAATTTAAGCCATATTAACCGGTGAGGAGGCAGTATGGACTAGCATTACTTTGGTGTGTCCGTCAACTTGCCGAACGAGGAGAAGCTTGCAGGACGGGAGAAGCTTGCGCGCGGTGGCTCGTAGGACAAGGAGAAACTTTTGACTAATGCAAGTTGTCCTTCGCTCAGGCGGTGGACGTGCAATAATTAATTCGGTGTCAGATTTCCAGAAGCATACACTATACTAGTAGTACTATTATTGTTGCACTTCCCGAAGAGGCGAACAGCCAAGCACAAAGTTTACTAGTACTAGTACTACTACTATAGTAGTCTATAGAGGTACACTAGGAACCGGAAGGAGGAGCGTCTGCACTCTTATTATATTTTGAAAATGTGATAAAGCAATCTTCAACACATTTGGTTCTCTTCGAGGATTCTCGCATGTGATGATGGTACTTGATTGCATGGAACACTCGCCACAATTCTTGCTTAATTCTGGCTCATATCCTGTTACAAATAGGAGCGCTCGGTAATATTTCCTCTTTTTTTTGTTATTCAGCATGTAAACAGGTCAGCAAACCTTGCGGCGCATCTTTGTGCGAACCGTGCTTGCTGCACTTTGAATGTGGCCGAGAGCTGGCTTGATGAAACACATCGCTTACTACTTCTTTTTTTGCGGGGTACCTCGCTTCCTAGTGACCAGTGTCTTGGCTGATCATCCTAAGAATGCTTATATATGAATAAAGCTCTCTCATTTACCCGCAAAAAAGATTAAGCCATATTAACTGGAAAGGAGGGAGTATGGACTAGCACTACTTGTTGGTGTGTCCCGTCAACTCGCAGAACGAGGAGAAGATTGCAAGACAAGGTGAAGCTCGCTTACGCCTTTTGACTAATGCAACGTACCCTCGCCCAGGCGGTGGACATGCATCAGTTCATTCGGTGTCAGATTACCAGACGCATACACTGTAGTACCGAACATGCGGAGTACCATCATTGTTCGACTTCACGAAGAGGCGAAGAGCCAAGCGCATGGTTTAGTAGTACGAGTAGTAATACTACTAGAACCGCATGGTGGAGCCTCTGTACTCTTATTTTTCTTTAATCTCTGATAAAGTACACATTTATTCTGGAGAAGGGCGGAAAACGGCAGCCCAACATGTAATGATGATATCGATCAACCATGCTCGAATATATCTTGGCCTCCATGCGAGCCCGTCTGTGTGTTCTCGCTCCTCGTCTCTTTCAAGGAACGGCGGGTGATAACCCACAAGTGTAGGGGATCGCAACAGTTTTCGAGGGTAAAGTATTCAACCCAAATTTGTTGATTCGACACAAGGGGAGCCAAAGAATACTCTTAAGTATTAGCAGCTGAGTTGTCAATACAACCACACATGGAAACTTAGTATCTCCAGCAAGATAGTTTAGTAGAAAAGTAATATGATAGTGGCGGTAGCAACATTAAAAGTAATGATAATATTTTTGTAGTTTTTGTGATAGTAGCAACGGAAAAGTAAATAAGTAACAAGCAATATATGAAAAGCTCGTAGGCATTGGATCGGTGATGGGAAATTATGTCGGATGCAATTCATCATGTAGAAGTTATAACCTAGGGTGACACAGAACTAGCTCCAGTTCATTAATGCAATGTAGGCATGTATTCCGAATATAGTCATACGTGCCTATGGAAAAGAACTTGCATGACATCTTTTGTCCTACCCTCCCGTGGCAGCGGGGTCCTATTGGAAACTAAGGGAATTTAAGGCCTCCTTTAAATAGAGTACCGGACCAAAGCATTAACACATAGTTAATACATGAACACCTCAAACTATGGTCGTCACCGGGAGTGGTCCCGATTATTGTCACTTCGGGGTTGCCGAATCATAACACATAGTAGGTGAATATCGACTTGCAAGATAGGATCAAGAACACACATATATTCATGAAAACATAATAGGTTCAGATCTGAAATCATGGCACTCGGGCCCTAGTGACAAGCATTAAGTATAGCAAAGTCATAGCAACATCAATCTAAGAACATAGTGGATACTAGGGATCAAACCCTAACAAAACTAACTTGATTACATAATAGATCCCATCCAACCAATTACCGTCCAGCAAGCCTACGATGGAATTACGCACGCACGGCGGTGAGCATCATGGAATTGGTGATGGAGGAATGTTGATGATGACGATGGCGACGATCTCCACTCTTTGGAGCCCCAAACGGACTCCAGATCAGCCCTCCCGAGAGAGATTAGGGCTTGGCGGCGGCTCCGTCTCATGAAACACGATAATTCTTTCTCCTTGATTTTTTTCTTCCCGAAAGTGAAGATATAGGATTTGGGGATACGTCGGTGGAGCATCAGGGGGCCCACGAGACAGGGGGCGCGCCCTGGGCAGGGGGCGCGCCCCCCACCCTCGTGGACAGGGTGTGGGCCCCCTGGTGAGGATCTTCTTGCAGATATTTTTTATATTTTCCAAAATAAATCTCCGTGGAGTTTCAGGTCATTCTGAGAACTTTTTATTTCTGCACAAAAACAACACCATGGCAGTTCTGCTGAAAACAGCGTCAGTCCGGGTTAGTTCCATTCAAATCATGCAAGTTAGAGTCCAAAACAAGGGCAAAAGTGTTTGGAAAAGTAGATATGTTGGAGACGTATGAACACCCCCAAGCTTAAACCTTTGCTTGTCCTCAAGCAATTCAGTTGATAAACTGAAAGTGATAAAGAAAAACTTTGACAAACTCTGTTTGCTCTTGTTGTTGTAAATATGTAAGCTAGCATTCAGGTTTTCAACAAGATCATGAACTAACCACATTCACAATAACTTTCAGGTCTCAAGACTACTCACATCAATGGCATAATCAACTAGCGAGCAATAATAATAAACCTCGGATGACAACACTTTCTCAAAAAAATCATGATATGATATAACAAGATGGTATCTCGCTAGCCCTTTCCGAGACCGCAAAACATAAATACATAGCACCTTTAAAGATCAAGGACTGGCTAGACATTGTAATTCATGGTAAAAGAGATCCAGTCATGATCATACTCAATGCAAATTAATAGTAATACATGCAACAACAGAGGTGCTCTCCTACTGGTGCTCTTTGATAAGAGGATGATGACTCTGCATAAAAGTAAATAGATAGGCCCTTCGCAGAGGGAAGCAGGGATTTGTAGAGGTGCCAGAGCTCGATTTTTAAATAGAGATGAATAACATTTTGAGCGGTATACTTTCATTGTCAACATAACAGCCAAGAATCTCGATATCTCCCATGCTACGCACATTATAGGTGGTTCCCAAACAGAATGGTAAAGTTTATACTCCCCCAACCACCAACAAGCACACTCCACGGCCATCCGAATCCACGGGGTAGCGTGCAAACAAGCAACAGCCCTGGGGGAGTTTTGTTTAATTATTATGATTTTGAGCATGGGACTGGATATCCCGATTACCAGCCATTTTCTCATGAATGACGAGCGGAGTCCACTCATTGTGAGAATATCCCACCTAGCATGGAAGATATAGACAACCCTAGTTGATACATGAGCTGTTCGAGCATACAAAACAGAATTTCATTTGAAGGTTTAGAGTTTGGCACATACAAATTTACTTGGAACGGCAGGTTAGTACCGCGTATAGGAAGGTATGGTGGACTCATATGGAACAACTTTGGGGTTTATGGAAATGGATGCACAAGCAGTATTCCCGCTTAGTATAGGTGAAGGCTAGAAAGAGACTGGGAAGCGACCAACTAGAGAGCAACACCGGTTGTGAACATGCATTAAAATTAATCAACAATGAATGTAAGCATGAGTAGGATATAAATCACCATGAACATAAATATCGTGAAGGCTATGTTGATTTGTTTCAACTACATGCGTGAACATGTGCCAAGTCAGATCACTTAAATTGTTCAAAGGAGGATACCACCCATCATACCACATCACAACCATTTTAATATCATGTTGGCACGCAAGATAGACCATTATAAACTCTCAGCTAATTAAGCATGGCATAAGCAGCTATGATCTCTAATTGTCATTGCAAGCATGTTTCCTTCATAACAAGCTGAATCAGGAACGATGAGCCATCATATTTACAAAAACAAGAGAGGTCGAGTTCATACCAGCTTTTCCATCTCAATTAGTTCATCATATATCATCTTTATTGCCTTTCACTCGCACGACCGAACGGTGTGGATAATAATAATAGTGCATGTGCATTGGACTAAGCTGGAATCTGCAGACATTTAATACAAGAGAGAAGACAAGGTAATATGGCTCAAGGTTAAATCATCAGCAAAACATATGAGAGCCACTAAGCATTTTAATCATGGTCTTCTACTCTTATTCCCTAAAGAAAAGAAAAGGAACTATTTACACGGGAAAGCTCCCAACAAGCAGAAGAAGAACGGGAAATCTTTTTGGGTTTTCATTTTAACTACTACTACAAGCAAATGAAGTAAACTAGCTAGAAGCTACAACTAATTTTTTTCTGGGTTTTTCTAGCACGCAAGAAAAAGACTAAGAAAAAGAAATTGAAACTAAGCATGGATGGTACAGTGAAAGAGTGTGAGCACCGACAACTAGAATAAGTGTGAACATGAATGTAAAGTCGGTGAGAAACACGTACTCCCCCAAGCTTAGGCTTTTGGCCTAAGTTGGTTTATGGCCACAGATCAAAGCTACTCCCTCCAGTGTACTGAGATGTATCCTCTGGGGGCCACTAGTTGGCGAGCTCATCCAGATCCCACCCATAAACAGACTGGCGGTAAGGATCAAGTGGTGGCTCTGGCTTAGGCTCTGGAGCTTGTGCCTGGCCTTGGTACTTGTAGAAGGCATCTGAAGTGATGAGGTATACGCCTGTGGACAGATCAAACAAAGATGGTGCAGACAAGGTGACAATTTCACAGTATATTTCATCAAACCTCAATTTATAATTAAGCTGCTATTCTTGTCCTTAACAATAAAATCATGGGCTACCATGCTCTTGTAGTCTAGATAAACAGGGGTAGGCAATTTATCTTCCTTCTCATGGTGCCTAATAGGTATTCTAAAATGTTCAGCAAGGCGAGAAGCAAAGATGCCTCCAAAGATGGGCCCCTTTGAGCGGTTCAGACTCAGTCGTTTAGCAACGACGGCACCCAAGCTAAAAGTTGTGTCTTGAAACAAAGCATGGCGTAAAATGACAATATCAGGGGCACTAAGATTCCGGCTGTTCCCGCGACCAATTAAACATCTACTAGCAAATAAAGCAAAGTAGCGCAGAACAGGGAAGTGTATACTAGTGATTCTTGCCCGTGAAACTTGTCTAGTTTCCCCTACAACTATCATGTCAATATACCCTTCAACATCTTCACGACATGGTTCATCAAGTCTACCTCCAAGGGGTACTTTGCATATTTCACAAAAATCTAAGAGTGATATCTCCTTAATCACATCATATAAACGAAACTCCACCGTAGGTGGTGTTTTCTTAGCATGAAAATGAAAACTTTGCGTGAAAATATTGGTGAGTAAGAGATACTGTTCTTTCCGATCGTGGAGGAAGTCGGTGAGGCCTGCATTATTTGCCAACCAATAAAAGTCTTCGTAAATCCCGGCGGACATCATGAACTAATTACAAGGCCATTCGCACGGTCGAACTTCCGCCATGCGAGGAAGATTATACTTGGGCTTCTTATTTTCCTCTTTCTTCTTCTCCTCTGAGCTCTTGCTGGAGGAGCCCCTCAACAATCTTTTTATCATTTTCCTTTTCTGAAAAATTCTGAAATTTTTAGTAACTCAAAATAAAAGTTAACCAAACTCAATAAGATTGATAGCAACAACTCCTATAAGTGCCTAGAGACTATATCATGCATTAGAACTACTTGGGACCAAGAAAATTTGACATGCAAGCTCAAGAACAAGGTCACCACAACAACATAAATTTGCAATAAATAAAGCACTAGAACAAAAAACTAATTGGACCAATGGAGGAATCACATACCAAGGAACAATCTCCCCAAACAGTTTGGTGAATGGTGCTTTCAGCAAGGAGATCGAAAATGGCAGCAATATGAGCTAGAACTCGGGTTTGAGCTGGTTGGTGATTTTTTGGGGAGGAAGAAGAAGAGCATGGGTGCAGGAATAAGTGGAGGGGGCCACGTGGGGCCCACGAGGCAGGGGGGCGCGCCCTGGACCCTCGTGGCCAGGTGCTGGCTCCCCTCGCTGTGTGTTCTGTGCCATATTTTCTCAAATATTCTAGAAAAAATCAAATTTCATTTTCATGGCATTTGGTGAACTTTTATTTTCAGGATATTTTTTTATTGCACGGATAAGTCTGGAAACAGACAGAAAATACTATTTTTGCTTTATTTATCCTAATTAACAGAAAGTAAAAGGAGGGTACATATGGTTGTGCTATCTAGATTCACCTATCCATGCTCATCAAAAGGAATCCATTAACAAGGTTGATCAGGTCTTGTTAATAAACTCTTTCCGAGTAACATGAAACCGGAGAATTTCCGAATAACACTAGGTTACCTCAATGGGGATATGTATGTCCCCAACAATAAGGATGCCATATGTCTTCTTGATAGTAGGAAGAGGAAACTCAAAACCTCCAATAGCAATAGTTGAAGTTTTTCCAATATAATTGATACTGTGGACTGATGACCCACAAGTGTAGGGGATCTATCGTAGTCCTTTCTATAAGTAAGAGTGTCGAACCCAACGAGGAGCAGAAGGAAATGATAGGCAGTTTTCAGCAAGGTATTTTCTGCAAGCACTGAAATTATAGGTAACAGATAGTTTTGTGATGGGATAATTGGTAGCAAGTAACAAAAGGTAAAATTAAATAAGGTGCAGCAAGATGGCCTAATCCTTTTTGTAGCAAAGGACAAGCCTGGACAAACTCTTATGCAAGGTAAAGTGCTCCCGAGGACATATGGGAATTATCGTCATGCTAGTTTTCATCACGATCGTCTGATTCGCGTTCGGTACTTTGATAATTTGGTATGTGGGTGAACCGGTGCTTGGGGGCTGCCCTTACTTGGACAAGCCTCCCACTTATGATTAACCTCTAATGCAAGCATCCGCAACTACAAAAGAAGTATTAAGGTAAACCTAACCATAGCCTGAAACATGTGGATCCAAATCAACCCCTCACGAAGCAACGCATAAACTAGGGTTTAAGCTTCTGTCACTCTAGCAACCCTTCATCTACTTATTACTTCCCAATGCCTTCCTCTAGGCCCAAATAATGGTGAAGTGTCATGTAGTCGACGTTCACATGACACCACTAGAGGAAAGACAACATACATCTCATCAAAATATCGAACGAAGACCAAATTCACATGACTACTAATAGCAAGACTTCTCCCATGTCCTCAGGAACAAAAGTAACTACTCACAAGACATAATATTTTTCATGATCAGAGGGGTATTAATATGCATAATGGATCTCAACATATGATCTTCCACCAAATAAACCAACTAACATCAACTAAAAGGAGTAATCAACACTACTAGCAACCCACAGGTACCAATCTGAGGTTTGGGAACAAAGTTTGGATACAAGAGATGAACTAGGGTTTGAGAGGAGATGGTGCTGGTGAAGATGTTGATGAAGATAGCTCTCCCCAAGATCTGAGAGTTGTTGGTGATGACGGCGGTGATGATTTCCCCCTGCCGGAGGGAATTATCCCACACAGAACAGCTCTGCCAAAGCCCTAGGTTTCCGCCTTGGTTCCGCCTCGAGGCGGCGGCGTATGGTCCCAAAAGCCTCCTTCTGATTTTTTCCAAGTCAAAACGCTTCATATAGGAGAAGATGGGCACCTGGGGCCCACCGGCTGGCCCTCGAGGCAGGGGGCGTGCCCTGGGAAGGGGGGCGCGCCCCCACCCTCGAGGCCAGCCAGTGGCCCCTCTCATGGATTTCTTCCGCCAGATATTTTTTATATTTTCTGAAAAAAAGTTATGTGGAGTTTCAGGGCTTTTGGAGATGTGCAGAATAGGTTTCGAGAGTTTGCTCCTTTTCCAGCCTAGAATTCCAGCTGCCGACATTCCCCCTTCTTCATGTAAACCTTGCAAAATAAGAGGGAAAATGCATAAGTATTGTGACAAAACATGTATGAATAGCCTATAATGCAATAAATATCAACTTATAAGCATGATGCAAAATGGACGTATCAACTCCCCCAAGCTTAGACATCGCTTGTCCTCAAGCGAATGCCGATATCGAAAAATATGTCCACAAGTTTAGAGATAGAGGTGTCGATAAAAACAAAATACGGACATGAGGGCATCATGATCATTCTCATAACAGCAACTTATATAAATATAGTCATATGATCATTATGTTAAAGTAACAATTCATCCACAATATCAAGTATGCATCATAAACTTCATTAGAAACTAACAAACTTTGGTCTCGGTCATTGAAGCAATTGCAATTTATCGTAACATCGGAAAGAGTCAATATAAGAGCTTTTCAGCAAGCCTGCATACTCAACTATCATATAGTCTGTCACAATTGCTCACACTCACGCAATACTTATGTTTATGGAGCTTTAATCGGACACAGAGGAAGATAGGGGCTTACGGTGTTGCCTCCCAACCTTTTACCTCAAGGGTAATGTCAACAGTAATAGATCATGAAAACTTACATCCAAGTGGGTATATATGTCAGGATCTTTCCAACACAATGTGCTTTCCAAAGGATAAAATGAAAAAGGAAAGGTGGATCTCACCTTGACACTTATAAGACAAGAATAAAAGATAGGCCCTTCACAGAGGGAAGCAGAGGTTGTCATGTGTTTTTATGGTTGGATGCACAAAGTCTTAGCATAGAAGAACTTTTTCTTTTGCTGGTATATAAATCTAGGTGGTGTGAACTTTGCAACAATATAATTAGCATAATCAGCATACCAGGGGGCAGTACGAGAAGTACTTATGACAGCTAGTTGTTCATCAGGAAAGCTATCATCAATAGGTTGTGGGTCATCAAGTATATTCTCTAACCTAAACAAGTTATCTGCTACGGGGTTCTCAGCTCCCTTTCTATCAATAATATGCAAGTCAAATTCTTGCAGCAAGAGGACCCATCTAATAAGTCTAGGTTTAGCATCTTTCTTTTCCATAAGGTATTTGATAGCAGCATGATCAGTGTGAATAGTTACTTTAGAATCAACGATATACGGTCTAAACTTATCATAAGCAAACACAACTGCTAAAAATTCGTTTTCAGTGGTAGCATAATTCCTTTGGGCAGTATCTAGAGTTTTGGTAGCATACTGGATAACATTCAATTTCTTATCAACTCTTTGCCCTAGAACAGCTCCTACAGCATAATCACTAGCATCGCACATAATCTCAAAGGGTAAATTCCAGTCAAGAGGCTGGACAATAGGTGCAGAGATCAATGCTTTCTTAAGTATTTCAAGTGCTTCTAGACAATCATCATCAAAGACAAAAGGAATATCTTTCTGTAAAAGATTAGTCAGAGGCCTGGAGATTTTGGAGAAGTCCTTAATGAACCTCCTATAAAACCCGGCATGACCAAGGAAACTTCGTATACCTTTGATATCCTTAGGGCATGCCATCGTTTCAATAGCATCAACCTTAGCTTTGTCAACTTCAATACCTCTTTCAGAAATTTTATGTCCCAAGACAATGCCTTCATTAACCATAAAGTGGCACTTCTCGCAATTCAAGACAAGATTAGTGTCTTCGCATCTCTGCAAAACTCGATCAAGGTTGCTTAAGCAATCATCAAAAGAAGTTCCGTAAACTGAGAAATCATCCATGAAAACCTTGACAATCTTTTCACAAAAGTCAGATAATATAGCCATCATGCATCTTTGAACGGTAGCAGGTGCATTACATAAACCAAAAGGCATACGTCTATAAGCAAAGGTACCGAAAGGACAAGTGAAGGTGGTCTTTTCTTGATCCCCTTTTGACACAGGTATTTAAGAGAAACCATAATAACCATCTAGAAAGCAGAAATGAGTATGTTTGGATAACCTTTCTAGCATTTGATCAATAAATGGCAAGGGGTAATGATCTTTCTTAGTAGCTTTATTTAACTTACGGAAATCAATTACCATCCTATAACATGTAACTATTCTTTGCGGAATCAATTCATCTTTATCATTAGGGACGACATTCATACCTCCTTTCTTGGGAACACAATGTACAGGACTTACCCACTGGCTATCGGCAATGGGATAGATAATACCCGCCTCTAGGAGCTTTAGAATTTCCTTCCTTACCACTTCTTTCATCTTAGGATTTAACCATCGCTGATGATCAATAACTGGTTTAGCATTTTTCTTCCAATTTTATCTTGTGTTGACATATAGTGGGACTAATGCCCTTAAGATCATCCAGAGTATATCCAATAGCAGCTCGGTGCTTCTTCAGAGTTTTCAATAATCTTTCTTCTTCATGATCTGAAAGGTTAACACTAATAATAACAGGATATATCTTCTTTTCATCAAGATAAACATACTTAAGATTATCAGGCAAAGGTTTAAGTTCAAACATGGGATCACCCTTGGGTGGAGGGGGATCCCCTAGGATTTCAACAAGCAAGTTGTTTTTCAATACGGGTCCCTGTGTAAGGAATATTTCATCTATCTCCCTTCTTTCATTCATATGCATATCATTTTCATGGTCTAGCAAGTATTGTTATAAAGGATCATTAGGCGGCACGGCAATAGAAGCAAGACCAATAAGTTCATCTTTACTGGGTGGTGCCTTTTCAAGGGGTTGTATACGAAATTTAGCAAAGTTAAAATCATGAGACATATCCCCTAATCCAACAGTGACAATGTCAGTCTATCTTGGCATTAACAGTATTCAAGAAGGGTCTACCAAATATAATGGGACAGAAAGCATCTTGTAGGGAACTAAGAACAAGAAAATCAGCAGGGTATTTAATCTTCCCGCATAAGACTTCAATATCTCTAACAATCCCAAATGGTGAAATAGTTTCTCTATTAGCAAGCTTAATAGTAACATCAATCCCTTCTAACTCAACGGGTGCAATATCATGCATAATTTTGTTATACAAATCAAAAGGGATAATGCTCGCACTAGCACCTACGTCGCATAAACCATGATAGCAATGATCTCCTATCTTAACAGAGATAACGGGCAAGCCTACGATAGGTTTATGTTTATTCCTAGCATTGGGTTTGGCTATCCTAGCATACTCTTCTTGGAGATAAATAACATGTCCATCTAAATCTTCTACCTAGAGATCTTTAACCATGGCAACACTAGGTTCAACTTTAATTTTCTCAGAGGGTGTAGGTGTTCTAGTATTACTCTTACAAACTACAATTGAAGTTTGAGCATGATCCTTTATCCAAACAGGGAAAGGTGGTTTCTTGATATAAGCGGTAGGAATAACGGGATCAACATTATAAGTGATAGTCTTTTCTTCAAATTTAATAGGTTCAACTACTTTTACTTCAATAGGGGGATGGTATTTAAACCACTTCTCCTTGGGGAGATCAACATGAGTAGCAAAAGATTCACAGAAAGAAGCTACTATCTCAGAGTCAAGTCCATATTTAGTGCTAAACTCACGGAAAACATCGGTATCCATAAAAGCTTTAACACAATCAAACTTAGGGGTCATACCTGACTCCTTACCTTTGTCGAGATCCCAATCTTCAGAGTTGCGTTTAATTCTTTCCAATAAATCCCATTTGAATTCAATAGTCTTCATCATAAAAGAGCCAGAACAAGAATTATCGAGCATGGTGCGATTATTGAGAGAAAGCCGTGCATAAAATTTTTGGATGATCATCTTTCTTGAAAGCTCATGATTGGGGCATGAATATAACATTGACTTAAGCCTCCCCCATGCTTGAGCGATGCTTTCTCCTTCGCGAGGCCAGAAATTATAAATATAATTACGATCACGATGAACCTGGTGCATAGGGTAGAACTTATGATGAAATTCCAACTTCAGACGATTATAGTTCCAAGATCCCATATCATTGCATAGCCTAAACCATGTCAATGCATCTCCCTTCAAAGATAAAGGGAATACCTTCTTCTTGATAACATCCTCGGGCATACTTGCAAACTTAAACAATCCACAAACTTCATCCACATAGATAAGGTGTAAATCTGGGTGAAGTGTTCCGTCTCCTGTATAGGAATTTCAAGCACTTTCTCAATCATACCCGAAGGAATCTCAAAGCAAACATTTTAAATAGGTGCAGTAGGTTGAGGAGAAACTCTTTGCTCTTCTGCTCGGGGTGAAGATACCCCGAACAAGCCCGTCAAAGGATTTTGAGCCATAGTAACAAGTGACAATAAATTTCAGCACACTATATAAATTTTTCCTTACCAAAGGCGCTTCACTCCCCGGCAACGGCGCCAGAAAAGAGTCTTGATGACCCACAAGTGTAGGGGATCTATCGTAGTCCTTTCGATAAGTAAGAGTGTCGAACCCAACGAGGAGCAGAAGGAAATGATAGGTAGTTTTCAGTAAGGTATTTTCTGCAAGCACTGAAATTATAGGTAACAGATAGTTTTGTCATAGGATAATTGGTAGCAAGTAACAAAAGGTAAAATTAAATAAGGTGCAGCAAGATGGCCTAATCCTTTTTGTAGCAAAGGATAAGCCTGGACAAACTCTTATGCAAGGTAAAGCGCTCTCGAGGACATATGGGAATTATCATCAAGCTAGTTTTCATCACGATCGTCTGATTCGCGTTCGGTACTTTGATAATTTGGTATGTGGGTGGACCGGTGCTTGGGTGCTGCCCTTACTTGGACAAGCCTCCCACTTATGATTAACCTCTAATGCAAGCATTCGCAACTACAAAAGAAGTATTAAGGTAAACCTAACCATAGCCTGAAACATATGGATCCAAATCAGCCCCTTACGAAGGAACGCATAAACTAGGGTTTAAGCTTCTGTCACTCTAGCAACCCATCATCTACTTATTACTTCCCAATGCCTTCCTCTAGGCCCAAATAATGGTGAAGTGTTATGTAGTCGACGTTCACATGACACCACTAGAGGAAAGACAACATACATCTCATCAAAATATCGAACCAAGACCAAATTCACATGACTACTAATAGCAAGACTTCTCCCATGTCCTCGGGAACAAAAGTAACTAATCACAAGACATAATATTGTTCATGATCAGAGGGGTATTAATATGCATAATGGATCTGAACATATGATCTTCCACCAAATAAACCAACTAGCATCAACTACAAGGAGTAATCAACACTACTAGCAACCCACAGGTACCAATCTGAGGTTTGGGTACAAAGATTGGATACAAGAGATGAACTAGGGTTTGAGAGGAGATGGTGCTGGTGAAGATGTTGATGAAGATAGCTCTCCCCAAGATGGGAGAGTTGTTGGTGATGACGGCGGTGACAATTTCCCCCTCCCGGAGGGAAGTATCCCCTGCAGAACAGCTTTGCCGGAGCCCTAGATTGGTTTCCGCCTCGGTTCCGCCTCGAGACGGCGGCGTCTGGTCCCGAAAGCCTCCTTCTGATTTTTTTTTCCAGGTCAAAATGCTTCATATAGGAGAAGATGGGCACCTGGGGCCCACCAGCTGGCCCTCGAGGCAGGGGAGCGTGCCCTGGGAAGGGGGCACGCCCCCCACCCTCGAGGCCAGCCGGTGGCCCTTCTCGTGGATTTCTTCTGCCAGATATTTTTTATATTTTCCGAAAAAATGTTCTGTGGAGTTTCGGTGCTTTTGGAGATGTGAAGAATAGGTTTCCAGAGTTTGCTCCTTTTCCAGCCCAGAATTCCAGCTGCCGGCATTCCCCCTTCTTCATGTAAACCATGCAAAATAAGAGGGAAAGGCATAAGTATTGTGACAAAACATGTATGAACAGCCCATAATGCAATAAATATCAAGTTATAAGCATGATGCAAAATGGACGTATCATGGACCTGAGGTTGTTTCCTTGGAAATTGTACCGTATGCTCATCACCATTGACATGAAAAGTGACATTGCCTTTGTTGCAATCAATAACAGCCCCTGCAGTATTCAAAAAGGGTTTTCCAAGAATAATAGACATACTATCGCCCTCGGGAATATCAAGTATAACAAAGTCCGTTAGAATAGTAACATTTGCAACTACAACATGCACATCCTCACAAATACCGACAGGTATAGCAGTCGATTTATCAGCCATTTGCAAAGATATTTCAGTAGGTGTCAACTTACTCAAGTCAAGTCTATGATATAAAGAGAGAGGCATAACACTAACACCGGCTCCAAGATCACACAAAGCAGTTTTAACCATTGTTTGGGAATTCGGTAACTGGTAACTGCTCGGTCGACTACTGATTAGCGATTAATCGGTTAATTGGCCATTTAACTAAATTAATCGGTCGATCATTAATCGGGTGCATATGAGAATATATTGGCAACATGTAACTAGTTTTTCATGTATTGTACACCACATAATCCCATGCTCACAGCTGCACATGAGATGAATCTTAGCAGAACTGTACCTTGTTGGTTTGTGAATCCTTGGGGACCTGGTTCGAGGGGTCGCCGGCGCTACTGCCTGTCCTAGGTCGTCGTCACTGCTGTCTGTCCTATGACGCCGCTGCTGCAGCCTGCAGGTAGGGGCTGGAGGAGAGACGGGGAGAAGGGGATGGGATGGGATGGGGGTCAGAGAAGGAGGCTAGGGCCGGCGACGGGAGCAGGGCGATCGCCGGTGGTTGCTAGGGCGGGCGAGGAGCAGCCATGGTCGTGAGGAGTCAGGAGAGGAAGGGGCGCTGCGATTTGGGAGAGGGAGGATGCAGCACCGGAGGTTACGGGGCCAAATAATGACCTGGATTGCCGCTTTGGTACCACCTTTTTTTATGGATGCCGCTTCAATTACCTGACCCATCACCGATTAATCGGTTTGACAACCAGTTAATCGTCTGACAACCGGTTAAATGCCAGATAATCGGCTTGACCATTTAATGAACCGAGTATGTGCTATTCGCCTCAGTTAGGCACTGAGTAGCGATTAAATGGGCATTTAAATGGTAACTCGGCCGAGTTCTTGAACAATGGTTTTAACATAGTTTTTCTTGATGGAGCAAGGTATAGTAGGTACTCCTGGATCTCCTAATTTCTTAGGCATTCCACCCTTAAAAGTGTAATTGGCAAGCATGGTGGAAATTTCTACTTCAGGTATCTTTCTTTTGTTGGTAATAATATCTTTCATATACTTAGCATAAGGATTTGTTGTAAGCACATCAGTGAAACGCATACGCAAAAAGATGGGTCTAATCATTTCAGCAAAGCGCTCAAAATCCTCATCATCCTTTTTCTTGGATGGTTTCGGAGGAAAAGGCATGGTTTTCTGAAGCCATGGTTCTCTTTACTTACCGTGCTTCCTAGCAACAAAGTCTCTCTTATCATAACGTTGATTATTTGATTGTGGGTTATCAAGATCAACAGCAGGTTCAATCTCTACATCGTTATCATTGCTAGGCTGAGCATCATCATGAACATTATCATTAACATTATCACTAGGTTCATGTTCATTACCAAATTGTGTCTCAGCATCAGAAACAGATATATCATTGAGATTCTCAGGTGTGTCAGCTACAGGTTCACTAGAAGCATGCAAAGTCCTATCATTTTTCTTTTTCTTCTTCTTAGAAGAACTAGGTGCATCTAAATTAGCTCTCTGTGAATCTTGCTCAATTGTTTTAGGGTGGCCTTTAGGATATAGAGGTTCCCGAGTCATTTTACCACCTCTAGTTGCAACTCTAATAGCATAGTCATTATTCTTACTATTTAATTCATTGAGCAAATCATTCTGAGCCTTAAGTACTTGTTCTAATTGAGTGGTGACCATAGAAGCATGTACACTAATGAGTTTCAGTTCACCTTTAGCTCTAGACAGATAATCACTCAAGCGTTCAATCATATAAGCATTGTGTTGTAATTGTCTACCAACATAAGCATTGAAGTTTTCTTGTTTCACAATAAAATTGTCAAACTCATCTAAGCATTGGCTAGCAGACTTATGACGAGGAATATCACCTTCATCAAATCTATAAAAGAGAATTTACCTTTACTACCTGTGTCGGGTTATCAAGACCATGTATTTCTTCAATAGGCGGTAAATTCTTAACATCTTCAGCTTTAATACATTTTTCTTTAATAGATTTCTTTGCCTCTTGCATATCTTCAGAACTGAGAAATAGAACACCTCTTTTCTTCGAAGTTGGCTTAGGGGCTGGTACAGGAAGTGTCCAATTATTTTCATTGGCCAGCATATTATTCAATAGTAGTTCAGCTTGTTCAACTGTTCTTTCCCTGAAAACACAACCAGCACAACTATCGAGGTGGTCTCTGGAAGCATCGGTTAGTCCATTATAAAAGACATCAAGTATATCATGCATCTCAAGAGGATGATCAGGCAAAGCATTAAGCAATTGGAGAAGCCTCCCCCAAGCTTGTGGGAGACTCTCTTCTTCAATTTGCACAAAGTTATATATTTCCCGTAAGGCAGCTTGTTTCTTATGAGCGGGAAAATATTTAGCAGAGAAGTAATACATCATATCCTGGGGACTACGCACACAACCAGGATCAAGAGAATTAAACTAGGTCTTAGCGTCACCCTTTAATGAGAACGGAAACAACTTAAGGATATAGTACCAATGAATCTTTTCATCATTGGTAAACAGGGTGGCTATATCATTCAACTTAGTAAGATGTGCCACAACAGTTTTAGACTCATAGCCATGGAAAGGATCAGATTCAACCAAAGTAATTAACTCAGGATCAACAGAGAATTCATAATCCTTATCAGTAACGTAGATAGGTGAAGTAGCAAAAGCAGGGTCATGTTTCATTCTGGCATTCAAGGACTTTTCTTTTAGCTTAGCTAATAACTTCTTAAGATCATATCTATCATTGCAAGCAAGAAAGTCTCTAGCAATTTCTTCATCCATAACATAACCCTCAGGAACAACAGGCAATTCATATGTATTGGGAGTAGCTTGATCATCACTTTCATAAATATCATCAGTTTCAATATTTGCACTCTCCCTAACCTTAGCAATTTGTTCATCTAGAAATTCACCTAGTGGCACAGTATCAGGCATAGAGATAGTTTCATCATACATAGCAGAAGTAGCATCATCAAGAACATACGACATATCAGATTCAATAGCAGGAGTAGGTGTCGCAAGTTTACTCATAACAGAAGGAGAATCAAATACAGAGCTAGATGGCAGTTCCTTACCTCCCCTCATAGTTAAGGGTAATATCTTGGTTTTTGAGTCCTTCAAACTCTTTATAATGATCAACAGATATAAATCCCAAGTGACTTAGAGAACAGAGCTATGATCCCTGACAACGGCGCCAAAAAATAGTCTTGATAACCCACAAGTGTAGGGGATCGCAATAGTTTTCGAGGGTAAAGTATTCAACCCAAATTTGTTGATTCGACACAAGGGGAGCCAAAGAATACTCTTAAGTATTAGCAGCTGAGTTGTCAATTCAACCACACCTGGAAACTTAGTATCTGTAGCAAGATAGTTTAGTAGCAAAGTAATATGATAGTGGCGGTAGCAGCAATAAAAGTAACGATAGTGTTTTTGTAGTTTTTGTGATAGTAGCAATGAAAAAGTAAATAAGCAACAAGCAATATATGAAAAGCTCGTAGGCATTGGATCGGTGATGGGAAATTATGTCGGATGCAATTCATCACGTAGAAGTTATAACCTAGGGTGACACAGAACTAGCTCCAGTTCATCAATGCAATGTAGGCATGTATTCCGAATATAGTCATACGTGGTTATGGAAAAGAACTTGCATGACATCTTTTGTCCTACCCTCCCGTGGCAGCGGGGTCCTATTGGAAACTAAGGGATATTAAGGCCTCCTTTTAATAGAGTACCGGAGCAAAGCATTAACACATAGTGAATACATGAACACCTCAAACTATGGTCATCACCGGGAGTGGTCCCGATTATTGTCACTTCGGGGTTGTCGAATCATAACACATAGTAGGTGACTATAGACTTGCAAGATAGGATCAAGAACACACATATATTCATGAAAACATAATAGGTTCAGATCTGAAATCATGGCACTCGGGCCCTAGTGACAAGCATTAAGTATAGCAAAGTCATAGGAACATCAATCTCAGAACATAGTGGATACTAGGGATCAAACCCTGACAAAACTAACTTGATTATATGATAGATCCCATCCAACCCATCACCGTCCAGCAAGCCTACGACGGAATTACTCACGCACGTCGGTGAGCATCATGGAATTGGTGATGGAGGAAGGTTGATGATGACGATGGCGACGATCTCCACTCTCCGGAGCCCCGAACGGACTCCAGATCAGCCCTCCTGAGGGAGATTAGGGCTTGGAGGCGGCTCTGTCTCGTGAAACGCGATAATTCTTTCTCCTTGATTTTTTTCTCCCCGAAAGTGAAGATATAGGATCTGGGGATACGTCGGTGGAGCACCAGAGGGCCCACGAGGTGGGCCCGCTGGTGAGGATCTTCTTGCAGATATTTTTTATATTTTCCAAAAATAAATCTCCGTGGAGTTTCAGATCATTCCGAGAACTTTTTATTTCTGCACAAATACAACACCATGGCAGTTCCGCTGAAAACAGCGTCAGTCCGGGTTAGTTCCATTCAAATCATGCAAGTTAGAGTCCACAACAAGGGCAAAAGTCTTTGGAAAAGTAGATACGTTGGAGACGTATCAGCGGGTTGGCCATTTTGCCGTCAATTGAGATCGGTTTGCTCACACTCCGGTCCCACATGTCAGTGATATGCCAAGATGAGGTGCGTTGACCGACTGGCCGTACGCGTACTTGGTTTTGCATCTTCATACTACTCCTCCCTCCATCACAGTTTACAGGCGCGCTTCATTATGATGCATTTCTCTCAATGTATTTCCACCACCAGAGAGACTTTAGACGCATTTGGTTTAATGCTCAATTAATTAGGGCGTGGTAACCGCAATTTTCTATCGATGTAGTACTACGGAGTGGAGTAAGTGCATGCATCTGTACCCGGGGTGGAAGCACTGCATGCATGTGTGTACGCATTATTTCCTCTAGTAATAGACGCCGTGATATAACTACCAATGCTATTTTTCAGGTCGATCGCTAGTCGCCTTGGTCCCAGAGATTTTCTCTTTTTCTGAAGCACGCTCTATAAACAGTGATGGATGGAGTAGTATGAGCGGAATCAAAGAAGAGCGTATTGATGGTTGCTTCTTCCGAGCAACTTACAGTGGGAAAGATGGGGCTTATGATTTGACTGCTCATTACTCACTATTAACGCGGCGCAATGACCGGTCTGAGTCTCTCATGCGGCTGTGCACTACCCCCTTGGTTCTTAAATATACTCCGGAGTATTTTTCTTTCTAGAGATTTCAACGAGTGACTACTCAAATATTTGTCTTTTTAGAGATTCAAATGGACTACTACATACGGATGTATATAGACATATTTTAGAGTGTAGATTCACTAATTTTGCTCCGTATGTAGTCACTTGTTGAAATCTCTACAAACACACTGTGACGCCCCCGATTTGTCCGTACACTAATCATGCACGCAAATGTGTACGGCCAAGATCAAGGACTCACTGGAAGATATCACAACACAACTCTAGACACAAATTAAAATAATACAAGCTTTATATTACAAGCCAGGGGCCTCGAGGGCTCGAATACAAAAGCTCGAAAACACAAGAGTCAGCGGAAGCAATAATATCTGAGTACAGACATAAGTTAAACAAGTTTGCCTTAAGAAGGCTAGCACAAAAGTAACAACGATCGAAAAGGCAAGGCCTACTGCCTGGGACCTCCTAACTACTCCTCGAAGCCGAACTCCACGTAGAATCATCCTCGGGATCTTCTGGCTCCTGGACTCCATCAATCTGGTGGCATCATCCGAGAAGAAGGAACAAGAGGGAAAAAGGGGGAGAAAAGCAACCGTGAGTACTCATCCAAAGTACTCGCAAGCAAGGATCTACACTACATATGCAATGATATCTGTGTAAAGGGGGGGAATATATGTGAGTTAAACTGCAGAATGCCAGAATAAGAGGGGGATAGCTAATCCAATCGAAGACTACGCTTCTCGTAACCTTCATTTTGCAGCAGAAGATGAGGATAGCTGGAAAGTAACAAGTATCCCCGCTTCTCGCGGCCTCCGTCTTGCAGCAGTAGAAGGGAGTAGATGGTAAGTTCACCAGGTAACATCGTATAGCATAATCCTACTCGGCGATCCTCCCGCACGTCACCCTGTGAGAGAGCAACCACCGAGTTATCTCTGGCACTTGTAAGGGTGTGTTTTATTAAGTATCTGGTTCTAGTTGTCATGAGGTCGGAATACAACTCCGGGTCGTCCTTTTACCGAGGGACACGGCTATTCGAATAGATTAACTTCCCTGCAGGGGTGCACCACATAACCCAGCACGCTTGATCCCATTTGGCCGGACACACTTTCCAGGGTCATGCCCGGCCTCGGAAGATCAACACGTCGCAGCCCTACCTAAGCACAGCAGAGAGGTCAGCACGTCGGTCTAAGTCCTAAGCACACAGGGGTCTGGGCCCATCGCCCAATGCACACCTGCACGTTGCGAGGGCGGCCGGTAAGCAGACCTAGCCTCTCCTAATACCAGAGTAGGCTTCCAGTCCAATCCGGCGCGCGCCGCTAAGT
>LR738711.1:681105710-681163879 GCA_902687465.1 Secale cereale
TGCCATGTGCGCATGTGTGTGTGTCGTGGGTGGCGGCGCGAGAAGGGGACGAGGGGAAGTGGGGATCGTGCGGGAGTGGTTACCGCTAGGGTTTGGGTCGGGTGGCCTTGTAGTTGTAGGCCAGAGAGGGGGGGGCGACTGGGCCAGCCGGTTGGCTAGCTGGGCCGGTTGGTCCAGCGTGGGGGGGGGGGCGTGTTTCCTTTTTCTTTTTATTTAGTTTACCTTTTATGTTTTAGTCTTGCTTCCTAATATTTTAGTTTTAATATAATATACACTCATCATCTAAATTAGTATTTCAACTTAGTCCATAGTCTCAAAAGTCTAGACCTCAAATAAAACAGTTTGACATTTTATTAACTACAATAGGTATTTAAATAGTTTGTTTTTGCGGCTGCTTTACCCACCTTATTATATTTAAACATCTTATAAAGGTGTGGCTTCTCCACCATAATTACCTATGCAATATTTGGTTCACTCTGAACATTTTATTTTTAATATTTGAAAACTTTTATTGTTTGTCTTTATTTTAAATTTGAAATTCGAACCGGTTTCGAACTAACACGAGATTATCAACAGTAAATTGCTGTGACGTGTCGTCATTAGTATAAGGTTACTGTAGCTTAACTATCCGGGCGTCACACACACATATTTAGGAATGGAGGGAGTACACATACGAAGCAAAATGAGTGAATCTACACTCTAAAATATGCCCATTTGAAATTTGTAAAAAGGCAAATATTTAGGAACGAAGGAGTATAATTTTGTGCATGGCACATGGATCCGGATGCCGAAGAGGCTTCTGTCAATGATATCAAGCTTCCAACATTTGTTTACATAATTGACGCACTATACAAATAATTTTCCAGCGACATGAAATTGTACAATGGTGTGAGCTTTCAGCTTTTGTTTCGTGTGTCTTGCCATCGATGCTCTTTCGGAAACAATTAAAAACTAACTTCCTTGCTAATTACAGCTAATATTTACATCACAACTGAAGACGAAGTTATGAGAAGGTGTTAAATTAAAATTGATCCATGCTTTCATTGGCAGCAACGTCCCCCCAGCTCTGCCTAAATCAACAAGGCATGTTTGGAAAAAAGGTAGCTGTGTGGAGCATGCAACATTCCGATCATTTTGTGCAGTTCCACTAAAATAGAGCTGAGCGTCCCTGTTCCAAAGATATTAAGTGTGATTACGATAATAGAGGAGTGCTGATGAAACAATAAACACACAAATAGAAGTCGGTCACCTTTGCAGTCTCTCTTAAGACTAACTAGTTGGAGAAGATTAGGCTCGGAGTTGGATGAGGAGGATAGAGCAAAACCAATCTCCCTTTGTGCAGTCACACTGAAATGTAGAGACATTGCCCATGTGACATTTTGGTAGAACTGCACAAAACACTCTTAAGAAACAAGTGATTTGTGCAGTTCACCAAAAGGTTGCAATAGCAACGAGGTGAAATGGATAGCCCTGTTTGCAAAAACGAGGTAGAAAGGAAACAATTACTGGCCAATAAGAGTTGATGACACATGCGACGACAATAAAGTGAAGGAAATATGGCCTAAGGCAATAATAAAGATGTTATTTGTATTTCCTTATATCATGATAAATGTCTTTTATTCATGCTAGAATTGTATTAACCGGAAACTTAGTACATGTGTGAATGCATAGACAAAATAGTATGTCCCTAGTATGCCTCTACTAGACTAGCTCATTGATCAAAGATGGCTATGTTTCCTAGCCATAGACATGAGTTGTCATTTGATCAACGGGATCACATCATTAGGAGAATGATGTGATGGACTAGACCCATCCGTTAGCTTAGTACTATGATCGTTTAGTTTTAATGCTATTGCTTTCTTCATGACTTATACATGTTCCTATGACTATGGGATTATGCAACTCCCGAATACCGTAGGAACACCTTGTGTGCTATCAAACGTCACAACGTAACTGGGTGATCATAAAGATGCTCTACAGGTGTCTCCGAAATTATTCGTGGTGTTGGCATAGATCAAGACTAGGATTTGTCACTCCGAGTGTCGGAGAGGTATCTCTAGGCCCTCTCGGTAATGCACATCATAATAAGCCTTGCAAGCAAATGACTAATGAGTTAGTCACGAGATGATGTATTACGGAACGAGTAAAGAGACTTGCCGGTAACGAGATTGAACTAGGTATAGAGATACCAATGATAGAATCTCGGGCAAGTAACATACCGATGACAAAAGGAACAACGTATGTTGTTATGCGGTTTGACCGATAAAGATCTTCGTAGAATATGTAGGAGCCAATATGAGCATCCAGGTTCCGCTATTGGTTATTAACCGGAGATGAGTCTCGGTCATGTCTACGTAGTTCTCGAACCCGTAGGGTCCGCACGCTTAACGTTTGATGACGATCGGTATTATGAGTTTATGAGTTTTGATGTACCGAAGGTAGTTCGGCGTCCCGGATGAGATCTCGGACATGACGAGGACTCTCGGAATGTCCGAGACATAAAGATTGATATATTGGACGACTACATTCGGACACCGGACGTGTTCCGTAAAGTTTCGGAATTTACCGGAGTACCAGGGGGGGTTATCGGAACCCCTGGGGAAGCTATGGGCCTTAAAGGGCCGTAGGAGAAAGAGGGAAGAAGGGCCAGGGCTGGGCCGCGCGCCCCCCACCCCTTGGTCCGAATTGGACAAGGAAGGAGGGGGGCCGGCGCCCCTTTCCTTCTCCTTCTCCCTCTCCTTCCTTTCCCCCTTCTCCCTTTTGGTAGTTCCTACTAGGAATAGGATTGCAATCCTATTCCTAATAGGATTGCTCCTCCTAGGCGCACCACAAGGGGCCGGCCGGCCTCCCCCCTTGCTCCTTTATATACGGGGGCAGGGGGCACCCAAAGACACACAAGTTGAATTGTTTTAGCCGTGTGCGGTGCCCCCCTCCACAGAAACTGTGATGGCCTGGTTATTAGGGATGATAGACTACTCGTATCAATAAGGAATTCCTTCTTTTCCGGGAGCCCATTCGGATAGAACTCCAAAGTTAAGCGTGCTCAGCTTGGAGGAGTTTCAGGATGGGTGACCGACCGGGAAGTTGCTCCCGGGTGCGCACGAGTGAGGACAAAGTGCGCAGAAAAGACTAGTATTGATATGTAAGGCCAGTCTAGATCCCGCCAGGAGTAACGACCACCGGCGGGTGTGTCCGGGGCGTTACAGAAACACACCTCGGTCATACTGTCGCATTGCTTAGGCGAAGCCCTGCGCCGGTAACTTCATCATATCCGTCACCACGCCGTCGTGCCGACGAAACTCTCCCATGAAGCTCAACTGGATCAAGAGCTCGTGGGACGCCATCAAGCTGAACGTGTGCTGAATGCGGAGGTGTCGTACGTTCGGTGCTTGATCGGTTGGATCGCGAAGAAGTTCGACTACATCAACCGCGTCACTTGATGCTTCCGCTCCCGGTCTACGAGGGTACATAGACACACTCTCCCCTCTCGTTGCTATGCATCTCGTAGATAGATCTTGCGTGATCGTAGGAAAATTCTAAAATACTATGTTCCCCAATAGTGGCATCATGAGCCAGGTCTATGCGTAGATGATATGCACGAGTAGAACACAATGAGTTGTGGGCGATACTAGTCATACTGCTTACCAGCATGTCATACTTTGCTTCGGCGGTATTGTGAGATGAAGCGGCCCGGACCGACATTACGCGTACGCTTACGCGAGACTGGTTTCACCGTTATGAGCACTCGTTGCTTAAAGGTGATTGGCGTGTGTCTGTCTCTCTCACTTTAAATGAATCAAGTGTGGCTACGCCTGGTCCTTGTCAAGGTTAAAACAGCACATACTTGACGAAACATCGGTGTGGTTTTTGTATGCGTAGGTAAGAACGGTTCTTGCTAAGCCCGTAGCAGCCACGTAAAACTTGCAACAACAAAGTAGAGGACGTCTAACTTGTTTTTGCAGGGCATGTTGTGATGTGATATGGTCAAGACATGATGAGTTATACGGTTTTGTATGAGATGATCATGTTTTGTAAAGTTATCGGCAACTGGCAGGAGCCATATGGTTGTCACTTTATTGTATGAAATGCAATCGCCATGTAATTGCTTTACTTTATCACTAAGCGGTAGCGATAGTCGTAGAAGCAATAGTTGGCGAGACGACAACGATGCTACGATGGAGATCAAGGTGTCACGCCAGTGACGAAGGTGATCATGATGGTGCTTTGGAGATGGAGATCAATAGCACAAGATGATGATGGCCATATCATGTCACATATTTTGATTACATGTGATGTTTATCTTATTATGCTTCTTATTTTGCTTAGAACGACGGTAGCATTATAAGATGACCCCTTACTAAATTTCAAGGTATAAGTGTTCTCCCTGAGTATGCACCGTTGCGAAAGTTCGTCGTGCCGAGACACCACGTGATGATCGGGTGTGATAAGCTCTACGTTCAAATACAACGGGTGTAAGCCAGTTTTGCACACGCAGAATACTCGGGTTAAACTTGACGAGCCTAGCATATGCAGATATGGCCTCGGAACAATGGAAACCGATAGGTTGAGCGTGAATCATATAGTAGATATGATCAACATAAGATGTTCACCATTGAAACTACTCCATCTCACGTGATGATCGGACATGGTTTAGTTGATTTGGATCACGTGATCATTTAGATGACCGGAGGGATGTCTATCTAAGTGGGAGTTCTTTAAGTAATATGATTAGTTGAACTTTAATTTATCATGAACTTAGTCCTGATAGTTTTTGCATATCTATGTTGTTGTAGATCAATGGCCCGTGCTACCGTTCCTTTGAATTTTAATGCATTCCTAGAGAAAGCTAAGTTGAAAGATGATGGTAGCAATTACACAGACTGGGTCCGTAACTTGAGGATTATCCTCATTGCTGCACAGAAGAATTATGTCCTTGAAGCACCGCTAGGTGACAAGCCCCCTCCCGCCAATGTAGACGCTTTGAACGTCTGGCAGACGCGGTCTGATGACTACACGATAGTTCGGTGTGCCATGCTTTACGGCTTAGAACCGGGACTTCAACGACGTTTGGAACGTCATGGACCATATGAGATGTTCCAGGAGTTGAAGTTAATATTTCAAGCAAATGCCCGGATTGAGAAATATGAGATTTCCAATAAGTTCTACAGCTGCAAGATGGAGGAGAATAGTTCTATCAGTGAACACTTGCTCACAATGTATGGGCACTACAATCATATGACTCAACTTGGTTGCCAAGTTGACGAGGATAGTGTTATTGATAGAGTTATTCAATCACTGCCACCAAGCTATAAAGGCTTCGTGATGAACTATAATATGCAAGGGATGCAGAAGACAATTCCCGAGCTCTTCGTTATGCTCAAAGCTGCGGAGGTAGAAATCAAAAAGGAGCATCAAGTGTTGCTGGTTAACAATACCACTAGTTTCATGAAAAAGGGCAAGGGAAAGAAAGGGAATTTCAAGGAGAATAGCAAGACTATTGCTGCTCCCGCGAAGAAACTCAAGTCTAGAACCAAGCCTGAAACTAAGTGCTTCTACTACAAAGGGACTGGACACTGGAAGCGGAACTGCCCCAAGTATTTGGCGGATAAGAAGGATGGCAAGGTGAACAAAGGTATATGTGATATACATGTTATTGAAGTGTACCTTACTAATGCTCATAGTAGTACCTGGGTATTTGATACCGGTTCGGTTGCTAATATTTGTAACTCGAAACAGGGACTACGGATTAAACGAAGATTGGCTAAGGACGAGGTGACGATGCGCGTGGGAAATGGTTCCAAAGTCGATGTGATCGCCGTCGGCACGCTACATCTACATCTACCTTCGGGATTAGTTTTAGACCTAAATAATTGTTATTTGGTGCCAGCGTTGAGCATGAACATTATATCTAGATCTTGTTTGTTGCGAGACGGTTATTCATTTAAATCAGAGAATAATGGTTGTTCTATTTTTATGAATAATATATTTTATGGTCATGCACCCTTGAAGAGTGGTCTATTCTTATTGGATCTCGATTGTAGTGATACACATATTCATAATATTGAAGCCAAAAGATGCAAGGTTAATAATGATAGTGCAATTTATTTGTGGCACTGCCGTTTAGGTCATATTGGTGTAAAGCGCATGAAGAAACTCCATAGTGATGGACTTTTGGAATCACTTGATTATGAATCAGTTGATGCTTGCGAACCATGCCTCATGGGCAAAATGACTAAAACTCTGTTCTTCGGAACTATGGAGCGAGCAACATATTTATTGGAAATCATACATACTGATGTATGCGGACCAATGAGTCTTGAAGCTCGCGGCGGGTATCGTTATTGTCTGACCTTCACTGATGATTTGAGCAGATATGGGTATATCTACTTAATGAAACACAAGTCTGAAACATTTGAAAAGTTCAAAGAATTTCAGAGTGAAGTAGAGAATCATCGTAACAAGAAAATAAAGTTTCTGCGATCTGATCGTGGAGGTGAATATTTGAGTTACGAGTTTGGTTTTCATTTGAAACAATGTGGAATAGTTTCACAACTCACGCCACCCGGAACACCACAGTGTAATGGTGTGTCCGAACGTCGTAACCGTACTTTATTGGATATGGTGCGATCTATGATGTCTCTTACCGATTTACCACTATCGTTTCGGGGTTATGCTTTAGAGACAGCTGCATTCACGTTAAATAGGGCACCATCTAAATCCGTTGAGACGACACCTTATGAACTATGGTTTGGCAAGAAACCAAAGTTGTCATTTCTTAAAGTTTGGGGCTGCGATGCTTATGTGAAAAAGCTTCAACCTGATAAGCTTGAACCCAAGTCGGAGAAATGTGTCTTCATAGGATACCCAAAAGAGAATGTTGGGTACACCTTCTATCACAGATCCGAAGGCAAGATATTCGTTGCTAAGAATGGATCCTTTCTAGAGAAGGAGTTTCTCTCGAAAGAAGTGAGTGGGAGGACAGTAGAACTTGATGAGGTAATTGTACCTTCTCCTGAATTGGAAAAAAGTACATCACAAAAAATTGTTCCAGCGATTCCTACACCAATTAGTGAGGAAGCTAATGATGATGATCATGAAACTTCATATCAAGTTTCTGCTGAACATCGTAGATCAACCAGAGTACATTCTGCACCAGAGTGGTACGGCAACCCAGTTCTGGAAGTCATGTTACAAGCCATGACGAACCTATGAACTATGAGGAAGCGATGATGAGCCCAGATTCCGCAAAATAGCTTGAGGCCATGAAATCTGAGATGGGATCCATGTATGAGAACAAAGTGTGGATTTTGGTTGACTTGCCCGATGATCGGCAAGCCATAAAAAATAAATGGATCTTCAAGAGGAAGACCGACGCAGATGGTAATGTTACTGTTTACAAAGCTCGACCTGTTGCAAAAGGGTTTCGACAAGTTCAAGGAGTCGACTACGATGAGACTTTCTCACCTGTAGCGATGCTTAAATCTGTCCGAATCATGTTAGCAATTGCCGCATTTTATGATTATGAAATATGGCAAATGGATGTCAAAACTGCATTCCTGAATGGATATCTGATGGCTTCTCGCCCCTCGTTGGTTACCCCAAGTGGAAGGTTTGAGATGCAGTGTAGCGGTAGTTTTCCCTTGGCAAAGATACCAAGGATCGATTTCCCCTGAGACTCCAAGGTTCAACAAGGTGTCAACTGCTAATGGCGCCAGATACTTAGCAATCAACTTGGACCTGCACACAAATACAAATAACTTTGCTCCCAATGAGTACAGAGAGGTTGTCAATCCCTCCGGCCTTGTCGTTTACAAAGGATCAAACGCAAGAGATAATAGTGATAGGTATTGCTGCAACTAGTAAGTAAAGACGGAAAGTAAATAGCGGATGTGATCAGTGATGGTAATATGGACCGGGGTCCCATGATGTTCACTAGTGATGTCTCTCTCCCAAAAGACGATAAAACAGCTATGTGAGGTAAACGAATTACAGCTGGGCAATTGACAAAATTATGTGCGCAAACCAATGCTAACTATGTTGCAAGAAAGGTTGAGGCTCAAAAGCATGGGCGGTACGCCAAGGTAAGTATACCGAAATCTATCTGCATCTACTACTAATCATCCACCTTGAGATATCTATCCAGAACATCTCGCTGGTATTAAGTTGCGAGTCCCACCCATAGTGTAAACTCAAAGCAACGGACAACTGCATTAAAAGAACTTTGCGTAAAGTAAACAATCCTTGCACCCGCGAGTACAAGCACCGTTGTTTTCCCCCTTGTGGCAACAACACATCCCCTAGACTCATGTTTCTGTCACTCAAGCTAGTCATCGAGGGGCATGAACCCACAATCAAGCATAACGTTCCCTCTTGGAGTCACTACCTACTACTTGGCCAAAGCAATAAATAGCAACGGAGAACATGCAAGAATTACTCAAGAACATAAATATAAAAGAGGTAAATCAAATATATTACTCACACACAATCTGAACATAATCTCACAATCCATCGGATCCCAGCAAACTCAACATAGCAACAGCATAAGGATTACATATGTGCCTCGATCATGTAGGGCAGCTCACGAGGTCTAATTAGTGAAGCACAAGAAGGGGAGGAGAACATCACATAGCTACTGGTCATGGACCCATGGTCCAAGGGAGACTACTCACAACTCATCCGGGAGGCGTCCATGGTGGTGGAGAGGCTCCCGGTGGTGATCCTCCCCTCCGGCAGGGTGCCGGGAAGAGTTCTCCTGGTGCTCCCGATCTTGGAAGCGCGGCGGCGGCGGAACAGAGATGAGATCGCGAAAAAGGGTTCCGTCCTCGAGGGTTTCGGGACGCGTGTTAAATATATGCCAAAGGGGGGCATCAGCGGAGGCCTGGGGGCCCAGGCGCCCCCCGGCGCGGCCAGGAGGGGGGCCGCGCCACCAGGGCGCCTGGAGCCCTGGTGGCCCCCCTCCGGCCCTACTTTGGCCGCCAGGAAGCTTCTAGAACGCTGATTTTTTATATAATTTTTTCGGGATTTTTCTGACAGTTTACGTGACGGGAAAACCTGAAATACAAAAACAACAGAAAACAGAAACTGGCACTGGGGTGCACTGAGTTAATAGGTTAGTCCAAATATGATCAAAAGTGTATGGAAGTGTATAAATATCATAGCAATATCACCCAAAAGAGGCATGGAGCAAGCATAAATTATAGATACGTTTTGGATGTATCAACATCCCCAAGCTTAATTCCTGCTCGTCCTCGAGTAGGTAAATGATAACAAGAATAATTTCTGTGGTGACATGCTATTAACCATATAAGGATTTTTTTTATAGTCACATGACAAAAGTTTACTGAGACAATGAATCTGTAGTAATTAAGTTGCCTCGTGAGAAAATCACAAAGAACTGAAAGTTTTACAATATGATACTGAAATACTCAAAAGATTTGTAATGAGCATGGTGTGCAAATATGACAAAGTGATATCTCACTTGCCCCCTTTAGTGAAGCAAAACATAAATGCAGGGGCACCTCCAAGGTTTAAGTGATGACTAGATACAATGATTTCATAATAAACGATATCACAATCATGCAAAAGACAATGCTACTTTGGGACAATGCACATTACAATCAGAATGACAATCATGCTCTTAATAGTTGGTGCTTTAAAAGAAGGTGGAGACTCTCGAACCGTGGCTTTTGTTGGCAAAGTTGAAAACCCGTAGTCGGAAACAAAGACAAAACATGTACCAGAGCTCTTGGTTTTAAAAAACAGAAGTAAAAATTATTTTTTTGGATATGCATGTTTCGTCAACGAATGCTAGCAGATAACTCAATTACTTCTTGAGCTGGACAAGTTTCAAGGAACGGCTCCCGAATGAGGACGATCACATCCTCTTAATCTCCTTTGTTTATCACTGCCAAAGTTTTCTGATTTCTCATGAACAAAGCGTGAAGGAGGGTTTGTTTGTTATATTATTTTTGAGCCGGGCGCACTCTTTGCCAGTTCCTTCTCGTATTATGGGTTTGCACATTAGACATGCAATCCCGGGGTGAAGCTTGTCCAACTTAAAAAGATCATGAATTAACTACTACTTCCTCATGAACTAAAACAGAGGCACAAAAGAGAAATGCTTTTTTGAATAATTTCGAGATGGTACATGAAAGTCTTCGTTAGGAATGGCAGGTAAATACCATGTATAGGAAGGTATGGTGGACTCATATGGCATAACTGGTTTAAAGGATTTTGGATGCACAAGCAGTCAGTCCGCTTAGTACAGGTGGAGGTTAGCAAAAGACTGGGAGCGACCAACTAAAAGAGCAATGACGGTCATAATCATGCAGAGCGACAAAGCAACATTGAATCAGGCATGGAAGTTATATCGCTACTCAGAAACTAAAGATCATCAAGACTTTCTTTACAGTCTTAAATATGCGTGAGCATACGCCAAGTCAATCAAAATAAATTCTTGAAGGAAGATATTACTAAACCATACCACATCATAGGCAAACAAATCATGTTGGTACTCCAATAACACATTGGGAACCCCCCCCCCCCAGCTATTTGAGACTAACCATAAGAAAACATGAACTACTAAGCGCCATTATGCACGTAGCATTTTTATCATAGACATATCAACCAATGCAACAAAAGCAAACTCTCTTAATAAGATAAGCATGATAACTAAAGAGAGTTCAAGCAACCAACTAAACAAAAGCTCTTTAAAAAGATAAGCATGAAAACTAAGAGCTGAACATGATAGTAGCTATTGAAAGACCAAGAACATACACATCAAAGATAAACATGAAAATTCTATGTTATGTTCTAGGTAGAAGTGGAGCGTGTTTCTCTCCCACATAAAGAAAGCTGAGTTCCGACTCGTAATGAAAAGCTAAAGAAAACTAAAAAGGAAACTAAAAGCAAGACGCTCCAAGCATAGCACATAACACATGAAGTGATAAAAATATAGTGGAACGAAAGACGAACTGATAATGTTGATGGAGAAGGGGATGCACGGGGGCATCCCCAAGCTTAGATGCTTGAGTCTTCTTGAATATTTCTTGGGGTGCATGGGGGCATCCCCAAGCTTGAGCGTTTGACACTCCTGAATCTTTTTATCATCTTCCCTCGCACACTTGAAAACTCCCTTCATACATAACTCATCATAATCTGATTAGCGAGGTTAGTACCCTTAATAAAAATAATTGTTCCTTGCTGGAAATAAGGATATTCTTGAAGGTCTACTGTTTCTCAAGATTGCCAAAAGGTTTTTGCAAAGAAAAAGCAAGCTCAAGGTTTGCAAAATGAAGGAAAGGCAAAACAAGACAGAATCTGTGAAAAACAGACCAGCAGGTAGTAAATGATTTTTTCGGGGCACTTCCGCAACTCTAATAAAAAAACTCAGAACAGACGCACGAAAGACAATTGTATAGAGCACTCTGTCGAAAAAATTCAGACCAAAAAGATGATCTGGTGATTTTATACGAATTTTTCTATCCAAGGACAGAATCTGTTTCCTGGACAGCACGTCACAACTTTTGAACTTTCTTGCAATCAGAGGCTACACTTGGCACAAAACTGAAAAGTAAAGATACAATGATGATGCTACTGTAGTAACAACATCAAGACATAGAAAAATAAAATTTATTCATTGTGGGCTGCCTCCCAAAAGCGCTTTCTTTTATGCCTTTAAGCTAGGCATAATGCAAAGAGGAATCAATAATCATCATAATAATCGGAGTTATAAATTGCTTCAAAAGGTTCCTCAACAAGTTCACTCTTGTTCCTTCTAGGAAAGGGGTACACACCTTTTGCCTTCCCGCGTAAGCGGATTTGTCCCTTACCTATATCGATGAAGCCTTTAACTGCTCGGAGGAAGTCCCTTCCAAGCACTATATTTCCTTGGTTTGGCTTCATGATGAAGAAATCAATCATTGCAATCCCTTTAAGGAATTTAACTGGCATGTCTTTTTTTCTTCCCTGGATTTCAGAAATATCTCCATTAGTGTGTTCATGATAAGATGATAATCTATCCATGTTAAATTTTAAAGAATCACGAACAATTTTTGGCATAGTAGAAACCATAGATCCAATATCACAATAAGCAAGGAAGTCTTGATTAGAGATGCTAATCCTAACAAAAGGCTCCCAATCATTGTCTATTTCCAAAATATCTCTCTTATTGGGTGGTGGTTTCTCTACCTTCATCAAGTCTAGAGCATCCATTCTTTTCTCAATAGTAGCAAGTCTATCTATGACAGTATCAAAATTATGATCATAAACAAAGTAACTGGATAGACCTTGTATAATTTAAAGAGCCCTAGCTTCATCACACTCTAGGAAATCTCCTTCAGCTATAATATCAAGAGAGTGTTTACACCATTTAAAAAGACCATGGTAAAAATTTCTAAGCACAATTTTTATAGGTATCCAAGGCATAATTCTCCTATGTGCATCAGAAATTCTGTCCCATGCCTTCTTCATATTTTCTCCATTCCTTTGATGGAAATCTAGAACTTCTGATTCCCTCAAAGCACCAGATCCTAACATGCTTGACTAAACAGGAAGGACTACTAGCAGATAATTAAATTTTTTGTGATTTTTGATAAAAGATACTAAAGCAAAAACTGAAAGGTAAACTAACAAGACTAAAAAGCAAAGGTAAAAGATAGCGTGCAACTCCCCTATCTTGAAGAGTGGAGTCCCCGGCAACGGCGCCAGAAAACTTTGCTTGATGGCTTCTCGCCCCTCGTTGGTTACCCCAAGTGGAAGGTTTGAGATGCAGTGTAGCGGTAGTTTTCCCTTGGCAAAGATACCAAGGATCGATTTCCCCTAAGACTCCAAGGTTCAACAAGAAGGTGTCAACTGCTAATGGCGCCAGATACTTAGCAATCAACTTGGACCTGCACACAGATACAAATAACTTTGCTCCCAACGAGTACAGAGAGGTTGTCAATCCCTCCGGCCTTGTCGTTTACAAAGGATCAATCGCAAGAGATAATAGTGATAGGTATTGCTGCAACTAGTAAGTAAAGACGAAAAGTAAATAGCGGATGTGATCAGTGATGGTAATATGGACCGGGGTCCCATGATGTTCACTAGTGATGTCTCTCTCCCAAAAGACGATAAAACAGCTATGTGAGGTAAACGAATTACAGCTGGGCAATTGACTGAATTATGTGCACAAACCAATGCTAACTATGTTGCAAGAAAGGTTGAGGCTCAAAAGCATGGGCGGTACGCCAAGGTAAGTAGACCGAAATCCATCTGCATCTACTACTAATCATCCACCTTGAGATATCTATCCAGAACATCTCGCTGGTATTAAGTTGCGAGTCCCACCCATAGTGTAAACTCAAAGCAACAAACAACTGCATTAAAAGAACTTTGCGTAAAGTAAACAATCCTTGCACCCGCGAGTACAAGCACCGTTGTTTTCCCCCTTGTGGCAACAGCACATCCCCTAGACTCATGTTTCTGTCACTCAAGCTAGTCATCGAGGGGCATGAACCCACAATCAAGCATAACGTTCCCTCTTGGAGTCACTACCTACTACTTGGCCAAAGCAATAAATAGCAACGGAGAACATGCAAGAATTACTCAAGAACATAAATATAAAAGAGGTAAATCAAATATATTACTCACACACAATCTGAACATAATCTCACAATCCATCAGATCCCAGCAAACTCAACATAGCAACAGCATAAGGATTACATATGTGCCTCGATCATGTAGGGCAGCTCACGAGGTCTAATTAGTGAAGCACAAGAAGGGGAGGAGAACATCACATAGCTACTGGTCATGGACCCATGGTCCAAGGGAGACTACTCACAACTCATCCGGGAGGCGTCCATGGTGGTGGAGAGGCTCCCGGTGGTGATCCTCCCCTCCGGCAGGGTGCCGGGAAGAGTTCTCCTGGTACTCCCAATCTTGGAAGTGCGGCGGCGGCGGAACAGAGATGAGATCACGAAAAAGGGTTCCGTCCTCGAGGGTTTCGGGACGCGTGTTAAATATATGCCAAAGGGGGGCATCAGCGGAGGCCTGGGGGGCCCAGGCGCCCCCTTGGCGCGGCCAGGAGGGGGGCTGCGCCACCAGGGCGCCTGGAGCCCTGGTGGCCCCCCTCCGGCCCTACTTTGGCCGCTAGGAAGCTTCTGGAACGCTGATTTTTTATATAATTTTTCCGGGATTTTTCTGACAGTTTACGTGACGGGAAAACCTGAAATACAAAAACAACAGAAAACAGAAACTGGCACTGGGGTGCACTGAGTTAATAGGTTAGTCCAAATATGATCAAAAGTGTATGGAAGTGTATAAATATCATAGCAATATCACCCAAAAGAGGCATGGAGCAAGCAGAAATTATAGATACGTTTTGGACGTATCAATATCTCAAAGAAGAGTTGTATATGATGCAACCAGAAGGTTTTGTCGATCTAAAAGGTGCTAACAAAGTATGCAAGCTCCAGTGATCCATCTATGGACTGGTGCAAGCATCTCGGAGTTGGAATATACGCTTTGATGAGGTGATCAAAGCATATGGTTTTATACAGACTTTTGGAGAAGCCTGTATTTACAAGAAAGTGAGTGGGAGCTCTGTAGCATTTCTGATATTATATGTGGATGACATATTGTTGATTGGAAATGATATAGAATTTCTGGATAGCATAAAAGGATACTTGAATAAAAGTTTTTCAATGAAAGACCTCGGTGAAGCTGCTTATACATTAGGCATCAAGATCTATAGAGATAGATCAAGACGCTTAATTGGACTTTCAAAAAGCACATACCTTGATAAAGTTTTGAAGAAGTTCAAAATGGATTAGTCGAAGAAAGGGTTCTTGCATGTGTTACAAGGTATCAAGTTAAGTAAGACTCTATGCCCGACCACTGCAGAAGATAGAGAGAAAATGAAAGTCATTCCCTATGCTTCAGCCATAGGATCTATCATGTATGCAATGCTGTGTACCAGACCTGATGTGTGCCTTGCTATAAGTCTAGCAGGGAGGTACCAAAGTAATCCAGGAGTGGATCACTGGACAGCGTTCAAGAACATCCTGAAATACCTGAAAAGGACAAAGGATATGTTTCTCGTGTATGGAGGTGACAAAGAGCTCGACGTAAATGGTTACGTCGATTCTAGCTTTGACACTGATCTGGATGACTCTAAGTCACAAACCGGATATGTATTTTTATTGAACAGTGGAGCTGTCAGTTGGTGCAGTTCCAAGCAGAGCATCGTGGTGGGATCTATGTGTGAAGCGAAATACATAGCTGCTTCGGAAGCAGCAAATGAAGGAGTCTGGATGAAGGAGTTCATATCCGATCTAGGTGTAATACCTAGTGCATCGGGTCCAATGAAAATCTTTTGTGACAACACTGGAGCAATAGCCTTGGCGAAGGAATCCAGGTTTCACAAGAGAATAAAGCACATCAAAAGACGCTTCAATTCCATCTGCGATCTAGTCAAGGAGGTAGACATAGAGATTTGGAAGATACATACGGATCTAAATGTTGTAGACCCGTTGACTAAGCCTCTTTCGCGGGAAAAATATGATCAGCACCAGGACTCCATGGGTGTGAGGATCATTACTTGGTAATCTAGATTATTGACTCTATTTCAAGTGGGAGACTGAAGGAAATATGCCCTAGAGGCAATAATAAAGATGTTATTTGTATTTCCTTATATCATGATAAATGTCTTTTATTCATGCTAGAATTGTATTAACCGGAAACTTAGTACATGTGTGAATACATAGACAAAATAGTATGTCCCTAGTATGCCTCTACTAGACTAGCTCATTGATAAAAGATGGCTATGTTTCCTAGCCATAGACATGAGTTGTCATTTGATCAACGGGATCACATCATTAGGAGAATGATGTGATGGACTAGACCCATCCGTTAGCTTAGCACTATGATTGTTTAGTTTTACTGCTATTGCTTTCTTCATGACTTATACATGTTCCTATGACTATGAGATTATGCAACTCCCGAATACCGTAGGAACACCTTGTGTGCTATCAAACGTCACAACATAACTGGGTGATCATAAATATGCTCTACAGGTGTCTCCGAAAGTATTCGTGGTGTTGGCATAGATCAAGACTAGGATTTGTCACTCCGAGTGTCGGAGAGGTATCTCTGGGCCCTCTCAGTAATGCACATCATAATAAGCCTTGCAAGCAAATGACTAATGAATTAGTCACGAGATGATGTATTACGGAACGAGTAAAGAGACTTGCCGGTAACGAGATTGAACTAGGTATAGAGATACCGGCGATCGAATCTCGGGCAAGTAACATACCGATGACAAAAGGAACAACGTATGTTGTTATGCGGTTTGATCGATAAAGATCTTCGTAGAATATGTAGCAGCGAATATGAGCATCCAGGTTCTGCTATTGGTTATTGGTCGGAGATGAGTCTCGGTCATGTCTACGTAGTTCTCGAACCCGTAGGGTCCGCACGCTTAACGTTTGATGACGATCAATATTATGAGTTTATGAGTTTTGATGTACCGAAGGTAGTTCGGAGTCTCGGATGAGATCACGGACATGACGAGGAGTCTCGGAATGTCCGAGACGTAAAGATTGATATATTGGACGACTACATTCGGACACGTGAAGTGTTCCGTAAAGTTTCGGAATTTACCGGAGTACCGGGGGGTTACCGGAACCCGTGGGGAAGCTATGGGCTTTAATGGGCCGTAAGAGAAAGAGGGAAGAAGGGCCAGGGCTGGGCCGTGTGCCCCCCACCCCTTGGTCTGAATTGGACAAGGAAGGAGGGGGGCGGCGCCCCTTTCCTTCTCCTTCTCCCTCTCCTTCCTTTCCCCCTTCTCCCTTTTGGTAGTTCCTAATAGGAATAGGATTGCAATCCTATTCCTCGTAGGATTGCTCCTCCTATGCGCGCCACAAGGGTTCGGTCGGCCTCCCCGCTTGCTCCTTTATATACGGGGGCAGGGGGCACCCAAAGACACACAAGTTGAATTGTTTTAGCCGTGTGCGGTGCCCCCCTCCACAGAAACACACCTCGGTCATACTGTCGCATTGCTTAGGCGAAGCCCTACGCCGGTAACTTCATCATATCCGTCACCACGCCGTCGTGCTGACGAAACTCTCCCATGAAGCTCAACTGGATCAAGAGCTCGTGGGACGTCATCAAGCTGAACGTGTGCTGAACGCGGAGGTGCCATACGTTCGGTGCTTGATCGGTTGGATCGCGAAGAAGTTCGACTACATCAACCGCGTCACTTGACGCTTCCGCTCCCGGTCTACGAGGGTACGTAGACACACTCTCCCCTCTCGTTGCTATGCATATGGTAGATAGATCTTGCGTGATCGTAGGAAAATTTTAAAATACTACGTTCCCCAACAAAAAGAAGCATATTCCTTGTCCTAAGGGAAGATAACAACACGCTTGTGTTTGTCTAAAACGGTGTGAGGACGAGATTGCAATATGGAAAGTATGCCGGACGAGCTACGTTTTGGGCAAAGAACTATGGAAGATCCACATGCAGCGACGTGGGAAGACGGGCAGTGGAGCAAGGCTGGAGGGGATACCTGGAGGTCGTCGGGACGTAACTAGGTGAGCGGCGGCGGGCGGAATCTGCCCATACTGCGGTAGCGAGCAGGTGGCGTAGGCCCAACCACACCGGAGCTTAGTCAGAGAGAACGGCGTGTACCGCAGATCGGGACGTGCTGCCTCGGTGCCGTCGAACAAAGAAACGCTGCACGTCCTCCCTTTCTGCCGGCGGACGGGATGCGGCTAGATCAGTGACCAACGGTGAGAGAGAGAGAGGCCACCGCAGCGTTGTGTGAGATACTCTGAAGAGAGACAAACCAGGCAGGGAGGCTCCATTGTATATGGTGGATCGGACTACCTTTTTCTCCATAAAAATTGTTTTATATTATGTGTACGTGCCATTGAGCGATATAACTTTATTAAAAAATAACGCGCCAACACATCAAGTCGAACTATGTTTCGTGCACGTGTGGTACACGACCTGCGTAGGTAAACAACCACTACACGTGTTCAAATTAGCACGTGGGCTGCCATTTCATACAGAAATGAGCTCCACCGTGTACCCGCGTGGGTGTGGCTGGGCACGAAGCATGAGTACATGCACGGTGCACCTATTATCTTCTTGTATACGTACACCACCTACGCGGGGTTGTGTGAGAGAGATACAAACGTAGAGAGATATAGTGTGTGGGTTCGTGAGTGTTTTTTTGGGGGGTGGGGTCAATCAAAAAATATAACATATGCAATGTGTGTGAAATAGAGTCTTGGATATGTTATATATATAGAGGGGGCGATCCACGAGAAGAGAGTGGAGGTATCATCGGCTTGAGGTGTCCATAGAATCGAAGAGAGGGATGATGTGTGTGTGTGTGCGTGCGCGAACGATAAAGAGTGCCATCAAATTTGTGTGTGCCCACGTCAAAGATATAGAGTGGCTAGCCTACTGGAACGTGAGAGGGGACAGGTGCAGTTTGTCTCTGTGGCATGGATACCTACCTACAACGCTCGACTATCGGTGCGTGGTGGGGGGGAGGGAGGCCTAATGAACTATAGAGGTACAATGGCTGGTATATGTGTGGAGGAGGAGAGAGGCCTACCTCATGTATTGAGGGAGATCAATCTACCTCATGTATTAAGGGAGATCGATCGGCATGCATGCATATGTGTAGGAGAGGAATAAGGTTGGGAGAGAGACAGAGCTAGAGTGTTGGAGGGGGTGGTAGTGGAGTTGCTTCTAACAAATGGTGGGATAGGCTTGCTAGACAGCTGGAGGGCACGCCTGCAGTATCAATAAGAGAGGGGATGGCTGCCTGTCTGTGCACGTGCGTGTGAGAGACGGGTCAGGAGACATGCATGAATGATGAGGGGGGCGATATGGCTATGGTAAGCAGACATAACTACATAGGAAGATCAATCTTCCTTTGTCAGAGAAAGGAGAGACATAACTTGTGAGGTACGTCGATCGATGGGGGGGATAGTTAAAGTCGACCTAGGTATATGTTGGGAGATCGATCGGTATACATGCATGTGTGTGTTAGAAGCAAATGAGGCGCGGGGAGAAGGATAGAGAGAGAAAGGGATGCATCTAGGAGGTGGTGCGAGAGTCATACTATATCGAGGGGGGGAGGAGTGTGCGAGTACGCGATCGATGAAGAGAGTGGTGGGAGTGAGGCATGGACGGTGATAAGAGAAGAGGGGAAGCTTGTGTTTTGTGCTAGGCACACCTGCTAGAGAGGCATATCGATCGATGTGTGCCGTAAAGGAGCTGGGGGCCTACACACACCGTGGGTGAACGACCTAAAGTGAAAAGACGAATTTGCGCGATGGAGCTAGAGAATGCTGAGGGAGGGTGAGAGGGATGCAGGCGTCTGCATGCACGAGAGAAAGTTAGCGCTGGCTAGCTACAAAGATAAGAGGATTGTGTGGGTGTAAAAGACGAATAGAGATCATACTTCATTATAAAAAGCGAATTCGGATATTTCAAGAATTTATCATAGTGTTTTAAACCGACGCATGTGTGAATATATATAACGGTGATACACACGGTGTGGTTATGAGCATGTTATACTACATATAATATATTTTATCTCTACTCTTTTAAAAAAATGGAGTTGTTGATGATGGTGCCATCCTGCAATATAGGCCGTCCGATTTATATCTGACAGATAGGAAGAAAACTAGGGCAATTTTGAAAAAAGATACCCACACCCCTCTCCATATTTGCAAATTAGGCCTCCCCTTGATCATGTCGATGTTCTGTGGAACGCATGGGCATCTTGCTAGTACTACGTATAACATATAGAACATTGATCATAATTTGGGCTAATGTGTGGCTTTTGCAGCTCAGGTCTAAATACTTGTCATAATGTAGGGGGCGGGGCACTATACTATGTGTGATAAACACGGTGTACACGTATGGAACATGGTTTAGATTATGAATATATAGTTAGTGAAGGAAATATGCCCTAGAGGCAATAATAAAGATACTATTTGTATTTCCTTATATCATGATAAAAGTCTTTTATGCATGCTAGAATTGTATTAACCGGAAACTTAGTACATGTGTGAATACATAGACAAAACAGTGTGTCCCTGGCATGCCTCTACTAGACTAGCTCATTGATCAAAGATGGTAATGTTTTCTGACCATAGACATGAGTTGTCATTTGATCAACGAGATCACATCATTAGGAGAATGATGTGATGGACAAGACCCATCCGTTAGCTTAGCACTATGATCGTTTAGTTTTACTGCTATTGCTTTCTCCATGACTTATACATGTTCCTATGACTATGAGAATATGCAACTCCCGAATACCAGAGGAACACCTTGTGTGCTATCAAACGTCACAACGTAACTGGGTGATTATAAAGATGCTCTACAGGTGTCTCCGAAGGTATTCGTGGTGTCGGCATAGATCAAGAATAGGATTTGTCACTCCGAATGTCGGAGAGGTATCTCTGGGCCCTCTCAGTAATACACATCATAATAAGCCTTGTAAGCATATGACTAATGAGTTAGTCACGAGATGATGTATTACGGAACGAGTAAAGAGACTTGCCGGTAACGAGATTGAACTAGGTATTGAGATATCGACGATCGAATCTCGGGCAAGTAACATACCGATGAAAAAAGGAACAACATATGTTGTTATGCGGTTTGACCGATAAAGATCTTTGTAGAATATGTAGGAGCCAATATGAGCATCCACGTTCCGCTATTGGTTATTGACCGGAGATGAGTCTCGGTCATGTCTACATAGTTCTCGAACCCGTAGGGTCCGCACGCTTAACGTTTGATGACGATCGGTATTATGAGTTTATGAGTTTTGATGTACCGAAGGTAGTTCGGAGTCCCGGATGAGATCACGGACATGACGAGGAGTCTCGGAATGTCCGAGACGTAAAGATCGATATATTGGATGACTATGTTTGGACACCAGAAAGGTTCCGGGAGGTTTCGGGCATATACCGGAGTACCGGGGGGTTACCGGAACCCCCCGGGAAGCTAAATGGGCCTCATGGGCCCTAGTGGGAGAAGAGGAGGGGCGGCCAGGGCAGCCGCGCGTCCCCTCCCCCTCTAGTAAGAATTGGACAAGGAGGGGGGGTGGGGGGCCCCTTTCCTTCTCTTCCTCTCTCCCTTTCCTTCTCCCCTCCTACTCCAACTAGGAAAAGAGGGAGTCCTACTCCCGGTGGGAGTAGGACTCCTCCCTTGGCGCGCCCTCCTCCTAGGCCGGCCGCCTTCCCCCTAGCTCCTTTATATACAGGGGCAGGGGGCACCTCTACACACACAAGATGATCAGGTTGATCTCTCCCAGCCGTGTGCGGTGCCCCCCTCCATAGAAACACATCTCGGTCATATCATTGTAGTGCTTAGGCGAAGCCCTGCGTCTATAGCTTCATCATCTCCGTCACCACGCCTTTGTGCTGACGAAACTCTCCCGCAAGGTTTTACTGGATCAAGATCTCGTGGGATGTCATCAAGCTGAACGTGTGCTGAACGCGGAGGCTCCGTACGTTCGGTGCTTGATCGGTTGGGTCGCAAAGAAAGTTCGACTACATCAACCGCGTCACTGGACGCTTCCGCTCCCGGTCTACGAAGGTACGTAGACACACTCTCCCCTCTTGTTGCTATGCATCTAGTTGATAGATCTTGCGTGATCGTAGGATTTTTTTTGAAATACTACGTTCCCCAACAGTGGCATCATGAGCCAGGTCTATGCGTAGATGATATGCACGAGTAGAACACAAGTGAGTTGTGGACGATACTAGTCATACTGCTTACCAGCATGTCATACTTTGATTCGGCAGTATTGTTGGATGAAGCGGCCCGGACCGACATTACGCGTACGCTTACGCGAGACTGGTTCTACCGACGTGCTTCGCACACAGGTGGCTGGCGGGTGTCAGTGTCTCCAACTTTAGTTGAATCAAGTGTGGCTACACCCGGTCCTTGTGAAGGTTAAAACAACACATACTTGACGAAATTGTTGTGGTTTGGTATGCGTAGGTAAGAACGGTTCTTGCTAAGCCCGTAGCAGCCACGTAAAACTTGCAACAACAAAGTAGAGGACGTCTAACTTGTTTTTGCAGGGCATGTTGTGATGTGATATAGTCAAGACATGATGAGTGATACGATCATGTTTTGTAAAGTTATCGGCAACTGGCTGGAGCCATATGGTTGTTGCTTAATTGTATGAAATGCAATCACCATGTAATTTATTTACTTTATCACTAAGCGGTAGCGATAGTCGTGGAAGGAATAGTTGGCGAGACAACAACGATGCTACGATGGAGATCAAGGTGTTGCGGCGGTGATGATGGTGATCATGACGGTGCCTTGGAGATGGAGATTAAAGGCACAAGATGATGATGGCCATATCATATCACTTATATTGATTGCATGTGATGCTTATCTTTTATGCATCTTATTTTGCTTAGATCGACGGTAGCATTATAAGATCATCTCTCACAAAATTTCAAGGTATAAGTGTTCTCCCTGAGTATGCACCGTTGCGAAAGTTCATCATGCCGAGACACCACATGATGATCGGGTGTGATAAGCTCTACGTTCACATACAACGGGTGTAAGCCAGTTTTGCACACGTAGAATACTCGGGTTAAACTTGATGAGCCTAGCATATGCAGATATGGCCTCGGAACACTAAAGACCGAAAGGTCGAACGTGAATCATATAGTAGATATGATCAACATAAGATGTTCACCATTGAAAACTCCTCCATCTCACGTGATGATCGGACATGGTTTAGTTGATTTGGATCACGTGATCATTTAGATGACTAGAGGGATGTCTATCTAAGTGGGAGTTCTTTAGTAATTTGATTAATTGAACTTTAATTTATCATGAACTTAGTCCTGATAGTTTTTGCATATCTATGTTGTTGTAGATCAATGGCCCGTGCTACCGTTCCTTTGAATTTTAATGCATTCCTAGAGAAAGCTAAGTTGAAAGATGATGGTAGCAATTACACGGACTGGGTCCGTAACTTGAGGATTATCCTCATTGTTGCATAGAAGACTTATGTCCTTGAAGCACCACTAGGTGACAAGCCCCCTCCCGCTAATGTAGACGCTTTGAACGTCTGGCAGACGCGGTCTGATGACTACATGATAGTTCACTGTGCCATGCTTTACGGCTTAGAACCGGGACGTCATCGACATTTTGAACGTCATGGAGCATATGAGATGTTCCAGGAGTTGAAGTTAATATTTCAAGCAAATGCCGGGATTGAGAAATATGAGATTTCCAATAAGTTCTATAGCTGCAAGATGGAGGAGAATAATTCTATCAATGAACACTTCCTCAGAATGTCTGGGTACTACAATCACATGACTCAAATTGGTTGCAAAGTTGACGAGGATAGTGTTATTGATAGAGTTCTTCAATCACTGCCACCAAGCTATAAAGGCTTTGTGATGAACTATAATATGCAAGGGATGCAAAAGACAATTCCCGAGCTCTTCGCTATGCTCAAAGCTGCGGAGGTACAAATCAAAAAGGAGCATCAAGTGTTGATGGTTAACAAGACCATTAGTTTCAAGAAAAAGGGCAAGGGAAAGAAGGGGAACTTCAAGAAGAATAGCAAGACAGTTGCTACTCCCGCAAAGAAACCCAAGTCTGGAGCCAAGCCTGAAACTGAGTGCTTCTACTGCAAAGGGACTGGACACTGGAAGCGGAAATGCCCCAAGTATTTGGCGGATAAGAAGGATGGCAAGGTCAACAAAGGTATATGTGACATACATGTTATTGATGTGTACCTTACTAATGCTCGTAGTAGTACCTGGGTATTTGTTACCGGTTCGGTTGCTAATATTTGTAACTCGAAACAGGGACTACGGATTAAACGAAGATTGGCTAAGGATGAGGTGACGATGCGCGTGGGAAATGGTTCCAAAGTCGATGTGATCGCGGTCGGCACGGTACCTCTACATCTACCTTCGGGATTAGTTTTAGACCTGAATAATTGTTATTTGGTGCGAGCTTTAAGCATGAACATTATATCTGGATCTTGTTTATTGCGAGACGGTTATTCATTATAATCTGAGAATAATGGTTGTTCTATTTATATGAGTAATATCTTTTATGGTCATGCATCCTTGAAGAGTGGTCTGTTCTTGTTGGATCTCGATCGTAGTGATACACATATTCATAATATTGAAGCCAAAAGATGTAAGGTTAATAATGATAGTGCAACTTATTTGTGGCACTGCCCTTTAGGTCATATTGGTGTAAAGCGCATGAAGAAACTCCATAGTGATGGACTTTTGGAATGACTTGATTATGAATCACTTGGTGCTTGCGAACCATGCCTCATGGGCAAGATGACTAAAACTCCATTCTCCGGAACAATGGAGCGAGCAACAGATTTATTGGAAATCATACATACTGATGTATGTGGACCAATAAGTGTTGAGGCTCGCGGCGGGTATCGTTATTTTCTTACCTTCACTGATGATTTAAGCAGATATGGGTATATCTACTTGATGAAGCACAAGTCTGAAACATTTGAAAAGTTCAAAGAATTTCAGAGTGAAGTAGAGAATCATCGTAACAAGAAAATAAATTCCTACGATCTGATCGTGGACGTGAATATTTGAGTTACGAGTTTGGTCTTCATTTGAAACAATGTGGAATAGTTTCACAACTCACGCCACCCGGAACACCACAGCGTAAAGGTGTGTCCAAACGTCGTAACCATACTTTATTAGATATGTGCGGTCTATGATGTCTCTTACCGATTTACCGCTATCGTTTTGGGGTTATCCTTTAGAGACAACTGCATTCACGTTAAATAGGGCACCATCTAAATCCGTTGAGATGACACCTTATGAACTATGGTTTGGCAAGAAACCAAAGTTGTCGTTTCTTAAAGTTTGGGGTTGCGATGCTTATGTGAAGAAGCTTGAACCGGATAAGCTCGAACCCAAGTCGGAAAAATATGTCTTCATAGGATACCCGAAGGAGACTGTTGGGTACACCTTCTATCACAGATCCGAAGGCAAGATATTTGTTGCTAAGAATGGTTCCTTTCTAGAGAAGGAGTTTCTCTCGAAATAAGTGAGTGGGAGGAAAGTGGAACTTGATGAGGTAACTGTACCTTCTCCCGAATTGGAAAGTAGTACATCATGGAAACTAGTTCCACTGATTCCTACACCAATTAGTGAGGAAGCTAATGATAATGATCATGAAACTTCAGATCAAGTTTCTGCTGAACTTCCTAGATCAACCAGAGTACGTTCCGCACAAGAGTGGTACGGCAACCCAGTTATGGAAGTCATGTTACTAGACCATGATGAACCTACGAACAATGAGGAAGCGATGATGAGCCTAGATTCCGCAGAATGGCTTGAGGCCATGAAATCTGAGATGGGATCCATGTATGAGAACAAAGTGTGGACTTTGTTTGACTTGCCCGATGATCGGCAAGCCATCGAAAATAAAAGGATCTTCAAGAGGAAGACCGACGCTGGCGGTAATGTTACTGTTTACAAAGCTCGACTTGTTGCGAAAGGGTTTCGACAAGTTCAAGGAGTTGACTACGATGAGACTTTCTCACCTGTAGTGATGCTTAAGTCTGTCTGAATCATGTTAGCAATTGCCGCATTTTATGATTATGAAATATGGCAAATGGATGTCAAAACTGCATTCCTGAATGGATATCTCAAAGAAGAATTGTATATGATGCAACCAGAAGGTTTTGTCGATCCTAAAGGTGTTAACAAAGTGTGCAAGCTCCAACAATCCATCTATGGACTGGTGCAAGCATCTCGGAGTTGGAATATACGCTTTGATGAGGTGATCAAAGCATATGGTTTTATACAGACTTTTGGAGAAGCCTGTATTTGTAAGAAAGTGAGTGGGAGCTCTGTAGCATTTCTGATATTATATGTGGATGACATATTGTTGATTGGAAATGATATAGAATTTCTGGATAGCATAAAAGGATACTTGAATAAGAATGTTTCAATGAAAGACCTCGGTGAAGCTGCTTACATATTAGGCATCAAGATCTATAGAGATAGATCAAGACGTTTAATTGGACTTTCACAAAGCACATACCTTGATAAAGTTTTGAAGAAGTTCAAAATGGAGCAGTCAAAGAAAGGGTACTTTCCTGTGTTACAATGAGTGAAGTTGAGTAAGACACAATGCCCGACCACTGCAGAAGATAGAGAGAAAATGAAAGTCATTCCCTATGCCTCAGCCATAGGATCTATCATGTATGCAATGCTGTGTACCAGACCTGATGTGTGCCTTGCTATAAGTTTAGCAGGGAGGTACCAAAGTAATCCAAGAGTGGATCACTGGACTGCGGTCAAGAACATCCTGAAGTACCTTAAAAGGAGAAAGGATATGTTTCTCGTATATGGATGTGACAAAGAGCTCGTCATAAACAGTTACATCAATGCAAGCTTTGACACTGATCCGGATGACTCGAAGTCACAAACCGGATATGTATTTTTATTGAATGGTGGAGCTGTCAGTTGGTGTAGTTCCAAGCAAAGCGTCATGGTGGGATCTATGTGTGAAGCGGAATACATAGCTGCTTCGGAAGAAGCAAATGAAGAAGTCTGGATGAAGGAGTTCATATCCGATTTAGGTGTGATACCTAGTGCATCGGGTCCAATGAAAATATTTTGTGACAACACTGGAGCAATAGCCTTGGCGAAGGAATCCAGGTTTCACAAGAGAATAAAGCACATCAAAAGACGCTTCAATTCCATCCACGATCTAGTCAAGGAGGGAGACATAGAAATTTTCAAGATACATACGGATCTGAATGTTGCAGACCCATTGACTAAGCCTCTTCCACGGGCAAAACATGATCAGCACCAAGACTCCATGGGTGTTAGGATCATTACTTTGTAATCTAGATTATTGACTCTAGTTCAAGTGGGAGACTGAAGGAAATATGCCCTAGAGACAATAATAAAGAAGTTATTTGTATTTCCTTATATCATGATAAAAGTCTTTTATTCATGCTAGAATTGTATTAACCGGAAACTTAGTACATGTGCGAATACATAGACAAAACAGTATGTCCCTAGTATGCCTCTACTAGACTAGCTCATTGATCAAAGATGGTAAAGTTTCCTGACCATACACATGGGTTGTCATTTTATCAACGAGATCACATCATTAGGAGAATGATGTGATGGACAAGACCCATCCGTTAGCTTAGCACTATGATCATTTAGTTTTACTGCTATTTCTTTCTCCATGACTTATACATGTTCCTATGACTATGAGATTATGCAACTCCCGAATACCGGAGGAACACCTTGTGTGTTATCAAACATCACAACGCAACTGGGTGGTTATAAAGATGCTCTACAGGTGTCTCCGAATGTATTCGTGGTGTTGGCATAGATCAAGAATAGGATTTGTCACTCCGAATGTCGGAGAGGTATCTCTGGGCCCTCTCGGTAATACACATCATAATAAGCCTAGCAAGCATATGACTAATGAGTTAGTCACGAGATGATGTATTACGGAACGAGTAAAGAGACGTGCCGATAACGAGATTGAACTAGGTATTGAGATACCGACGATCGAATCTCGGACAAGTAACATACCGATGACAAAAGGAACAACGTATGTTGTTATGCGGTTTGACCGATAAAGATCTTCGTAGAATATGTAGGAGCCAATATGAGCATCCAGGTTTCGCTATTAGTCATTGACCGGAGATGAGTCTCGGTCATGTCTACATAGTTCTCGAACCCGTAGGGTCCGCACGCTTAACGTTTGATGAGGATCGGTATTATGAGTTTATGATTTTTGATGTACCGAAGGTAGTTCGGAGTCCCGGATGAGATCACAGACATGACAAGGAGTCTTGGAATGGCAGAGACGTAAAGATCGATATATTGGACGACTATGTTTGGACACCGGAAAGGTTTCGGGCATATACCGGAGTACCTGAGGGTTACCGGAACCCCGCGGGGAGCTAAATGGGCCTCATGGGCCCTAGTGGGAGAAGAGGAGGAGCGGCCAGGGCAGCCGCGCGCCCCCTCCCCCTCTAGTCCGAATTGGACAAGGAGGGGGGTGTTGCCCCCCTTTCCTTCTCCCCTCCTACTCCAACTAGGAAAAGATGGAGTCCTACTCCCGATGGGAGTAGGACTCCTCCCTTGGCGCCCTCCTCCTAGGTCGGCCGCCTTCCCCCTAGCTCCTTTATATACAGGGGCAGGGGGCACCTCTACACACACACAAGTTGATCAAGTTGATCTCTCCCAGCCGTGTGCGGTGCCCCCTTCACAGAAACACACCTCGGTCATATCGTTGCAGTGCTTAGGCGAAGCCCTGCGTCGGTAGCTTCATCATCTCCGTCACCACGCCGTTGTGCTAAAGAAACTCTCCCGCGAGGTTCTACTAGATCAAGAGCTCGTGGGACGTCATCAAGCTGAACATGTGCTGGATGCGGAGGCTCCATACGTTCGGTGCTTGATCGGTTGGATCGCGAAGAAAGTTCGACTACATCAGCCGCCTCACTAGACGCTTCCGCTCCCGGTCTACGAGGGTATGTAGACACACTCTCCCCTCTTGTTGTTATGCATCTAGTAGATAGATCTTGCGTGATCGTAGGAATTTTTTTTGAAATACTACGTTCCCCAACAGTTAGTACATCAAATGTACTATTATTTGGAATCAACATCAAGTGTATTCAAAAAATAGAATTCGAGTTCCTGTAGTACACATAGTTCATATATATCTCTATAGTAATCATGTGGTGTGTTATTAAGGTAATACACGAATGATGGTTGAAGTTGGCAAAAATCATGATTGTAGATTGTTATTGAAATAGAGAAACGAATTCAAATCAGTTCGAATTGCAGCGGTAGTATAGACATTTGGAATGCACTAAAATGTTGGTATGAGTAGGTAACATGCATTATACAGCAAGCAAAAAAATTAATTGGACATAACATGGATTCATACTACCGAATAGCATTTAATTGCACCAAATTGTTGGTATGAGTAGCTTTAAATAGCATTTTTATAGTAAAACGGGGCAAGACTCTCTCTTTGTGTGGTGTGAATAGCTTTATTTTTTTCGTTTTCTTTTTGGTTGAGGGAAGTACGAATTGATTTGGTACATACAAGTACAACATTACACGTTAGGCTTGTCCCTAAAATTCAACCCGCGCCCCGAAAATTCAGATATCGTGCTCCCAAAACTGGCGCCTTCACGACCCGTGCCTTGCTATCCCAAAATTACAACGCGCGCGAAAACTCCCTCCAGCTGCCAAATCCCGACATGTGAAATCCCCCTTCTAACCCTGAGCCGAAAGGGCCGCTAGTTCAAATCAGTGGGGGTACTTTTGTAACACACCCTACATTATTGACAAGCACGTCTCCATCGCCTCCTTTTTGCCATTCAAAATCCCAGGCCGCCATAACCTCTCTGCTCCAGCCGCGAAACCCCACCCTCCTCCGTCTGCCACCTCACCGCTACCCAGCCGGAGCCTCTTCCCCGACGATGTCGTCCACCGCAACAGCTCGACGTCCCTCGTCCACCTCCCCGGATGAGGATCCGTCGTCCATCTCGTCGTCCCGCCGGTTCAGCCGCCACGTCCTCCACCTCCAAGGAGCTGCTCCGACGATCGCCTCGTCTATCGCGGTTGCTCCATCCCCACAGCGCCGCCATAACCTGCTCCACCAGAACCGCAGCATCCTCAACGACTCCTCGGACGAAGTCGAGGCCTACTCAGCGCCACCAAAGAGGTTGTACACTCATCGCATCGCACCTTCTCCTTAGCTCGACCTCCCGGCACCGACGGTGCTCCATCCCGCAACCCCATGGAGCGGCTACCTTGAAGCCGGCGCCGTGAGCGACATCTCCACGGCGGCTCTCCCCTAGTGTGAGGCCCCTTTGACGGTGGCGTCCATACCATCCGGATCTGCTGCTGCTGCTCCGGCTCTCGCTCGCTCGCGCTGCTGCTGCTGCTCCGGCTCTCGCTCGATCGCTCGCTCGCCCAGCTGCTGCTGTTGCGGCTCTCGCTCGCTCGCTCGCGCTCGTGCTGCTGCTCCGGCTCTCGCTCGATCACTCGCTCGCCCAGCTGCTGCTGCTCCGGCTCTCGGTCGCTCACGCTGTTGCTGTTGCTGCTCTCCCCCTCGCTCGTGCTGTTGTTGTGCTCTGATTTAGCTACACTTTAGTCGACTGAATCGACTTTTGGGTCAATTGATTTTCAGGGGGTGGGGGGGCTTGCCGGAGTTAAGGAAGAACCACCCGCAGCGGGAACGGGGGCTCGCCGGAGAGGTACCCCACTATCTATCTTAGGGTTCAGGGTGGGGGCGGGGGGCCTATAGGGCTGGCCGGGGCGGCGGCGGACCAGCGGTGGGGAGTTGTTTCGGGGCGGCGAGGCGGCGCTGGGGCCGGCGGTTTGGCCGATGGTGGCTGGCGGCTTAGGGAGGGTGCAGGTTGAAGATGAACTGCAGGCCCTCCCTAAAATACATGTCAAGTGCCTCTCTGCTACCATTGCGTTCAGTTTCGACAGTAACATTCAGATTCCACAGTAAATTTCATTTTCGACAGTTAAGTTCAGAGTCAACAGTTTTTACCTCATTTGTTGTAGTCAGGTGGTTTTTGGTGATGTAAATTTTACATCTATTTTACATCATCTATTGGAGATGCTATTAGAATCCCACTTGAGATTGATGATGGCTGTCTTGTGCTGCTTCAGCCTTGGCGTCTTACGGCTCACCGGGGCTGCTCCAATGACAGAACGATCCATCACAACAGAGCAGTGCCCTGGACGCCGTCTACAGATTCCTCAGATCTTCCTCCACACCTCCGACAGCCACCTCTGCCTCAACTGCTTTAGCGACCAACCCAATGATGCTGAGGTCGACACGGCTACGGCAAAGAGGTAGTGCACTTGTGTTGGAAATGTGCCCTAGAGGCAATAATAAATTGGTTATTATTATATTTCCTTGTTCATGATAATTGTTTATTATCCATGCTAGAATTCTATTGATAGGAAACTCATATACATGTGTGGATACATAGACAAACACCATGTCCCTAGTGAGCCTCTAGTTGACTGGCTCGTTGATCAATAGATGGTTGCGGTTTCCTGACCATGGACATTGGATGTCGGTGATAATGGGATCACACCATTAGGAGAATGATGTGATGGACAAGACCCAATCCTAAGCCTAGCACAAGATCGTGTAGTTCGTATGCTAAAGCTTTTCTAAATGTCAAGTATCTTTTCCTTAGACCATGAGATTGTGCAACTCCTGGATACCATAGGAATGCTTTGGGTGTACCAAACGTCACAACGTAACTGGGTGGCTATAAAGGTGCACTACGGGTATCTCCGAAAGTGTCTGTTGGGTTGGCACGAATCGAGACTGGGATTTGTCACTCCGTGTGACGGAGAGGTATCTCTGGGCCCACTCAGTAGGACATCATCACAATGTGCACAATGTGATCAAGGAATTGATCACGGGATGATGTGTTACGGAACGAGTAAAGAGACTTCCGGTAACGAGATTGAACAAGGTATCGGGATACCGACGATCGAATCTCGGGCAAGTACTATACCGGTAGACAAAGTGAATTGTATACGGGATTGATTGAATACTTGACATCATGGTTCATCCAATGAGATCATCGTGGAGCATGTGGGAGCCAACATGGGTATCTAGATCCCGCTGTTGGTTATTGACCGGAGAGTTGTCTCAGCCATGTCTGCATGACTCCCGAGCCTGTAGGGTCTACACACTTAAGGTTCGATGATGCTAGGGTTATAGGGAAAGTATGTACGTGGTTACCGAATGTTGTTCGGAGTCCCGGATGAGATCCGGGACATCACGAGGAGTTCCAGAATGGTCCGGAGGTAAAGATTGATATATAGGAAGTGAGGATTTGGCCACTGGAAGTGTTCCGGGTATCACCGGTAATGTACCGGGACCACCGGAAGGGTCCGGGGGGTCCACCGGGAGGGGCCACCAGCCCCGGAGGCCTACGTGGGCCAATAGTGGGAAGGGACCAGCCCCTAGGTGGACTGGGGCGCCTCCCACCAAGGCCCAAGGCGCCTCCAAGAGGGGGGGCAAACTCTAGAGCAGATGGGCCCTAGGGCCCACCCTGGTACGCCCCCCTCTCCCTCTCCCCTTTGGTCGCCACCCTAGATGGCATCTAGGGCTGCCGCCCCCCCTAGGGAGGGAACCCTAGAGGGGGCGCAGCCCCTCCCCTCCCCCTATATATACTGGAGGTATGGGGGCTGCCCAACACATGATTTGATCTCTCTCTTGGCGCAGCCCTACCTCTTTCTCCCTCCTCGTCTCTCGCAGTGCTTGGCGAAGCCCTGCTAGAGTCCCGCACTCCTCCACCACCACCACGCCGTCGTGCTGTTGCTGGACGGAGTCTTCCCCAACCTCTCCTTCTCCCCTTGCTGGATCAAGGTGTGGGAGACATCACCGGGCTGCACGTGTGTTGAACGCGGAGGCGCCGTTGTTCGGCGCTTAGATCGAAATCAACCACGATCTGAATCGCTACGAGTACGACTCCTTCATCCGCGTTCTTGTAAAGCTTCCGCTTAGCGATCTACAAGGGTATGTAGATGCACTCCCCTCTCCCTCATTGCTAGATTACTCCATAGATTGATCTTGGTGATGCGTAGAATTTTTTTGATTTCTGCTACGATCCCCAACAACTTGTTGCATCACTTATTACTATACATTCATGTCGATCCATTAGGGCTATTTTGGTTCGACGGAAAAACATAGCAATAGTGAATTTTCCAATTGCACTCTACTATTCAATTATTCATGCATTTTGTTGATTTCAATTAAGCAAGACATCCACCTGGACCTACTTTTCATAATCCTATGCATGAAAACAAGACCAAGTGCATTAGTGGCAGAATAACATTCTAACTGTACACGCTTTCATATGGTTTCACTTTATTTTGGCCATGTTTCTTTGCATTCCTCTGCTCTTCCAATTCCTGTAAACCAAACACCCAAGTTGACATAAATCATGTGTTTACAAATGCTCTGTTTACCATGCGCATTCCTATCCTATTCCGGTGTTTTTCCTATCCCTGCGTTTTTAGAATCATGCAAGCCAAATGAGCCCTTACAGAATTACTTCAGTTACAGGTAGGTGTCGAAGGGAACTTTGTGTGGTTTATCCTGCCCCTGCCGCGACGTCGTCCACCTCACCTGAGGTGCTCCATCGACAGAAACATCCACCAAACCAGACATCACGGCTCCTGACCATCTTTCGCCGCCTCAGATCTGCTTCCCTGCCGCCGGCACCCACCGCAGCGGCATCACCATCATCGACTCAGCAGATGAACCTGAGGAGTACACGGGTCCACAAGAGAGGCCGCACTCTTTTGATTCTGCTTATGTTATGCATTGCTTAAAATTACCTACTACTTTATCGTCCTGTTCACCTCTTGGACCCAATTCAGGTCCAAATTAATGTTCAAACTTGAGTTCACATATCGAGGAAGCAATGAATAGTATCTCTGTATAATATCTGGTTCACCTAGGGTATGCCTATGTTATTCATCTTGGGTGGGAAACAAATAGTAAAGCAATCATCATATGTCTTTTTATCAAATTAAAGCAATCATCAGCCTGTTATCATTATTTTTGGATCCATCCACTAGTTGTTACCATCACTCTAAATTTCTGCATGCTCTCCTTACATAATCTCACCATATTTTTTCGTATGCATGTCAGATATTGTACACAGTCATGATGAACATGTAGAGAAAAAGAGAAGAGTTTTGCGCGGCAATACAATGTCATGCAGACATCGCTCCATGGTGGGTTCAATGGAAAACCCTTCCCACCCCTCTCCAGATTGTAATCCAGAGGAAGATATCTATTCTGAGGTGGATTCAAACGCCGCTGACCACTCCTATTTATCCCAAGGTGTTTGCTCTACCTTGGCATGATGATGTTAGTCATATCATGCATATGTTGCCTTGCAGTGCCTACTTTTGACATCATATATGCCATCTGCTTAGTTTAGACATGTTCTGTCGCCACCCGTTTAGTTTCTATATCATATATGGGAATTATGCAGTCTCATGTCTTTTAGCCAGCCATAATATATGTGAAATGTGCAATGCCATCCTGTTTAACCAGGCATCATATATTTGAATGATATCTTGCCCATCCTTTTCTTCATTACATTTCCATTTGTCGACAATGTTTGTACATTAAACTACTCTTCCTGTGAATCAGCCATTTGGGTGGGAGATTGAAAAATCTGGAGTGAAAACAAGGCCTTCAGAGCAGACAGTGCTACGTGTCGAAACAGATCTCTTGTGGGGTCTCGATAGATCCTCATATATGGATTCAGAGACAGATGACCAGTCCTATTCCCCCACCAAGGTGTATGCTCTAACTTGGCACGGCGTTTTAGTTATTCATCATATCTTTGAATTATGTTATGCTATGTATCCAGTTTAGATAGACATCATATATGTGAAATTATGTCATGCTATCTGTTTTAGTTAAACAATATACATGTCAACTATTTCATGTCCTCTTTTTTCCACACTATCTATTGCATCTGTCTCTCATACAATGTCTGTACATTCAACTATGTTTCCTCTTTATCAGCCATTTGAATTGGAGCGGGTGATGCCATCATCTAGCGGACTAAAAACACGGTCTTCAAATAAAACAGTGCTACCTCTTGGTGGAGATAGCACCCTGGTTGTACATGCACGAGAACCATCCCTACCACACATAACCCAAACTCTCGCAGATTGTACCCCTACTGCGATGGACAGAGAACCAGCTTCACCCAATCTAACTCAAACCCCACAGATAGTAACCGAGTTCCTGTTGACACAGCACCATCTCCACCACAGAGCTCCAAAACAAGAGCAGTTAGTAAGGCAGCTCCAGTGCCCAAAGGGCCAGTACTACCAGGCAAACCCCAACTCCACCAGTTAGTACACCTATTCATGTGGTGGAAGCACAACCTGCTAGTCGTACTTTAGCATCTATTGCATTTGATGTTGTTAAATCGTATGTGCGTATCTTCCCATCTTGGAAATATTATACTGAAGATGAAGGAAAATGCCAGTTGTAGGTGTTTGTCCAGGAGTTATGTGTAAGTAATGTTATTCATGGCAATTACTTTGCTTTGTCCCATACATCCTACCTCCATGATGGTTATAATACAACAAAATTTCCCATTTTTCTCTATAGAGAAGGACCGGTTTGGAAACTCAGGATGAGGTAACCTGTGCTAATACCTCTGCTATCTTCAAGAATGCTTGGTGGCAGTATCGGAATTACCTGAAGAAAACGTACTTCACCGGCAAAGAAACTCATCAAATTCCCTTACGTTCTCCTGAGACACATTTACTGGACGATGACTGGGAACGCCTTGTTCTGTATTGGTCCCGAACCAAGAATGTGGTAAGGTCTATGAGCTCATTTTCTATTTTTAAGTACTATATATTCTTGTGTCTTACTGTACTCTGTTCATGTAGAACAAGTGCCTAAACCTGAAGAACAACTGTTCTAATTTAAGATTTCATTGCTATCATAATTCCAAAAAGCGCTAGGCGTTAATTGTGCGTTTTGCCACCGCCTTGCGCTTTACTGACCAAAGCGCATGCTTATGCACAGATTAAGCGTAGTTATGCGCAATGCGTTTCGCCAACGCTTGGAGCCTAGGCGCGCTTAAGCGCTCGCTTAGGCGCACCTTTTTTCACTATGATTGCTATCATGCATACTGCTTTGCTCTTGTATCACTGTATTTACTCATACAAACTTATTTTTAAATTGAAGGGTCCAATCGAAACTCGAATGGCACAACAGGTATGTTCACGCATGTTTCTTTAACAGGCTTGCTCTTATCAATAGCTCTATTGATTTTAATTTCAATTGTGTATATAGTTGACTTCTCATATCATGCACATTACTAGCATCACAACAAAGCAAATAGTGTTGTTGTACATGTAGACCCGTGGTACCTATCTGAAATCTTGTTATGCCGTGTAGTTTCCCACGCTTTGTATTCTTTCACTGCTGCTTTGTCTTGAACTGATATGCTTTGAACCGTGTCTCTATTTTAATTTGGCAAGACAATGCAGTGACCATAGGACATAGATATGTGTTTGTTTGATGCTTTTATTATGTACTAGGACTTGGCAACATAAGACTTGGTAGTTTAATCCTGTCCACCTTACTAATGAACTGGTTCACCCAAATGAGTTTCATATACTAGTACATGCTAAACTGTTATGTGTCTGCTTGTTTTTTCTTATAGAATGCTGACAGAATATTGGGGAAGAGTGCCTTATTAAGCAATGGTAAAGGAAGTAATGCAGATAAGGTTCAGGATAGTGACACATCCTTGTTGGTCTCCAACAAAGCTGATAAAATAGCTAAGGAAGACTATCTCGAAGACAGTGAGACAACCCCAAAGTCCTGTCTTGGTTTAGTGTTGGAGTTATTGGCCACTACCGCTTGCACAAGCTATTCAAACTCACTGTCTGAATCAATTCGGTTTCTTGAGTCTCAACTACAAGCTGAAAGACATCGATCAGTTGTGCTGCGACAAGAAGCGGAAGGACTGCGGAAGTCCCTGGAGCATTCAGATGCATACTTTCTGGTGCAACAACAAGCGTTGGCGGATTTTAGCGCCAAACAGGACAAAGCTAATAAGCTTGCTAAGCTAATTGCCAGCATGGTGGATACCACGTTTCTTGAGCTCTTCTGAAGTTGTTTTAGTTATGCTCATGTTTTGCTGCCGCGTTTATTTGCACTGGTGGCCAATTTTGACGGCCAGTGTATGTAATATGCTGCTTTGTTCCCTATATTTGCACTGGTGGCGAACTTTGATGCCCAGTGGATGTAATATGTGTAATAGTGGTAATAGGCTAGCGTTAATTGCTTTTTTATTTATTTCCTTATTGTCTTGTTTAGTTGTTTGCTTGTAGTCACTGCAGTTCTTTTTCTGTGTTTTTCTAGTGGCCACAATAACCTATTTTTTAAAACTAGGCCACATTAACAATGGGCTACATATTTACTGTAGTTGACATGGGCCTCCTACGGGCCGTAGAAACAATGGGCCTTCTACGAGCCATAGAAACAATGGTCCTTCTACGGGGCGTAGACACAATGGACCTTCTATGGGTCGTATCATCAATGGGCCTTCTACGGGCCGTATGATCGGTTGGCCAAACATGTGCCAATAACAGACCACATTATGGCCGTAAATGGGCTAGAGTTGAAATCGTTCGTTCATGGGCCGACCATAACGGGCCGTCGTTAATAGGCCATATTTTATGATGCTATGAAAATGGCCCAACGTATTAATGGGCCACAAACGGGCTGACTGTAACCACGGGCTGTATTTGACCCACAAGCAGAAAATAACAATAATGGGACGAAAGTAAACGAATGCTGGAAATGAGCCCAAGAATAAATGGGCCGTATTTGATGACGCTATGAAAACGGCCCAACGTATTAACGTGCCACAAACGGGCCGACTGTAACCACGGGCTGTATTTGGCCCACAAGCAGAAAATTACAGTAAAGGGCCGAAAGTAAACGAATGCTGGAAATGAGCCCAAGAATAAATGGGCCCTGAGAAGGCTGAAAGATAACATGGGGTGGAAACGGCCCAACGGAATAATGGGCTGTTAATGGGTATAAAGTGATACACTATTCATTACGGGCCAGTTTTACCATGGGCCGTTAATGGGCCGAGGGTTACTAAGGGCCTCATATGGGCCAAAAGACGTCATGGGCCATACATGGGCCGGAAGTTAAAACGGGCTGGAATTATATTGGATGGCCCAGATGACGCTACTGGGCCTAATTCGGATAGGCCGTAAACGGGCCCTGGGTTAGTGGGCTGTAAATGGGCTATATGCGAACATGATGTTAACAGGCTTGTCGTGGGCCGGCCCGCCACCTTTTGACAAAGTCAAATGGGCTGGCCTTTTCACAGGAATGGGCCTCTGTTGGGCCGTGCCACGTGTCGATGTATCATAGGCGCTTTTGGTCCAATGAGTGGATGACATCTGTCCCAACGGTGAGCCGACACGTGTTTCCTCCAGCCAATGATGATTTTACACGTGGAAAATCCCCATTGGTCGGGGCTGTTAACAGGTTATCGGATCCAAAACCGGACCCGATAGCTTAACAGCATTCCGTTACGGTGGATGCCACGTGTCGGTCACCCTTGATGAAAGCACTTCTGTGACGCGTGACTTATCGTCATGGAAGTGGACACTTCCGTGATGATCCTTCTGGTAATGTCATGGAACACTTCTACGACAGCACAGGTATGACTATCTTCATTCTGTCATAAATTTGTCATGGATGTACATGCATGACACAAAACGTGACCTACTGTGACAAACACGTATCATCACGGAAGTGTATTTTTTTGTAGTGGAAGTTGATAAAGCTAAAGTAGATGCTATTGAAAAGATGTCGTGTCCTAAAGATATCAAAGGTATTAGAAGTTTTCTTGGTCATGCTGGTTTCTATAGGAGGTTTATTAAAGACTTCTCTAAAATTTCTAGGCCTCTCACTAATCTCTTGCAAAAAGATGTTCCTTTTGTTTTTGATGATGATTGTGTAGATGCATTTGAAATACTTAAGAAAGCCTTGATTTCTACACCTATTGTTCAACCACCTTTATTGGAATTTACCCTTTGAAATTATGTGTGATGCGAGTGATTATGCTGTTGGTGCTGTTCTAGGACAAAGAGTTGATAAAAAATTGAATGTTATTCATTATGCTAGTAAAACTCTAGACAATGCCGAGAGAAATTATGCTACTACTGAAAATAATTCTTAGCAGTTGTTTTGGCTTGTGATAAGTTCAGGTCTTATATTGTTGATTCTAAAGTAACTGTTCACACCGATCATGCTGCTATTAAATATCTTATGGAAAAGAAAGATGCTAAACCCAGACTTATTAGATGGGTTCTCTTGCTACAAGAACTTGATTTGCATATTATTGATAGAAAAGGTGCTGAGAACCCTGTTGCAGATAACTTGTCTAGGTTAGAAAATGTTCTTGATGACCCACTACCTATTGATGATAGATTTCCTGATGGACAATTAGCTATCATAAATACTTCTCGTACTGCTCCATGGTATGTTGATTATGCTAATTATATTGTTGCTAAATTTATACCACCTAGCTTCACATACCAACAAAAGAAAAAGTTTTTCTATGATTTAAGACATTACTTTTGGGATGACCCACACCTTTACAAAGAAGGAGTAGGTGGTGTTATTAGACGTTGTGTACCTGAGCATGAAAAGGAACATATCCTATGCAAGTGTCACTCCAAGGCTTATGGAGGACACCATGGTGGAGATAGAACTGCACATAAGGTATTACAATCTGGTTTTTATTGGCCTACTCTCTTCAAAGATGCCCGTAAGTTTGTCTTGTCTTGTGATGAATATCAGAGAATTGGTAATATTAGTAGACGTCAGGAAATTCCTATGAATTATTCACTTGTTATTGAACCATTTGATGTTTGGGCCTTTGATTATATGGGACATTTTCCTTCCTCCAACGAATATACACATATTTAGTTGTTGTTGATTACGTTACTAAGTGGGTAGAAGTTATTCCAACTAGTAGTGCTGATCATAAAACTTCTATTAAGATGCTTAAGGAAGTTATTTTTCCGAGGTTTGGAGTCCCTAGATATTTAATGACTGATGGTGGTTCACATTTTATTCATGGTGCTTTTCATAAGATGCTTGCTGAGTATGATGTTAACCATAGAATTGCATCTCCATATCATCCTCAGTCTAGTGGTCATGTAGAATTAAGCAATAGAGAGATTAAATTGATTTTGCAAAAGACTATTAATAGATCTAGAAAGAATTGGTCTAAGAAACTTGATGATGCATTATGGGCTTATAGAACTGCTTATAAAAACCCTATGGGTATGTCTCCGTATAAAATGGTTTATGGAAAAGCATGTCACTTACCTCTTGAATTAGAACATAAAGCATATTGGGCTATTAAAGAACTCAATTATGACTTCAAACTTGCTGGTGAGAAGAGGTTGTTTGACATTAGCTCATTTAATGAATGGAGAACCCAAGCCTATGAGAATGCCAAGCTGTTTAAAGAGAAAGTTAAAAGATGGCATGATAAGAGAATACAAAAACGGGAGTTTAACGTAGGTTATCATGTTTTGCTATACAACTCTCATTTAAGATTTTTTACAGGAAAACTTCTCTCTAAATGGGAAGGCCCTTACATTATCGAGGGGGTCTATCGTTCTGGTGCCATCAAAATCAACAATGCCGAAGGCACAAATCCGAAGGTGGTAAACGGTCAAACAATCAAACACTATATCTTAGGTACTCCCATAAATATTGAGACAAATATAATTGACACCGTGACACCGGAGGAGTACATAAGGGACACTTTCCAGAATGTTTCAGACTCCGAAAAGGAATAGGTATGTGGTACGGTAAGTAAACCGACTCCAAAACGTTCCAAATAGAAATTTTTCTCCGTTTTCGAATATTTAAAATGTTAGGAAAATTAAAACTAGTCCGGAAGAGACATGGAGCAGCCACAAGGCTGGAGGGCGCGCCCTACCCCCTGGGCGTGCCCCCCTACCTTGAGGCCACCCCGTGTGTCTCCCGAACTCCGTTTTCGTGCATGATACCTCTTTCTGTCGATAAAAATTCATTATATAATCTCCTGAAGGTTTTGACAGCAGTACCACGATAGAATCCTCTGTTTTCGTTTTTGAGTTGTTTCTACGGTTGATCTAGAGCAAGATGTCGTCCCAAGATTCGGAGGGAGAGAGCTATGTAGCTGATTATATCGTAGACCCCAAGGTATATGGGGATTTGGAGCATTATGGTTGAACCACGGAGGAAGAAGAAGACTATGATCCTAAAGGAAAAGAAAGGAAGAGACAATTTCCGATGAAGAGGAAGTTCCACTACCCTAACCTATGGACATGCACGTGGAGTTCAAAAAGTCAAGTCTTTCGAATAAAGCAAAGAAACCAAAGATCGAGCTTATCCCTTTTAGTCTTTTGCAGGAGAACAAGCAAGAATTATGCAGGAGGGTATTAACACTGGAACAGGAGATAGGTGAGCTGAAGAAGGAAAATTCCATCCTTAAGCGTAAGATGAGGGAAAATGACAAGCCTACTACATCAACAACCCCCTCATCACCACCTTCGAAGAAAGAATCATAAATACATGGGTATGGACACTCCCCTTGGCAACTGCCAAGCTTGGGGGAGGTGCTCCGGTATCGTATCACCATCACACATTTATCCTTACCATTTTTCTCAGTTCGATCCTTTTGGTTATATCTTGATCTAGTAGAATAAAGTTTTTAGTATGATTTAGCTTTGAGTTTTGCTTTGATCTCTATCTATGTAATCGAGTCCTCGAGATATATAATAAAGAATAGTTTTGAGTGAGGGCTTTGATATGTTGCTTTGATCTTGAGGAAATAAAAGAAAAGAAAGGAATAAAAATAAATAAATAAAGATAATATGTTGATCTTATGTGAAGTAATGACTTCACATATAAAGAGTATGATGAATAAAAGTTATTGAGTGTTGACAAACATAGTTTTGGTCATTGTTGCAATTAATAGGAAGTAACAAAAAAGAAGAGGTTTCACATATAGATATACTATCTTGGACATCTTTTGTAATTGTGAGCACTCGTTAAAATATGACATGCTAAAAAGTTGAAGTTGGACAAAGAAGACAACATAATGGGTTATGTCTTCTTACATCCTAAAAGAAGCTATATTGTTATAGATCCTCCAACATGTTGATCTTGCTTTCCCTCTCATGCTAGCCAAAATTCTTTGCACCAAGTAGAGATACTACTTGTGCTTCCAAACATCTCTTAAACCCAGTTTTGCCATGTGAGTCCACCATACCTACCTATGGATTGAGTAAGATCCTTCAAGTAAGTTGTCATCGGTGCAAGAAATAAAAATTCCTCTCTAAATATGTATGATCTATTAGTGTGAAGAAAAAAAGCTTTATACGAGCTTGTGATGTGGAAGAAATTAAAGCGGCACACTACATAATAAAGGTCCATTATCACAAGTGGCAATATAAAGTGACGTTCTTTTGCATTAAATTTTTATGCAACCAAACATAAAAGTGCATGACAACCTCTTCTTCCCTCTGCGAAGGGCCTATCTTTTACTTTTATCTCCTATCATCATAAAAGAGTCAGGGTGATCATCACCTTTCCTTTTTACTTTTATCCTTTGGCAAGCACAATATGTTGGAGCTAGATCTAGATATATATACCCATGTGGATGTAGACAGCCATGAACCATTATTGTTGACATTACCCTTGAGGTAAATCGTTGGGAGGCGAAACTATAAGCCCATATCTTTCTCTGTGTCCGGTTGAAACTTTGAACTCATTAGTATCATGTGACTGTCAGCAATTGTGAAAGACTAAATGATAGTTAAGTATGTAAGCTTGCTGAAAAGCTCTTATGATTGACTCTTTCCGATGTCATGATAAATTGCAATTGCTTCAATGACTAAGATCATAGTTTGTTGGCTATCAATGAAATTTCTGATTCATACTTTACCTTGTGAACGGATTGTTACTTTATCATAAGAACCTATATGACAAGTTATGTTGTTGTCCTAAAGATGATCATGATGCCCTCATGTCCGTATTTTATTTTTATCGACACCTCTATCTCTAAACATGTGGACATATTTTTCGATATCGGCTTTTCACTTGAGGACAAGCGAGGTCTAAGCTTGGGGGAGTTTACGTCCATTTTGCATCATGCTTTTAAATTGATATTTATTGCATTATGGGTTGTTATTACACATTATATCACAATACTTATGCCTTTTCTCTCTTATTTTACAAGGTTTACATAAAGAGGGAGAATGCCGGCAACTGGAATTCTGGACTAGAAAAGGAGCAAATCTGAGATACCTATTCTGCACAACGCCAAATGTCCTAAAACTTCACGGAGATTTTTTTTGGAATATATAAAAAATATTGGGCGAAAGAAGCACCAGAGGGGGGGCACCAGCCAGCCACAAGGGTGGGGGTGCTCCCTACCCCCTGGGCGCCCCCTACCTTGTGGGGCCCCTGGTAATCCCCCGACGCCCATCTTCTGCTATATCAACGTGTTTTGACCTGGAAAAAAATAAGGAGGTTTTCGGGACGAAGCGCCGCCGTCTCGAGGCGGAACCTGGGCGAAACCAATCAAGAGCTCCGGCAGGGTTGTTCTGCTGGGGATACTTCCCTCCGGGAGGGGGAAATCGAAGCCATCATCATCACCAGCAATCCTGTCATCGAGAGTGGGTCAATCTCCATCAACATCTTCACCAGCACCATCTCCTCTCAAACCCTAGTTCATCTCTTGTATCTGATCTTTGTCTCAAAACCTCAGATTGGTACATGTGGGTTGCTAGTAGTGTTGATTACTCCTTGTAGTTGATGCTAGTTGGTTTATTCGGTGGAAGATCCTTAATGCTATTCAATACCCCTCTGATTATGAACATGAATATGCTTTGTGAGTAGTTATGTTTGTTCCTCGGGACATGGGAGAAGTCTTGTTATAAGTAATCATGTGGATTTGGTATTCGTTCGATATTTTGATGAGATGTATGTTGTCTTTCCTCTAGTGGTGTTATCTGAACGTCGACCACATGACACTTCACCATTATTTGGGCGTAGGGGAAGGCATTGGGAAGTAATAAGTAGATGATGGGTTGCTACAGTGACAGCAGCTTAAACCCTAGTTTATGCGTTGCTTCGTAAGGGGCTGATTTGGATCCCTATGTTTCATGCTATGGTTAGATTTATCTTAATACTTATTTCGTAGTTGCGGATGCTTTCGAGAGTGGTTAATCATAAGTGGGAGACTTGTCCAATGAAGGACAATACCCAAGCACCGGTCCACCCACATATCAAATTATCAAAGTACCGAACGCGAATCATATGAGCATGATGAAAACTTGCTTGACAGTAATTCCCATGTTCCTCGGGAGCACTTTGCTTTATATAAGAGTACGTTCAGGCTTGTTCTTTGCTACAAAAAGGATTGGGCCACCTTGCTGCACCTTAGTTACTTTTGTTACTTGTTACCCATTACGAATTATACTATCACACAACTATCTATTACCGATAATTTCAGTGCTTGCGGAGAAAACCTTGCTGAAAACCGCTTGTCATTTCCTTTTGCTCCTCATTGGGTTCGACACTCTTACTTATTGAAAGGACTACGATAGATCCCCTACACTTGTGGTTCATCAGTCTACTTACTGTTTGGAATAGTTCTGTATTTTCTGGTGATGTGTTGCTCAGTGAGGACTTTGTTGTAGCCATTCGACTTACAAGCACCTCGTTGGCCCAATCCTGGACTCTATAATTTTTACGACCCATGTTCTGGTGATGATCGTGTCACATTCACCAATTGGCTCTACAATATTGATATTCAAGCATACCAGGACCGCATATTACTTGAGGATTTCAACTACATAAGGGCTCCGAGATTGTAATAAACCAGGAGGAGACTGCAATGATATGTCCACATTTAATGACATTATTCGCACACAAAATTTGATTGAACTTCCAATAAAAGGGAGATTGTATACTTGGAACAACATGCAGTAGGATCCCCTACTAGAACAACTCGACTGGTTCTTCACATCTCTGCATTGGACACACATTTACCCTAAAACCCTGGTGAAACCATTGGGCAAGCCGGTGTCCGCCCACAGACCATGTGTTGTAAACATTGAAACCAACATTCCATGAGCCAAACCTTTTAGATTTGAACCCTACTGGATTCTTCAACCAAGATCTATCGATGTGGTCAAGGCAGCTTGGTCGAAGCTGGTCTGCTCTGATAATGCAGCAACCTGTGTCAAAAGTTTAAGCTACTTAGACATGACCTCAAAATTTGGAGCAAGCACATATCCCGGATCTTACTGGCCATTGAAAACTCCAATAAGGCATTAGCTGAGCTTGATGAACTTGAAAACCTGTGACCTCTCATGGTACCCGAGGCAAATTTCCGTGAGATCCTCAAACACCACTTGTTGGGCCTGCCGGACTACTAGACACAACAATGGAAAAACGGTGCACCGTTCGGTGGGTCAAGTTTGGTGACGAAAACAGTAAATTCTTCCAAGCCGTTTCCATGGAAAGATACAGAAGGAACAACACCTCCAACCTTGTTACACTTGATGGGTTATGTGTGGATGATCACGTTGGAAAGGAAGCTTTGCTCTTCCATACATACATTGAAAGATTGGGCACTTCTAATCCCACTGAAATGAAGTTTGATCTCCACTCTTTAATCAGAAGCAGTGTTAACCTTGATCATCTTACGGACCCCTTCACAGCAACTAAAATAGATAATAACACAAAGGAAATGCCAACAGACCTTGCTCCTAGCCCAAATGGTTTTAGTGGCATTTTTCTCAAAGATTGTCGGCCAATTATCAAAGAGGAGTTTTACTCACTGTGTGCCCAATTCCACGATGTCAAACTGAATCTCGAAAGCATCAGTGACGGGCTCATCACACTTATACCAAATATTAGCTCCCGTCTATGGTCAAGAAATATCGACCAATAACTTTGATAAACTATTGTCTTAAGTTGATTACCAAACTACTTGCCAATCGTCTTCAATAAGTGATCTTGCAGATTGTACATCACGATCAATATGGCTTTCTTAGAGGAAGATCAATACAAGATTTCCTCGCATGGGATTTCCAGTACATCCGCCAATGCCAAGCATCCAAGAAGGAAATAGTCTTATTAAAGCTGGATTTTGCAAAGGCCTTTCACACTATCGAACATGAGCCCCTGATTAGAATCATGAAGCCTATGGGCTTTAATGACAAGTGTATCTCTTGGATTAAATGCATCTTCTTCACTGGTCGTTCCTCGGTCTTACTTAATGGAGTACCAGGCCACCAATTTCACTATCGCCGTGGTGTTCGATAGGGCGACCCCATATCACCCCTGATCTTTGTCCTCGCAGTCGACCTCCTACAGACAATAATTAATGATGCATTTAGACGAGGGCTAATACAACTCCCCTTCCCCTACAACAGACAAACGGGCTACCCCGTCATACAGTATGCGGACGACACAATTTTGCTAATGACTGCATGTACCCGTCAAGCTGAGATCATAATAGGGATCCTTTCGGATTACACCCAATCAATCAGCCTCAAGATAAACTTCCACAAGTCCACGCTCATTCCCATCAACATGGAAGCTGACCTCACATCTAGCATGCAACCATCTTTGGGTGTACGGTGGGATCAATGCCATTTACGTACATTGGGCTACCAATGGGCACTTCCCGTCCCATAATCCAAGACCTCATGCCCTTGGTTTGCTTGGTTGGGCGTCGCCTAACGTCCACGCTCTCGCTCATGTCCTACGAAGGAACGCTCACCCTGCTAAATTCCACAATCACATATCTGCTGATTTATGCAATGTGCACCCTCAAACTCACACCAAAGTTCATTGAGATGTTGGACAAAATTAGAAGACACTGCCTCTGGACAAAGAAAACCAAACAGGGTGAGAAATGCAACTCACTAGCGGCGTGGGACATGGTCTGTAAACCCAAGAAATTTGGTGGACTTGGAATCATCAACATTCGTGTCCAAAACGAGGCCCTGCTTATGAAATTTCTTCACAAGTTCTACAACAAAATGGACATCTCGTGGGTTCGACTTACATGGGACACATACTACAACCAGAAAGTGCCACGCGCCATAGACCCCGCTGATTCCTTTTGATCGCGAGATATCCTCAAACTTACCCCAGCGCTCCAAGGGGTCTTGCGTGTCAATATCGTCTGTGGCTCTACTGCCCTCTTTTGGAAAGATTTTTGGGCTAATGAGATCCTGCTAGACTCCCATCCACGAGCGTTCTCCTATGCCATGGCTAGGGATTTCTTGCAAAACACGTTATTGCAGGAGGCTTTCCATCTTCCTCTCTCCCCGCAGGCGCATGCAGAAGTGAGGGAGCTACAAACGATCTCACCACATGTCCTACCAATGACCACCATATCGGATGTTTGGCACTACACATGGGGCAAGGCCGACTTCAAGTCCACAGACTACTATCGCTATTTCTTTTGGGATGTCCGAGCACACCACGTGTTCTCATGGTTATGGAAATCAAAATGTGTGATGAAGATTAAAGTCTTTGGCTAGCTTCTCCTTAATGACAGACTAAACACGAGGAACGTGTTGAAAAGAAGACACTACAATATTGGGGACGACCACAATTGTCTACTATGTGGATTACCAATTGAGGAAACAGTGGACCACATGATCTTCATGTGTGCATTCAACCAACATTGCTGGGAAAAACTTGATATGGACTGGGATCCCTTCACATGCCGCCTGCAACTTATCCAATCATAGAAAAAAAGTAGAACACACCACTCTTCTTTGAAACTTTCCTATTGGCTGTGTGGAGCCTTTGGAAGGAAAGGGAAAATAAGCACTTCAGAGCGATTGATTCCACCCTAGCATCGGGGTTTAACAGATTCAAGAGGGATTTTGAGCTTCACCACAGGGCTAAGGAGGCACATAGGCCTCTTGTGCACTCCTTTGTTTATTCACTACACAAGATTTTTTTTTCTACTTTTGCTCTCCAAACCACCTAGAGCCCGAAAGGGACTAGAGTTGGTTTGTACATTAACCATGTAATTGTTGCCTAGCTTGGTGTTTTAATATATTTACACAATAGGAACCTTTCTTAATGTTTTATAGTACAAAAAAGTCTCTCACATACACGAGTATACACTCACTTATATGAACGCACACATACACACCTTTGAAAGACTGAGCCGCATAACATTTTGAGATTTTACGAACTCGCCACAGATCTATGTCTTTCCCCTCTATTTTTGGTTCCACACATCTCGCCGCCAAAGAAAAATAAAAGTTTTGCACATTTTTCTTTTTGAGGTGAAAAAGTTTTGCACATGGAATAGACCAAAAGAGCCACCGATCAAGCCAGAACGGGCTGGGTGCCTGGGCCCCCGGCGTTACGTCTGATGGCGGCGGCTCGACCCGCCGCTACCCGCGAACACGTGATGACACGACACGTCCGTTTCCTTGGTAACCCCCGCACCCGACGGGGCGAGACAGAGAGAGAGAAGGGGAGGAAGGCGACCGCCGCCCGCTCTCGCCACCACCGATCAGGCGCGCGACACACCAAAGGCGAGGGAGGCCCAGACGCCCAACGCACACGCAATTCTGCAAGGAGCCCCGCAGACGAAAATCCAAGGGGCCGCAGGGGCACTCTTGTCTGGAAAAGAAAGAAAGGAAGAAACTGCCCTTTCCCCGTTTTAAAATCCCACCTTTCTTTCTCCCTAGTCCTCATCCCCCCGGTCTCGGCTTCCTCGCTTCCTTCCGCCCCCTTCTTTCCCTCCCTCCTCTCCTCTCCTCCCCGACGCGCTAGCCGGCTGCCCCTCCCTCCTATGGTCTCCATGGCCGCCGCAGCAGACGACGACTACGACCACCGCCGCGTCGCCAACCTCTCGCCGTCCCCATCGGATGCCCCGGCTCCCGCGCAGCCGTACCGCAGGCGGCTCCACAGCTTCTCCTTCCCCACGCTCAGCTGGGGCACGCACCGCCTCCTCCGGTGCTCCAAGGACCCCGCCTCGGCGCCTCCGCCTCCGCCTCCGCACACCCCGTCCCCGGACAAGGAGAAGGCCCGCCGCTCCACGGATGGCGGTGCCGGAGGCGGTTCGCCCCAGCGCCCCCCTCAGCGGCCCTGGAACCTCCGCACCCGCCGCTCCGCCACTGCCGCCCCCGGTGCGGTCGGGCCGGAGACCGCGGCCGATGCCGCGGCGGAGCATGCGCCGGCGCGGCCTGCGGAGACCAAGAAACGGGGGTTTTCCGTCATGCTGTCCAAGGAGGAGATCGCCCAAGACTTCGCCTTCTTCCGCGGCACGCGCCCCCCGCGCCGGCCCAAGAAGCGCTCTCGCCCGATGCAGCGCCAGCTCGACGTAAGGATCGGACCTGCGTTTGTAATTCTCAAGTTTTCCGTGTTTGAATTTGGCGTCTTATTCGCGTTTTTTTTTTTCTTGTTGGAATTGCAGTCGCTGTGCCCAGGATTGTCCCTCGTGGATGTGACGCCGGACTCGTACAAGATCGAGGAGGTAAGGAACAAGGGATCGTTTGATTTGTTGTTGCCATTCGGTCCTTTTCTTTGATTTGGCTCTGAAGATGCGCCTGTGTTCTTGCAGAGGTGAATGCTGATATGGCGGAGATTCAAATGGGAAGGGATTCAGATGTGGTCATCTCTTTTGTTCTCCGATGTTCTGATCGCGTTTCTTTCTTATGCAAATGGCTAAAAATCTCTGCTTTATAACTCAGAACTGTGTTATGGTGGAAAATTTTAGATGAAGTTCAGTGTAGTGTCTCTTTAGATGATGTGTTGCGATGGAGTTGGTGAGTAGTTGAAGTCAAGGAATTTGGTTATTGGGCTTGTAGGATTGCTAATTGTGCCAAGGTTATGATCCTTAGTGGGGTGTAATTGTCCTGTTATGTACATGGGTAATGATCTATGAAGGTCTCTTTATATGAAAAAATGCAGGAAACAGTTCAATTTTGCTTCATTGTAGCGGTGAGGTGTTTTATGTGTTCTTGTGCATTGATCACATTTCTTTTCTTCGGTGATTCGTAAAAATGTCATTTTCATAATTCATAAGTGCTGTTGTTGTGGATGTTTTAGATAGGGTACGGTGTACCATCTCTTCCGTTGATATGTTGCGATGTACGGAGTAGTTTCTAAGTATATAGGTAAAGTAAAAGGAATTTGGTTGTTGGACCTTTTGCATTGCTAAAATTGTAGGTTATGATCTTATGATCCTTAGGTGCGGCGTAACTGTCCTGTTATTTACATGGGCATTAATCCGTGAAGGTTTCTTATATGAAATTGTAGGAGAACAGTTTAGTTCTGCTTCTTATTGTAGCTCTGAGGTGTCTAAGTACTCTTGTGCAAGTCACCAAGTCTGCATTTACTTGTTGTGATTGCAAACTTTCCGAATCGGCTTAGCAGACATAAAACAATAGTTGCACTGTATATTTGCATAGCATGGAAAGAAGATGCTTTGACTGTACTCTGATAGGTTACACATGTTTTTAATAAAATGATCTGATGTTGTGTAACATAACTTGGAGTATCCATAGTGGAAGATCATTTATATGCATAGCATGGCCATCTCCTAGTTTTGCTCGATAAGCGAAAATTGGCAGGTAAGTAAAATTATCAAAGGTAACGACTATCTTTTAAGCTTGTTCTTTTAGTATCTCTCTGACATTTATTGTGGAGCTTTAGTTACCTTCTTTTTACCTGATATTCACTCCATTTTATTACCAGAATTTGGTACTCCCTCCGATTCAAATTAATTGACGGAGCTTTAGTATTGCTCGATATCTTGATTCCACTCTCTGTTGCATTTGTAGCGCGTTCTTAGGCCCTGTTCGGTAATCACCCGCTCCCGGAATCTGCGGAGCGGGGAAACTGCAACTCCGCCAATTTGAACTGCAGCTCCGCCAGCTCCGCTCCCGGAGTTGTGGAGCGGAGTGATACCGAACAGCGACTTAGTTTGATGCCAATATTTGGCATGCCATGTTTAAAAAGAATGAGAACAGAGGGGAGACTCCCCTGGTACCCCGTATCTTATCTTTATTCTTATAGGGGACGAGGGACTCGAACCCGGGCTGGCGACATCAACCTTTGTGTTGTCCACCACTCCACCCGGAAGGCAAGCCGATTGGCCAACAAAATTTTGTGGTAACCTTTAGCCAAGTTGTCAATGTTGGCAAGTTCTGGTTTTGCCAAATATTGGCTTGCCAAAACTTTGGCTAGCCGACTTTTAGTAATAAATCAAGCATGCCCCTAGCGACGTAACTGCATGCACTTCATTTTCTTGTTTTTAACATATAACCCTAGGTTGATGGATTGTTGCGTATAATGGGCTATTTATCTTGGTAGTTCAGTTATACCTCATGGATGAAGCAACAAAAGTGTAGGCCATGTACATTTTATCAGGAGATAAACGCAACGTGAATTGGTGAACCTCCATCTGAGCCCCAATTTACAGCTTGGTCTCTTTGGATTATTTTTTGGACATTCTAAAACAGTCTGGCTGCTAGGCAAGTGAGCACAACTCAATGCTCTTGGTGTATTGAAGTTGCACCCCCTACTTGAGCAGATCGATTAAGCTCTCCCTGGAAGGGTTTTGTAGCTCTGCGCTACATCAGTTTCTTTGACCACATACTCCACTTACTGAAGTATAGCTTTAGTTAGATTTCTGGATATCATTGGTGGAAAGGGAGATACATATGTTTTCTGAGGTTTTGTAATCCATTCTTTGACTAACTAAGCATCAGGTGTGAGCTTGAAGATTTGTAATCCATATCTACATATATTTCTCATTCTCATCTGGTCTGCTACACTCAACCAGAATTGATCTGTACGCGCTGGATTGAGGATATGCTTGTTTAATGCTCAGTATTGTAGTCTAAGGTGGAGCTTGTCTGTTCCTACCGGAGCCCCCCCTGCAGGGTCTGCTGCTTGGGTAAACCACCCCAAACAAAGGTCTCTCATATAGTCTTCCTCTCTTTATTTCTGATTTTTCTTACTAGGTTCTTGGCTGACTTGTGAATTTTCCTAAGGATCTGTTGTCTACTTCGTCTTAAGTGGCTAAAAATATTCAAGTTAATTGGGAAACAAGGGAAATATTTGTGGCGGGTGGAGATTATATACTACGTATGTCTGAAGATTCATTATTGTAGAACCAAATGTGCACTAGAATTGTATAACCAAAGCTGCTGTTATAGCCGTAAACATGTGCTATGAGGGACATATGAGCAGAGCTGCTCCAGCAATGCGTTTCCCGCTGATTTGCCACTCGCCCCCCCTGATTTGGGCTCTCCATTCCCATTGTCCTGTCAGGTCTATGTTCTTTATCTATCTATATAGCATACTAAAAGCGTGATCAGCGTCGATTCACTCGAATTGTTTTCAGATAAGGGCGATCGGCTTTTGCAAAGCTCTTTCGAAACCTCTTATCTCCTCTACAGTTCTCAGCACAACGCCATTTTTGGACCGGTCTTTCTTTCCTAGATTCCGTATTAGATTAGTTATCGCTGATTTAGTACAACTTTGCTGTAAATCAACACAACTAACATGAAGCGGAGGAGATACAGGCTTGCATTCCTTAATAGCCTACTCGTGGGAAAGAAACTGTTTTCAATTGGTACTCGCTGAATTTCTTTCTATTTTTTAGGGAAGAATTTCTTTCTATCTTAATTAGTGAACGAAACAAATCTTTTGCCTCGGTTTTGAAAATAAAAATGGTACAATTTCATTCATAGGCTCTGTCGGATTCAAGGCTCCGCAAAACCCTTCTAGGTTCGAACACCGGGGTGCGTGCGAAGGACTTAACTCCTCCTATCTGCCTACTCGTCGTCCCACGAACTAGCTTGATGAACAGGAAAGTAAAAGAGACATGAGGCAGTTTATCCTGATTCAGGCCACCTAGCGGTGAGTGGACCTACTCCAGCAGTGTGGTGGATTAGCCTCGAGATGGGCTCAAGATGAACTAGTATAGTGGATGAACAACCTCCGGAGATGTGTTTTTGCTAGATGGTGGAGAGGAAGGTCTAAATGATCCTTCCCCTTGTTGGGTGGTGGCTAACCTACTTATATAGTGGCCTTGGTCCTCTTCCCCTGAAATGTTGGTGGAAAGGGATCCCACAACGGCCAATTTTGAAGGGAGACAACTAGTACATCTTATCGTGACTAAAGGTGGTCTTCACCTGCAAAGCCTCTGATCCTGACGCCACGGGGGGCTCGGCGATGACCTCCGTCCTGCCGTCCTGACGATCTTGGTCTTGTTGCATGGAAATGAAAATCTTTGACAGATTCCTCGGGACTCTGCGTCTGAGCCTGCTTCCTTACCACCAAAGAGGAAACGGTTGTACTGCGTCCGCTGGCGCTTGCCTGGCCTTGGTCGTCAAGGCTTGCGTCATGCAAACCTCGCGAGGTGGGGGTTGCATTGAGTTCTCCGCTCCTCAGGAGCTAGCCAGACGAGGCTGCCCCTTCCGAAGGTCTTGGCACCGTTCGCCCCGCGAGGCTTGGCCCCAGGCCTAAAAAGGAGCCACGTCGCGGGCCGCAGACAGGCAAGTCTGGGTACCCTAGTTCCCAGAGCGCCGATAGTAGCCCCTGTGCCCAAGGCGCGCTCGGACTTGGCTTCGAGGCGAAGCCAAAGGGTAAGGGCGAAGCGCCGCGGGCCCCAATCGCCTGCGGACCTGGTCGACGCATGGCGCCTGGATTGGACATGGGCGTCTCCACTTCCCCACGCCGCCCTAGCAACTCCTTGACTTGACGACCGCCTGTTGTTAACACAACCCTGCCAGACTTGCACGCCGCGCCCAGACTGGTCTATCCCTCCGTCTCGCCATCTTGCGACCTTGCGGCCCTCCACCTTGACTCGGCACCACGCCAATTTTCCTTCACCTCCATGGCCTCCAGGTTGAAGAAGAAGAAGGGGAGAAGCAGCGCTCCTGATGAATCTCGACCTGACTTGGAGCCTACGCTCGACCGGTCGACGGTGATCAACTCGGAGGGGCTGGCCAAGGTCCGGCTGGCCCTCACCGCCGACTCCAATGAGTGGAAAGCGACGACGGTCTGGCCCGCTTCTCGACGCATGGTGGGCATGGAGGCCACTGAAATCCCTATCCACCTCCATGCTCTTCTGGCCGGATTGGTTCCTCCTTTCTCCGATTTCTTCAATGTTGTACTTACGCATTACTAGATCGAGGCGCTGCATCTGGATCCCGCGTCCATCGTCCTTCTTGTCGCCTTCGCCTTCTTGTGCGAGGCCATGGTAGGCATCGCCCCGTCTGTTGCCTTGTTCCACCACTTCTTCTTGCTCCACCTGATCGCCAACCGACAGTGCTCGGGGTGCGTGGCCTTCCAAGCTGAAGAGGCGACGTCTGGCTTGGGCATCGACTTCGCGCTCCACCCAGATGTGAGGGGGTTCCGGGAGCAATGGGTGTTTGTGGATGCCACCACTCTCAGCCCTTTGCTCCTGCTCCCGCGAAGGCCAACAGAGCCTAGCTCTGGCTGGTGCCACGAGAAGCTTGTCGACCGGCGACTCGCTTTTGTTTGGACCAGGCTGGCCGGGGTGAGGAAGGCTGGGGTGAGGAAGGCTGGGGTGACCGCCCCAATGGTGGTGAGGGAGTTCGTCGGGCAGCGCATTGCCCCGCTCCAGCGCCACTCTCGCTCGATGTGGAACTTTTCTGGCCCTGAAGATCCGATAAGGCTCATGGTGCCTTCGCTCCCCCTCGAGACGCTGTGCGCGGTGCTTGAGCTCCTGACCGGTGACCCGACGCCTGCTAAGCTCCGAAGAATGGCTGCCTCCTGTACAGCTGCTCGAACAAGGAGAGCTTCGTGAAGCAGATGCCCCTCTTCGACGAATGGGGTCGCGCCCAGAGGGCCTTGGAGGGCCCCGTGAGAACCATGTCTTGGTGACTTCAGTACTTGCCGATCCTGCGATGCACGCCCCCAATGTGGGTGTAGAAGGGCGGGCGACGTCGGACGCTCCTGAAGCGGTTGATGAGGAGAAGGGTTTGCCTGACGTTCCGGAGACGGCCGCTCCTGGGGCCTCCGCGGGCGCTCCTGAGGTCGCCTGCCACAAGCAGGCACGGCCTGTAGCTGCCGAGGAGGCCACGCCCGCAAGCCCGGCGCGTGTTACCGAGGCGACGCCACGCCCCCGAGCTGCTGGGGATCATGCCCCAGTCTTTGGTCTGCTTCGCCCGAACCTAGATGTAATGCCCAGGATGGGACTATACCCCCTACGTGTCGAGGCACGACTTAAAGGTATAAGCCCATTCTGGAATGATCTCAAGTTTGGTATCTTTGCACGACTCATGTAAAAGAGGGATGAAATTGCAAAAGAGATAGTTGGCTTACACTCGCCACTTCACACAATACATTACATACGCAGAACATCATTCAAAACATCACAACCCGACTACGGGCGAAGATCCAAAAGAAAGATACCAAAACATAAAGCCTCGGGTCCGAATCGCCCCTAGTAGAAACCACTACTGATCGTCGAAACGCGTCACAAGCTTACGGCCACGCTCTTCGTGGAACTCCCAGAAGTTCTGATCCATCTCCTGCATCATTCTCGGCTGAACCTGCATCTGGTGTTGTAGTATCTGTGAGCCACGAGGACTCAGCAATCCCATAACCATGGGTATCAAGACTAGCAAAGCTTTATGGGTAGGAAGAGGAAAAGTGGTGAGGTTGCAGCAGCGGCTAAGCATAATATGGTGGCTAACTTACGAGTACAAGAGTAAGATGAGCATCTACGCAAACGGTCGCATCTAGTAGTGATCGCTAAAGATCATGAACTACATACGAATCAAACATAACCCCACCGTGTTCTCTTCTCAAAGTGAAAAGAGACAGTCACGGTTACTCACACAGTTGTGTGTTTTACTTCGGATCCTCTGTCAAGTTTTCTACAACCGGACATTAACAAATTCCAATCTGCCACATAACCGCGGGCACGGCTTTCGAAAGATTATAACCCTGCAGGGGTGTCCCAACTTAGCCCATCACAAGCTCTCACGATTAGTTGAAGTGATAAATATAATATCATCACCCCTTATCTTAGGGAAATCCGATCAGGCTCGGCATCCCGGTGCACAAGACATTTCGACAATGGTAAAACAAGTCCAGCAAGACCTCCCGGCGTGCCGACACCCTGATAGTAGCCGCGCGTATCTTGTCTCAGGCCACGTCCGGATGGGACAAGCTACGAGTAAAACCAATCCTCGAGTTTCCCCGTGGTGGCCCCGCAGATTGCCCGTTTGGGACCAACACCATCAGCACTGCCCCCCCCCTGTTATGTAGAATTAAGAACCCGGGGACATGACCCCCTATGCAATTAATTAATTATTTAAGTTGTTATTATGATCAAATTAAAACCAATGTTGGGCCTTGCTGGAGGAGTTTTATTCAAAGTCGAACTGTCAAGGGGTCCCCATCCACCCATCGTGTAAGGAACGCAAAAATCAAGGAACATAATGCCGGTTTATCGGCGCCTAAGGTGGCATGAGTGGAACAAAACACCGAGCAAAAGGCCAAGCCTTCCACCCATGCCTAGTATATAGGTGTGTTAATAATAACAATAATAGATATTGTGATATTCCAACAACAAGTTCCCTCCTGGAACGATCTTCATCTTCACCTGCAACTAACAACGCTATAAGAGGGGCTGTGCAAGCGGGTAACATAGCCAAACAGTGGTTTTGCTAGGAAGGTTTCAAAAGTTAGAGGTTTCATGGCAACAAGGAGAGGCTGACATAAAAGATGGGTAGCGCGACATGTAACGATAGCATCGAGACAACTAAGCATGGCAATGATAGTAAAGGTATCCAAGGGTATGATCATCTTGCCTGGGATTCCACAAGGAAGAAGAACGGGTCCAAGAAGAAGACAATCCTCACAACTCCGGAACGGAACCGAAGCTAACGAGAGAAGCATACCGGAATGAAGCAAACAACATAGTAAACACTCAATCATAAGCATGTCATGATGCACAAGCAAGCATGATGCATGTTCGGTTTAATTATGCATGGCATGGAAAAGTGCACAAACAAAACAACAAGTTAAGTGGAGCTCAATATGCAACGAGTTGCATATTGACGAAACACCATATTTTAATTATTTAATTGACTCTCGTTTATTTACAAGACAAGATTAAATATTTTTAACATAGCAAGAGGTGAAGCATAATAAAACTACACTATTTAGTCATTTTAAAAGAGGCCGGAAATAACAACAACAGTTCCGGAAAACCCCATATGCATGTTTAGTAATTTTTAAGCAAACAACAATTCACACATATAATGTTGTTAACATGATGCGGATGACATGATCAAGTTTATGCAATTTTTAGTAAAAGTTAACATGAAGATGATAAGGAGTATTTGTCACCGTGGTGGAAGGAAAGGGTGCCACGGCAACGATCCGAAAATGATGCAACGCAACATCCCGGTTCCGGTAACTCGTTGAGAGACCGGTGCGAAGAAAAGATGGCGTGAGCGAGTCGAACAAGATGAAAAGGTGGGGTGATCCTGTCACCGGGTTCCCACGGGTCGGCGACGAGGCAACCGAGGAGCATGACAAAAGACGAGACGGGCACGGTGCACACAAGGGTAACATTTCATACAACACATGCATTCCACGGGTCATCGTCTCGGGTTATACCTTCGGAACATTTGTTTCGGGGCGGCTCGAGAGCGTAGAGGAAGAAGTCGTTCTCGCGATTCGTAGTGGAAGTAGGCGTTCACATTCGGAGAGGTACACGTGGTCTTCGGCGACGGTAGTTGTACACGGTTCGTAGGCGTTCGGGTATCCGTAGATGTACTTGTTTCACCTCCGGGCGTAGTCGACCTTGGCGTTTCCGAAGGGGTACTTGTGGAATCCGTGTAGTCGAACTTGAAGGTCATCGGCGTCGTGGTACTTGTCGCGTCGTCGTTGACGTAGGGGTACACGGTTCTTCGGCGACGGTCGTCGTACACGCATGTAGACGAACTTGACGGAGAGGAACTTGGCACATCCATGTACTCGGCATCTTCGTTCACGTTCGTAGATGTACACATTTTCCGTAGAGGTACTTGACGAAAACTGCAACGGTGGAACTTGGTGCTGCTCTTTTTTTTTCAGTAGTCGAACTTGGGGGTCTTGGCGTAACCGGCCGTAGATGTACTTGCTGCTCCGTGGACTTGGTCGCCTGCAGCGGGAAGGAGGAGGCGCGGCGCTGCTGTCGTGCGGCTGGCCGTCGCGGACGCCGGATGTGGAGCCATGGCGAGGCGGCGAGCTCGCGGCCAGGAGATCGAGGTTGGGGCCGAGGCGCGTAGGGAGCTGAGGCTGCGGGGCAGGAGACGGAGGGGCGCAGGGTCGCGGCAGGAGCGGCGCAGCTCCTGGCCGGCATGGCTGGAGGCGAGGCGGGCGACAGGGTGGCGAGGACGTGCGCGTCGGGCTGCGGCCTGGCGATGCGGATCCTGGCCGGCCCGCGGCACCAGGGCGAGGTGACGAGAGGAAGGCG